>CM050166.1:138663028-139863028 GCA_027410445.1 Discoglossus pictus | reverse complement strand
TTTATTAGATCAATCAATAAACATTCTTCAAAGTGGCATTTTCTACCAGTTCCACTATTAGAAAGGGTCTGACCAACAGTGAAAACATACAATATTTCTACATTCTTCACAACAGAAATTATTTTAACTCAACGTAGAGTTGGACTGTAATATTTTAAATGTTGTCATGGTGGGAAAAGATGTGCGTTGAGAATTTTACCACGAATGATCCTGTTCTGACTGTGCAATGTGCTAAAGGTTACTACCTTCAAATACACAACTGAACTGCAGTTAGTTGTAAATGAAAAATAAAAGTGAAAAAAAATATGAATGCAGGTTTGCGTCTACAGGTTTAAAAGGAACATCACTGAGATAGCAGCAAAGGACCAGACAACCGAACCCAGATTCGATTAGTAGTTCTGTGTGCAACAATTTAGCCAGTCTAACCACATATTACTATAGGTTATTGATTCAGTAGTCCTAAAACAGATACATAGTCTAAAAAACTTTTTCAAGGGTTTATCTGTTTTGCAAACAGGAACCAGAAAAACTAAATAAAAAATACATGGTGCATGCAAATAAGATGTATGCAGACATATATGTTGTGTGTGAATGTATTTGGTCTTGAACAAAAGATTATTTAAAGGAAGCCAGAATGTGCTTTCTTGAAGATTATTACTTGACAAATGTAGATACATATCTACTATTCTTCAGCATGCTAAACCAACATGATACAGTGACTCAATGAAGAATTCAAAATGCATCAATTTCAAAATGATTTAAAATGCTCATAAAATTGTGTGATTTTTTTTTTCTTGAAAGAATCAACAGCATAATTGCAATTAACCCACATCATATGCTTTAGTTTATTGTTTTGGTCCTTCGTATGAATGCCTTTTCAAAAGGGCATTAGCAAATAGAAAGACTGAACATAATCAAATAGGATATGCATTAAAAATGTTTGCAACTTTGGTTGATGTATAAACTTTGGATGGGGTGTATGGGATGTGGCATATTATTATTATTATTATTATTATCTTTATTTATATCGCTCCAACATATTCCATAGCGCTGTTCAGGGGTTGAGTACATAGCAGAAACAAATTAAACACCTTGTAAAGATAGGAGGGCCCTGTTTTTGAGCATAAAATCAAATGTACATAGAGCTTGTTTCCAAGGCACTGACACAAGATTGAAAACTCGCAAAATTACAATCTAAGGGTTTATGTGTGATACAAGAGGGTGACAAATGCAATTGAAAGCAATTGGTTCAGTAAAGTGGAGGGGTCTGTGTGTTGTACTGTAGATTGTGGGTGGGAGTTTTATTAAGCTGTGGAATGTTCAGTTGTACATGTTAAGGCTGAAGGTGATAAGATTTTTTAAACAGGTGTGTTTTTAATAATTTCTTAAAGGTTTTGAGGCAGGAAGATAATATAATGGAGTGGGGCAAGGAGTTCCAAATAGATGGGGAAGCACGAGAAAAGTCTTGAAGACGGGAGTAAGAGGAGGTGATGAGAGAGGAGGAAAGAAGAAGGTCGTTAGCAGAACGAAGGGGCCGGTTGGGAGAGTATTTTGAAACAAGAGCAGAGATATAAGGGGGTGCACTGTTGTTGAGGGCTTTATGTGTTAGGGTCATGATTTTAAATTTTATTCAGGAAGCTATGGGAAGCCAGTGGAGTGATTGACAGAGAGGAGCTGCAGACACTGATCGTTTGGTATTAAAGATGAGTCTAGCAGAGGCGATTATTATGGATTGGAGGGGAGACAGACGAGAGATGGGGAGGCCAGCAAGGAGAGAATTGCAGTAGTCGAGTCGAGAGATGATGAGAGAGTGAATTAGAATTTTAGCTGTGTCTTCTGTAAGATAATGACGAATTTTGGAGATGTTTTTTAGGTGAAACTGACATGATTTTGTTATTGCTTTGATGTGAGGAATAAAAGAGAGGGAGGGATCCAGTAGAACCCCAAGACAACGGGACTGGGAGGTAGGGGTGATGATGGTGTTGTCAACAGTGAGAGATATTTGAGGTGTGGAAGCTGTAGTAGAGGGTGGAAAGATTAGAAGTTCAGTCTTAGACATGTTGAGTTTGAGTTGACGGGTGGACATCCAGGAGGATATGCTAGAGAGGCAGTTTGAAACTTGAGCTAAAAGAGAGGGGGGTAGATAGGGGGCAGAGGGGTAGATTTGAGTATCATCTGCATAGAGATGATACTGAAATCCAAAGGATTTTATAAGGGTGCCAAGGGAGGAGGTGTAGATGGAGAAGAGGAGGGGGCCTAGGACAGAACCTTGGGGAACGCCAACAGACAGAGGGAGAGGTGAAGAAGAGGTGCCAGAGAAGGAGACACTAAATGTACGATCTTTAATATAGGATGTGAACCATGAAAGAGCTGTGTCCTGGATGCCAAAAGAGCGGAGAGTTTGGATTAGAAGAGGGTGGTCAACTGTATCGAAGGCAGCAGAGAGATCCAGGAGAATTAGAATAGAGTAGTGACCCTTTGATTTGGCGGTTAGCAAGTCATTAGTGACTTTTGTAAGGGCTGTTTCTGTAGAGTGTTGGGCCCGGAAACCAGATTGGAAGGGGTCAAGTAGGGAATTGGAGGAAATAAATTGAGTGAGGCGATTGAAGAACTGTAGTACCATTCCTAAAGTGCAATACCCGTCCTCCACTAGAAGTGATGTTTCTACTACCAGCACTGGATGATCTGCACAATCAGCTGTCTTTGTGCTCCAATATGAAAACCTTCCAGTGGGGGGGACATAACAAGGAAGATACAAACAGAATTGATGCACATGGAAGTAGTAAAGACACCACAGTTATACACAGAGCAATCATTTCTTCCGCTCCTGGGTACAGCGAGGACAAAACCATTTCCCTTTAGGTTTTGTGGTGAGATCCACACAAGCAAAATGAAACCATTCAATTGGGCAATCTGGGTAGTCACAGCCAATCATTTCTCCATAGGACACTTGGTGACACAGGCAGTATGTAGGCTCATTAGGATCCACTGGCATATCCAGGACGTCTGACGGATGGACAGACAGTACTGCCTCTGAAAAGACCGGCCCTCCTTTTAGTTTCTTTTTCTTCACAGTGTCTTCTTCAGATACCCTGCGGCCCCGAGATTCTCACTTTTCTTTCTGACCACGATTCTTTTTTATTCCACGTCCTGTTGGGCTGTCAAACTCTGTTCCCTCAAGCTTATCCTGCAGGTCAGCTTCAAAATGAGCAAGATCTGCATCCAGCCTCCGGATGTGCTTATCCACCATCTCATAGGTCTGTATGGCCAGCTGCACCTTATCATCACTGTATTCTTTGCACTTGCTGTAGGCATTCTGTATTCGCTGAAGGTGCTGCACTCTCTGCTCAGGTGAGAGGTCACGTACAGTGGCAATGTACTCAGCAGCTAACGTATCTTTTTCTTTCTTTTTATCTTCTGTTCTTTGATCCAAGTCACTCATAAGCTGAAAGTTTCTTTGAAGCTCACACGGCAGGTTTTCTATACTGTCCAGATAATGCTCCAGATACATCGCGGTGGCCATGTTTGCACGGTGCTAACGTTTCCTCACTAGCTGCGTTCGGTCGATTGCCAGAGTCAACAATACCTAATTTTTTTATTTTTTATAATTAACTTTTTTATTGAAAGAATAAACAAATATAACATTGTAAGTTCAGCAAATCATATAACAAATCTCTCAAGTATCAACAGGATACATCAAAAAGTTTCTTTCAAGTTTTTCTTTTTTGGTTAGAATAACACATGATCATGTAAAACATATATATTAAGTCACACAAGGTCTTGAACATACTGTATATACATTCCTCAAAGCAGATATGTGTCCAGGAGGTACAGTAAGGTGAAACCATAGATCAAACATCAGGTCAACCCATAAAAGTAGTTCACACGAACCTTATTGTGGACCTGATAGAGTCCATAAGTCCCAGCAGGAGGCCTATCGACAGTATCTTTCATCAATTTCAGCTGAAAGTGAGCTCATAGCCCGAATGAACCTGATTTTGTGAAGTACTTCAGTGTGAGTAGGGGAGGTAAGTTTCCAGTGTTTAGCATCGCGTGGCCAAAAATATCTGTGCTGTTAAACATTGTTCTGATTTGAATAGCCCCGTAATTGGAAGGCCTAGGAAAGCTTCCTCAGGCTTTTGTGTTACTATTGTCCCCAAAAGTGTTTCTAATAGGTCGTATTGCTGTCCATATGGGTCTTATTTTCAGACACTACCACAGCATGTGAATCAGTGTACCAGTGTCTGTGCAGCCCCTAAAACATGTGTCAGGGTGTGTTTTGTTCAGAAGATGGAGTTTTGCTGGTGTAAGGTACCACCTCATTATTGTCTTAAAAGAGTTTTCGTTTAGTGTCACGTTTAGTGAAGAGGAAACAATACCTAATTTTTGATAAGAGCACGCATCCCGGGGAGTCAGCGCTCGTCGGCATGTATCAGCTCTCTAATTCCGACAGTTATCAAAGTAACAGATGGAGCGATCAAAGGAACCAGTCTATAACTGATTAAATGAGCAAGTCGCAGTTTCACTGTACCGGCTGTGTGTGTTTAAACGTGCATGGCTTAATCTTCGAGGCAGGATCAACCAGGTAGCCCGACGAGGGGGAGCCCCCCAGCCCTGTGACAGTAGGAGGACCAACCCAGCATCTTTTTCCATCTCCTGGTTCCAAAAATCCAGGCCTTATACACGCCCCCTGATAGGTGACGTAACAAGTATTAAACTGATAAGAGTAGTACTTACAAACACGCCACTCCTATCTGGTGACACCTTTGATTACACGTGCCGTGCCCCAAAATTGAAGTGATACGACCAACAAAGCATCTTTTTCCATCTCCTGGTTCTAAAAATCCAGGCCTTATACACGCCCCCTGATAGGTGACGTAACAAGTATTAAACTGATAAGAGTAGTACTTACAAACACGCCACTCCTATCTGGTGGCACCTTTGATTACACATGCCGTGCCCCAAAATTGAAGTGATACGACCAACAAAGCATCTTTTTCCATCTCCCGGTTATAAAAATCCAGGCCTTATACACGCCCCCTGATAGGTGCTGTAACAGGTATTAAACTGATAAGAGTAGTACTTACAAACACGCCACTCCTATCTGGTGGCACCTTTGATTGCACGTGCCATGCCCCAAAATTGAAGTGATACGACCAACAAAGCATCTTTTTCCATCTCCTGGTTCTAAAAATCCAGGCCTTATACACGCCCCCTGATAGGTGACGTAACAAGTATTAAACTGATAAGAGTAGTACTTACAAACACGACACTCCTATCTGGTGGCACCTTTGATTACACGTGCCGTGCCCCAAAATTTAAGTGATACGACCAACAAAGCATCTTTTTCCATCTCCCGGTTATAAAAATACAGGCCTTATACACGCCCCCTGATAGGTGCTGTAACAGGTATTAAACTGATAAGAGTAGTACTTACAAACACGCCACTCCTATCTGGTGGCACCTTTGATTGCACGTGCCGTGCCCCAAAATGGAAGTGATACGACCAACAAAGCATCTTTTTCCATCTCCTGGTTCTAAAAAAACAGGCCTTATACATGCCCCCTGATAGGTGACGTAACAACTATTAAACTGATAAGAGTAGTACTTACAAACACGCCACTCCTATCTGGTGGCACCTTTGATTACACGTGCCGTGCCCCAAAATGGAAGTGATACGACCAACAAAGCATCTTTTTCCATCTCCTGGTTCTAAAAATCCAGGCCTTATACATCCCCCCTGATAGGTGACGTAACAAGTATTAAACTGATAAGAGTAGTACTTACAAACACGCCACTCCTATCTGGTGGCACCTTTGATTGCACGTGCAGTGCCCCAAAATTGAAGTGATACGACCAACAAAGCATCTTTTTCCATCTCCCGGTTCTAAAAATCCAGGCCTTATACACTCCCCCTGATAGGTGCTGTAACAGGTATTAAACTGATAAGAATAGTACTTACAAATACACCACTCCTATCTGGTGGCACCTTTGATTGCATGTGCCGTGTCCCAAAATTGAAGTGATACGACCAACAAAGCATCTTTTTCCATCTCCTGGTTCTAAAAATCCAGGCCTTATACATGCCCCCTGATATGTGCTGTAACAGGTATTAAACTGATAAGAGTAGTACTACTTAACACACCTTATAATAATGCAGAGAGAGGCAACGCAGTGAGAGGAGTCTGAAGAAGAGGAGTCAGAGGAGGAAGGTGGCTTTGAGGAGGTGGAAGACCAAACACAGCAGGCGTCCTAGGGGGTTTGTTGTCAACTTTCGGGGACCTTTGGTGGCTGGGTGGAGTAAGAGACCTTCAATGACATCAGTGAGGACAAGGAACGGGACATGGCTAGCTTGGTATCAAACTTTGTGCAAATGGGGAGTTTGCGGTTGTGCAAATGGACTGTTTGTGGTTGTTTGCGGTGCGTTAAACAGGGAGTTTGGTCTGTCTCTGTGAAGTGGGCCTAACCCTTACACTACCTGATCAATACAACATCATACCTGATGTTTTAAAGCATGTTATTCCAAACAATTTAGGAATGTTAGTTTATTTATGCCCTTTATGGCTTAAAACCAGACTCTGCATCAACTATGTAATTTTCCGTGGGAGTTTTGCCATGGATCCCCCTCCGGCATGCCACAGTCCAGGTGTTAGTCCCGTTGAAACAACTTTCCCATCACTATTGTGACCAGAAAGAGACCCTGTGGGTTTTAAAATTCGCCTGCCCATTGAAGTCTATGGCGGTTTGCCGGGTTCGCCGGTTCGCGCACATTTGCGGCGGTTCGCGAACAGAAAATTTTATGTTCTCGACATCACTATTTATTAATTAATTATAGCTTACCTATTTGCTGTGATTTGCAGGTTTTAAACTTCTAAAGTGATAATAAAGTTGCTTCAGAAGTAATGTCACCAGTAAAAATGTACAGTCACACTGTTCATCACCTGAGGAGAAATTTAGAAAATTGTGCATGCGCTATTTGTGTTCAAGCTGTCAATTTGCGTTCCAGCCATCAAGTTGCGTTCCAGCCACCATTTTGTGCAAGGTACTTACTTTTTCCATAGAAAATGGCTTAAATTTTGTATGTGCTACGTGCCGAAGGATGCGTGGTACGTGCCGCATGAAGTGTTACTGAGTTTGTGTATGTGTTCCTAGTGCGTGGGTGATTTTTACATGCTTGGCATCATTTTCGTCTGTTTCGCCCGCCATATCTTTTCTTGCTTAACCGATTTTTAAATTTCGAGACTCGTGAAATTTGACTTAAATCCATGTGCAACCTCACTCCTAGACGTCCTGGCTTTCCCCCGTGCGGTGTGTTTCTCGTGTTTTTCGATGTGCGCAGTTCGGCCGTTAACTTTGCATTTTTTAGATCCCAAATTCTTTTTTTCTAAGTCCCGTGGCTCGTAATATATATTTTTGCAAAGTGTTATAGGCCGTAATTTTTCAATACAATTTTTTTCAAACTGCTATGGGGCTCACACTGTGAATTGGATAATTGAGCCTTCTGTTGATCTGTAGTCCTGTGGGTCGTAGGGATGAGTTTATCTCCACCAGCACATTGAGCAAGGGCCACAGTTGCGGCAGACTCACTGCACGATCCCGCAAGCATTAGCAACAACCCGTAATGCTCCCAACTATATATGTGATTCCATCCCATTTTCTTTTTTTGGTATCTCCAAAAAGGGACTTAATTGATTCCTCTCAATTTGAGAGTGAATAACCTTACTCATTTTCAGTATATTTTAGAAACACAGGGAAGACAGAGAATTCTGGACTTGGACGCAATCTAAGGGGCAGGTCATTCTGAGGCTATCAAACAAACAAATTAGGATGTAATTAAGTTTAAAAGCTAGTAATAATATCAGAGCATCCATCTATCCAAATTGAAATAAATGAGCTTCACATAGCAATTCTATCCAGTGGGTTGTTCTTTTCTCCTACAAGTAAATTTGACTTTGAAATACCAATAGTATCAGGAGTTTTAGAAATGTAGTGTATATACCGTATGTGATTCAAATACTGAGGGGTTTTGTTAAATAATGTCTAACTACCTCAAAGACACCACTTATGTATTAATATGAATAAGAGGCATCACTAGTGATAAAAACACATACTTAGTTAGCTTTTACATTCTAAATATCTAGATGCATGTGAATAGTTTCTGTCAATCAAAATTGTCAGGATCATAACACGTTTGTCTTGAACCTTTCGCAATTTTTCTTGACACATATCTACTTTCTGTTTAAAGGTAAGATATTGTTACAACAGCGACATACAGCAATGGGGACACCATGTGCACCTGCCTTCACCAACCTTTTCTTGGGTAAGGGGGAAGAAAGTGTTATCTCTACTGAATCAAACTCCACAAACACAAAATAGAACTCTGGTTTAGATTTGTTGTTGATGTGCTATTGATTTGGCATTCAAATGAGTCACAGTTAAATTATTTTTTTAAATGACATAATTTATAACGATATTGGGCTGAAACTTGAATACATTAAAGAAAAAAAAAACACATTTGTTGATTTAGAAAAAATCAAAGCTAAAAATGGAGACTTAAAAATAAAAGTCTTTAGAAAAAGCACAGGAACCAATAGCTATCTACTGTGATGGAGTGCCATTAGGGGTCACAAGAGAGCTCTGTAAGACTTCTCCCCTGAGAATGAAAAGAGTTAAATCCAGGCAGTTATCAGAGGCTAAATGGAAGCACAGCTGTGAACTGCCTTTAAAAGCAGCAGAGAGATGGGTGGAGTCTCTCTCACTTAGGCTTGGGCCTAAGAGCCGTGAGCTGTGTGTGAAAGCCCTGGACAGCTCAGCTGCGGGGATCCTGAGAGCTGGGATTTGTGCTGGAGTGAGACAGTCAGGAAGGCTGCTGTGTTCCAGAGTTTGCGCACAGAGAAGACTTCTGTGGTATTGGAGATATTCCACTGAGATAGGATTATCTGAAGACCCCATCCCTGAGAAGCCGGATGCAATAAGGGATAAAAGGTTGGTGCCAATGCATGTTATTCTCATTGTATCCAGAGAAGGATTACAAAGGTCCCAGGGAAAAGAAGAGTGCATTGAGAGGGAGAGTAAGAGTTCCTCATTACAAAAGGGTGACAAGGGCCCTATGCTTCACACACGATTGATAGAAGCTGTAGAGGAAAAGGCAAATAAGAGACTGTTTGTTTCCTGGCCACAAGGTGGCGATATATCACAAATAAGAGACTGTTTGCATCCTGGCCACAAGGTGGCACTCCCTGTCGCAGATAAGCTGCACAGGATATAGTCAGGGCGTTCCTGAGTATAGTAAGCACATTTATGTAGGATTTATTTTATTGCTGAATACAAGCACTGTTTTTGTTATTTTTGTGCTAACAAATAAAATAGCAGTAAAACTCAACTTTGGACAAGCCTGCTGTGTCTTCCTCCCTGTATAAAAGAGATAAGAAAGTGCAGGACGCAAACCCCGCCAGAAGGGGGCGCCCTGTTACACTGGTGTCAGAAGTGGGATCGTGAAGTGTCTGAGTGCAAGAAGACAGCCCACAGTACAGTACAGTGATGGAGGATATACTGAAGGCCTTGCTGCAACAGCAGCATCAGCAGCAACAGCAGCAACTGCAGCAGCAACTGCAACAGCACCAGCAGCAACTGCAGCAGGAACAGCAGCGACAAGCAGAGGACGAAACCATCTACATGAGAGAGGCCACAGCTGCTCATCAAGAGTTCACTAGAAAGTGGGCCATCCAGCTAGGCCAGAATGAAGCTATACTGGAAAAAAATAGTAAAGATGCGGCCAGAGTTAGAGCCAATGAAATTCTTTGAGAGCTGACAGAGGATGATGATGTGATCATATACCTCACCATTTTTGAGAGAACAGCCATTAGGGAGGCGTGGCACAAACGGTACTGGGCCAGCCTCATTGCCCCGTATTTGACGGGCGAAGCTCAGAAAGCTTATCTGAGCTTGAATGAAGAAAAGAAAGAAAACTATGATGACCTCAAAGCTGAGATCCTTGCCAGAGTTGGAGTTACCCGGGATGTCAGAGCACAGAGAATCAGTACCCAGAATGAACAGAAGGCGTACTTTACAAACAGCATAAAGGCGCTGGGGGTGCAACAAGCCAGCCGGAGAAGTGCTCCTATACTTCAACCACACGAGAAAGGTGCGACTGGCATGACAAGGAGAGATTTCCATCCAAATATTATGGACACCCCATTTCCAAAGAAATGGAATCTGTTATCCAGTCCCAAAACAGGAAGGTTCAAGAGTTGCACAAGCAGCTACATGAAATGGAAGCAGAGAAAAATGTCTCCATGGATAACTTCTCACGTCAGAAGAGTGAGCTGGAATACAGTCGTGAGAAAGAGGAGAGACTGATTCTGGAACTGGAGACAGCAGCACACACAGTAAAAAGACTGGAAGAAGATATCGAATCGGAAAGAGCAGCCCATCGGGAGTCTAAGTTTAACTCTGAAGTTATCCAGTTGCGGATCCTGGACCTTGAGTCTTCACTTCAAGTGGAAAAGGCCAGCTGCTCGCAAAGTGCATCTGACTTAGAGATGATAAAAAAACAGTTCAGAGAAGTGGAAGCTGCTTATAACAGAGAAAAGAAACGGGCTGACCGCAATGCAGAAAAACTCAAGGAGTACACACTGTCCCAGACAGGACATATGACGCAGAGCATGGAGATGTGTCATACCAAACCAGACCAGCGAGAGGTAAAGATGATGCAAGACTATATTCCTGAATGGCGGAGAATGCCTGCATTTGAGGACTACAGAGTGTCCTACAGGAATGAGAAACTGATGCCAATTGGGGAGCAGAGGAAGAATACTCGCAAGTCTAAGCTGGAAAACATGGGGGACATCCTGAAGATGGAAGGATTGACCCAGGAAGTAGCTGAAATCACTGCTAGGTGTACAGCCCTCCAAGTACAGATCACCAAGCTAGAACAAGAGAAGAGCTCCACCAATGCAGAACTAGAAACCCAGAGAGCCCGATTTGATTCTGAGAAACTGCAGCTACAGGGAATAATTACCAATTTGCAGACATCCCTTTCAGAGAACACTGTACAGAAGGAGAGACAAGACCAAGCGGCTCAAACTCAAGAGGAGCAGCTGATTTGTCAAATAACCACATTGAAACTGGAAATCTCCAAGCTGAAAACAGTATTAACGCAAAAGGACAAGGAGCTTGAGGGACTCCAATATCGGGTGGAAGATGAGAAGAGGCAGAAGGAGCAGGTGATTGAAGACATGCAAAGAAATGAAGAGTCATCAAGACAAAACATAGCTGGACTCAACCACCACGTGGACAATCTAAGCAGTATATTGAAGCAAACTGAGGACAAGCTAGCAAAGTTCACCAGAAAACTGGAGAGCGAGGCCCAGCAGATGGTTCAGTTAAGGGAAGAGCACAATAAGGTGATTAGTGAGAGAGAGTCAACTCCTTATGTGTTTAATGAGTACAAATCCACAAATGAACAAGAATTAAACTCTTTAAACCAAGCTGTTGAGATTCTTGAGAAAGGTCTTCAATCAAGTTTGGCCACATCAGAGGAGCTAAAAAAGGAAAAATCAGAGTTGGCAGTTAAAGTGCAAGAACGGGATGCAACCATCCTTGATCTAATTGCTAAATGCCAGAATCTGTACACTGAGAATGAGGCGCAAAGTAAGGAGTCAGCTGTGATAGATCAGCCAGAAGAAAGCAGGGAAACAAAGGTTTCAGCAACCATAGCGGAACAGTGTGATACAGAGCAGCAACCTGAAACATCAACAAAAAGGGAGACAAAATCACTTGACACTGAAAAATCTTCTGAACCTGAGAAGAAAACAAGTATTTCAAAAAATAAACATAAAGATAAATTACTTCCCAACGAGAGCAAGCAGACTGACAGAGCAAACTCAGTAGTTGAGTCTCAATTGACAGAGGATGGAGCTGCAACTCCAGAAGTAGAGAAGTCTTCAAAATCAGAGAAGCAAGCTCCAGGTTTAAAAAGTAAACCTAGATCTAAGTTAGTGCCTGAAGATGAAAACAGTGGAACAGAAGGGAAGGAAATGACAATCAGGATCTCCAGCAAGAGGAAGAGAGGTGACGCATTATTTGTGGCTTCTGCAGTTGCAGAAGCTGAGGAGCCTGAAGCAGAGGAAAGCATAGGCCGGACATTAAGATGGTCGCCGAGAATTTCACGTCCCTCTGTCAAGGCCGTTGAAGTCAAAGAGCGTAAACCTGAAAAGAAACCCATTGATGAGGAGGACAAACCTACTGCCCAGAAAGCAGAAAAAGAATTGGAAGAATAGGAACATAAGAGTAAGGAACTCAAGGTAAATCTTTACAAAGATTATGTAAAAGAAACCGGTTGTGAGAGAAATGATACAACCAAATCACTCTCTGCAGAATTATCTGAACTGCAGGTCCTATTAAAAGAAATTGAAGAAAAACAAAGCAATGAAGAGAAAGTGATGTCGATGACTCCGGTCCAGAAGGATGAGCTTCTGTTGTACCAAGGAAAACCTGTTCTTCTGAAAAGAAAGAAGAGACAGAAAACTGCGTACAAAGGTCGTACAGATGACACTTGCCTAGATGAGAAGATCAGGAGGAACAGAGTTGTGCGTAACAACCTAAAGGTGTGGTTTGGAGATACTGTCAGTATCCAACCAGGTCCAGAGGTGCCATGTGGCGAACAAGACAGTGTGTTCCCCATAGATGATGCGGTGGACGAAATCCATGGTAATCTATTTGAGGGGTATCTCAAGCCTTGCTTCGTCAAAGTTGATGGATCAATTGAAGAAGGGAAAGTTCTCCTGGCGCATGGAAGTACGCGTGCTGTTGAGCTCAAGAGAATAGAGCAAGACCCAAGCCCATACTGCATAGTTGCACCAGAGAATATTATGTCCTATGAAGATGAGCCCCTTAAATGAGAAGACAAGAGGAAGATAAAGTTACAAGTGAGCGTTTACGGCCTCTCGGCTCATGTAGCTCAACTACATGGTGTTGAGCTGAGGGGGAGGATATGTGAAGGAGTGCCATTAGGGGTCAAAAGAGAGCTCTGTAAGACTTCTCCCCTGAGAATGAAAAGAGTTAAATCCAGGCAGTTATCAGAGGCTAAATGGAAGCACAGCTGTGAACTGCCTTTAAAAGCAGCAGAGAGATGGGTGGAGTCTCTCTCACTTAGGCTTGAGCCTAAGAGCCGTGAGCTGTGTGTGAAAGCCCTGGACAGCTCAGCTGCGGGGATCCTGAGAGCTGGGATTTGTGCTGGAGCGAGACAGTCAGGAAGGCTGCTGTGTTCCAGAGTTTGCGCACAGAGAAGACTTCTGTGGTATTGGAGATATTCCACTGAGATAGGATTATCTGAAGACCCCATCCCTGAGAAGCTGGATGCAATAAGGGATAAAAGGTTGGTGCCAATGCATGTTATTCTCATTGTATCCAGAGAAGGATTACAAAGGTCCCAGGGAAAAGAAGAGTGCATTGAGAGGGAGAGTAAGAGTTCCTCATTACAAAAGGGTGACAAGGGCCCTATGCTTCACACACGATTGATCGAAGCTGTAGAGGAAAAGGCAAATAAGAGACTGTTTGTTTCCTGGCCACAAGGTGGCGATATATCACAAATAAGAGACTGTTTGCATCCTGGCCACAAGGTGGCACTCCCTGTCGCAGATAAGCTGCACAGGATATAGTCAGGGCGTTCCTGAGTATAGTAAGCACATTTATGTAGGATTTATTTTATTGCTGAATACAAGCACTGTTTTTGTTATTTTTGTGCTAACAAATAAAATAGCAGTAAAACTCAACTTTGGACAAGCCTGCTGTGTCTTCCTCCCTGTATAAAAGAGATAAGAAAGTGCAGGACGCAAACCCCGCCAGAAGGGGGCGCCCTGTTACACTACGCTATGGGAGTCTTTAGATGAGAAACAAACTAAATGCAAAAAAACCCCAAATAAGCAGAAATTGCTGCAATACTGATGACTTTGAGACTTAAGGTAGTTCATTTAGAGAAAGATTCAAGGAAATGGATTACTCTAATAACTACCCGAATAAGACGTATTATGGAGTAAAGCAAAAGAAAAAAATAGGGAGGAATTGATACAAAGATATTAAAAAATGAAATGATCAAATTCATGGACAGATAAAATGAACATTTGAAAAATGTTGGCCTATTCTTTTAGAGGGCAGTGATCTAAGTGATGATGTTTTGAGACAAAAGCCACCGATCATATTTAGAAGAGTCACTTTGAGACACAGTGTAATATTATATGAATTACTAGGGATAAAGAACATCAAAGTACAAGTGTAAATTGTGACAAGTGTAAAGCAGGTGTCTTTATACACAAAACTACACAAGTCTCAAACACAGACAAAAAAAAAACGTTTTTAAAATTTAGTATTTTATTTACTGCTGTACTTGCAGTGTGATTTATATGCCTGACTGTATTAGTGGGAAAAGTTTCATAGGACAAATGAAACAACAGTTCATAAGGCAAAATCTGGAAAATACTTATCAAAAAGCCAGAAAAAAGAAACACTATTTTTGTTTAAGTATCTTACATCCCATTGAAATGGCATCAATAAAGTTTTAATGAGTTGATAATAATTGGAAAATATGAAACAGCCACTGGATAAATAAAATAGAGCTTTTATTTTATTTATTAAAACATACAATTAATAAACGTTGATTGAAATTATATACTAAACATCTTGTCCTTCGGTGGAAGATTTATAGAAAAATGCACCATAGAGTATCAACATAAACATATGGTAGTAAGTAATTAATTCAATAACCATGACAATATATTCAGATGCATATGTTAAATATCACTTTCATTAAATCCTTACAAAAAATGCACAAAATGTCTGTATACAAACACAGGTAACAGTATGAGAAATCAAAAGTGGGAATATATGGGCTTTACACAGTAGCCCTACAATTACTAATTTGTGGCAGAGCTTAGGGATGCAGGAGATATGTCAACACGAGCAGCAGGAGGCCTGAAATAGGGGACTGCCTGACAATGATGTTGGATGAATAGGAGAGGTAATCCCCAGAGGTAGATCAATAGATGGCACAGGCCAGGCACTGGATCTTTACATCCTAAAGTCCCTAAGTTTAACAAAATATACAGTATTTAACAATAGTAATCTACTCTTACTATGGTATAGACTAATTTCCCTGTTACCTGTTAGACTGTAATTACACATTCATTGCTTGATGACTCTTCAGGATCAGATACTGAGATGCCTCCAAGTTGCATTCTCTGCTCTCCTGTGAGCCGCCTGACGTCATCACCCAAGGACAGGCACTAGTGGTCTGACAGGTCCGTTTCACGTCTTCTGCTTCCTCCTTCACCATATTGAGAAGCTCATAGTGGCAGGTTTAAATAAGATAAATGATCATATAACAGGCTTGTTAATTAACTATTTATGTTATTCTCTTGCAGGTTATCGGACTCTAGAAGGAAGATGAGCTGAAAATCAGAAACAGAGTCAATAACATGCTTATACAGAAAAATAATCAAGAAATGATCTCATTTGTTTATCAGTTAATCCTGCTATAACCCACATAAGCAAATGATGTATCTGTTATCAGATTATTTATTATAACAATAAATAAACGTAATGATCTGAGTATATTGTATTATTTATTGAACTGGATGTTAATACATGTGATTTACACTATATTATGCCACTTCTTCGTCACAAGATTTCTTATTTTTAATCTTCTGCAATTATTGTGAGTAAAAGATTAGGTTACATATACCTCATGCAAATCATAATGCATGGGGAAATGAAAAACTTAAAAAATAATAATAAGTATTAGATCGAATCACACCTAAATGGGATAACTCATATTAACAATACCATAGTAATAATATTATGGATTCCTAATAATATGGTGAAGGATAACAGATATATAGAAATAGCAATAGCAGGCAGATTATTTTATTGCTATAGCTTATATAGTCTGCAATTACATATTTCCATAGGGGATGAACTCAGCCATATAGTACCATATCCAATGGCTGAAAAACATTATAGTAGAGATTAACTCTTTGTTGATCTTCTTTTTTATCAATGAATATAAAATCCATTATAATTTTTTTAAGTTATCCACCTAGTTTCAGCTTTTAATAATTCAAGCTCCAGATTGCCCTTTCTTATTCTTAATTCAAATTTCTGCAGAATCCAACACTTTATCATTGGTTTAGAATTAGGGCCTTGCCTTTTTTAGGTCTTTGTCACTGTTTCTAATATTGCCAAAGTGCTCACCTAGTCGGAGTCTCATTTCTCTCTTAGTTTGTCTGAAATATCTTAGATGACACAGGCACTCCAAACAGTAAATCACTCACTGTGTATTGCAGTTAAATAAACCTTTAAGATGGATATCGCTACCTCTTCTATCTTTAAGGAACATCTGTTTTGGTCAGATACTGACAGAATTTGCAGTGGCCACATCCAAAAGTCCCATTGGGTAGTGATTGTGAGGATTTCTTTTTCTTTAGAAAACTATTTCTCACCAGATGGTCTTTGAGATTCTTAGACCTCCTCCAACTAATTTGAATTTTGTCTCCAATAATGGTATTAAGTAAACAATTAGATCTCAGAATATCAATACGTTTCTTAAGAATGTTATTTTTTTTCCGCCAATCTTAATTGTAAGATCCTATGAATCTTATAATTTCCTCCTTCTAGGTTCTTACTTTAGGAGTGAATAATTGTGATCTGGGAGTATGAAGTGCCTTATGATATGCTCCTTTAATTAATCTCTGGCTGTAGCCTCTCTGTTTCAGTCTCTCCCATAGTTCAGCTGCTCTTATTTTAAATGTAGGCAGATCAGAGCAATTCCTTGTTATCCTTAGATATTCTCCAGTTGGAATAGCCTTTATAGTCGGAGGGAAATGGGAACTTGATTGAAGTAGTGTGCTGTTTGTAGCAGTAGTTTTCCTGTATAGATCAGTATTTAAGTTAGCCTCAGGTTCATGACATTATCATTCAATATGTAAATGAATGATTCCAAAGATTCACTGGTGCCATCCCAGATAAGCAAAAGATCATATATCTGAGCCAAAGAATTACATGTTCTGTAAATGAAGATTAGTTATCGCAGAATACATATTCTCTCTCCCACCAGCCAAGATAAAGATTGGCGTAGGTGGGTGCACAAGCAGACCCCATTGCAGTGCCACGTTTCTGGAGATAGAATGCATTGTTAAAAACAAAATAGTTATGTTGGAGAATAAACATCAACAACTTTACCAAAATGCATTCTTAGAGAGATTAGTACGAGACTCCATTTGTAAGAAATAGTTCACCGCATTACAACCTGCATCATGGTTTCTAGAAGTATATACTGTAGACTCTGAACATTGCAGGTTGCCAACAATATGGTTGAGTTGAGAGTGACATCTTCTAATATATCAGTGAGTGGGAAGATGTTATATTGAAACCATCAGACAAAGGTGGTAATGTTGTCATCTGGCCAGTGGAGATGTATATAACTGAAGCACACAGGCAAGGGAAAGAAAAATAATGCTTTACTCGACTCTTGGTAGACCCACTGAAGACAATATGACAAACTGATATCAGAGGCGAAGACTGGAGACCTAATTTCTTCATAGGAAGCAACTTTCTTGACGGTGACAGACCCGAGAATTGGAACATTTTATGTTACCTAAAATCCATAAGAATTGACTTAGGCCACCCGGGAGACCTATCATTTCAGGTAATGGGAGCCTGTATGAAAGAGCGAGTCAATTCTTGGACACAAAACTGAGATCCATTTCCTGAGTCTTCCTTTATACATTATGGACACCATGGATGTATTGAACAAATTAGAAGATGCCACTCTCAACTCAACCGCATTGTTGGCAATCTGCGATGGTGAGAGTCTATATACTTCTAGAAACCACGATGCAGGATGTCATGCGGTGAACTATTTCTTACAAATAGAGTCTCGTACTCTCTCTAAGAATGCATTTTTTGTAAAGTTGTTGAAGTTTATTCTCCAACATAACTATTTTGATTTTAATGATGCGTTCTATCTGCAATGGGGTCTCCTTGTGCACCCACCTACGCCAATCTCTACCTTGGCTGGTGGGAGAGAGAACAAATATTCTGTGATAACTACTCTTCATTTATAGAACATGTAATTATTTGGCTCAGATACAGTGCCTTTCAAAAGTATTCACCCCCCTTGGCATTTTTCATGTTTTGTTGCCTCACAACCTGGAATTAACATGGAATGTTTGAGGATTTGCAAAATTTCATTTACAGAACATGCTCACAAATTTAAATATGCTTTTTTTATTATTGTGAAGCAAATAAAAAATAGGACAAAATAACAGAAAAGTCAATGTGCATAACTATTCACCCCCCTAAAGTCAAAACTTTGTAGAGCCACCTTTTTGCGGCAATCACAGTTCCAAGGCACTTTGGATAAGTCTCTATGAGCTTGCCACATCCTACCACTTGGATTTTTGCCCATTCCTCCTTGCAAAACTGCTCCAGCTCCTTCAAGTTGGATGTTTTTCGCTTGTGAACAGTAATTTTTAAGTAATCTGACCACAAATTTTCTATTGGATTGAGGTCTGGGCTTAGACTAGGCCATTCCAACATATTTACATGTTTCTCCTTAAACCACTCAAGTGTCACTTTAGCAGTTTGTTTGGGGTCATTGTCCTGCTGGAAGGTGAACCTCCATCCTAGTCTCAAATCATGCACAGAATGGTACAGGTTTTTCTCAAGAATATCCCTGTATTTAGCACCATCCATATTTCCCTCAACTCTGACCAGTTTCCTAGTCCTGGCTGCTGAAAAACATCCCCACAGCATGATGCTGCCACCACCATGTTTCACTGTGGGCATGGTGTTCTGTTTGGTGATGTCATTAGTTTGCGCCAGATATAGCATTTTCTTTGATGGCTGAAAAGTTCAAGTTTAGTCTCATCCGACAAGAGCGCCTTCCTCCATACATTTTGGGAGTCTCCCACATGCCGTTTCGCAAACTCAAAATATGCCATTTTGTTTTGGTTTGCTGAAAGTAATGGCTTTCTTCTGGCCACTGTGTCATAAAGCCCAAGTCTTTGGAGTGTACGGCTTATTGTCGTCCTATGTACAGATACTCCCGTCACTACTGTGGAACTCTGTAGCTCCTTCAGGGTTATCTCTTGGCAGGTTTGCTGTTGCGCCATGTTCTTTCCACTGAGTAATGATAGATTCAACGGTGCTCCTGGGGATCATCAAAGATTTGGATATTTTTTTATAACCTAACCCTGACTTGTACTTCTCACCAACATTGTCCTGTACTTGTTTGGATAGTTCCTTAGTCTTCATGGCAGTGTTTGATTAGTGTTGCCTCTTGCTTAGGTGTTGCAGCTTCTGGGGCCTTTCAAAAAAGGTTGTATATGTAATAACGGATCATGTGACACTTAGATTGCACACAGGTGGACATCATTTCACTAATTATGTGACTTCTGAAGGTAATTGGTTGCACCAGAGTTTTTTATGGGCTTCATAACAGAGGGGGTGAATACATATGTACATGCCAATTTTCTGTTTTCTTTTTCTAAAAAATAGTTTTATGTATATATTTTTCTCATTTCACTTCACCAACTTAGACTATTGTGTTCTGATCCATCACATAAAATTCAGATTAACAAAACATTGAACTTAAGGCTGTAATGTAACAAAAATGGTAAAAAGTCAAGGGGGTGAATACTTTTGCAAGTCACTGTATAAAGATGATCTTTTGGTCATCTGGGATGGCACCGGGGAATCCTTCATAAACATATTGAATGATAATGATTTGAACCTGTGAATCACCTTCAATATAGATGTCAAGTCAGCGGACTTCAGACTTGGATGTGACAATATCGAAAGATGGCAGTGGTAATTTAAATACTGATCTATACAGGAAAACTACTGCTACAAACAGCACACTACGTCAATCAAGTTCCTATTCCCCTCCGAATATAAAGGTTATTCCAACTGGAGAAGTTCTAATTATAAGAAGGAATTGCTCCAATCTGCCTACATTTAAAATAATAGCAGCTGAACTATGGGAGAGACTGACACAGAGAGGCTACAGCCAGAGATAATTTAAAGGAGCCTATCATAAGGCCCTTCATACTCCCATATCACAATTACTCACTCCTAAAGTAAGAACCTAGAAGGAGGAAACTATAAGATTCATAGGATCTTACAATCAAGATTGGCAAAAAATAAACAACATCCTTAACAAACATATTGATATTCTGAGATATGCTTGTCTACTGATTACCATTACTGGAGATAAAATTCAGATGGTTTGAAGGAGGTCTAAGAATCTCAAAGACCATCTGGTGAGAAATAATTTTCTAAAGAAAAATAACTCCTCACAATTACTACCCAATGGGACTTTTGGATGTGGCCACTGCAAATTCTTTTGATCTCGCATACTGTTACCTGTGTTTGTAAATAGATATTTTGAGCAATTTTTGTAAGGATTTAATGAAGGTGATATTTAACATATGCATTTGAACATTTTGTCACGGTTAGTGAATTAATTACTTACTATCATATGTTTATGTTGATACTCTGTGATAGAGCATTTTTCTATCAATCTTCCACTCAAGGACAAGATGTTTAGTATATAATTTCAATCAACATTTATGAATTATATGTTTTATTATATAAAATAAAATATATATTTATTTTTTTCCAGTGGCTGTTTCGTATTTTCTAATTATTATAAACTCACTAAAACCTTACTGATGCCATTTCAATGGGATGTAAGATACCTAAACAATAATAGTGTTTCTATTTTCTGTCTTTTTGATAAGTATATTTCTATTTACTATTTAGGTATTTTTACCACCATCTCACCTTCAGTAAACTGAGTATATACTATCTTGAAGGATATTTTTAACCCTATTAAATTTGAAGGAAGGATTTTGGTTGGTTCTCTACCATGAGTTATACTGTGTTCTCTCACTTAATTAAAATCTGGAACATGTCAATGTGGTGCTAAACAAATTAGAACCACAATTTCTAGATATGCGAACTTAACACACAAGGAAATCCCTCTTGTTTGCAATTTAATGGAATTAATCACATCCCCTATAATAGAGAGGATACATTGATCTTTAAAATTAAAAGCTCCCAGATGAATAAATGAAGGATTCACTTTTTATTCAATAATTTTAAATGTTTTTATTATAACTCACTATGAAATCTGTGGAAGCTATGCTAAAAAAGACTGAATATAGTCAAGAAAGATCAATCAGTCCTTAAAGGAATTAAATGTAACTTTATGAAGTTATCTTTAAAATCCAATAACTCCACTAGGAAATTTGAATGTGGAGTTTATGATTGGTAAAAACAAACATTGGAAGAAATAGTTTAAAATAATGAGATTAGAAAACTATACACTATAGTAACACAATAGCTGACATATAAAGTGACTACATCTCTTCCATTGACTCTTTCCTCATACCCCTCTGTTTAATAATATCAATTACTTATTTTTTTATTAATTGAAGATAAAAACAATAAAATAATTCCCTTTGAAAAATCATTATAAAATATTGAAAATACACCCTATCGTAAAAAAAATATGGTCATTTATGCAATATTATTCACTGGTCAACACGATTTTTCTGGCATAAAGTTTTCCAATGGCTTTAAGGTAATTCTGGGGTGCTGATTCCAAATCTGGCAGCAGTTTTTGTCTATCACATCAGGTTTTTGATATGTAAAAAATTGCATTTTCAATAAAAACAGCAAATTTCTGCTCATATACGGAGAGCTAAACAGACATCCAGACAAGAATAAGATAAGATACAATACAATATACAATAATAATGAAACAAACACTTAATGAGCAGTAGCACACAGTTCTGTGAGTGACTGCATATACAATGTAAGAATTAAAATGTGAAGATAAAAAACATATATAAAAAAAGGTAAATTGACAACAGTGATGTTACATCTGCATAAATGACCTCTTCTTTGATGATCTCATATGTACAGCTTGTGGAATGTCTCTCATCAAGGACCATCAATAATCTGTCATCATGTTGGAGTCCCATCAGCCTTGGTAACGTTTTTCCATAACTTTAATGTCTTGATGAAAGCGTTCAATTTGCTCTTCGCTCACGTGACCCAAGTTCTCTGGAAAGTTGGCCAAGTGACTATGTAAGTAGTGAACCTTGATGCTCATTCTACATCCAAGTGCATGGAAACTCAAAAGCAGCTCCTACACAATCTCTCGATAGTTGTCCGCTTTCCTGTTCCCAAGGAAATACCAGACCACATCGGAGAATGCACTCCAAAATGTAGCCTCTGCTGCAGTCATTGTTGTAACAAAGTGTGGATCCCTGATGAGTGTTCTTATTTGAGGGCCATATAGCTGAAACAGTCTCCAGTGTGATCAAGAGCTTTGACGAATTGCTTCATTAACCCAAGTTTTATGTGCAGTGGGGGAAATACAAATTTATTCCTATCAACCAGAGGCTCATTCTTGATGTTCTTGTCACCAGGTGTCAAACTGATTCTTGGTGGCCAGGTCTTTTTCACCCAGTGTTCTAATGTAGCCCTGCTGTCCAGTAGCACAGGAAACAAGGGTATTTGGTGTTACCTCCTTGCTGCCCCAGCAGAAAATTAACCATTTTCAAATCAACACAAATTACCCATTCATGAACATGGTATTCTAATCTATCCAGAATTGTCTTGATGTTGGCATACTCTTCTTTCATTTGTACAGAGTGTCCCATTGGGATGGAACCATATATATTTCTGTTGTGCAGTAACACACATTTCAAACTCCTTTTACTACTGTCAATAAAAAGTCTCCATTCACTTGAATCATATGCGGGCAGTGCCATATTGAGAAGAAGCCCTTCAACATCGTTACAATAAACAAGTTGACCATCTGAATTGAAGTACTTTCGCAGTGCTGCTTCTAACAAATGGTTAGATTGCACCAAGCGGTTAATTTTAAGCCTTTATAAATATAAGCCAGGAGGGGACTGTGGTATCCCTGACAATACTATGCATAGCGTGTAGTTGAAACTTGAGTTGGTGCCATATTAGTGACATCAGACAGCAGAAAGTAGTTGAGAGCATATTAAAAGTTCAGACAATGTTGCCACAAAGTGCAGCTGTAATTCAAACTGAAAGCTTAACACAAGGGATCACAAAAAGTAGGGGATTGAGTTGTTCCTATATATTTAATATAGATAAATATGTAATACAGGTCTCACTATTGCCTGATGCATGTCAATATTATTAAATACTATTATCATAAATGAATATGGTGGTGCATGATACAAAATAATATATTTATAATGTGGCTATAAAGTTTTAAAATTCCTAATAAAATGTGACTCAATTTTATAATATTTTCACATTTTATTTTAAAAAATGTTTGAAAGAATATTCATAAAAGCTACATTTTATACTGCATATAGGCGGTTCTGAGGGTGAACATGTTTGCCTATATTGTATAGAGTGGCGTGATTTTTAGGCAAAGGCCTATGTTCATGGGCTGAAGATGAACAAGGGCTTCAATCAAGCAAGAAGGCCTTGGATTTTTCAATCAACATGGAAGTGAGGGACAGGGCATTAGGGAACGTTGTTGGATAATCATCAAGGTATAGGTATAATTTCCCCCCTAAAGGTGTAGTTTTATTTTAAAGTCTTGTTTTATTTATAGTTTCTTTTAATTTTCTGTAATTTTGTACATTGTCTTTAAGACATTTTTGCATTTATATTTAAGGGCTTGTTATTCACATGGAAGTATAAGGTGCATGGGAGTCCATAAGTACCCTATGGAAGAAGTAAGGAAGTAAGGATATCATGAGGTTTTATAGGTATCTACATAGTAGAGGCTTATTATTAGGTGCCATGGGGATCAATATCCCCAGGGTTTACTTCAGTATGCCATGGGGTTCCATCAGGATCCCCATAATATAGGGGTTAATTTTAAGTGACATGCGAGTTCATAAAAACTCCCATTGTACCATAGAGACTCCCATGGTAACGTGTTAAATTTATGTGTCATGAGGGTACAGAGGTATCATTATGGTTAGAGGGGTATACTATATTTACAGAATCTTGAAGAAAGAGCACTGCAACAAGAGCTTGGTCTTACATATTTAATAAATGAAACATGCCATTCCCAAATTTGAAAAAGGCAAAACTCATTGAAAGCTCACATCAATTAAAAAACTTACTTTAGATCCTACACATCAAAAATACATTTTCTTCATCACTCACAGAGCCTATCTATCTCCTTGATCTTCAACATAGAGCCCCAACAGACCCTAGATACCCTAAATATACCCAATTAGTTCCTACTCTGATTAATTACTTATGGCAATGCAGAGCTTTTAAACATTATTGGCACAGGATACTCAAATTAATTTTTAAACTCTCAGGACTAATAAGCCCAAAACCAACATTTTACTACAAATTCTTCTAAATGATTGTAGTGATAACACACTTGATTTGGAAAACAAACCAAAAAATATTGTTAATTGGTTTCCCTACATCAAAACAATGATTCCATATTTACAGAATTATATTTTTGTTGTTGTTTAGTCATTTGTGCACGGACTACAGCACACCAGGCACATCTATCAGCCACTGCCCCTCCTGGCTGCCCTTGACAACCCCTTCATTGTGTGCCTTCAATCTTTCTTGGCCAAATATTTGAACTTTAGGCCCATGGCAAAACCTGGCAGTGAACATTTTAGGCTTCATTTCTTGTAGTATTGGTTGATTGGATATCCTTACAGTCCAAAAGACTCTAAGCAGTTGTTTTCAATTCTATGGTGGTCAGTCATCTTTACTAAATATTACTGCTGGGAATACAATAATTCTAACTATACAGACTTTTGTCGATAGTGTAATATCTTTACTTTTTACAACATTGTCCAGACTAGCCAGGTCCTTCATCTTTTCATTTCAAGGTTGCAGTTATCATCTGAAGATATCCTGGAGCTCAGGAAAGTAAAAACTTTCATTGCCTTCTCTTCTTCCCCATATATTTGCAAGGAACTGAAATTATTGTTTGCCATGGTCTTTGTCTTTGGTCTTTGTTGAGCAGCAGACAAGCTTTTGCACTGTCTTCTTTCACTCTATCAAAAGTCCTTTTAGTTCCTCTTCACTTTCAGCCATCAGCGTATCATACTCGTATATGAGGTTGTTAATATTTCTCTGCAGTATTGATTCCTGCTTTGCATTCATCTGCCCTGGCCTCACCCATGATGTCTTTCTGATCCCAATCTTGCCCATGAATAAATAAGGTTATATATAATATACAACTTTGTTATACTCCTTTCTCGATCTTGAACCATTTGGTTGTTCCATGTTCAGTTCTAACCGTGGCTTCTTGGTCTACATAAATAATTCTCAGGAGGCTGATAAGACCATCCAGTACCACCACTTTCCACATTTTGTTGTGACCAACTCAGTCAAAGACTTTAGAAGAGTCTATGAAGCAAAGGTTTTCTGGAATTCTCTTGCTTTCTCTATTATCCTCTGGACATTGGAAATGTGATCATCTGATAGTCAGTCCATATATTATTGGAGGTGAGCTCGAAGGATCTTAAACATTACCTTGCTGGCATTCTGGCATGTTAAATTTAGTGCAAATTAGAGCACTCTTTAGCACTGCCTTTTTTGTGATTACAATGTAGACTGACCTTTTCCAGGGCAGTGGCGACTATTGATTTCTCCACATTTTTTGTAATAATGTAAGTAACGCTTTTACAACATTATCTTGTAGGATTTTGAACAATTCAGCTATGATTCCGTCAACTCTTGGAGCCTTAATATCAGTAAGGCTTCCTAGGGCCCATCTCACTTCACTCTCCAAGATGTCTTGCTCCAGTTCATTGGACAAACAGTTGAGGTTATCATTGATGTTAATATCCTTCCTGTATAGATTGTCTGTGTATTCCTGCCACCTCTTCTATCTGATCTGCTTCTGTTAAGTCCCTACCTTTTTTGTCTTTTATTATGCCCACTTTGGAATATAGATTCCCTTGAGATCCCCAACTTTCTTCAAGAGATCGCTTGATTTTCTCATTCTGTTACCTTCTTCTATCTGTTTGAATTGCTCATTATAGAATGTCGTTGCCTTCTTAGTTTTCTTTCTTTTGGGGTTATTCTGTATTGCTCTTTTCTGGATAATGTCAAACATTTCTATCCAAAGTTCTTCAGGCACTCTATCATTAATGTGGTAGAGAGGGTAAAGGAAACAAATGTATTGGTCATATCATGGTTTGATTCATATGGCAATTTTTTTATATAAATAGCAATTGATCTGGAGCAAAGAAACGGAAGACCATAGATTTAAAGTAAAATGTAACTTTTCTTTAATACTAAAAATATATGTCTATAAATTAACATCACAGTTTGACAACTGTTTTGACAGGCCGCGCAGGTCCATTGTGCGGTGTAAGCCCGCATGCGCATTTTGCATTGCGCAATGGCCCACACATGCGCATAGCGAGGCATAAGCCGTGCATTCGCATTGCCCAACGGCCCATGCATGCGCATAGCACGTTGTAAACCGCGCATGCGCAAAGCACGGTTTATGCCACGCATGCACATTGCCCAATGGCCCGCGCCTGCGCATAGCGCGGCCTAAGCCGCGCATGCGCATTGCTAGAGGGGCTGCGCAGGTGTGGTACACTGCGCGGCGGATGCCTGCGCAGGTGCATTGTGCACTGAAGACAAAGGAGGAGGGGAGACATACAGGGAAGGAGGGGGAAGACACAGAGGAGGGGGGAAGAGACACAGGGAAAGGGGAAGACACACAGGGGTGGTAAAGGAGGGGGAGGGGACACACAGGGGAGGGGGCAGAGACACAGAGGAGGGAGGAGACACAGGGGAATGAGAGGGGAGAGACACAGAGGAGGGGGAAAGACACAGGGGAGAAAGAGGAGGGGGGAGGAGAAACAAAAAGGAGTGAGAGGAGGGGGAGACACACAGGGGAGTGAGAGGAGGGGGCGAGACACAAATGAGTGAGGAGGGAAGAGACACAGGGAAGGGAGATGAGGGGGGAAGTGACGCAGGGGAGAGGGAAGACACACAGGGGTGGGAGGATGGGGTTAGATCTAAGTTCCCTCTCCTGATGCCCAGGGAGACTTTCTATAATACCCAGCACTTGACCATGAATTTGGAATTGTGAAATTGATAAAAGTGTCTAGCTACTGATGTGATTGTTTTGTTCTTTGCAAGATATTAAGTGCTGTTTCTTATGTTACCAAGGTGTTCCCCAATTCTTTGCAGTAGTTCTCTTTTTGTTTTTCCAACATATAGGAATTGGTAGGGGCATTCAAGGCAGTAGATTACAGCTGAGGTTTCACAATTGTAGAATCCTCTGATTTTGATTTCCTTGCCCAATCTATCATATAGACTATTGATCTTAGTCACGTGCATGTGTCCCCTCAGGTAGTGTCTTATTAATCTTTTTTTGTTTTTGAAAATTACTCCTTATTAATTGATCCTTTAGATACATGGATGCGCTCTCCAATTATTTCATCCAACAGAGTGTCAGTCTTCAGAATACTGATGTGTTTGTTGATTATTCAATCTATTTCTCTCTAGTTAACATTGTACGACACAATGAATCTGATCATGTTTTCAGTCTTATTCCGTATGTCCCCGTGAAGCAGTTTTTTTCACAGATCTTCTGCTATAGCCTCTATTAATCAGTCTGGTCCGAAGTTCTTCTGCTCGTAGTTTGAAAGTAGCTAGATCCGAGCAGTTCCTCCTTAATCTAAGGAATTCTCAAAATGGGGATCACCTTTTTTGCAGGTGGGAAATGGGAACTTGTTTAATGTAAAGTGCTGCTGGTGACTGTAAGTTTCCTGAACAAATCAGTTTTTATGCTCCCATCATCTTCTTTAAAACAATTTACATTTAGGAAATCGACTTCTGATCTATGTGATGGGTTAAAACTAACTTTAGGTTATTGGTGTTTAGGATTCCAACAAATTGCTCTAGCTCTTCTGTATTGCCGTTCCATATAATGAACAAGTCATCGATGTGTCTTAGCCACCAGATTATGTGGTCTGTGAAGATGGAGTTGATCTCATTGAATACGCATTCTCGCTCCCACCATCCTAAGTAGTGGTTAGCATACGTGGGTGCACATGCTGACCCCATTGCAGTTCCACGTTTTTGAAGGAAAAAGGAGTTGTTGAACACAAAATAATTGTGTTCTAGTAAAAACTTTAATAGTGTGGTCAGGATCAAATTCCTATCCTTATTCATGGTACATTCCATTTGCAAGAAGTATGTGATCACATTACAGCCTGCTTTATAATCAATCGATGCGTAGGCTTTCTACATTGCATGTGACCAGAAGTGTATAAGTTCCCACTATGACATCTTGCAATTTGTTTGACACAGCACCATGGTGTTTCTTACATAGGATGGGAGACTTAGTACTATGGCCCTTAGTTCCTGATCAATGAACTGGCTTGCTAGGTCTTCCTGGAGGTTGTCTTTTATTCTTGTGCACCTTCGGTAGCATATAGAAGGTTGAGGTTCTTGGTTCCTTAGTTTTCAGTAATAACAATTCTTTATCTGAGATCAGATCTTTATGATTGGCCTTAGTAATCATCTTGTCATAAAGTTCTACAAAGTTGTCAGTCGGATCTCCTAGTAGTTTCTTGTAGCAGTTCATATCATTGAGTTGTCTGTAGGCTTCTTAAATTTATTTCAGCTGGCCATATGACAACATTTCCACCTTTGATGGCTTGATGATTATATCATCCCATTTCTTCATGTCCATAAGTGCTTGGTGTTCTTTTTTTAATCATGTTCTGGATTTTAATGATTTTAAATTTTTCTAGTTCACAGGTTACCATTTTGACAAAGCTCTCCATTGCTGGACAACTGGCAATAGGGGGATTGAAAGTTGATTTGAGTTTCAGATACTCATATAGATAATCTTTTGTCATTTTATAAAGGCTAACCATTTCTGTTGAGGCTGATGAAGAGGGGTCCTTGGAAGGGTCAGTGGGCCAAGCATGCTGTTGAGTAAGGAAAACCAATTTACCAGTACTTTTGTGGCATATAGATTTAAGTCCTTGTATATATAAAATAATTTGTGCTGTTGACTGGGTGAGAACGATAGTCCCTTTTTCAAAAGTAGAATGTGTTACATTGATAGGGATTTGGTTGATAGATTAATAATCTGTTTATCCTCTCCTTCTATCACAGTCTTCTCTGAGTCCAGTTTTTCTTTCTGTTGTCTCCTGTCCGCTGATAGTCCCATCATTGACAGTGCCTCAGATTCCTCTCTTGAGACCATTCTGTCCCTGGGTTCTGTGACTCTGAGTCATTGTATATTCTTGATCTGAGTCATCCGTCTAAATAATCAGATGCTTTTTGTCTTGTCTGAAGTGGTTCCTTGCCTGACTTTATGTCCTCATGAGTAATAGTTTATTCAAATTCAGTTGAACAGGTAGCTCCCAGTTTTATTGGATTCAATTTATTTCTTCTTTCACTTCTGAAATTTGATCTGTGTGACCAATCAAAGATGTGTCCTTTTCAAAGTTCAATGTATCTCTTTTGAATTTGTCACGTTTGGTGGCTATGATGTATTTTTTCTTTTTTGTCAAGGTCAGTCTGCATCCTTCGGTATACTCTCTTGAATTGCTCCAAGGGTGCAAATTGTTTCAAAGGTTTGTTAAGTTCCTTGGTCTCTAGATCCAAACTTGTTTGGACCTCACTTTCATAATCCAACAGTATGGCTAGTACATTTTCAGAACAGGGCTTGCTCTCAATGATCCTTGTATGATTCCAGGTGGAACGAAAAGGAGGGGAACACTTTCACTCTTAATCCTCTAGGAATTATATGTTTTGCTAAATACTTATCGTGGCAAGTTTATTTCCAAAACAAATGTAGCTGCTTTCTTAGTACATTTTCTAGTGTTTTTAAGCCTCTTGGCCAGTCTTCACAGGTCTCAAAAGCTTTATTTATGTCACCTTGTCTTCTGTAGTTGCCCAATTTCTCCAGATCAAATGTTGCCATATCGTATACAGTATATAGTAGCCAAAATCTGTTATTTTATACCAGAAAGCTATATTAAATAGCCAATAATGTAATAAAGGGTGAGTACAGTATAATATGGTATAGTACGGTATTCTATTAACACTCTAAGTACTCACCTATATGCATAACAATAATTAATGTTATTAATTACAGGGTTCGTTATAATGCAATTTCATTTTATTTTATAAATAGCGACTTGCCCGTCAAATAATGACGGCAATGCGATGGGTATGTTTGTAAAGTTGTTTAGTTATTAATATACGTATTTGAGACTTGGAAGGTTTTAGTTATGTTGAAATAAGTACTATTGTGATATTAAATATGTTTATTTTTGTAACATTTTATTTTGTTCAAGAGTAACTGTTAAATAATTTTGTAGTAAAAGTATTAACATTTGAATGTGAGAACAGTTGAACTTTAAATTAATCAGTATTGTATGGTAATGTTTTTTTAACATGCAAGTTCTATCTCAAGAATTGTTAACTTAAATATACATTGAATCCAGAGGAAGGCAAACAGTAAAAACCCTCTTTGAAATGTAGCCAATTGTATCAAAGCGGGGGAAAAATAAATTCCTTCCTGACCCCATTAACTGGCGATCAGATTACTCCCTGGATTAATGTTTAACATAAAAGACAACATTTACATTGTGCCTCAAAACGTGCTTGTGCTCCTAACATGAAGTTTGTAATATGTCTAAGTAAGGAACTTGAAAGTATATTTTTAAAAACTTGAACTTTCTTATCCGTCTAAGTAAGGAACTTGAAAATATTTTTTTCAAACTTGTAACGTTAGAAACAGTAACATAGTTAATTAACATTTGAACAGAATTTGTCAAAATAATGCAAGGCAAGTTTTGTGGGGCTAATCATGCATAAACAGTATTTCCATGAATTATGAATGAATTCTTTATTGATTTGTAGTATTTGTAGTTTTCAATGGTTGACCTTTGTTTGTTGGTGTAGTAATTGTTTTAAATGGCACATAGATAGTTTTGTCTGTGGAAAAGTGGTTCTCTGAAAAGAGAACGCGAGAACTTGAAGTTGTTCCGCGATGTGTAACCACTGTTCTTTATGTGTTTTACAATTTCATGTAGTTTAATAGGAAAATATTGTTGGTGTAAACCTAATTTCTGTGGCATAATAATGACCTTTTGAAGGAAACGAACAGTTGTGTGTACTTTAAAAAAAAAATTGTGGTTATAGTGTGGTTTTTTAGGTTTTTGCGTTTGTTTTTAAATTGGTTTTGCATGGCTTTTGTTTGTTTGATGGAAAGTTAGAGTACTTCATAGTAGACAATGTTTTTAGTAAAAATGCGTCCATCCTCTAATAAATCACCTTGACTTTCATTGTTTTCAATGTAAACTTTAATAGCCTGTTGATTTTTGCACCGTGATAAGGCAACGTATAATTGGCCATGTGCAAATACTGGTTGTTCTAAGAAAATACCCACAGATTTTAAGTTTGTCCTTGTGATTTATTAATGGTCATGGCAAATGCCATAATGATGGGAAATTGTCTTCTTTGAAGTATAAAAGGGAGACTACTTTCACTTGGTGCTAAATCTTTCCTTGGTATGAAAACTCTCTCTCCATTATGGGTACCAGTTAAAATGTCAGCATCTATGAAATGGTCCTTTAATTGTTGAACAATTAATCTTGTACCATTGCATAGGCCTTTTTTGGGGTTCATATTTCGAAGTAACATGACAATTGCACCTTTCTTTAGCTGCAAAATATGTGGTGGCATTCCAGAAGGAGTTAATGAGTTTATGAATTCAGTGGAAAAGTTTGCCTGACTTTCTTTGTCATCAGCAAGTACAGAATCAGCACTGTGATAATTTCTTTGGGGTACATTAATTTTTTTAAAGATTTCATTATTGAGGATTAATGCATCCTTATTTTTACAGGTTAGGATGACTTGGTTGGCAAGTTCTGGCAAGATCTTGGTGATGGGATGGGATAGGATGTGCACAGTGTCGTCAGGTAAATTTGTTATTTTTTCTGTTCTGTTCTCTCCAATTTTAATAAGCCAATCATTGAAATCATTTTGGCCTTCTGATCTCATATTTTGTTGCAGTTGAAGATGGGTAAAATGTTTTCATAGTGTGCTTGACTTTATTCATGTTTCGATAATGTTAGTTCGATTTCCATGTACAAAGATGGTAATGTTTGTCTAAAATCGACACCTAACAACATTACCTTTCCACCAAATGGAAAAGTATTATCCATGACTTCACGAAGCAAACTGTCAATACATTGGAGGGCATAGCATGACATCATTGTGACCTCATCTATTATAATTAATTTACTTTTTTTCAGTTTTTTGCTTGTAATGATGTCATGCGAATATCTGACACTGAGGTTTCTAAAATAGGCACTAGCAGTTTAAACCCACTATGTACAGTTCTTCCACCTTCTAACAAAAGTGCAGCAATTCCAGTTGTGGCAAATGCGAGTGCTATTTGACCTTGTGCTCGTACAAAACTCATTAATAAATTATATAGATACGTTTTTCCTGATCCGCCAGGTCCATCAAGATAGAAATAACGCTCTTTGACCATGTCATTATCTAGTGCAGTTTTGATGGCCTTAAATGTTTGCAATTGTAATGTATTTAAAATTGCAAGTCTTTCTTCTGTCCTTTGTACTTGTAGTTAAATGTCATAGTCTTCAAAGTTTATGTCATCTATAAGACCTGGATCAGGCAGAATAAAACTTGCACAACTTAATCCATGAGTTAAAAATACTTCTTGGATTTCCATTAATGCTTTTAAGTGTGCAATAGGTTCATTGTATCGTTGCATAAAGTCTTCAGCCATATTACTTTTAAATGTGTTCCACAAAGCTAATGCATTTGGAGCATTTGAGAAGATACAAATGAATGCAAATTGTTCCCTCATCTGCCGTGGCATTTGACATAATGCTGCTTCTTCTAGACATCTTTCCCATTCTGTATCATCAGCTAGTAAGTTTCTATGTCTTGCAGCTAAATGGAAGGATTCATATACTATGGCCCTCATTCAATTGCGATTTGGCCAATTTAATAGTGCTCTAAATAAGCACATAACATATTTTTTTTAAATAAGTTTTTAGCTAGTGAAAATCTTGCTTTTGGATAGATGTTTACTAACTAAAAACTTATTTAAAAAAATATGTGATGTGCTTATTTAGAGCCCTTTTCAATTGGCCAAATTGCAATTGAATGAGGGCCTACGTCATTAACAGTTCTTCAGTGTTCAAAACTTTGTGCTCCAGGAACATTTAAACGTAGTAGTCGTAAGCAGAAACGTTCAAGGCCTCTTGGACTGACTGTGTAAATTCTTGGGATTATTTTATTTCCTCTGCTTTTTCTTGGTCTCCATAATCCATTCACAAAAACATAGTGATATGGAATTTCAATATATATGAATTGTGTTGCTTGTGAATCTGTAGAATTTAATTCAAACCATGCAGTTAGTGTAGTGTGACGATGCTCACTTTGGGCCAATGCATTACTTTCATTTCCAGCATGGAAATCCACTAAATGTCTTTGTGGCAAATGTACTGCTAATCTATATACTGCATGTGATCTATCATGCATTTCAAATTTTAAAATGCAAGTTCATCATGTACTAACTCAGTGCTTTCGGTTTTGTCTGCACTTTTGACGACTACAGTAGCTTCATCATAAACTTTGTAAATATATTTGTAAACATATGTAATGGATTTGATGGAAGTGCAGGCTTCTACATTAATGTGTGCATTATACTTCATAAGTAAATGTGGATTGTATGGTACCACATATCTATTGTCAACCTTTTTTCCACGAATAATGGCACTATCTCCTTCTTTTCTTCTATATAATGGATAGCCATCACAATTAGCATAAGTTTTGTCTCTATAATCTTTTGGAAATTCTTTTGTACATTTATTCTTTTCCATACATGGTGATTGTGGATTAAGCTCGCCACAGGGTCCATGATTTATCCGATGAGTTACAATCTCATATAGTCTACCATATAGTTCTGGATCTGGTAGTTCAGCAACAATGACTGAATCCACTTTGTCACCAGTATCTAATTGATCTTTTTCTTGAAGGATTATGAGAAGATGTGCATGTGGAAGGCCCCTTTTTTGAAATTCAATTGTATATACATAAGCAAGACATTTGCCAAATAAGTGACTTATAGTGATGTCACGTATTAATGTTACATATCAATTCATTTAATTTAATTTTTAAAACTCTGGCTACTAAATCTGGTCTATCGGAAGTACTTTGGGCAAGAAGTAAATTTTGTGTAATTTCTGGCCATTGGGGATTACATGTAAATGTAATAAATAAATCGGGTTTTCCAAATTTGCAGACAATAGCCATGGCATCATTGTATCTTTCTCTCATATTTCGAGGAGATCCTTGAAAGGAAGATGGTAAAATGATGGCTTCGCCAGCTGTCATGTCTCTGCTTGTAGCCACCTCAGCAACATGTCCATTAATCCACAATATTGTTCAACATGTAGTTTATCTTGTTGATATTTTATGAAGTTTAAATTATTGGCCTTAACTTCCAAATAGGAATCAAGAATCCATTGTTGTGTTAGTTTTCCACCACATAACATTGAATTAAATGTATTTCGAATGGCAATTTGAGCTACTTTAAATTCAAGCATGGAAACATTATTTTGCATTCTGGCTTTAGCATTTGGGTAACTGGGAAGGGTTAATTTTGGCTGCCAACCTGCTTCTCCGTGTGGGAAAAAAATGGGATATGTCATTGGATCTAAATTTGGACTTAAGATACTGATATTAATGAATGGTTGCTCCTCATTTCTGGGATATATTCTAATGTCTCTTTGAAATGGTGGTTCTCCTTCATCATTTTGAAACACCATTGCAACCTCGTTTGATGTTGGCAAGTTATAACAGCATTTATCAGCATGTCTATCTCTTTTAAGCACCATATTGACCTTTGGGATTGGTAATTGATGTCTTTCTGCATGAAGTTGTTGTTAATTTTCTACTTCTGCCATTTTTTTATAAGCTTTAGTGTAGGGGTTATTGGCCATAATGTTATCTAGCGCTATAAAAACTGTGGTTAAGCATTTTTTATTTTCTTGCAGCTGCATACGTTGGTCAACAGCTTCCATTGTATCTAGGACATATAGTTGAGCGAATTTTCTTTGCTCTCCTTCCTCTGGATGTAAATGGGAAGTACGATGGTAAATTTGGCCTTGGACTTTAAAACAGTAAGGACCATTAGCAGCTAATGTTGCCCCCATAGATGCAAAGGATATGGCACTATTGTAGGATCTTATGTTTGTCTTGAAATTTTTGTAGTTTGGAAAAGTAGGTTCAGTCATAATGTTTTGTAAATATATTGGGAATTGTTTTCTTTCTGGAAGTTTGGCCTTGCCTTTTTGACAGCAACTAATGAATTGGCCATCTCTGGGTATTTCCTGTTTAAAATGATAGGCCCCACAAAACTGACATTGAGTATTCATGTCCCCACAATTATGAACCTCTACTGCTAAAGACTTGAGTAAAGGACAATTTGCAAAGCATAAATCAGTTTCAGTTTGTAATTCATCATCTGAAATTTCATGTGAAGTTTCAGGAACAGGTTCTTAATGCTTTGTTTTTTCGTGGCTTTTTTTGGTGTATCTTTTATTTTTGCAGGTGATAGTCTTTTGCTTGCAAGTCTTTTGCATTCTTTTTCTTGTCAAATTTCCTTCTGCTCCGGCGTCTGCTGGTTTGCCCATCTTTGTTTTCATTCTCTAGCTTGACGTCTTATCCTTTCTTGTTTGGTCTAGTTATCAGCCATCTTAATCTGTAAAAGAAAATAATGTATTATTAGTTTATATTGAGATGTTAAGTTGGTTTTTGAAATCTTTTAGTTGCAACACTGTTGCGATTTGAAATTAAGTTTTTTTGTATGTGATTGTAGTTCATTGTAGCTGAACTTTCTTTCTATTGTTAAATGAGTGTGTTTTCTTTTTTTGCTCTTACTTTATCTCTTGTAGGTTGTAATTTTTTGCCTTAGATGCATAGCACACCCAAGGTAATTGCATTATAGCTTATTGTAGATGTAGTAGGTTTGTAGTGTTAAGTGAAATCTATTTTTTGTTTTGTTTGTTAATTGCTTTTTATGTTGTAGTTTTGGCTTAAAGGCATAGTAGAGGGCAAAAAATGGTAGTAATACATTGCTCTTTCTAATTTGTCCTGCAGGGGATTGTTGTAATAGTATTCCATTTTACTTAAAGGCTTATATGTTGTGGCTGTGAAAAGAAGGTTTGTATTGTTGTTTGTTCGGTGTTAGGAATATTTGTTGTAGTATTCTATTTTATGTGTCTGGTTAGGTTTTGTGCTTAACATTGTACATTAGGGCTGTGAATTGAGAATTTAAAATGTTATTTTGTATGTATTTTCACTATTTATTGGACAATGTTGTTTTATGTTGGTCATTTTTTTTTGTTGATAGATTTAAGTTTGGGTTTACTGTTAAACGTTGTTGTACGTAAAAGGCAATTAGTAGGTAAATGACAAATGTGTCAGTAATATTTTGTTAAAGCTGTTAATTAGGGGTGCTTATTTTTGTTGGTTTATTTTTTTTTTTTCTCTTGACATGGATGCAGAGCAAACATGTTTATTTAGTTTTCTCTTTTTTTACTTGTTATACTGTACCTTGTTTGAAGTGTGATTTCAAGCAGAATATTTCTTGATCCGCTGTTGTAAGTCTTCGTGCGATGGTCTTGGCGCAGTGTCTGTTGTAAAAGAAAAAGCAAAATGTTATTTGATTAAAATGTATTTCTCATGAATAGCATAGTTAATTTTTTTGGTCTACTCTATCTGTTATCGTGTATTCTTCTGCTATGTTGTTTTTTGTGCACCACTTTAAAATACTTTCATTTTATTTGTATATTACAGTTATCCTTTTTTTTTTTACTGTAATTATTAATGTTGTTGACATTTTATTAAGAATGTTTGCTGGATTATCCTGTTTTGTGTCCACCACTTTTGGGATGCTGTATTTGGCTTGTAGATGACAGTTAAAGGTTGTTGTAGAGTAAAGCTGACTGTGAATGATCTTTTATCTATGTTGTAACTATTAACAGTAGTATCCTGTTTAGCGTCCGCCACTTTTGGTATGCTTATTTAGGGTTCTTTGTAAGGATTATAGGTTGTTAAACAGTAAAGATGAATATGAAGTTATTTTTCTATTTGTTTGCGTGATTTTTTTACAATCCTGTTTGGTGTCCACCACATTTTGCATGCTTAATTTGCTTAATTAGTCTTGTTTGTGAGGATTACATGTTGTTGGACAGTAAAAATGAATGTTAATTGCCTTTTCTATATGTTGTTGTGCTTTTTTGTACTATGCTGTTTTGTGTTCACCACTTTTCGGTTGCTGCATTTGGCTTGTGGATGATGGTTGGTGGTTATTCTACAGTAAAGAGGAGGAATACTTTTTGTTTTCTGTATGTTGCTAATGTTTGGGATGTTATCCTGTTTTGTGTCCACCACTTTTTTATTTTTTTGTGTGCAACTGTCTTTCTTTGGAAATTGTATAGGTCTTTGTGAAGTTTGTTGAACTGTGGTGGTTTGGTCTTGTTTAAATCTATGGAGGCTTGTATTTTTTACTTTCAATTCTCATATTGGCTGGCATTAAACATATATATATATATATTTTTTTTTGTACTTGTTATACTATACCTTGATTGAAGTCTTCTTCTTGTCCGAATGACAGAGGGTACCCTCCTGCCAATCTTAATCCGCCAGTCTTCTTGTAGTGTCTGTTTGAAAAAGAAAGTTAAATGGTTAATTGTATATTTATTATTTTGGATTTCGCAAAGCATGGTCTTTTTCTGTATGTAATGTATTTTTCTATCTTACCTCTTCTTCTTTCTTTCTGTTCTTTAAAAGTGATCCTCTTTCACAGTCCACGGTGCAAATTCTTGAGTGACGCTGTTAATGCCGAGTCTGTTTGAATAGTGAAAAAAGGGGAAAGATTAAGCTGCAGGTTACATATGTATTAGTGTCTTATTTTTTTTTTGCTATGAGTTGCTGTGAAATAATGTCAGTTGAATATACTTCTTTCATTAGTTTGAGTTAAGATTAGTTTGCTATAGGGTCTATACTAGAGATGTCCCGGACTATTCGCGGCGATTTTGGCTCTTTCACGCTCGCAGCGGACGGCGAACACATGCGCTTTCCGCCCCTATTCTTTATCACTGAGGAAACTTTGACCCTGCACCTCACAGTCAGCAGACACATTCCAGCCAATCAGCAGCATACACTCCCTTCCAGAGCCTTCCATCTGAAGGACAGCATCCATTTTAGAATCATTCTGAAGCTGCATTCATTGTGAGAGGACAGATAGTGTAGCTGCTGGAGATTTAATAGGGAAATAGATAGCCAGGCTGTGTATTTAGCTTCCACTACAGACCTGCAGGACTCATCTGATATCTGCTGCAAGGACAGCAACTCAAAAAGCCCTTTTTAGGGCTAGAACATCATTTATTTTATTTTATAATTTTTTTCTGTGTAATCTAATTGCATATGCCTGCCTGCCAGCGTGTGTGTGTGACAGGCTAACAGCTTATATTGTGCTTATTTTCGCTACTCATACCTGGTGGTGTACGATACATTGAAAATAACCATTTTTTAATCTAATTTCAGTTGCCTGCCCGTGTCAGGCTCACAGCTAATATTCTGCTGTTTCACTAGTCATAGTTGGTGTACCATACATTGAAAACAAACAACCGTTTATTTTCCTTTAATCTAATTTCAGTTGCCTGCCTGTGTCAGGCTCACAGCTTATATTGTGCTCAGTGAAATAAAACAACACATTTTTGACTGTAATAGATTGAATAGCAATGGCCTGCCTACAGGCGTGTGTGTGAAGCCTATTGCATCTACTCTGCCAACTTTTGCTAGTGCAGAGTGATACATCATATCTGGTGCAACCATAGTGTACAGTGACATAAAAAAACACTTTTTTGACTGTAATCGATTGAATATCAGTTGCCTGCCTACAGGTGTGTGTGTGAGGCCTGCAGCGCCTACTCTGCCAACTTTTGCCAGTGCACAGTGACACTCATATCTGGTGCAACCTAGTGTACAGTGAAATAAAAGAACCCTTTTTTTACTGTAATCGATTGAATATCAGTTGCTTGCCTACAGGCGTGTGTGTGAGGCCTATTGCGTCTACTGTGCCAACTTTTGCCAGTGCACAGTGACACTCATATCTGGTGTCACAGTAGCTTGCACGCATAGTACCACTTATCAACAAAAAAAATGACAGGCAGAGGCAGGCCAGCCCGCAGGGTCCGTCGTGGTCTTGGTGCTGTGATTCCCTTTGGCCCTAGAATAATGCCCAGTTTTCAGAGGCCACGTACCCTGAACTTGAAAAGTTCTGAGGACATGGTTGACTGGCTAACACAGGACACCCAATCTTCTACAGCTTCCGCTCGGAACCTAGACGCACCATCCTCCCCCAGCTTAGCTTCGGGCACCTCTCCAGTTACCACTCGCCCGTCAGCAGAGTTATTTACACATCCGTTGGAAGACATGAGTGATGCACAAACATTAGTGCCAGAGGATGTAGATAACAGGGATATGCCCCAGTCAGGCAGCATTACACACATGGACGTACGGTCTGATGATGATGATGTTGTACCCAGTGCTGCTTCCTCCGTTGAGTTGTCAGATACAAGTGAAGCGGTTGATGATGACGATGCGTCCGTGGATGTCACGTGGATGCCCACTATAAGAGAAGAAGAACAGGAGGAAAGTTCAGATGGGGAGACAAAGAGGAGGAGGAGACGAGTTGGAAGCAGGGGGAGGTTATCGCAAGTAGCTAGTGGCACAGTCAGACAGCATGCATCGGCACCCGGGGTCAGCCAGACAGCACGCCAGTCAACGCATGCTGTTGCCACCACCAGAATGCCGTCATTGCAGAGCTCAGCAGTGTGGAAATTTTTTGTGTGTCTGTCTGTGACAACAGCGATGCCATGTGTGAAAAGAAACTGAGTCGTGGGAAGTCCAACACCCATCTAGGTACAACTTCTTTGGGAAGGCACATGATGTCACATCAAAAACGCCTATGGGATCAACACATGAGTACAAGCAGCACACAAAGTCAAAGCAGCCATCCTCCTCCTGGTCCAGCATCTTCAGCCACGTCAACCACTTATGCCCTGCTTGCCCCCTCTCAACCATCCGCCACTCTGTGTCTCGCCCCGAGCAGTCCCTGCTCATCTGCCCACAGTCAGGTGTCTGTCAAGGACATGTTTGAGCGTAAGAAGCCAATGTCACAAAGTCACCCCCTTGCCCGGCTACTGACAGCTGGCTTGTCTGAACTCTTAGCCCATCAGCTTTTACCATAAAAGCTGGTGGAGTCTGAGGCGTTCAAAAAAAAATTAGCTATTGGGACACCGCAGTGGAAGGTACCCGGACGAAATTTCTTTGCACAAAAGGCAATCCCCAACCTGTACTCGATTGTGCAAAAGGAAGTAATGGAATCTCTGGCACACAGTGTTGGGGCAAGAGTCCATCTGACCACTGATACCTGGTCTGCAAAGCATGGTCAGGGCAGGTATATCACCTACACTGCGCATTGGGTAAACCTGGTGACGGCTGCCAAGCATGGAATACGTGGCTCTGCAGAGGAGTTGGTGACACCGCCACGACTTGCAGGCAGGCCTGCTGCCACCTCCTCTACTCCTCCTACTCCATCCTCTTCCATGACCTCCTCGGCTGAGTCCTCTTCTGCTGCTGCTATGTCTTGCTCCACATCAACGGCACCCCCCCAGCTTCACAGGTACTATTCCACATCCTGGATACGGTAGTGTCACGCCGTCTTGGGGTTGACTTCCCTGAAAGCAGAGAGTAACACCGGACCAGCACTCCTGTCCGCCCTGAACGCACAGGTGGATCAGTGGCTGACTCTGCACCAACTGGAGATCAGCAAAGTGGTTTGTGACAACAGAAGAAATTTGTTGGCGGCATTGAATTTGGGCAAGTTGACACATGTGCCGTGCATGGCACATGTGTGTAATCTGATTGTACAACGCTTTGTGCATAAGCACCCAGGCTTACAGAACGTCCTGAAGCAGGCCATGAAGGTGTGTGGCCATTTCAGGCGTTCCTACACGGCCATGGCGCACTTTATAGATATCCAGCGGCGAAACAACATGCCAGTGAGCAGCTTGATTTTCGACAGCCTGACACGTTGGAATTCAACACTCCTAATGTTCGACCGCCTGCTCCAACAAGAAAAGGCTGTTAACGAGTATTTGTATGACCGGGGTACTAGGACAGCCTCTGCGGAGCTGGGGATTTTTTTGCCACGTTACTGGACGCTCATGCGCAATGCCTGTAGGCTTATGCGTCCTTTTGAGGAGGTGACAAACCTGTCAGTCACACCGAGGGCACCATCAGTCACATCATACCATTTGTTTTCTTCCTGGAGCGTACCCTGCGAAGAGTGCTGGATCAGGCCGTAGATGAGCGTGAAGAGGAAGAGTTGTGGTCACCATCACCACCAGAAACAGCCTTATCAGCATCGCTTGCTGGACCTGCGGCAACGCTGGAAGAGGTTTGTGAAGAAGATGAGTCAGAGGAGGAATGTGGCTTTGAGGAGGAGGAGGAAGACCAACCACAACAGGCATCCCAGGGGGCTCGTTGTCACCTATCTGGTACCCGTGGTGTTGTACGTGGCAGGGGGGAAGAACATACCTTCAGTGAGATCACTGAGGACGAGGAACGGGACATGACTAGCTCGGCATCCAACCTTGTGAAAATGGGGTCTTTCATGCTGTCGTGCCTGTTGAGGGACCCTCGTATAAAAAGGATGAAGGAGAATGACCTGTACTGGGTGTCCACGCTACTAGACCCCCGGTATAAGCAGAAAGTGCCTGAAATGTTACCGAATTACCTCAAGTCAGAAAGAATGCAGCACTTCCAAAATACATTAAAAAGTATGCTTTGCACAGCGTTTAAGGGTGATGTCACAGCACAACGGCAATCTAACAGCGGAAGAGGTGAACATAATCCTCCTCCTCCCACGACCACGCCTGCAAGGAGAGGAGGCTTTACAGACGTGTTGTTGATGGAGAACATGAAGCTTTTTAAGTCCTATGCATCGCCGCAGCCCTTCGGGGTCCACCCTCAGAGAACGACTCGACCGTCAGGTAACAGACTACCTCGCCTTAACTGCAGATATCGACACTATGAGGAGCGATGAACCCCTTGACTACTGGGTGTGCACGCTTGCCCTGTGGCCTGAGCAATCCCAATTTGCCATAGAACTTCTGTCCTGCCCCTCTTCAAGTGTCCTGTCAGAAAGGACCTTCAGTGCAGCAGGAGGTTTTGTCACTGAGAAGAGAAGTCGCCTAGGTCAAAAAAGTCTAGATTACCTCACCTTTATTAAGATGAATGAGGGATGGATCCCGAAGGGACTGACAGTGGGTGATACATTAGATTAAAAAAAACCTGATAGAGGAGCTGCCTTGAGCTAATAATGGTCCACACGCTGCTGTATTTCATCCCTGAATGCCGGATGACTTGCGTGACTTATCCTCCACCAACTAGGGTTCAAGACGCAATGTTTTAGGGCACTTTCTGCCTGGCAAACTAACATCAATTTTTCTGGTCACTGCAACAATACCTAATTTTTGCATTTAAATTATTTTATTGTCAGAAGGCGTACAGCATGTAATGAAAAATAAAGCATTTTTGAACAGTCTTGCATAACAGTTGTGCAAAAATACATATTTACAATAAAGACATTTTGTGAAAGTTAGCTGGCTGTTTCTTCTTATTTTTACTTTTTAGGTTAATAATTTTTCTTATTTTTTACTGTGATTGCAATTTAAGAGATACCTTAAACATGGTAAAACAGACAATAGTAAAGAGTATATCTGCAGGAAACACCAAAGTCCTATTAGCTATCATCCCTCCAGCAGTATTAGCTTATTATTTACAATATCTAACCTGGGCAATCACCCTTGGGTTACCCTAGGACAGGCTTCAGTAAGCGACCTCTCCTTTCCTGGGATGATTTTGCCGCCGGTTGCTTCTGAAGGGTCTCCAGGGCTCCCCCAGTCCGGTCCTTCCCCCAGTGTCGCTTCAACCAGTAACAAATGTTTTATATTTGTAAAGCGACCCAATGATCCCCCTTGATAGAGGTTTATCTTTACAAATTTTGGAGAACCAATTTAAGACCGGTGTCCCCTGTTTCTGGGTCAGGGAGTGTGTGAAATGCCTCAGCCTACAGTAATTGTAATGTGCTGACAGCGGTAGCTCATGCTTGTCCCTCAGTTCCTCCTAGATGAGCATCTGGCCCTTTACTAACCATTCTCCCAGTCTATATAGTTTCCTTGACCTCCACCAGTGTTGTGATGTTGTGCTCATGTGTTTCGGGACCTGAGGGTGGTCAAGAATTGGGGTCATTTGGGTGGATCCAGGGAACAAACCTGTGTGTTTCTTGGCCCATTTCCAGTATCATAGTGATTGTCTGGGTTTTGGCGAGTTTTTAAGGCTCTGAGGCAATTCTGATACCCAAGCCACATTGTCCCAGGTTAAGGGCCTTAAAGTGTGGTTCTCTAAATACACCCAGGCCGGTTGATGCCCTATAGAATGTGCTATTGGGAGGAAAGATAACTGAGCTGCCGTGTGGTAATATTTTAAGTTTGGACACAATAGTCTCCCCTCTGACTTATGAAGGTACATAATTTTCTTTGTGATGCGTGAGGGAGAGTGGTTCCAGATAAACTGAAATATTTTCCTTTGAATATTTTCTAATTCTTTTTATTTAATCGGGATCGGGAGTGTTCAAAATATGTAGAGCAGCCTAGGAAGGACATTCATTTTTATCGTATGTATTCTCCCTAGCCATGATAACCTTTACTTTGTCCATTTACTCAGGTCATTAATTATTGTTTTATAAAGTTTGGAGTGGTTGGCTTTGTACAAGTCCTCTAGCTTAGGGGTTAGTCGGATTCCCTGGTAGTTTATGTGGTTCTTATCCCACTTAATATTAAACTTCTCTTGGAGACCTTGCTTCTCTACTGCTGTTAAGTCAATCGCTAGTGCTTCTGTCTTCTCTATGTTCAGTTTAAGGCCAGAAAACTGACCAAACTCCTCCATAGTTCGAATCAACTCTGGGACCGATTGGGTAGGGCTTGAGAGCATACACAGCAGGTCGTCTGCAAATAGACAAGTTTTGAAATGGTGATGGCCTATTTTTATGCCTTTGATCCCAGCGTTGGCCCTAATTGTCTGAGCCAGGGGTTCTATTGCTATTGCGAATAGAAGGGTCACCCCTGTCTTGTTCCTCTTTCTATTTTAATTAAGGATCTCTCATCTCCCGGAATCTGTAACCTTGCCCTGGATGATTTGTATAATGAGTGTATGAGATTTATGAAATGGCCTTTAATACCAAATGTTTCAAGCGTGGCGTATAGTTAAGTCCACTCCAGGGAATCAAACGCCTTTTCAATGTCAAAGGCCATAAGACAGGCTTGAATTTTAGAGGCTTTGGTGTGGTACAGTAGGTTCATGACTTTTCTAATTTTTTTCTCCCGCTTGCCTGTGGGAGACAAAGCCTTCTTGGTCATTATGTATTAACTTAGGCAAGAAGGATTACATTCTATCCGCTATTATTTTTGACAGGATCTTTGTATCACAGTTTAGTAATGATATTGGAATGTAGTTTTTTTGTTATAGGGCATCTCGACCTTCCTTACGGAATAGAGCAATATCTGCCCTGTTCAGCTCTGCTGGTGTTTCCTTGCCTTCTAGAACTCTGTTAGAGTGACCAAGTGCAGGCCTAATATGTCCAGGTTTGAGGTTCTGGACTGCTTTTCTCACTTCCTCTAGGGTCACTTTGGCATTTAAAGTCTCTAAGTCACGCGCAGTGCCCCAAATTTGAAGTGGGAGGACCGACCAAGCATCTTTTTCCATCTCCCGCTTCCAAAAATCAATGCCATATACACGTGACCTAATAGTGGACGTAACAGGGATTAAACCGATAGGAAGAGTACTACTTAACAGTACACACCTTATAATAACGCAGACAGAGGCAACGCAGAGAGAGAAGTCTGAAGAAGAGGAGTCAGAGGAGGATGGTGGCTTTAAGGAGGTGGAAGACCAAACACAGCAGGCGTCCCAGGGGGCTTGTTGTGACCTTTCGGGGACCCTTGGTGGCTGGGTGGAGGAAGAGACCTTCAATGACATCAGTGAGGACAAGGAACAGGACATGGCTAGCTTGGTATCCAACCTTGTGCAAATGGGGAGTTTGCGGTTGTGCAAAGGGACTGTTTGCGGTTGTTTGCGGTGCATTAAACGGGGAGATTGGTCTGTTACTGTGAAGCGGGTGTAACCCTTACACTACCTGATCGATACAACATCATACCTGATGTTTTAAAGCATGTTATTCCAAACAATTTAGGAATGTTAGTTTATTTATGCCCTTTATGGCTTAAAACCAGACTCTGCATCAACTATGTCATTTTCCGTGGGAGTTTTGCCATGGATCCCCCTCCGGCATGCCACAGTCCAGGTGTTAGTCCCCTTGAAACAACTTTCCCATCACTATTGTGGCCAGAAAGAGTCCCTGTGGGTTTTGAAATTCGCCCATTGAAGTCTATGGAAGTTCGCCCGGTTCAAAATGTTATGTTCGCGACATCTCTAGTCTATACACATATATGTGCACTTCACATGTCACTATACATGAATCTGATTTTCATTGTTAAAGTTTGCAATCTTTTTGTTTTCCTTTTTTTTTTTTGCTGTCTTTCTAACAAAATGAAATATATTATAGCTTACCTCTCAGTTTCAATTTGCAGAGTGTAAAGTTGGAAATTAGGAAATAATTCTCTTCTCAAGTAACAGCAGCAGTTAACTATCCAGTCACTCTGTTCATCACGTGAGGAGAAATGTAGAATTTTCTGGAAAGTAGGTAGTATTTATAAACTTTGAGGTGCCTCAGAACGTTAGAACGCAATATGCATGCACTATTTGCGCTCCAGAGTAAAATTTGCGTTCCAGGCGCCATTTTAGGCCTAATAGTTGTAACTTTCCTGTAAAATGGTGGTTAATATCAATGTGGTACGTGCTGCATAGTGTGTGTGTTACGTGCCTTGTGTAGTTGACTGGAGCGTTGTTTCCATTTTGCGAGTCACTGTAGTATTTTTGCGTCCTTAGCCTCGCTTTCATTTTGTTCGGTGGCCATTTTTTCTCTTGCTTAGGTGATTTTCGGGTGTGTAAACTCTGAATTTTATACTTAAATCGAGGTGTAACTTAACTTGCAGAGGTCCTGGGTGCCCCCCCACCTGCTGTGGGTAAGCTTTTTATGTGTTTTTTTGGGGTATATATTGTGTTTGTAATGGTTTTAGGGTCGCCCGGGTTGCGTCCTTGTTTTCGCATCTCGTACGTCTTTTTCAGAAAATTCGTAGGTTTTTGGTTGTGTTTTGCGTCTTTAGACTGCTGTAGCCTCGTTTTCGTTTTTTCGGCGGCCATTTTTTCTGTCGCTTAGGGGATTTTCGGGGGTCTAAACTCTTTTATTTGGAGTTAAATTGAGGTGTAACTTTAATTTTCGAGGTCCTGGATGCCCCCCACCTTGCTGTAGGTAAGCTTTCTATGTATTTGTTGTGTGTATTTATTGTGTTTTTCATGTTTTCATGTGCGCCGGTTTTGGGCGTTTTTTGTGTGGTTGTGATGGGTTGTAACGCGTCTCGTATTTTTTGCGAGGGCCGCAGTTGCTGGCATGGAGCGCCTTCGGCATTCTCACATATGTGATATTTTCATATATACATAGCATTTATTGTAATTAACTATCATGTCTCAATCTTCACAGTTAAAACTCCATCCTCTTTATTGGCCACACCGGCAAAAAGAAAGAAACAAGGTCAATATTTAAATTATCTAAATTGGCACTCACCTTACTTAAAGATCAATAGACCACACCAGCAAATCAGGTCTCAGGAGGAAACAGGAGAGGAGAAACCTGTGCTTGTCAGACCATCCAGTCTCACATTGCTGATGTCAGCAGCAGTCCAGTGATCCGGTATTGGAAACCCAGATGTGGTCCTAGGATCTCCATGTATGATCTTAAACTAAATTAAGTATCTAACACATTTTTGTTATATTGGATAATAGTATACAATAGCCAGTTTGAGAATGTTTATGATTTACATTGTCCTACTCTAGGACCATTATCTATATTAGATAGTACCAATATTGACTACATTTTAATCACTATTTTATTAGAGGGTGTATGATTATTACCCAGAATGTATATTGATGTATTTGGCACATCTATAGACTTGGTCCTAAGAACATAAATACTGGGCATACCCTATACAGTATCTGCATAATTAACGTATAGTCTCCAATAAATTGAATAAAATAGCATTATTTTTTAAATTTTTCTCAATTTTTTCAATACTTACAAAGATAGGTGTTAATCCCCAGAGAAAAATAGTTAATCACCAATGCTATTATATTACATGACAGGAATAAAATTGTAAGGCAGGTAATGCTGTTTGCCACAGAGAGTAAGTGTTTTTGTCGTCTGAGATCCTACTGCGCTCCATGCCAGCAACTGCGGCCCTCGCTTTGCGAGGGGCGCAGTTGCGGCGGGCTCGCTACGCAAGCCTGCAAGCATTAGCAACATTCCGTATTGCTGAGAAATATATATGTGAAATATTATTAGTATTAAATAAAAGTTACATTTTACTTTCAATCTGTGGTCTTCCATGTCTTTGCTCCAGATCAATTACCATTTATATAATAAATATTGCCATATGAATCAAACCAGGATATGACCAATAAATTAGTGTCCTTTACCTTCTCTACCACATTAATGTTTAGTTTACACTCAGATGGCCGATATACAGCCACAAAACAATGATAACTGATACAAGTCCATGTTTAATACTAAGATAAGAAGGCAGTTTCCTGAGTTAGATTATACCGTACTCACCTTTTATTACTCTCTCTATCATGTCTAGTTCCTTAAATGTATTGTTTGCCTTCACTATATATTATTTTGATCAGTTTAATTCTGAACTGCAATATGAAGCTTCTCCATCTTTGGCTATATATATATATATATATATATATATATATATATATCAATCTGCTTTCTATATTATCCATCTGGTGATGATAATGTGTAGTGTCATCTCTGAGGCTGTTGGAAGAGGGTGTTCACTATGACCAGAGATTTTTCTTGACAGAATTTTGCTAATCTCTTATCTGCTTCATTTTGTACCCCAAGGCCAAATTGACATCTTGTCTTGGTATTATATCTAGGAGGTGTTGAATATCATCATAGAATTGGACAACTTTAGCCTCTTCAGCAGCTATTTTTGGAGTATAGAATTGGATCACTGTGATTTTAAATGTCTTACCTTGAATTTAAATTTTTGAATTGAAATCATTCTGTTGCTTATTGGGTTGTATCCGAGCATCGCTTTGGCCACCCTTTGTTTAATTATGAGTGCTACTGCATTACTCATGCAGGATTCTTGACCAGTAGAAGTTTTCTGAAAAGAAATATATAATACCAGCCATTTAAGTTCACTAATGCCCTGGATATTAATGTTTTATCTTGTTATCTCAGGTTTGACATTTTACAGTTTGCCTTGGTTCATAGTATTAATATTCCAGGTTCCTTCACTGAATTGTTTTTTACAACAACAGACTTTTATCTCCCTTCCAGATACATCCTCGGCAGGGCTTCCTCTTGATTTTGGCCCAACCACTTCATTAGACCCAGTGCTACTCATACTCACTCTTTGCTATTCCCTTTTAATGTGGTAGGCACTTTCTGACCTGAGGGGTCTATCTTTCAGTGCCATATGGTAACATTTCTGGTTTTGTTTATCTATAAGGTTATCTTGGCAAAAATTATGAAATGGGTTTCCAAGTCCATCTTTAGTGGAACTCGCTTGGTGACCATAAATAGCATAGCTTAATTGAAATACCTAACAGCTTAATTGAAGTACCTAAGACCCTTCAAAACATAACCTTGAAAATAAACAGTATATCTTGAAACACATAATTAATATAAAATCAATTTAATGTAAATCAAAATTATGAAAATATTTTCTTGGACACTATTGATTTATTTTATTATTTCAAATAAAAACATTACTTTATTTCAAATTTATGCTTGTTTTGGGGAGCAGAAAATAAAATGCTGGTATTGTCAGAAACCTTTTTGAAAGGTTTGTGAAAACAAGAGTCACCCTTGATAAATTAATAATAATATATAAATATAACTATTTATATATATTTAAGTATTAATTAAAAGCCAGAAGATTAATAGGGGCCTCAAATACAGTGGCAGGCACTTCACAACAGCAGAGCCATAGCAACATAAAGTGTATGATTGCTAACGCAAGAAGTTTGTCTGGGAAAATGGATGAGCTAGAAATATTAGCAGTACAAGAAAAATGGGGCTTAATAGGCATTACGGAAGCATGGTGGGATGAATCTCATGACTGGACTGTTAATCTGGATGGTTATAACCTATTTAGGAAAGATAGGGGAAATGGTAAAAGAGGAGGAGGGATCTGTCTTTATGTTAAGCCTGAATTTAAGCCTATAGTCAGAGAAGATATTTATGCTGGCACTAACGGCATTATTGAATCCTTGTGGGTTGAGCTAAATAGTGGAGGAGCTAATTCTAAACGCATATTGGTGGGAGTATGCTATAAACCCCCAAATATAGCTGAAAGTGAGGAAATACAATTATTGTTACAGATTGGAAATGCAGCTAAGCATGGGCAAGTTCTAATAATGGGAGACTTTAATTTCCCTGATATAAACTGGATAAACGAGACCAGCAGCTCAGCTAAGGGGAGCAGGTTCTTGAGTACACTCAGGGATCATTATCTGGCCCAGGTAATACAAGAACCTACTAGAAATGGGGCCATCTTGGATTTAGTCATCACAAGTAATATTGATATAATATCAAATGTAAAAATAGGGGAACCCTTGGGGAACAGTGATCACAACACAGTCTCATTTGAGATTGAATACAAAAAACAAAGTTGTAAGGGGCCAACAAAAACTCAAAATTTTAAAAGGGCTAACTTTAATGGGTTACGGGCAGCAATACAACATATAGACTGGGACAAAGAACTTACAGGGAAGAATACTGAAAATAAATGGACAACATTCAAATCCTTACTTAATAAACATACTCATCAGCATGTACCATGTGGAAATAAAATGAATAGGAGTAAATCACATCCCATGTGGCTTAACAATGACTTAAAGATCATGATGAGGAAAAAGAAATATGAATTTAAATTATACAAGAAGGAGGGAACAGAGGCAGCTTTATGTGACTATAAGGAAATCAACAAGTCTTGCAAAAGGGCTATTAGACTGGCTAAAATAGAAAATGAGAAGTCAGTTGCAATGGAAAGTTAGACTAACCCTAAAATATTTTTTAAATATATTAATGGGAAGAAGGCCAGGAAGGAATTGATAGGACCATTACAATGTGACACAGGCCATCAGATAATTAGTGACCAGGAAAAGACAGATGAGCTAAATAGGTTCTTTTCGTCGATTTACACAAGGCAGGTACCAGTGGTTGGGACACCGCAACATAATGGGGCTACACTACCTTTACTAAATAATTGGTTAACGCAGGAAGAAATACAAAAGAGGTTGGAGAAAATAAATGTTAATAAAGCCCCAGGTCCTGATGGAATACATCCAAGGGTACTGAGGGAGCTGGGTTCTGTAATAGCCAAACCATTATATCTAATCTTTCAAGACTCACTCACTACAGGGTCTCTACCAGATGACTGGAGAAAAGCAGAGGTGATACCTATATTTAAGAAGGGATCTAGAGCAAATCCGGGGAATTATAGACCAGTGAGCATCACTTCTGTAGTTGGGAAGCTTTTAGAAGGGTTAATAAGGGACAGAATACAAGAATATGTCTATTTGAACAGGATCATAGGTAGCAGTCAACATGGATTTATGAAGGAAAGGTCGTGTCAGACCAATCTAATTCGTTTTTATTAGGAGGTTAGTAGGAACTTGGATCAGGGCAACTCAGTGGATGTAGTCTTTTTAGATTTTTCAAAGGCATTTGATACAGTGCCACATGGAAGACTAGTGAGCAAACTAAGGGATACAGGAATTGCAGTAAATATCTGCTCATGGATCGAGAGCTGGTTAAAAGACAGGAAGCAAAGGGTTGTTGTAAATGGAACATACTCCGATTGGTCTAATGTGATAAGTGGGGTTCCTCAAGGTTCAGTATTAGGTCCTCTCCTTTTTAACATATTTATTAATGACATTGAAGTAGGACTCGAATGTAGTGTCTCCATTTTTGCTGATGACACTAAGTTGTGCAAGGTAATAAAATCAGATAATGATGTCCTTTCCCTACAAAAGGATTTGCATAAATTAGAGAAATGGGCGGCTAAATGGCAGATGAGATTTAATACAAATAAATGTAAGGTTATGCATTTGGGAAGGAATAATAGCCAAGCAATCTATAATCTTAATGGAGCAAATCTAGGGGTATCAGATATTGAAAGGGATTTGGGAGTACTAGTGGACAACCACCTAGGTAACAGCGCTCAAAGCCAAGCAGCGGCTGCAAAGGCAAATAAAATATTAGCATGTATTAGGAAGGGTATAGAAGCCAGGGAAGAAGATATAATTCTGCCACTATACAAATCTCTAGTACGCCCTCATTTGGAATATGGAGTACAATTTTGGGCACCACCTCATAAAAAAGTCATTTTAGAGCTGGAAAAAGTATAGAGAAGGGCTACAAAACTAATATGGGGAATGGAGGGGCTAAGTTATGAAGAAAGACTAACAAAATTAAACTTATTTTCGCTAGAAAAAAGGCGTCTAAGAGGAGATATGATTACGTTATATAAATACATCCAGGGTCAATATAAGACTTTGTCAAGTGAACTTTTCGTAGCAAGAGATTTTCAGCTGACAAGAGGACATCCTTTGAGGTTAGAGGAAAAAAGATTTCACCTTAAACAAAGAAAAGGGTTCTTCACAGTTAGGGTGGTTAAACTGTGGAATTCTCTAACAAAGGAGGTGGTGACAGCGAATTCGATAGACAACTTCAAAAAGGGGTTAGATATATTTTTGAATAAAGAGGGCATTCAAGGCTATCCTAGATAACTAGCAAGGAATATTGATCCAGGGAGAAATTTAATCGCCAGTTTCTGGGGTCAGGAAGGAATTTTGCTTTTTTTCCCCCTTATGAGACAATTGGCAAAGTTTCAATGGTTTTTTTTTTTTCTGTTTGCCTTCCTCTGGATCAATTAACAATTAACAATAATAATAAATAGTCCACAATAAAAAGATCAATAGAGATCTAAAAAGGTTGAACTTGATGGACTAACTCTTTATTCATCCTCAAATACTATACTATTAATAATTATTTAATCAATAATTTAATTAATAACTAATCCGCATATTGCAGATCAGACGAGATCTTAACAGGTTGAACTTGATGGACTGAAAGTCTTTTTTCAACCTTAATTACTATGTAACTATGTAATGTAAAACCTGTATATCTTTTCTTTAATGTTCATTAAAATTTTGACCATGGGTGTAGGAGCCCAAAAGAATCTGCAAGGGATACAGTTTAAAGAGAAAAAAACTATGGCCCTGAGTGGTGCAATTAAACTCTACTCCCCGGACAGAAAGCAGGGGTGGATTTCTTGGTTTAAATTATCATTGGCCCTGGGCTCCAATCCAACCCAATATAATATATATAAACATTGAGGTAGCCGTGAGTGTCCAGTAATCTAGATGAATAATCAGATTATTGCAGAATACAGTGCTATCTTTTCTATTGGACAAACTTATTCATAATATAGTGACCAGTTTTCAGTGTCATATGGTAACATTTAGAGATAAACTTCTCTTTATCAAGTCAAAAAGCAATACTGATAAATATATATATATATATATATATATATAAATACATATATAATATGTATCAAAGCTTTATATACATATATAATATGGGTCAATGGTTTCATGGGGAAAAGATACTGCTTCATAGAGCTGGCAATGCACAGTTACATTTCATTTTGCTAGTTTTTTTGTGTCCCCTGTTCATATAATCTGGGGGGATATTCCCCCCCCCCAGTCCCTACACCCCTGATTTTGACCTTTTATTGTTTTTCAGTCTTCCTATAAAAAATCTTAATCTTAGCCCAGCACCTTTATATTCCTTAAATTAGTTTGATCCTTCTATCTGCACTGAAAGGTGGTATACTTCTCTTTTATAAAATAGTACTTTCTCACATTACCATCTAAAATTCCAGCTTCCACATACATACATACATTGTATGCCTCCATTCTGTCCTGGATGCTGCACAAATCAAGGTCATAAAGTATTTTCCTGTAGATAATTTTCCATGTATAAACAGTGGTGCATTAAGGAGGGATTTTTTGTTTTTAGAGCACTGGGCTGAATTCTCACATGGGTACAATCTCTATAGCAGCGATGGATTGCACCTTAATGAAGAGGGAGCTGGTGTGCTATGGGAAAGGATGGGAGAACGGCTGGGGGAGTTTTTAAACTAGTAGGTTGGGGGGGACTAAATAGAAGTAATAGGGTAGAAAGTGTAGAGGGGTAAGAAACAAATTAACTAGTCAAGGGGGAGAAGATGGAGGAGGTTTAGTAAAGTCAATAGGGAGGTATTGGTAAGTAAATCAAATACAGTGGCAGGCACTTCAGAACTACAGACTCATAACTGAACTGTATTCTTGCTAATGCCAGAAGCTTGCCAGGAAAAATGAGAGAGTTAGAATTATTAGCAGTTAATGAGAAATGGGATTTAATAGGCATTACTGAAACACGGTGGGATAAATCTCATGACTGGACTGTTAATCTGGAAGGTTATAAATTATTTAGGAACGATAGTGGCAATAGTAAAAGAGGAGGAGGTATTTGTCTGTATGTTAAGCCTGAATTTAAACCTGTAGTCAGAGAAGATATTAATGGTAGAACTAGCGATAATGTTGAATGTTTGTGGGTAGAGTTAGATAGCAGAAGAGAACATTCGAACAGAATATTGGTAGGAGTATTCTATAAACCCCAAAATATAACTGAAAGTGAGGAACTGCAATTATTGTTATAGATTGGAAATGCAGCTAAGCATGGTCAAGTTTTAATAATAGGAGATTTTAACTACCCTGAAATAAACTGGATGAATGAGACCAACAGTTCAGCTAAGGGGAGCAGGTTCTTGAGTACACTCAGAGATCATTATCTGGCCTAGGTAACACAAGAGCCTACTAGAAATGAAGCTATCTTGGATTTAGTCATCACAAATAATATTGATATAGTATCAAATGTTGAAATAGGGCAGCCTTTCAACCTTTGGGAAACAGTGGTCACAGTACAGTCTCATTTGAGATTGAATTAAAAAAAAAAAAACTGCAAGGGGCCAACAAAAACTTTCAATTGTAAAAGGGCAAATTTTAACAGTCAAAGGGCAGCAATACAATGTATAGACTGGGACAGAGAACTGACAGGTAAAAATACTGAACATAAATGGACAACGTTCAAATCCTTCCTAATAAACATACTTATCACCATATACCATGTGGAAATAAAAGTAGAAGGAGTAAATCCCAACCCATGTGGCTTAACAATGACTTAAAGATGAAGATGAGGAGTAATAAACAGGCATTTAAATTCTACATAAAAGAGTGGACAGAGACTGCTTTACGCGAGTATAATGAAGTCAACAATGCTTGCAAAAGAGCTATTAGACGGGCTAAACAAGAAAATGAAAAGTTAGTTGCACAGGAGAGTAAGACTAACCCTAAAATATTTTTTCAATATATTAATGAGAAGAAGGCAAAGAAGAAAGCTATAGTAACATTACAAAGGTAAACAGGTTGTCTGAAAATTAGTTACCAGGAAAAGGCATATGAGCTAAATAGGTTCTTTTCTTCAGTATACACAAGGGAGGTACCAGTGGTTGGGGGTAGCATGTCCTTAGTGTGCTACACAGCAGCGCTCTGCCATCAGCACGCTGACCAATGAATGCACCAACAACTGCGCAACAGACCACACCACACCAGACAAGAATGTGCGCTAATAACTGGGCGCCAGATAACAGAGAGCTGCGACTACCATCTTCAGGTAGAGAGACAGGCATAGGGAGGGAGGAGAGAGTCAGGCATAGGAAGGGGGAGAGAGACAGGCCCACCCAGGGAGGGAGGAGAGACAAAGCCATAGGGAGGGAGGAGAGAGACTGGCCCGGGGAGGGAGGAGAGACACAGCTATAGGGAGGGAGAAGAGAGACAGCCATAGTGAGGGAGGAGAGAGACATGGATGGGGAAGGAGAAGAGAGATAGGAGGAGGTTAGGGGAGAGAGAATCATAGGAAGGGGAGACAGACATGGAAAGGGGAGAGGCAGTAATGGGTAGAGGAGAGAGGGGGGAGGAATTACTGATGGGAAGGGTGGGGGGAGAAAGGCATGGGAAGGGAAGCAAGAGATAGCTATGGAGGGGGGAAATAGGAAAGAGATAGGCATAAGGAGGAAGGAGAGGGAGGCATGGGGAGGGAGGAGAGGGAGGCATGGGGAGGGAGGAGAAAGACATGGAAGTAAAAAGGGATGGTTTTGGGTAAGGCAAAGAAAGACACACTTATGGCAAGAGAGTGGAAGAGTAGGGCGGGGAGAGGGAATCATAGGAAGGGGAGACAGGATATAGAAAAGGAAGAGGCAGTTATGGGTAGGGAAAGAGACACTCATGGGAAGAGTGGGTAGAGCGATACACGGGAAGGGAAACAAGAGATGCGCAGGTGTAGGCGCGCGCATCGGTCAGCGCGCTGATGACTGATCGCTGCTCTATAGCGCGCTAAGAACGGGGTGCTGTGGTCGGGAAACTGCAACAAAATGGGGCTACACTACCTTCACCAAATAATTGGCTAGTGCATAAATAAATCCAAAAGAGGTTTGAAACAATAAATGTTAATAAAGCCCCAGGTCCTGATAGAATACTGAGTGAACTGGGCTCTGTAATAGCCAAACCATTGTATCTATAATATAAGGTATAGTATACAAGAATATGTATATTTAAACAACATTAGGGATCAACACAGATTTATGATGGATAGGTCATGTCAAACAAACCTAATTAGTTTCTATGAAGAGGTTAGTAAAAACTTGGATCAAGGCAACTCAGTGGATGTAGTCTTTTTGGATTTTGCAAAGGCTTTTGATACAGTGCCATATGGGAGAGTATTGAGCAAACTAAGGGATCCAGGAATTGCAGTAAATATCTGTTCATGGATTGAGAGCTGGCTAAAAGACAGATCAAATACTCAGATTGGACTAAAATGTGGTTCCTCCGGGTTCAGTATTAGGTCCTCTTCTTTTTAAAATATTTATTAATGACTTAGAAGTAGGATTGGAAAGTATTGTCTCCATCTTTGCTGATGACACTAAGTTGTGCAAGGTAATTAAATCAGACAATGATGTACTTTATCTCCAAAGGGATTTGTATAAATTAGAGAAATAGGTGACCAAATGGCAGATGAGATTTAATATGAATAAATGTAAAGTTATGCATCTGGGAAGGAAAAATAGCCATGCAATTTATAATCTTAATGGAGCATATCTAGGGGTAAATGATATTGAAAGGAATTTGGGAGAGCTTGTAGTCATCCATGTAGGTAACAGTGCTATTATTAAGAAGGGTATAGAAGCAAAGGAAGCAAATACAATTCTGCCACTATACAAAGCCCTAGTACCCCCCTTTTTTGGAATAGGAAGTACAGTAATGGTGGTTAGTCTGTGGAATTCCCTACCAAAGATGTGGTGAAATAGATAACTTTAAAAAGGGATTGGATAAAAAGGGCATTCAGGGTTACCCTGGATAATTAGAGAGGGACTATTGATCAGGGGAGGAGTCTGATTGCCAGTATCTGGGGCCAGGAAGGAATTGTATATTTATTTCCCCCTTTTGAGACAATTGGCTAAGTTTCACAGTTTGCCTTCCTCTCTTTGTTGTATTTAAGTTTTCATTTACATGTTTTATTACATTCTCCACCAGTGGCGGGCAAGTTATATAATGTTTGCTGTGTGTCGAGTGAAAGAGATAAAAATCTAAACTTAAAAGGTGTTAATGTTAGTAAATAATATTTGCCTCACAATAAGCAACAGGTCAATTTAATGACAAAAAATACAAATTTAATATGAAAACATAACATTTGTTTGCCATATTCAGCAAACGTTTGCCATAAACAGCAAAATAATTATATTTAACTACAAAAAGTCACTTGCCCATAATTGGCCAGGCAAAATGCATGACGTCTGACAGTCGCTCACATGCACATGTCTCTACTGAGCAAACCCATTACATTATTTTTTTAAACTATTATACTGTATTTCAAACTTGGCTTAAACTATCAAAAATAATTCCACAGAATACATGCACATTTTTTAGATCTCCATTAAACTACCAGCTTGCTATATTTTCATACAAATGAGCATAAATTCCTATGGTAAATACACTATTTCATCACCCCAGAATTCAAAATAAACCAAAGAATCACATTAAAATTTAAAAAACATTAAGACAATTTTTCTGTCCTGAAATACAAAACCTCAACACACATATGTCAAAGCAATGCAACTGTGTAAGGCAGTGAAAATCAAGCTCATAATGGACGTTTTGAGAGCATGGGTGTAGGAGGCAAAAAAATCTGGGGGCGGGGGAGGTTAAAGTGTAAATTGACAAAAACTACATACAATAGTGGCACACTATTCAATATAAACAAAATGGGCCTCATTCTATTATCGGCCGTAAGGCTGCGATTCCTTGCGGGGGTTCTGTTACCTCGCAATTCTATTATACGGCCACGCAAGGATCTCCCCTTACGGCCGGCCGCATATCTTGGAACCTGCCGTAAGCTCCAAAATCTTTAAAGTCAAATATAAATTGAAGACTGCACTGTAAATCTTTGTAAATGCTAGGGATCATATTGGGGGACATGAGGATTAATAGTAACCCCCTCTCAAGCGTGCACATCAGCCCAAACCCGAGTTGACATTAACTCTTTATTTTCCGGCCACAGCGTGGGCGGGTCTGAGGTGCTCCAAGCACTCTGGACTTTTTACATGGATATTTGACATATATTAAAAAATAATTTATTTACGGATTTAAGTATAGGGGAATGTTGTGCTATTTTTGCTAACACCTAAAATGACTTTATAGTCTCCTCAGAGTGCATTATGGCTTTATTTGGGCTATATTTTGTGCTTAATTGGTGCTAGCGGGACCTTTTTCCTGCAAGTTAGCTGCGGCTCGGTTTTAGCGTCGCAGAGAGGGTTCCCGGAGCAATTGAATTGCAAAAAGGATTTTCTTGCGGCCAATTCTCTTGCAGAGTTAATCAGCTTGATGAAAAAGAATTTGGAGGAGTGGGCGAAAAAAAGAAAAAAAACATAAAAAGGATATGGTACAGTAAGTGTGGATTATTTTAATACATACATAAATATTGTTTTTACAAAACAAATAAATATTATCTTTTATTTAAGTCTTATCAAAATGTTATCATCCCATTTTCATTTAATACAACATTTTTTTATCAAATGAATATTCTTCATAAAAATTCAAAAATTTCTATCCTCCAAGAGGTTATATGTTTATTAAATGGTAATATATCCAGAGACAAAAAAAAAGCAAAGAAGACAGGAAAAAAAAATCGAAGGGAGATTGCCCCGTGGGAATTGGACTCGAGGTTTATGAGTGGAGGGAACAAAAAGATCTTATACTTTCTGTTATGTACTTATATGGTCCACAAAGCCCATCTTAATTTATTTTTTAATTGTTTATCTCTATCGTAACTAAAGAAATCCAGTTCTATTTGTGCATTTCTATCAGCTCCCCCTTTTATCTTTTCCAAGGTTAGTAAACTTTCTTTCTTCTAATTAAGAACGATCAATTGTTTCACTACCATCAAGATATTACCTTAATCATGTGATTCTTAGTGTTTGAAATATTTTCCTGAAAAAGGGAAAATAGAATAATTTCTTGTTAAAATTCTAACTTAAATTTGAGTAATACAATTAACCCAAAAAGCTTGAATTATTGGACATGACCACCACATATGTTTGTGTGATTCTATCTCCTTCAGACATCTCCAACAGTTACCTGAATGATTTTGTGGTCGATTTTCTTTGGTGTAATCTACCATCTTTGTATTATTTTTAACAGGATTTCTCTAAGCGAACTTTGGTGATATTAAAAGCTCTTTGCCAGATCTTCTCATCCTATTCCTTTTGAAAGTCTCATTTCCATTTTATCATTCTTACAGACTTTATATTTTCAGTTAATAGTTTTTTGTTTTTAAGACAGTTAGTTATAGTTTGCTTCCTTTTAATATCACATAATGATACTTCAAAATCTGTTAAGTTTCTATTTCACACTAATTTTTAACTAGAGTTCAGAATAGCAGTATATAATATGTTAAAAATTAACCAGTTCTCTTTTTGTATCTTTTTATCCTTACAGATAAATTCAAATGTTTTCAAATTATCTCCTTTATATAGGTCTTTTATGGTTTTTATACCCCAATTCACCCACTCAACTTTCAGAAAAGGTAATAATTCCTTAGATATCTTATTTATTGGATTAGCAGGTGTTGAAAATGTGATTAAGTTTAAACTTTTATTAAGTCCATGACAGCTGCTAATTAATACTCTGGGGATCTTTGATAATTTAATATTTTCCCCCCATATGCTTTATCCCAAAATACAGTTGCTAGATCTACCATTGGTGACAGCTCTCCATTTTCAAATATTTTGGGACATCATGCTCAATATTATATTTCAGGAGGTGGGTTAAAACAATTGCTTTAAAATATTTGATAACATAAAATATGCCTTTGTTGTAACATCTTTTTTAATTTTAGGCTTTTTTTTATATAAAAAGTTGTCTATTTTATTCTGTAATGTATAGGTAGGGATTTTGAGAGTTTCAATTCTCAGTATATATGTGATTTTAAGGAGCACCATCATTTTTATCGCTGATATTCTTCCTGACCATGTCAAATTGAGTTTCCTCCAATTTGACATTGTATTATTGATATTGAGATTTAATATCTCAAGATTACTTTTTATTAAATTTAAATTTATTAAATTATTCAGGTTCGGAGTAAATTATATGCCTAAGTGTTTAAATGCATTTTCATCCCAATGATATCCAAATTTATCTTTCAGTTTTAATTTTTCATTTATTCTGAGATTCCTTACCATGACTTCTGATTTTGGAATGTTTAATTTATAAGAGATCTAGCTATATTTATAATTTTATGTAGTTCATCTAAAGATTTTATAGGATTTGTAAGAGTAACCACTAGGTCATCTGCATAAGCAGTAACTTTATTATTTAAAGAGCCTGTTATTATACCTTCTATGTCTCTACTTGTCCTAATAGCTTCTATCAGAGGTTTAATAATTAGTACAAAAATAAGTGGGGAAAGTGGACACCCCTGTCTTGTTCCGTTCAGTATTGAGAAATTATCTGATTTAAAATCCCTACCCTTAATAGAGGCATTGGCGGTTGTATATAGAGCTTTTACTGCTCTTTCCCCGTTAATTTCATCTTATAAGCAAAGTTCTTTAGATGTTTACCCAATGACCCAACATATGTCTTATAATGGATGATTGGGAATCCATCAGTCCCAGAAATTTTTCTAGCTTTAGATTCTTTATACTTTCTTGAATTTCTTTTTCCCTTATTTCTTCTGTTAATTTACCAAGTTGTTGTTCTGTTATTTTTGGGAGGATTATCTTGTCCAGAATACTCTGCATTTGGAGATGGGAAGGTTTGTTAAATCCGACTTTCTCCTCTAATCTATATAAAGATCTATAGAAGTCTTCAAAAGCATTACCAATTCCCTTTGGATTTCTAATTATGCAGCCATTTTCATCTAGGATCTTTTCTATTCTGATAGATTTATTTTTCCATTTAATTTGATTTGCTAAAATTTTTCCTGGTTTATTGCCCAAGTGATAATTTTGTTGTTGTTGTAAACAAATTAAATTGTCTACATGGGCTTGCTGTAATTTCTTTATGTCTGCCGGAGTTTGGACAATCTCTATCGTTCCTCTGGAGGTTGGACAAGCTTTATTTTGATTTTGCTGATCGATAAGTTTTATATAAAGTTGTTTTTTTGTTTGGGATCTATTCTTCGCTCTGTTTGCTGACCATTCAAGTAATATTCCCCTAATATATGCTTTATGCGTAATCCCGACCAACATTTTAGAATCAACTGAGCTCTCATTTTCCTCAAAGATCCTATTAATCTCCAAAGTACTTTTTTCTGTTTTCTTCTGATTTACATAAAGTAGGATCAATACAGACAGATCTACTCCCTCTATTTATTTATTTATATCATATAAAGGGATAAAATGATCAAAGCATGGTCCGACCAATTAATTGGTCCTATTTCAATTCTCTCTTCTAATTCCAGAGATGTATAATCCAATAAAAATAATCTATTCTACTATACTTTTTGTACTTAGTAGAGTAGTATGAGTAGTCTAGTTCCATTGAATGTAAAGTTCTGGAACCATCATATAATGTATGGGTCTGGAGCAGTTTTTGGATATTTTGTGCATCTTTTAACATAATTTGACCAGGTAATGGCTTCAATATTGACTTTCAAGCTAATTTTGGATCAAAACAGATGTTCACATCACCACAAATTACAAACTGGCCTATCTTGATTGTATCTATATGTTATATATAAATGTATATTGACTAATATTTGGAGCATTTACATTGGCCAATGTATAGTCAATATTGTTAATTTAACCAACCCAGATAATGGGTTCCTTCTGTATCAATTTATTTAGATTTTTCAAGTATAACATTTTTTTTGTTGAAAAACATAAATACACCTCTGGCTTTTGAGTTAATTTTTGTATACATTTTTTTATATCATACATTTTATCAGACAAGTTAATTATACTGCTTTTTTTTTAATATGTGATTCTTGTCCAAAGACAATATCAACATCGTGATCATGTAGAAAGTTCATAACTTTCAATCTCTGTGCCGGGGAATTACTGGGTTCTGTAATAGCCAAACCATTATATTTAATTTTTCAAGATTCACTCAACACAGGGTCTCTACCAGATAACTGGAGAAAAGCAGATGTGATACCTTTATTTAAAAAGGGAGCAAGAGCAAATCTGGGGAATTATAGACCAGTGAGACTCACTTCTGTAGTTGGGAAGCTTTTAGAAGGGTTAATAAGGGATAATATAAAAAAACATATCTAATTGATCAGGATTATAAGTAGGAGTCAACATGGATTTATGATGGATAGGTCATGTCAAACAAATCTAAATTAGTTTCTATGAGGAGGTTAGTAGGAACCTGGATCAAGGCAACTCAGTGGATGTAGTCTTTTTGGATTTTGCAAAGGCTTTTGATACAGTGCCACATGGGAGACTATTGTGCAAACTAAGAGATATTGCAGTAAATATTGCAGTAAATATCTGCTCAAGGATTGAGAGCTGGCTAAAAGACAGGAAGCAAAGGGTTGTTGTAAATGGAACATACTCCGATTGGACTAATGTGGTAAGTGGGGTTCCTCGGGGTTCAGTATTAGGTCCTCTCTTTTTTTACATATTTATTAATGACTTAGAGGTGGGACTGGAAAGTAGTGTCTCTATTTTCGCTGATGACACGAAGTTGTACAAGGTAATTAAATCAGATAATGAAGTGCTTTCCCTTCAAAGGGATTTATATAAAATTGAGGAATGGGCATCTAAATGGCAGGTGAGATTTAATATGAATAAATGTAAAGTTATGCATCTGGAAAGGAAAAATAGCAACACAATTTATAATCTTAATGGAGCAAATCTAGGTGTATCAGATATTGAAAGGGATTTGGGAGTGCTTGTGGACAAACATCTAGGTAACAGTGCTCAAAGCCAAGCAGCAGCTGCAAAGGCAAATAAAATATCAGCATGTATTAAGAAGGGTATAGAAACAAGGGAAGCAAATATAATTCTGCCACTATACAAATCTCTAGTATGCCCTCATTTGGAATATGGAGTACAATTTTGGGCACCACTTCATAAAAAGGACATTTTAGAGCTGGAAAAGGTACAGAGGAGGGCAACAAAACTAATAAGGGGAACAGAGGGGCTAAGTTATGAAGAAAGACTAACCAAATTAAACTTATCTTTTCTAGAAAAAAGGCATCTAAGAGGAGATATGATTACCTTATATAAATACATCCAGGGTCAGTATAAAGATTTATCAAGGGAGCTTTTTGTGCCAAGAGGTCATCCCTTGAGGTTAGAAGTAAAAAGATTCCACCTTAAAGAAAGAAAGGGGTTCTTCACAGTAAGGGTGGTTAATCTGTGGAATTCTCTACCAGAGGAGGTGGTGACAGAGGATTCAATAGATAACTTTAAAAGGGGGCTGGATTTATTTCTAATTAAAAAGGGAATTCAGGGTTATCCTGGATAATTAGAGAGAGAGTATTGATCCAGGGAGAAATCAGACCACCAGTATCTGGGGTCAGGAAGGAATTCATACTTTTTTTCCCTTTGAAATGATCGGCTAAGTCTCACTTGTTTTTTTTTTCTATTTGCCTTCCTCTGGATTAATTAATCATTTAAAAAATAAAATAAAAAATAAATAATTAAATAATTGATGAATAATTAATTTCCAACTAATTAATTAATATTTAATCTGCATATTGCAGATCAGAGGGGATCTTAAAAAGGTTGAACTTGATGGACTATAAGTCTTTTTTCAACCTTAATTACTATGGGCCTCATTCTATTACCGGCTGTAAATCGGCCGTAAGGCTGAGATTCATTGCAGGGGTTCAGTTAACTCGCGATTCTATTATACGGCCCCGCAAGGATCTCCTCTTACGGCTGGCCGCATATCTTGAAACCGTCCGTAAGCTCTGAAATCTTTAAACGGAAAAATAAAATCAAGCCTGCACTGTACAGCTCTGTAAATGCTAGGGATCATATTGGGGGACATGAGGATTAAAAGTAACCCCCTCTCAAGCTTGCACATCAGCCCAAACCCGAGTTCAAATTAACTGTTTATTTTCCGGCTGCGGCGTGGGCGTGTCTGAGGTGCTCCAAGCACTCTGGACTTTTTACATGGATATTTTACGTATATTAAAAATAAAATATTTTACGGATTTGAGTATAGGGTAATTATGTGCTATTTTTGCTAACACCGAATATCACTTTATAGACTCCACAAAGTGCAGGATGGCTTTATTTGAGCTATTTTATGTGCTTAATTGGTGCTAGCGGGACCTGTTTGCTGCAAGTAAGCTGCGGCTCGTTTTTAGCCTTGCAGACAGGGTTCCCGGTGCAATAGAATCGCAACCAGGCTTTTCTTACGGCCGATTTCCTTGCCGGAGTCCCCGGCCGGAGGGGAATAGAATAGCCGTAAAGCTTGCGGCCGGTCCTTGCGGCCCCGCAGCGGCTGCGGCAGGTAATAGAATGAGGCCCTATGTAACTACTATGTAACTATGTAATAAATACTGTCTAGAATCTGATGACACTAATCAGTCATGAAGGGATAAAGACCAATCGGTCTGCTGTTTGGCAGCCATGAGTTACACAGAACATTTGGATATGGTATTGGGCTTTTTGTATTCCCAAGTTGGGCTTTAGCGCTTAGTTTACTCAGATAATGTCAGTCCAAGATAATTCTCTCTGGGTTTCTGTAGATAATATGTTGATGTGGATAATACTGTATGTGGATGTTAGTATATTTCCTCACTATTTCTATGGGATCTTTTTGTTATATTCCTAGGGCTCTGTAGATCTCACTCTGGGAGGATGCCGCTTATCCTGGTACACCGGCAAATGTGGTGTATCTGAACTAGATTAGATATAAGAAAGAATGGAGGGGGAGAAAGCGCAATAGATACTCCTAGTGCAGAATACTTTGTGCCTCTTCGTAGTATTAGACAATATACTTCTACGGAGTTGTCTCTCACCTTTGGTGACCTCCAGAATGTGAGATACTTAAAAGCTGGATGTTATTCTCTCTCACAGGTAGGTGACAGAAGGGATGTTTCAAGACCTCTTCGTGGTTTTTGTAGTGCACCCCAATATACAGTACTATGATCTATGAGGTGTACTTGAAATTACCTCTGTGAGGTGTCAGGTATACTGACAAAAACACTCAAATTTCTTTATATCTCTATATAAGAGTATGCACCAATGAGATTATATATATATATATATATATATATATATATATATATATATATATATATATATATATAAAGATATGTTCATGTGTGTCTATGTGATCTAAATCCAAGTTTAATGGAAAGATACACACACACAATTCCTTGAAAAAACATACTGGACAATGTAGGAATTGGACAAAATATCCTAAAAAATATAGGTACAACTAAAAGGTAAAAATTGTTAAAAAAACACAATATAAACCATGATATCATAAAAGACACTAAAGTCTCAATGTTTATCGGTGTTAAAGTACCCTAAAAATGTGTATGTATGTAAATGGTAGATCAAATGCGTTTCGCTGCTCATTGTCGCAGCTTCTTCAGTGATTGGTGTTACTATAATAAGTACAAATATTGGACAAAAGGATTGTATGCTTTATATACTGTAATATTTTTAAGCTTTTATTTGTCCATTGTAGGAATGAAGGCTGGTACATGCCTCCACCTATTAAATGGTTATGTGTCTAGAACCTATATAAAATAAGACATAAAATATTTGAATGTATGGATATATACCCATACATAGATATACATATATATATTGTGACAAGGATGGTCGTATAACTCAGTGGTATCTTGAAAAAGGGTCTTATACTGGCTTGAAATGCAGCAAATTGGTTTATTTGCAAATGCAAGTAACAATTGAGCAGTAACTCTGCTTAAAAATAACGGAAATAAACATCTACTTAAACGAGCTGACTATAACTCAGGAACACCCTGACTACTCCGTGCAGCTTATCTGCAACAGGGAAAAACCACTACAATACTGTGTCTTCCGGAAGGAGTAGCTTCAAGGAAATAGCACCACCTAGTGGCCAGGATACAGTTAGTCTCTTATGTAGGTAGTAGTGCCCCCTTGTGGCCGGGATACAAATAATCTCTTACTTATATTGCCACCTTGTGGCCAGGATACACACCATCTCTTCTTACTTATTTTGCCACCTTGTGGCCAGGATACACATACTCTCTTCTTACTTCTACTGCCACCTTGTGGTCAGGATACACACAATCTTTTCTTACTTATTCTGCCACCTTGTGGTCAGGATACACATAATCTCTTCTTACTTCAACTGCCACCTTGTGGTCAGGATACACATAATCTCTTCTTACAGCTATTGCAACCTTGTGGTCAGGATACACATAACATCTAGTACATCTGGAAGTCTCTTCCACAGTACTCTTTACACCTTCGCGGATGAAGCATAGGGCCCGCCCGTCTCTCCCGTATGCTTCACCCCAGGGACCCTTAAGTATCACAACTCTACTTGCATTAACTTCATTCGACAAAACTCAGCCTCTTCCCTGGGGCATAAAAAGTCTTGGTACCTTCCTTCTGAGGCCTCTGTCAGCTTCACACCTGCTAGGCCTTTAAGGCAGCTCTGCCTGGGGATTCTCACTAATCCCTTCACACTTCTCTCTTCAAACTCAGCCTCTTCCCTGGGGCATAATACTTCTTGGAACCTTCCTTCTGAGGCCTCTGTCAGCTTCACACACGCTAGGCCTTTAAGGCAACTCTGCCTGGGGATTCTCACTAATCCCTTCACACTTACTTGGCTTCCTGAGGCTGTATTCACTCTTCCAGCTCTAAGCGTCCTGTGCCTGAAAACAGCTCACACTTCCTGCTGTTGTCTCAATACTCGCAGCCACAGTAAATCAGGTAACTCTTACAGGCATGCTTCCAAAGCTCTCACTTTAACTCCACACAGGATCAGCCTCCAGCAGCAGCACACAACCTGCCCAGAGTCTCGCCAGCCACCCCCTTTCCATGTCTGCTTTCAGGCTTTTAAAGGGAAGTTGCACCAATTAGGAGTTCTTCAGAAGTTTTAACTCCATCACTCCTGTCAAGAACTCCATACTCCACTTGCCTGTCATCTCATCTAAGGGGCAAAGGTCACAATATATATATATATATATATATATATATATATATCTACACATACATGTATACATGTAAGTATGGAGACCTCTAAGGTCAAGGTCTTAGTTACTAAGCAGGTTAGCCTTAGTGAATTTTGTAACGATCATGGACTAGTACACTTAAGCTAGGACATCCATATATAAATGCTTGACATGATCCTCTCCTGTATATAAATTTGTGGCAATCCCTATTCAATAACAAGTATGCGTGAACAGTGAGTACTGCAGTGTGGTGACATAAACAAATAAAATAAGATAAAATACTGTACTTTAAACTTCTTATACCTTTGAACAGCCTGAACATATACAATTTATTTCCTTTATGCAGTAAAGTTGCCTGCACATTAAAATTATCAATATAAAACTATATGTCTCTGTTGAATGTATATGTGCATTTAGATATCTGTATCCTTCACATATCATACATACAGAGGTAACACCATAAAAAATAACAATAACATAATAAAATAATATACTATAATATAATATAAAAATTAAATAAACCATAATCCACACATATCTATTCCATGGTAATCAAATTACATAAATAAGTGAATAAAAATAATAATAGTAGAACTAATGTTGTGAATCGTACACCCAATGTAATGGGTCCTTATCTGGGAAATTTGAGGCTTGACATACTGACATAAAGGCCCCATATCCATAGCAAAGAAGACCTACTCCTCTGTGTGACATGCCCCCTGCTGAGAACCATAGGCTGGCTCACTCCTGATAGAACCCGGCCTATATCTAATATACAAAGCTTACTATAGAAATGCACAAACCTGGTGTCCAGTGTTGTGTGTCTGTCCAGGGACTAGTTGAGTTGTGCTGCCGTCTAGCTGTTTGACAATAATGGCGCCCTTCTGTCTGGGAATGTAATAAACACTTCCTGGTTAGCCTGACCTATGATGTCAGACACCTGATAGCCATGGTGACTGAAACGGAGAAACTGGAGGGGGAACTAGATGATAATATTTATGGCAGTGGGTGGCCTTTGGGAACAGATTACTAGAGACAGTAGAAAAGCACTCTCTCTACTGTTTTTCCCTTATATGCCAATGGAATATACACAACACTATGGCTGCCATGGAAACAGATACAGGTCTGTAATCTGCCTGGCAACCATTAATAGATTCTATTCTGCCTGTGTTCCCATAATGGTTGCCAATGGGGAATGTATATAAAATTTCAAACTGTTTATGAAAATTTCTTCAAACATTTATACTCCCAAATCTGAGGCAATACACAAAAAGATGTCTACTGGACTGCATACTTAAAAATGCTTAATAAAATAACATTTACTAATATTTATATATTAGAGATGTCGTGGACAGTTCGCCCGCGGACTATTCGCAACGATTTTGGCATGTTCGCGTTCGCATCGGACGCGAACACATGCGCTTTTGGGTTCGCCCCCTATTCTTTATCATTGAGGAAACTTTGACCCTGCACCTCACAGTCAGCAGACACATTCCAGACAATCAGCAGCATACACTCCCTTCCAGGGCCTTCCATCTGAACGACAGCATACATTTTAGAATGATTCTGAAGCTGCATTCGCTGTGAGAGGACAGATAGTGTAGCTGCTTGAGATTTAACAGGGAAATAGATAGCCAGGCTGTGTATTTAGCTTCCACTACAGACCTGAAGGACTCATCTGATATCTGCTGCAAGGACAGCAACCCAAAAAGCCCTTTTTAGGGCTAGAACATCATTTATTTTATTTTATAATTTTTTTTCTGTGTAATCTAATTGCATATGCCTGCCTGACAGCGTGTGTGTGAAGCCTATTGCATCTACTCTGCCAACTTTTGCCAGTGCACAGTGATATGTCATATCTGGTGCAACGTAGTGTACAGTGACATAAAACAACACTTTTTTGACTGTAATAGATTGAATATCAGTTGCCTGCCTACAGGCATGTGTGTGAAGCCTATTGCATCTACTCTGCCAACTTTTGCCAGTGCACAGTGACACTCATATCTGGTGCAAACGTAGTGTACAGTGACATAAAACAACACTTTTTTGACTGTAATTGATTGAATATCAGTTGCCTGCCTACAGGTGTGTGTGTGAAGCCTATTGCATCTACTCTGCCAACTTTTGCCAGTGCACAGTGACACTCATATCTGGTGCAACCGTAGTGTACAGTGACATAAAACAACACTTTTTTGACTGTAATCGATTGAATATCTGTTGCCTGCCTACAGGCGTGTGTGTGAAGCCTATTGCATCTCTTCTGCCAACTTTTGCCAGTGCACAGTGACACTCATATCTGGTGCAACCGTAGTGTACAGTGACATAAAACAACACCTTTTTGACTGTAATCGATTGAATATCAGTTGCCTGTCTACAGGCGTGTGTGTGAAGCCTATTGCATCTACTCTGCCAACTTTTGCCAGTGCACAGTGACACTCATATCTGGTGCAACCGTAGTGTACAGTGACATAAAACAACACTTTTTTGACTGTAATCGATTGAATATCAGTTGCCTGCCTACAGGCATGTGTGTGAGGCCTAAAGCGCCTACTCTGACAACTTTTGCCAGTGCACAGTGACACTCATATCTGGTGGCACCTTAGATTGCACACGCAGTGCCCCAAATTTGAAGTAAGAGGTCCGACCAAGCATCTTTTTCCATCTCTGTGTTCCAAAAATCAATGCAATATACACGTCCCCTAATAGTGGACGTAACACTGATTAAACCGATAGGAATAGTACTACTTAACAGTACACAACTTATAATAACGCAGACAGAGGCAACGCAGAGAGAGGAGTCTGAAGAAGAGGAGTCAGAGGAGGATGGTGGCTTTGAGGAGGTGGAAGACCAAACACAGCAGGCGTCCCAGGGGGCTTGTTGTCACCTTTCGGGGACCCTTGGTGGCTGGGTGGAGGAAGAGACCTTCAATGACATCAGTGAGGACAAGGAACGGGACATGGCTAGCTTGGTATCCAACCTTGTGCAAATGGGGAGTTTACGGTTGTGCAAAGGGACTGTTTGCGGTTGTTTGCGGTGCATTAAATGGGGAGATTGGTCTGTTACTGTGAAGCGGGTGTAACCCTTACACTACCTGATCGATACAACATCATACCTGATGTTTTAAAGCATGTTATTCCAAACAATTTAGGCATTTTAGGTGATTTATGCCCTTTATGGCTTAAAACCAGACTCTGCATCAACTATGTAATTTTCCGTGGGAGTTTTGCCATGGATCCCCCTCCGGCATGCCACAGTCCAGGTGTTAGTCCCCTTGAAACAACTTTCCCATCACTATTGTGGCCAGAAAGAGTCCCTGTGGGTTTTGGAATTCGCCTGCCCATTGAAGTCTATGGCGGTTCGCCGGGTTCGCCCGTTCGCGAACATTTGATTGAAGTTCGTCCGATGTTCGCGAACCGAAAATTTGATGTTCGCGACATTACTAATATATATATGTTTAAAAAAAATTTGTATAAAAAATCCTGAAATATATATAGGTTTGCGAAACTGGGGGCACATTTTGTGCCCATCGCAGTGCCACTTGTCTGTAGGTAGAATTTTTCCTCAAAATAGGAAAAAGTTGTGTTTCAGAACAAATTCTATGGCTTCCATGATGAATTCTGCCTGTCTATTTTCTTTCCCTCCCTTCTATATCCATGGCGTGTTTCGATGCTAGTGCCCCTTTGTGATGTGGTATCGACGTGTACAGTGCAGTCACGTCCAGGGTTATTCATCTATATGTGGACTCCCATAGTTACATAGTTATCTGTTTAAACCTAAATCTACAATATATTACATGTGTTGTAATCAATGATACCATTTGATGGTTATACATTTTCGATTTACTTGTACGTTCGTCATTCATATAAGAAAAGAGAGAAACCCAGTATTTCCAGAGTAAGAGGGTGATTTACAATTAGATGGGGGGGGGGGGGGCATGGGGGGGGGGCGTAATTTTCACAAAAGAAAAAAAAAGAGAAAAAAAAAGGGATTGTGTTATTAAGTGAAATAATATAGTGCAAGCATTATAGTGTAAATAATGTAGTGCCAGCATTATAGTGTAACTGTAATTAAAACATGTTGCATATTATATAATAATATTCAGAAAATGTAACATGTTATATAATAGTACTCAGAAAATTTGATTGTATTTATAATATGCTAGTCAAATCAAATTCTAAGTGAGGCTAATAATAATTGTGCTTTCTGTGAAACTATACTTCGGAAAAAAGTGAATTTACAAATTTAAGTTGATTTTGGCAAGTTTCGGAACTCCAAAATCGGCTAAGCGAGAAAAAAAATGGAGGCCCAAAAAAATGAAAATGAGGCTACACGACCCTGGACCGCACAAAACAACACCAAACGGGTACCAATTTCATCCAGGAACGTACGAGGTACAAAATACACTACTACAAAGAACGGCAAATGCTCGCAAACAGCATAGCACATAGACAAAACAAATAACTTCCAAATAACAAAATTACGTATCTACATATGTATCTGTCTTTGTTATGAGCGCTGAAGGTGCTCAGAGGAGCAAAAGTACACCAGAGGAGAGGCTCGCCATGAGCGCCGAAGGTCCTCACACTACAAAAAGCTTGACATTGTGTGGCAAACAGCATTGCCATGGCTTCACATTTTATTGCTCCATCATTTTTGATGGGCAAGTCGCTAGTTACATATAATAGTTGTCATACTGCTAGATGTCTTCATGCTTTGCGTGGTGCGTACGGCGCTCATCGTCTGCGAGCCAATGAAACACGAGGGACTTAAAAAAAATTCTCTCCCTCCCCTGTGTTTCTTCCCCTCCTCCTCTCCTTACCCTGTGTCTCTCTTCCCCTCCTCCTCTCCTTACCCTGTGTATCTCTTCCAATCCTCCTCTCCTCATCCTGTGTCTCTCTTCCTCTTCTCCTCTTCCTCCCCTGTGTCTCTCTTCCTGTCCTCCTCTCCCTCATTGCCTGCAAGCCAAAATTACAAGCCGCGGGACCCGAGGTCGCACAACGCAGTAACCAACCAACCCACGCAAACCCCAAAACACACACAAAAGACAATAAAAATAAAAGAATACTTGCACACAGTACGGTGAGACAGCTAGGATGTCTGGAAGTGAGGTTACATGGAAATTTAAGCCGAATCGCCACAGTTTCGAATAATGGATAGGTGAGAAACAAATGGCGCCCGAAAAAAATGAAAATGAGGCTCCACGACCCCGAACCACACAAAACAGCTGCATACAACTTTCCCAAAAGACATCCAAGATAAGCCCGGGATCCCCACATTAACCCCTTGCTGTGGGGGGGCGATCGGACCCTCAAAGTATGCCACATTAACCACATGCTGGGGCTCCCCATGGGGCACCAGAAATGTCCCGACATTAACCCTTGCAGTGGGGGTCACAATTGTGTCCCCCACTGCATTTTAAAGGTTCAAGTCCCTGCCGCGGGCCTCATTAAGGGGCCTCATTAGCATCAGGGAGCTCCGTGAGTTCAGAGCTCCGTTATTTTTTTTATTTGTTAGACCCGGATTCTTCCAGGGCCCAGCCGGGGCAGAAGAGGAGGAGCACAGGGACATGGCGCCGAGGTAAATTGAATGTATATTATGTTTATTATATTTTATTTTGTGTGTGTGTATATTTTGTACTATTGTAATGTTTATTTTTAACAGGGGCCACGTCAGAGAAGAAAATAAGGGGACATGCTGGAAAGGTGAGTTGAATATTTAGAATACATAGAATGTTTATTTTTACTATGTACTGTTTTGTACTAATTTTTTTATTTATTTATTTCCTTGGGGACATCTGCGAAGGTATCTATATAGGATTTAATGTATATTCGATAGGGGGGTATGTATTTTAGATAGGGGCTATGTATGTATTTTAGATAGGGGTATGTATGTATTTTAGATAGAGGGTATTGTATTTTAGATAGCGAGTGTTGTTTTTCTATAAAGGGTATTGTATTTTATTTGTATTGTATTGTATATATTTTCGCCCTCATTCAATTGTGATTTGGCCAATTGAATAGTGCTCTAAATAAGCACATAACATATTTTTTTAAATAAGTTTTTAGTTTAGTTTAGTGAAAACCTTGCTTTTGGATAGATGTTTACTAACTAAAAACTTCTTTAAAAAAATATGTTTTGTGCTTTTTTAGACCCCTATTGAATTGGCCAAATTGCATTTGAATGAGGGCCTTTGTATGTATTTCCTTTTCAGGTGTGTAATATTTTTTTATTTTCTGTAGTGGGGGGAGGTTGTAATCTAGCTTTTTTTTATTTTCTGTAATATAGCTTACTTAGGTTTTATTATTTTCTGTGACTTAGGTTTTATTATTTTTTATGAGTTAGGTTTTATTATTTTCTGTAATTAGTGGGGTAGGGGGTTTAATAGGGGGTAGGTAGGTAGCTTAGGTGGTAATTGGTTAGGGTAGAGGGGGAATTAGTTTAGATTTAATGGTTTATTGGGGGGTAGTGCAGTGTAGTGTTTGTACTTATTGTCATGAGGGTCCTGGAGGGCCCTCATGGCCCTAATGGGGTTAATGTTTGGCTGTCCCATGAGGGTCTTTATATACCCTTATGGGACTGATGGAGATAAATATAGGCTTATGGGGGTCTGTATAAACCCCCATAATAGACCTGGTTAAATAGGCTTACAGAGGGTTACATAGTCCCAGTTAGGGTTCAATAGGTACTGTTAAGGTTAAATGCCTACTGTTAGGATTAAATTGGCCCAGGGTTGGGTTAATGGGGTATAGTTAGATTTAATGGTGTAGTGCTTACACTTTGTGTCATGTGGGTCCTGGATGACCCTCATAGCACTTATAGTGTTATTACATGGGTTAATAAATGTCCTATAGGGGTCTATATAATTGAGGCACCCAGTGCACTTCCATTGTTTGACAAACAGCATTTCAACACTTTTTTATTGCCCCTTAATTTTTGACGGGCAAGTCGCTAGTTTTAAAATTGTTCTTAATAAAGTGCTGTAAATCTGCTAATGATATTTTTTCAAATATACCTCTAACTCTCAAATTATTACATCTGTTATGATCTTCAAGAATATTTTGTTTCTTTCTCAGGGTAGCAACCTCATCTTCTAGTTGAGTCATCTTTATCAGAATTGATTGGTTATCCAGCCACAATTCTTCACATTTACTTGTAATCACTCTTTCGAGTTTCAATTTCAATGGCATTATTTCTAATTTCCTGAGTTAAATCCTCACTATTCTTATTCTAAAAGTCAAATAGAAGCGCTGTCATATTTACTAGTGTTAATGTTTCTTCCTTATTTACTAAATGAGTTTCAGATAGTTTCTCATCTATAAGGTTTTGAGCGGGGATTGGTGAGGCTAGTGTGGAAGAGGAGAGCTGTGATTTGTCTAATGAGTTTTCACCGGTCTTTGATTTTGGGGGGAAAAATCTGGTGTTTGCAACTGAACCAGTCTCTTTCCCCTTTTTAGGTTTATTTTTATTTGAATTACTTATTTTCCTCTGCTCTTCTTTCCACCTCTACCTTATCTACTAAACTTACTATGTTTACTCTTATCCAAAAGAAGTCTAGTAAGTATTCATTAACTCTGTATCATTTGCTCTCCCTGAGAAACCCCAGCCTCATCCCAGGGTATTTTCATTTTCCCCCCTCCCTTTCCCTTATAATACATTTCTATACCTATCAATTTTAACCCTTTAATCCAATATACTTGAATCTAAATCTGGGTTTATACAGGTTATTTAATCTCAAATGCCTCCCTCTATCTAATTGCCTTTTATTGATTACCTTAATATAAGGACTTTTTTATATATTTCCACTGCTATACAATATACAATTTCTCAGAAGTATCACATTTCAGATGATATTAACATATACAATGTTCAGAGACCCAAAAGTCAAAGTCTAAATCTATAAACTTAAAACGTTTATGAGCTCTTCTCCATAAGTCTCTGAATGAATATACTTGCAAAGTTCCTAAACTCTTCTTCTTAATGCCCCCCATAAGGTCTTTCCAGATGACTTCAGCCAATGATCATATACATTTATCTAATTCCGCTCATAAGGGCAGAATTTTCAGCAGTTTCAACTCATGTTTTAGTTCTTAGTTTATACTATCCATACATTTGCCACCAACTGTCTTATGAACTAACTTTAGCAAAAGTAATATTTTATATACTTGCAACAGAGAGGAACAATATTACATTTTCCAAAAATAGCAAAGTTCTAATAATATCAGCATGTAAAGCCATCAGAAGCTTATCTTCTCAAATGTAAGGTATAGCCAGATGGTAAATAGACAGTAAAATGGATTAAGTTGCAGCTAATAGAAAACATTTCTATACATTTGTTACCCTTTATCTCTAAGTATGCACTAGCTTTAGGAATATGAGTTAGTTGAACATTACGGGAACATTCCATCTAGTTTTAACATAAGGAGGGAAAGTATTTATTCACCAGAAAGCAACAACATTCTTAATAATATCAGCAATGGGGCCCACATCGACAGATCTTATTAGTTTTAAAATCTGAGTCAATAAGTTAATTTCAAAGTATATATAGTCTGAAAAAGTTAATTTTATAGTATATATACTCTGAATAACTAATCTTCTGAGTCCATTTAAAGGGACAGCAGATTCAGTTCAAGTCTTGGTACTGTTTTATTCTTGGTACTCTTTTATCTCTCAATCTATGACTCAATAGAATATGACTCGAATATGACTAAAGATAATACTGTAAAGCTCCAATTTTAGAAAGTTCAGAGCGCTATTGCTTCCATATCTTGTGCATATATTATGCTTTCTATTCATTAGGACTATGCCCAAACTTTCACCTCAGAGCTTTCACCTTTTCAGCTTTCAGCTCAGCAGCGTACCCAGTGGGCACACCACTGTTACTGTTGTTACCTTCATATGTAGTACTCCCCATTCATCAAAGCTGCACCAGGTCTCTCAACTCTTTGCTCAACAGCATATCAGTTCACACACTGTTGAGACTACTGTTACCGCTGTTACCTCTGCACACAACGACACACAGTTGTCTGGGCTACATAAGGGCTCTACTTCTCCCTTCTGCTCCTCTTGTACAAGCGTAGTTTGTGCCCAATCTCTGGTCATGCTGGCGTTTTTCACTGATCTCCAGCTCACAAGCTCACAGCTTACAAACCTCCCATGGTACTCTGCTTGGCTTTTAGCTCACAAGGTTGCACCAGGAATCGCCTTCTTCTGATCATACTGGTATTACCCACTGGGATCTCATTCACAGGCTCCTGCTCACAGCTGCACAGACTCACAGCTCCCAGTTCAGCTCACCTGCTCATAGCTCATAGCTCACAAGCCTCCCTTTGGGTACTCTTATCACAGCAACTCTCCAGTAAGTGGTCACCTTCTCTCCTCTGTTACACTCTCTCTAGCAAGCTTTTATCATATGCAGACAGGGGAGGGGACAAAATCACACATTGCAAACGGTCAGCATGCCTTTAGTTTGGTCCAGTGCACCTCATGGCTGCACAGCACGACGTTTAGGCTTCTGCTTCACTCACATTTTCTGTGTGGAGCATAAATAAAAAACATTATATAATTAATACTAAAAAAGTTTATTTAGTCAATTATTTGGCATACAACATATGAATAACCTTTTTTTGAAATAAATGTATTATGGCAGGTAATCTCATACCCTGTGGCTATAAGGTCTACAGTATATATATGTACAGTATCTCACAAAAGTGAGTACACCCCTCACAATTTTGTAAAGATTTTATTTTATCTTTTCATGTGACAACACTGAAGAAATGACACACTGCTACAATGTAAAGTAGTAAGTGTACAGCCTGTATAACAGTGTAAATTTGCTGTCCCCTCAAAATAAATCAACACACAGCCATTAATGTCTAAACCGTTGGCAACAAAAGTGAGTACACCCGTAAATGGAAATGTCCAAACTGGTCTCAAAGTGTCTATATTTTGTGTGGCCACCAATTTTTTCTAGAACTGCCTTAACCCTCATGAGCATGGAGTTCACCAGAGCCTTACAGGTTGCCACTGGAGTCCTCTTCCAATACTCCATGATGACATCACAGAGCTGTTGGATGTAAGAGCTGTTTCACCCTCCACCTTCCATTTGAGGATGCCCCACAGATGCTCAATAGGGTTTAGGTCTGGAGACATGCTTGGCCAGTCCATCACCTTTACCTTCAGCTTCTTTAGCAAGGCAGTGGTCATCTTGGAGGTGTGTTTGGTGTTGTTATCATGTTGGAATACTGCCCTGTGGCCCAGTCTCCGAAGGGGATCATGCTCTGCTTCAGTATGTCACAGTACATCTTGGCATTCATGGCTCCCTCAATGAACTGCAGCTCACCAGTGCCGGCAGGACTCATGCAGGCCCAGACCATGACACTCCCACCACCATGCTTGACTGTAGGCAAGACACACTTGTCTTTGTACTCCTCACCTGGTTGCTGCCACACACTCTTGACACCATCTGAACCAAATACACTAATCTTGGTCTCATCGAACCAGAGGATATGGTTCCAGTAATCCATGTCCTTAGTCTGCGTGTCTTCAGAAAATTGTTTCCGGGCTTTCTTGTGCATCATCTGTAGAAGAGGCTTCCTTCTAGGACGTCAGCCATGCAGACCAATTTGATGCAGTGTGCGGCGTATGACAGCACGCCCACCCCTTCAAACTCTGCAGCAATTCTGGCAGCACTCATACGTCTACTGTATTTCCCAAAGACATCCTCTTGATATGACGCTGAGCACGTGCATTCAACTTCTTTGGTCGACCATGGTGAGGCCTGTTCTCAGAGGAACCTGTCTTTTGAAACCACTGTATGGTCTTGCCCACTCTGCTGCAGCTCAGTTTCAGTGTCTTGTCAATCTTCTTATAGCCTAGCCCATCTTTATGTAGAGCAACAATTTTTTTTCAGATCCTCAGAGCGTTAATTGCCAAGAGGTTCCAAGTTGAACTTACAGTGACCAATATGAGAGAGTGTGAGAGAAATAACACCAAAACGAATACACTTGCTCCCCATTCACACCTGCGATGTTGTAACATTAGCGAGTCACATGACACCGGGGAGGGAAAATGGCTACTTGGGCCCAATTTGGACATTTCCACTTAGTGGTGTACTCACTTTTGTTGCCAACAGTTTAGATATTAATTGATAATAGATTGTAGCTGAGTGTCATTTCTTCAGTGTTGTCACATGAAAAGAAAAAATAAAATATTTACAAAAAATTGCGGGGTGTACTCACTTTTGTGAGATACTAATATATATATATATATATATATATATATATATATATATATATATATATATATATATATATATATATATATATATCCCAGTTATATCCTGGTTAAATGAGTAAGAATATGAGTGCCACAAAGAGTGATAAGAAAAAGAGCAAAAAAGCAGTAATTGGGATGTACAGAAGGCAAAATAATATCAGGGGTAATGCATCTAGATGGACAGAAGGGGAGATAAAATAGATAAAAGTAGGACACAACATGCAAGATAGAGAGGAATGTAGAAAAAGGAGACAAAGAAGTGGGGAAAAAGCATGGCATATAAGAGTGAGATGCAAGATAGAAGGAGATAGCAAGATAGATAAAGGCAGATTATTGGGGATAAGAAATGGATAATACATTTTTTAGTGACTAACGCTCAGAAGTCTCAATACCATACATTTAGTAGGATCTTTAAGTGGACATAAAATATCTAAAATGCTTGCTAAAATCTTGAAAAATGATAAAGACTCTAACTATAAAACAAACATACAAGAAAAAGGTAACATAATTACCAAAACTAATGATATTAAGGATGTATTGACCATTATTCCAAGGTTTTTTCCAAGGGAAAATAGACAATGCTGAAAAGGAAAGGTTCTGGAAAGAAGTAGAAACACAATCAATAACCAAGACACAATTGGAAAATTTAAACAGACCTGTGAGCTGGCAATTGAATGAGGCTGAAAATATGCTTGTGTCTCTAAAGAGAAAAAAATCTTGCTACTAACAAGGGAGGTGGTACCCTACAACTTTCACTAGAAGGCTGTTCTATTTATCATCTACTCTTTGTGTAAATGGTACTGTGAACTGATATATTGCAACAACTAAAAGTGTTACAAAATGCTTATTTAATGTAATTGTATAAGATAGTTTAGGAATAGGCAAAGTATGTATCTTTTTTGCTCAAATAATGGGATTTTATTGTACTGCAGGTGAATACAATTATCTTTACTTGTTTCTACTCTCATGAAGTAAAGCATGTATTTGCCTGTTAAGCATAATTTTAGATTTTGTTTACTGATATCTGTGTGGTTGTTGCATTTAGCCCTAGATTGATACCTCCTGAATAAGGTTATTGCTCCTTAGTACCTCTTGATGCTTTGTGAAAGCTAAACAAAGAGAGCATCTGTCAAGTTTTGGAGATATTATTGTGTAGCAAAATACTATTATCATTGATGACACAACCGTCTGTAATGTAATTTGGCAAAACACAGATATGTGCCAGAAGCTTCCGTATAACTGGCAGATGCTTTATCATGCAGGAAGATATATGGAACCAGCATACAAGGAACATGAGCAGTAAAGCCTAGGGGAGGAAACAGAAAATAAAAGTCTGTGTAACATATCAAACTACTGAGACTGTGAAAAATAAATCTACAATACAAAATAGTTGGTAAATGTGCTATGTTAGTGTGAATTGTTATTATATAAATACTTTAGGATTAAATCAGATCATCCCAAAGATTAACCTGTAGTATATAAAAAATATATTTTATAACACAAACATATCATGAACTGTCAACAATTATGAAAATATGTAATTGTGAAAGCTTAGGAACACAGAAAACAACAAAATTTTATGCATTTAAACATAGCAAAAGGAGTTTTTTTTGTGCTTGAAACATATTACTTAAAACCTGTTTAAGCTGCTTAACCTTCATAGAAAGTTACAGAAAATGCACTGAGCATATTGTAGTCTATGGACTATACATATAAATGTAACTCTGAACAGATCCATTAGTGCACATGAGCCCATTTGTTTATGCAATATAATAGTATCAGAAATATTGTACAATAATATATATTTCACATTTTAAGTAGCTTACTCCACTAGATTTTGAACTACTTTTTACTATCTATTTTTTTATTACATCATACATCAAATCCACACTCATCCCCAACAATATACATCACATCATAAAATAAAGTGCACTCCATAGCTAACTATATTATTGATAGGTCTAAAGGTAATAGCTTGGGTAGGACGATAGCATACGAACTCGGAATGTTAGAACTATGAACCAAGGTAAACTGGACATGTCAAACATGAGATGACAAGATTAAACACTGATATCCTGGGAATTAGTGAACTTAAATAGACTGGAATGTGTCATTTAATATCAGACAACCACCAGATCTTCTACTGTGGTCAAGAATCCCGCAAAAGAAATTCAATAGCCCTCATAATCAATCAAAGGGTGGCCAAAACACTTCTCATTTATAACAATGACTAGCGACTTGCCTGTCAAAAAATGACGGCAATGAGATGTTTATGTTTGGAAAGTTGTTTAGTTATTAATATACATATTTGACACTTGTAAGTATTGGGATATTAAACATGTTTAGTTGTGTATAATGTTCTCTTGGTGAACAATAAGTCTTAAAGCATTTTGTATTCAAAGTATTAACATTTGAATGTAAGAACAGTTGAGCTTTAAATTAATCAGTATTGTAAACTTGAGGTAATGGTTTTTTAACATGCAATTTGTATCTGAAGAATTGTTAACTTCAATATACATTGAATCCAGAAGAAAGCAAACAGTAAAAACCCTTGTTCAAACGTACACAATTTTAACATGACCTTTGTAATATGTGTAAGTAAGAAACTTAAAAGTATATTTTTTGAAACTTGAACTTTATTATCTGTGTAACTTTGTAACTTGAATTTTTTTTTTTAACTTGGAACACTATAAACAGTAACATAGTGAATACATTTTTTAACATAATTTTGTATTAATATTTGTAATATATTTAAGTAAGAAACTTGACATTCTATTTATTGAAACTTGAACTTTCTTATCTGTGTAACTAAGGAACTTGAATTTTTTTTTTCCTAACTTTGAACATTATAAACAGTAACATAGTGAATTAATATTTTAACATAATTTTGTATTAAAAGTATTAACAGTTGAATGTAAAAACAGTTGAACTTTAAACTAATCAGTATTGTAAACTTGAGGTGATGTTTTTTTAACATGCAATTTCTATCTGAAGAATTGTTAACTTCAATATACATTTAATCCAGAGGAAGACAAACAGTAAAAACCCTCCGTTAAACGCACCCAATTAAATTAATTCCTTCCTGACCCCATGAACTGGCGATAAACATTAATCCAGGGAGTAATCTTAACATAACAGACAATATTTACATTGTGACTAAAAACGTGGTTGAGCTGTTAACATGAACTTTGTCATATGTTGAAGTAAAGAACTTGAAAATATTGTTTTCAAACTTGTAACATTAGAAACAGTAACATAGTTAATGAACATTTTAACATAATTTGTAAAAATAATGCAAGGCAAGTGTTTTGTGAGGCGAATCATCCATAAACAGTACTTCCATTAATTATGACTGAATTGTTTATTGTTTTGTATTTTTCAATGCTTTTAAATTTGTTTTGCATGTGTTTTATTTCTTTATAATGAAAAGTTATAGTACTTCATAGTAGACAATGTTTTTAGTAAAAATACATCCATCTTCTAATAAATCACCTTGACTTTCATTCTTTTCAATGTAAACTTTAATAGCCTGTGGATTTTTGCACCGTGACAACGCAACGTACAATTGACCATGTGCAAATACTGGTTCTTCCAAGAAAATACCCACAGATTCTAACGTTTGACCTTGTGATTTATTAATGGTCATGGCAAATGCCATAATAATGGGAAATTGTCTTCTTTGAAGTATAAGTACTTTCACTTGGTGCTAAATCTATTCTTGGTATGAAAACTCTCTCTCCTTTATGGGTACCAGTTAAAATTTCAGCATCTATAAAATGGTCCATTAATTGTTGAAAAATTAATCTTGTCCCATTGCATAGGCCTTTTTTGGGGTTCATATTTCACAGTAACATGATAATTGCAACTTTCTTTAGCTGCAAAATATGTGGTGGCATTCCAGAAGGAGTTAGTGAGTTTATGAATTCAGTAGAAAAGTTAGCCTGACTTTCATTGTCATCAGCAAGTACCGAATCAGCACTGTGATCATTTCTTTGTGGTGCATTAATTTTTTTAAAGATTTCATTATTGAGGATTAATGCATCCTTATTTTTACACGTTAGTATGACTTGGTTGGCAAGCTCGGAATATTCCTGGTTATTTATGCTACCTTCAAATATAGCCAATATAATATCTTGGTGACAAATCATATGAGGTGGGATCTCTACAGTGTCGTCAGGTAAATGTGGTATTTTTTCTGTTTTGCCTTCTCCAATTTTATTAAGCCAATCATTGAAATCAGTTTGGCCTTCTGATCTCATATTTTGTTGCAGTTGAAGATGGGTAAAATGTTTCCATAGTGTGCTTAACTTTATACAGGTTTCGATAATGTCAGTTTGATTTCCATGAACAATGACAGTTAATGTTTGTCTAAAATCGCCACCTAACAACATTACCTTTCCACCAAATGGAAAAGTATTATCCATGACTTCACGAAGCAAACGGTCAATACATTGGAGGGCATAGCATCTATTATAATTAATTTACATTTTTTCAATTTCTTTTCTTGTAATGATGTCATGCGAATATCTGACACAGAAGTTTCTAAAATAGGCACTGGCGTTTAAAGCCACTATGTACAGTTCTTCCACCTTCTAACAAAAGTGCAGCAATTCCAGTAGTGGCAAACGCCATTGCTATTTGAACTTGTGCTCGTACCGAACTCATTAATAAATTATATAGATAGGTTTTTCCTGATCCACCAGGTCCATCAAGAAAGAAATAACGCTCTGTCACCATGTCATCATCTATTGCATTTTTAATGGCATTAAATGCTTGCAATTGTAAGGTATTTAAAGTTGCAAGTCTTTCTTCTGTTCTCTCTACTTGTAGTTCAATGTCATAGTCTTCAAAGATTATGTCATCTATAAGACCTGGATCAGGCAAATTAAAACTTGCACAACTTAATCCATGAGTTAAAAATACTTCTTGGATTTCCATTAACGCTTTTAAGTGTGCAATCGGTTCATTGTATCGTCGCATAAAGTCTTCAGCCATATTACTTTTAAATGTCTCCCACACAGCTAATGCATTTAGAGCATTTGAGAAGATACAAATAAATGCAAATTGTTCTCTCATCTGCTGTGGCATTTGACATTGTGCTGCTTCTTCTAAACATCTTTCCCATTCTGTATCATCAGCTAGTAAGTTTCTATGTCTTGCAGCTAAATGGAAGGATTCATATACTATGTCATTAACATTTCTTAAGTGTTCAAAACTTTGTGCTCGAGGAACATTTAAAAGTAATATCCGTAAGCAAAAACGTTCAACATCTCTTGGACTGACTGAGTAAATTCTTGGGATTATTTTATTGCCTCTGCTTTTTCTCGGTCTCCATTATCCATTCACAAAAACATAGTGATATGGAATTTCAATATATAAGAATTGTGTTGCTTGTGATTCTGTGGAATTTAATTCAAACCATGCAGTTAGTGTAGTGTGACGATCTTCACTTTGGGCCAATGCATTCATTTCATTTCCAGCATGGAAATGCACTAAATGTCTTTGTGGCAAATGTACTGCTAATCTATATACTGCATGTGATCTATCATGCATTTCGAATTTTAAAAGCTGCCACATAGCTTCTGGTGTACTGACATAGCGAGCATCTACATGAGATGCAAGTTCATCATGTACTAACTCACTACTTTCAGGGTTGTCTGCACTTTTGACGACTACAGTAGCTGCATCATAGCCTTTGTAAATATATTTGTAGACATATTTAATGGATTTGATGAAAGTGCAGGCTTCTACATTGATGTGGGTGTTGTACTTCATGAGTAAATGTGGATTGTAGGGTACTACATATCTATTGTCAACTTTTTTTCCACTAATAATGGCACTATCTCCTTCTCTTCTTTTGTAAAGTGGATAGCCATCACAATTGGCATAGGTTTTGTCTCTATAATCTTTTGGAAATTCTTTGGAACATTTATTATTTTCCATACATGGTGATTGTGGATTAAGCTCACCACAGGGTACATGAATCATGCGATGAGTAACAATCTCATATAGTCTACCATATAGTTCTGTATCTGGTAGTTCAGCAACAATGACTGCATCCACTTTGTCAAAAGTATCTAATTTATCTTTTCTTGAAGTATTATGAGAAGATGTGCATTGGGAAGGCCTCTTTTTTGAAATTCAATGGTATATACATAAGCAAGACATTTGCCAAATAACTGACTTATAGTGATGTCACGTATTAATTCATTTAATTTAATCTTAAAAACTCTGGCTACTAAATCTGGTCTATCGGAAGCACTTTGTCCAAGAAGTAAATTTTGTGTAATTTCTGGCCATTGTGGATTACATGTAAATGTAAGAAATAAATCGAGTTTGCCAAATTTGGTGACAATAGCCATAGTATCATTGTATCTTTCTCTCATATTTCGAGGAGATCCTTGAAAGGTAGATGGTAAAATGATGGCTTTGCCAGCTGTCATGTCTCTGCTTGTAGCCACGTCAGCAACATAGTCCATTAGTCCCGAATATTGTTCTACACGTAGTTTATCTTGCTGATATTTTCTAAAGTTTAAATTATTGGCCTCAACTTGCAAATAGGAATAAATAATCCATTGTTGTGTTAGTTTTCCACCACATAAAATTGGATTAAATGTATTTTGAATGGCAATTTGAGCTACTTTAAATTCAAGCATAGAAACATTATTTCTGATTCTGGCTTTAGCACTTGATGAGAAATGTGTTAGTTATATTTTGTTAAAAGTTATAGTTAGTGGTGGTTGTTATTTTTTTTATTTTCTGTTGACATCGATGCAGAAAAACATGTTTATTTAGTTTTCTCTTTTTTTACTTGTTATACTGTATCTTGGTTGAAGTGTGATTTCAAGCAGAATCTTTGTTGGTCCTGTGTTGAAAGTCTTCGTCCGATGGTCTGATCCTCTGTTGAAAGTCCTCGTCCGATGGTCTGGTCCTCTGTTGAAAGTCCACGTCCGATGGTCTGGTCCTCTGTTGAAAGTCCTCGTCCGATGGTGTAGTCCTCTGTTGAAAGTCCTCGTCCGATGGTCTGGTCCTCTCTTGAAAGTCCTCGTCTGATGGTGTAGAACTCTTTTGAAAGTCCTCGTCCGATGGTCTGGTCCTCTGTTGAAAGTCCTGGTCCGATGGTCTTCACGCAATATCTGTTGTAAAAGAAAAATGAAAATGTTATTTGATTTGAATGTATTTGTAATAAAGAAAAAATGTCATTATTTTTGTGTATAGTATCTGTTATGGTGAATTTTTCTGCTATGCTGTTTTTTGTGCAACCTTTTCAAAATAATTTAAATGTATTTGTATGTTCCAGTTATTCTTTTTTTATACTGTAATTATTAATGTTTTTCTTATTTTGGATATGGTTGCAATGTTTTTAGCATTATCCTATTTTGTGTCCACCACTTTTGGTATAGAAATTTAGAGTTCTTTGTAAGGCTAATCGGTTGATAAACAGTAAATAAGAATATTAATTTACTTTACTATTTGTTAGTTTGATTTTTGATACAATCCTGTTTTGTGTCCACCACTTTTGTTATGCTTATTTAGGCTTATGTGTAAGGCTTATAGGTTCTTAAACATTAAAGAAGAATATTAATTTACTTTGCTATGTGTTTGTGTGATTTTTGGTACAATCCTTTTTTGTGTCTTCCATATGTTGCATACTTTATTTGCTTAATTAGTATTTTTTATGAAGGTAAAATGTTTTTCTACAGTGAAAATGAATGTTTTTACTATTTTGTATCTGATGTTAATGTTTTTAGCATTATCCTATTTTGTGTCCACCACTTTTGGTATGCTTATTTAGGCTTGTTTGTAAGGCTTATAGGTTCTTAAACATTAAAGAAGAATATTAATTTAGTTTGCTATGTGTTTGTGTGATTTTTGGTACAATCCTGTTTTGTGTCTACCACTTTTGGTATGCTTATTTAGGCTTCTTTGTAAGGCTTATAGGTTCTTAAACATTAAAGAAGAATATTAATTTAGTTTGCTATGTGATTGTGTGATTTTTGGTACAACCCTGTTTTGTGTCTACCACTTTTGGTATGCTTATTTAGGCTTCTTTGTAAGGCTTATAGGCTCTCAAACATTAAAGAAGAATATTAATTTAGTTTGCTATGTGTTTGTGTGATTTTTGGTACAATCCTCTTTTGTGTCCACCACTTTTGGTATGCTTATTTAGGCTTCTTTGTAACGCTTATAGATTCTTAAACATTAAAGAAGAATATTAATTTAGTTTGCTATGTGTTTGTGTGATTTTTGGTACAATCCTGTTTTGTGTCTACCACTTTTGGTATGCTTATTTAGGCTTCTTTGTAAGACTTATAGGTTCTTAAACGTTAAAGAAGAATATTAATGTACTTTGCTATTTGTTTGTGTGATTTTTGGTACAATTCTGTTTTGTGTCTACCACTTTTGGTATGCTTATTTAGGCTTCTTTGTAAGGCTTATAGGTTCTTAAACATTAAAGAAGAATATTAATTTACTTTGCTATCTGTTAGTGTGATTTTTTGTACAATCCTATTTTGTGTCTACCATATGTTGCATACTTGATTTGCTTAATTAGTCTTTTTTATGAAGCTTTATTACTTTTCTACAGTGCAAATGAATGTTTTTTCTATTTTTGATATTCTGGCTATATTTTTAGCACTATCCTATTTTGTGTTCACCACTTGTTGGTTGCTGCATTTGTTATATTGGCGGCCATTAAACATATATAGTTCCTTTTATTTTTTGTACTTGTTATACTTTACCTTGATTGAAGTGTTGAATGACAGAGGGTCCCCTTCTGCCAATCTTAATCCGCCGGTCTTCTTGTAGTGTCTGTTTGAAAAAGAAAGTGAAATGGATAATTGTATATTTCTTCTTTTTGATTTAGCAAAGCATGGTCTTTTTCAGCATGTAATGTATTTTTCTATCTTACCTCTTCTTTCTTGGTGTTCTTTAAAAGGGGACTGTGGTTGACAATGCACGATGCAAATTCTTGAGTGACGCTGTTGATGCAGAGTCTGTTTGAATATAAAAAAAAAGGAGAAAGATTGAGCTTTAGGTTATATATTGCATTACAATAAATTAATGTCATTTAAATATACTTCTTTAATTAGTTTCAATTAACATTAGTTTGTTTTCGGGCCTACACACATAAATGTATGTATAAATGTATACATGAATCACATTTTAATATTTTTTTTTATTTTTTTTTTTACTGTCATTTAAATATACTTGTTTAATTAGTTTGGGTTAAGATTAGTTTCTTGTAGGGGCTATACACATAAATGTGCATGCCACATGTCACTATACATGAACCACATTTTCCTAGTTAAACTTGTTTTTTTTTGTGCTTGTCACATATCACTATACATGAATCATATTTTAATAGTTAAATGAACCTTAGTTTTTTTTCGGGCCTACAACACATAAATGTGATTGTGACATGTGACTATACATGATACACATATATGTGCATGTCAAATATCACTATACATGAATCATATTTAATAGTTAAATATTTTTTTTTTTGTAATGTCATTTAAATATTGTTGTTTAATTAGTTTGGGTTAAGATCAGTTTGTTGCCGGGGCTATACACCTAAATGTGCGTGCCACATGTCACTATACATAAATCACATTTTCATACTTAAAGTTTTTTTTTTTTGTCCTATCTTGATAATAAAATGTAATATATTATAGCTTACCTCTCAGTTCTAATTTGCACAATGTAAAGTAGGAAATTAGGAAACAATTCTCTTCTCAAGTAACAGCAGCAGTTAACTATCCAGTCACTCCGTTCATAACCTGAGTAGAAATGTAGAATTTTCTGGAAAGTAGGCAGTATTTATAAACTTTCAAGTGCCTGAGACTGTTGGAACGCAATACGCATGCGCTATTTGCGTTCCAGCTTACAATTTGCGTTCCATCCGACATTTTGTGCGTAGTAGTTTTCAAAATGGTAGTTAATATCAGTGTGGTACGTTCCGCATTGTATGTGTTTCAGTCTTGCGAGTCACTGTAGTATAGTTACGTCTGAAGCCTCATTTTCGTTTTGTTCGGTGGGCATTTTTTCTCTCGCTTAGGTGATTTTCGGCAGTTTAAACTAGTTTTTTTGGACTTAAATGGACGTGTAAATTAACTTTTCGAGGTACCGGATGCCCCCCCCTGCTGTAAGTAAGCTTTTTATGTGTTCGTTGTGTTTATTTCTTGTGTTTCTGATGTTTTCATGTGCGCCGTTTTCGGACGGTCTTGCGTTTTGGGTATGGCTCGTTTCGCGGACGTATTTTTTTGCGAGGCGGACGTATTTTTTTGGCGAGGGACGCAGTTGGATTTTACGTGTACAATGCAGTTGTTTTTGCAAGGTGCCTTTGAGTGTTTTTTTTGTTAAGTCTTGCGTGTGTGTGTGTAACCGCGTGTGAGGCGTCTTTGAGGGATTTTATTTTCCATTATAGTGATCCAAGTCTATGCTCTAAGCATGGATACTGAAATTGTCCAATTCTATGAGGATATTCAACACCTTCAAGATATAACACCGAGGAAATATGTTACTCTGAACATGGGAGATTGGAATGCTAAATCAGGTAACCAAAAGATACCGGAATAATGGTATTAGGAGAATTATTTCAAGATAATTCTCTGGTCACAGCAAACACCCTCTTCCAACAGGCCCAGAGATATTAATATAGAAATCAGAATGACTACATACTTTGTAGCCAAAGATGGAGGAGCTCTATCCAGTTAGCAAACACAAGACCTGGAACTGACTGAAGCTCATTGCAAAGATTAGAATGAAACTGAAGAAAAGAAAAAAATAATTAGACTCAGAAGATATGAAATAAATAATATTTCCAGAAAATATGCAGTGGACGGGAAAATGGTAGACAGAATACCTTTTGACATTAGAAAGGCAGCAACAAAGAATATCCCCAAATCCCCAATATCCTTAAAGAAAGAAAACTAAAAAGGCTAACTGGCTGTCAGGTGAGGCATTGAAAGGAGTCCAGGAAAGACCAATTGTGTGTTGACAAAGGATTTGCATTTATTTGCCAGGAAACTTTTACTGGTAATACATTTAAAAAACTGTCAAGAATTAGGATTAAGTCCTGAAGAACAGAAATATTTAAAAGTAATGATGTCATTATTGAATGAGGATGAGAAAAAATCAGATATTGGTCAAGGTCCATATACTAATCTTAAACCCGAAAGTACTTTCACTCCAAATGTTAAATTGTCATCCCCTGTGGAAGTATTTGTGTCCCTAGTTGGAAAAGAAATAGAGGAACTAGCGACATCAAAACATAAACATTTTAACAATGTCACTAAAGAAGAGGAAAATGCTATAGTTAAACTCTTTGATAAAGGGGAAATACATTCTTGTTAAGCAGCACAAGGTGTCGTGAAGAAAATTTGAGGTTATTGGGAGATACTAACTCTTATAAAATGCTTGAAACTGACCCCACTATACAATTTAATCAAGATTTAAGTGTAATCTTGGATAACGGGTTAGTCCATAATGTGATCTCAATGAAAAAATATTACTTCTTAATAATAAACATCCATCTATAGTGACCTTTTACCGTATTCCAAATGTGTTCAAAAGCTTAGAGTCACCACCAGGAAGGCCCATAGTTTTGGGCAACAATAGCCTGACAGAAAGTTCCAGTGAATATATTGATAACATTTTAAGACCTTTCATTTTCTCATTACCATCTTATGTCCAGGATACAAAGCATGTATTGCAGAGGCTAGATAACATTAGCCTGGAGCAAGAATGTCTTCGAGTAGGATTGGATGTTGAGTCCTTATACACATCAATCCCACATGAAGTGGGTATTAAACCATGTGAATATTTAAAAAAAAAATAGAAGAACTCAACATAATAGACATAACATATTGGTACTGGATCTGTTAAGATTTGTTCTCACTCACAATTATTTCATATATTATGACAACATTTACCAACAGATACGTGGGACGGCAATGGGTACTCCATGTGCCCCCCATGTATGCAAATGTATTCCTCGGCTGGTGGGAGGATACCTCAGTTTTTGTAGAGAAGTTGAATGAACTTGTGACTTCTGTTGAAATCTGGTTCCACTACATTAATGACATCTTTAGGTTGTGGTGGAATCCAGAAACAAAACTGTGTGAATTGTTGAAATGTCTGAATAATAACAATTGTGGTCTGAAACTAACTTCGACCATAAGCAGGACTCAAATTGAGTTTTTGGATTTACAGTACTTATAAAAAAAACTCAAGACAACACACTAATCACGAAAACATTCAGGAATAGTACAGCAACTAACAACTTGCTGTTAGGTACCAGCCACCATCTACATTTATTGTGAAGTATACCATATATGGTCAATCTCTTCGCCTCAAACGTAACTATACAAAAGAAGAAGACTATGTAAAAGAGGACCGAGAATTATACAAGAGATTTCGTCTAAGAGGTTATTCTCATCATTGCCTAACGAAGGCATATGCAAAAGCTAATAGCAAAACTAGATCTATGCTTCTGTCAAGTTCTCATCAGGAACCAAAAGAGGATAATAATCATATAAGGATGATTGGGACTTTCAATCCATTAATGAGTGAATTTCAACAAATCTTCAAGAAACATTGGCATGTTTTAACATCAGATGTTGATCTGAAGGACGGTTTTCAAAACTATACCCTCTATTACATGTTGTAGATCTGTAACATTAAGAGATATGATAGTTCATAGCCATTATAGCTCATACTAAAAAAAAAGAGAACTTAATTGGCTAGAATCAGACCTTGCAAGCATTGCAAAGCATGTCTACATATGAACACTACAAAAAGCTTCTCGGACTCTAAAAATAATAAAATACACATTATACAAGAAGCAATAAACTGCTGCTCGAAGAACGTAGATGTGCCTTAAAATATGTGGGCAAGACTAACCACCAGTTTCATTGATCAGTCCTGAAGCAAATTAATTTGATATTGAATAATTTAGAGGTTCCTTTTGCAAGACATGTTAATAATGTACATGACAGTGATATTCTAAGTTTGAAATTGACTGACAATGAGAACATTTGAATGTCAAACCACCAGTTACATCGATGAGTCCTGGAACATATTAATTTGATATTGAATAATTTAGAGGTTCCTTTTGCAAGACATGTTAATAATGTACATGACAGTGATATTCTAAGTTTGAAATTGATTGACAATGAGAAAATTTGTCAAACAGAAGAGATGATAGAAGGATTCACCTACCCAGCATGAATGAACATGCAACTTACTTAGACATTGGGGTATTAAGGTCACTATTGGCAATAGTAAATTGATGTAATAATGTTATGAATAAGCATTTACAATTTAATGTAAAAATCACTAGGCACCATAGCTATAAATTAGTAATTTAAAAGTTGTGTAAGTAATTATGAAGTAGATTACTCTGAATGGAGTTACACATGTAAAGAACAACGATTATACCTTAGTGGGATGAAATAGATAAAATATATAGCCTTTTATATCTCTACCATACATTTTATAAGCATAAGGTTAATTGGATACATATTCTAAACATCTATTTCTACCTCAAGAAATATTAGTTATTAATTTGGGCTAACACACTTTGTAGCATCTGTTTAACATTGTTTTCAGATGCATATTTACATTTATAATAGCGCTAGCGAGTGCGCTACAGGCATTTTGGTCATCTGTGCTTATTGTAGCTTTTGACTCAGTTAGAAAGGGCAACTGCCTTTTAGCTTTTATACTAAGCGCTAGCGACCAATTGTGAAATATTTTGGTCTAGGTCGCGCGCCATAGAGCAATACGAAATTGAGAAACAAGCAATTTTGGATGTTTACGCTATCCATATTGCGATGACGTCAGTAAATTGGCGAGGCTTGCTGCTTAAATAGATGGCAGCGATTACCATATGAAACTCTTCCTTGAGAAATCCGAAATCCATTTAGGGAAACTTGCGCCAAAGTAATTTTAACCCTTTCAGGCCTAACATAATAATAATTTAATAACATATGAGGAACAGTTAGGTCCCTGTGTGGATTATAAAGGTACGGTATGTTATAACATCAATATATTGTACTGTCATAGCTGCAGACATGACAGTGATATCTGATATCTAAAATTCACTCACAATAGCATATTCAAGAAGTCTATTTATTTTAGCATATACTGTGTTTTATTAAAGACTACTTTATTGATCACATAGTGAAAGCATATCAGGACTTTACTATTCTTAGTTCATCCCCTTTAGCATATATAGCAGTTAACGTTAATTAACCATGGTAGCTAGTTATGTGAATGTAGTAGTCACACTCTTGGTTCCAGCTTTATGGGCACTCTGAATAGGGCTCCCCCAGAGGGTAAACCTTCATTGTAGGAAAGATTTGGCCTCCGCCTGTGCAGTGATAATGCTAAGAGACCTGTGCATACTGTATATGTATATTTTGAGTATATGTATGTCTGCTAAACAAGAGAACATTGTTTACTATTGTCTGTGATTTATTTACAAATGACATATACTTATGGCATGGTAGTTTTATTTATTCCCTTCACTATGTAGGAGTTTTTACTGATCATTTTAAAAGTTAAGTATTATAATAATTGAAATAGATTTCTGCTGGCCTTCATAGTGTTCTATATCCTTCTGCATTTTTAAAGGTTTTTAGTTATTTAGTTATTGAGATTAACTCTATCGTGTTGAGATGGGTTGCATTCTCTTTGTTACTTTAATTTTCAAATAAAAAGTCAATACTGCACTTAAAAAGATGGGGAACGCAATGAAAGATATTAGAATTAAGCAAATCTGCAATCAAAAATATTTTTTTAACGTTTAATTTCCGTAATGGGAATCAAGGAGTTGATTCATATCAGGCCACCCACATAGACTAGAACAGTATCGGCATTCAATTTTATTATTTTGCATTGCGAGTCTTATCGCATATTGGATTTCTAAACACCAAAAAATCAGATATTGGTCAAGGTCCATATACTAATCTTAAACCCGAAAGTACTTTCACTCCAAATGTTAAATTGTCATCCCCTGTGGAAGTATTTGTGTCCCTAGTTGGAAAAGAAATAGAGGAACTAGCGACATCAAAACATAAACATTTTAACAATGTCACTAAAGAAGAGGAAAATGCTATAGTTAAACTCTTTGATAAAGGGGAAATACATTCTTGTTAAGCAGCACAAGGTGTCGTGAAGAAAATTTGAGGTTATTGGGAGATACTAACTCTTATAAAATGCTTGAAACTGACCCCACTATACAATTTAATCAAGATTTAAGTGTAATCTTGGATAAAGGGGTTAGTCCATAATGTGATCTCAATGAAAGAATATTACTTCTTAATAATAAACATCCATCTATAGTGACCTTTTACCGTATTCCAAATGTGCACAAAAGCTTAGAGTCACCACCAGGAAGGCCCATAGTTTTGGGCAACAATAGCCTGACAGAAAGTTCCAGTGAATATATTGATAACATTTTAAGACCTTTCATTTTCTCATTACCATCTTATGTCCAGGATACAAAGCATGTATTGCAGAGGCTAGATAACATTAGCCTGGAGCAAGAATGTCTTCGAGTAGGATTGGATGTTGAGTCCTTATACACATCAATCCCACATGAAGTGGGTATTAAACCATGTGAATATTTAAAAAAAAAATAGAAGAACTCAACATAATAGACATAACATATTGGTACTGGATCTGTTAAGATTTGTTCTCACTCACAATTATTTCATATATTATGACAACATTTACCAACAGATACGTGGGACGGCAATGGGTACTCCATGTGCCCCCCATGTATGCAAATGTATTCCTCGGCTGGTGGGAGGATACCTCAGTTTTTGTAGAGAAGTTGAATGAACTTGTGACTTCTGTTGAAATCTGGTTCCACTACATTAATGACATCTTTAGGTTGTGGTGGAATCCAGAAACAAAACTGTGTGAATTGTTGAAATGTCTGAATAATAACAATTGTGGTCTGAAACTAACTTCGACCATAAGCAGGACTCAAATTGAGTTTTTGGATTTATAGTACTTATAAAAAAAACTCAAGACAACACACTAATCACGAAAACATTCAGGAATAGTACAGCAACTAACAACTTGCTGTTAGATACCAGCCACCATCTACATTTATTGTGAAGTATACCATATATGGTCAATCTCTTCGCCTCAAACGTAACTGTACAAAAGAAGAAGACTATGTAAAAGAGGACCGAGAATTATACAAGAGATTTCGTCTAAGAGGTTATTCTCATCATTGCCTAAAGAAGGCATATGCAAAAGCTAATAGCAAAACTAGATCTATGCTTCTGTCAAGTTCTCATCAGGAACCAAAAGAGGATAATAATCATATAAGGATGATTGGGACTTTCAATCCATTAATGAGTGAATTTCAACAAATCTTCAAGAAACATTGGCATGTTTTAACATCAGATGTTGATCTGAAGGACGGTTTTCAAAACTATACCCTCTATTACATGTTGTAGATCTGTAACATTAAGAGATATGATAGTTCATAGCCATTATAGCTCATACTAAAAAAAAAGAGAACTTAATTGGCTAGAATCAGACCTTGCAAGCATTGCAAAGCATGTCTACATATGAACACTACAAAAAGCTTCTCGGACTCTAAAAATAATAAAATACACATTATACAAGAAGCAATAAACTGCTGCTCGAAGAACGTAGATGTGCCTTAAAATATGTGGGCAAGACTAACCACCAGTTTCATTGATCAGTCCTGAAGCAAATTAATTTGATATTGAATAATTTAGAGGTTCCTTTTGCAAGACATGTTAATAATGTACATGACAGTGATATTCTAAGTTTGAAATTGACTGACAATGAGAACATTTGAATGTCAAACCACCAGTTACATCGATGAGTCCTGGAACATATTAATTTGATATTGAATAATTTAGAGGTTCCTTTTGCAAGACATGTTAATAATGTACATGACAGTGATATTCTAAGTTTGAAATTGATTGACAATGAGAAAATTTGTCAAACAGAAGAGATGATAGAAGGATTCACCTACCCAGCATGAATGAACATGCAACTTACTTAGACATTGGGGTATTAAGGTCACTATTGGCAATAGTAAATTGATGTAATAATGTTATGAATAAGCATTTACAATTTAATGTAAAAATCACTAGGCACCATAGCTATAAATTAGTAATTTAAAAGTTGTGTAAGTAATTATGAAGTAGATTACTCTGAATGGAGTTACACATGTAAAGAACAACGATTATACCTTAGTGGGATGAAATAGATAAAATATATAGCCTTTTATATCTCTACCATACATTTTATAAGCATAAGGTTAATTGGATACATATTCTAAACATCTATTTCTACCTCAAGAAATATTAGTTATTAATTTGGGCTAACACACTTTGTAGCATCTGTTTAACATTGTTTTCAGATGCATATTTACATTTATAATAGCGCTAGCGAGTGCGCTACAGGCATTTTGGTCATCTGTGCTTATTGTAGCTTTTGACTCAGTTAGAAAGGGCAACTGCCTTTTAGCTTTTATACTAAGCGCTAGCGACCAATTGTGAAATATTTTGGTCTAGGTCGCTCGCCATAGAGCAATACGAAATTGAGAAACAAGCAATTTTGGATGTTTACGCTATCCATATTGCGATGACGTCAGTAAATTGGCGAGGCTTGCTGCTTAAATAGATGGCAGCGATTACCATATGAAACTCTTCCTTGAGAAATCCGAAATCCATTTAGGGAAACTTGCGCCAAAGTAATTTTAACCCTTTCAGGCCTAACATAATAATAATTTAATAACATATGAGGAACAGTTAGGTCCCTGTGTGGATTATAAAGGTACGGTATGTTATAACATCAATATATTGTACTGTCATAGCTGCAGACATGACAGTGATATCTGATATCTAAAATTCACTCACAATAGCATATTCAAGAAGTCTATTTATTTTAGCATATACTGTGTTTTATTAAAGACTACTTTATTGATCACATAGTGAAAGCATATCAGGACTTTACTATTCTTAGTTCATCCCCTTTAGCATATATAGCAGTTAACGTTAATTAACCATGGTAGCTAGTTATGTGAGTGTAGTAGTCACACTCTTGGTTCCAGCTTTATGGGCACTCTGAATAGGGCTCCCCCAGAGGGTAAACCTTCATTGTAGGAAAGATTTGGCCTCCGCCTGTGCAGTGATAATGCTAAGAGACCTGTGCATACTGTATATGTATATTTTGAGTATATGTATGTCTGCTAAACAAGAGAACATTGTTTACTATTGTCTGTGATTTATTTACAAATGACATATACTTATGGCATGGTAGTTTTATTTATTCCCTTCACTATGTAGGAGTTTTTACTGATCATTTTAAAAGTTAAGTATTATAATAATTGAAATAGATTTCTGCTGGCCTTCATAGTGTTCTATATCCTTCTGCATTTTTAAAGGTTTTTAGTTATTTAGTTATTGAGATTAACTCTATCGTGTTGAGATGGGTTGCATTCTCTTTGTTACTTTAATTTTCAAATAAAAAGTCAATACTGCACTTAAAAAGATGGGGAACGCAATGAAAGATATTAGAATTAAGCAAATCTGCAATCAAAAATATTTTTTTAACGTTTAATTTCCGTAATGGGAATCAAGGAGTTGATTCATATCAGGCCACCCACATAGACTAGAACAGTATCGGCATTCAATTTTATTATTTTGCATTGCGAGTCTTATCGCATATTGGATTTCTAAACACCAAAAAATCAGATATTGGTCAAGGTCCATATACTAATCTTAAACCCGAAAGTACTTTCACTCCAAATGTTAAATTGTCATCCCCTGTGGAAGTATTTGTGTCCCTAGTTGGAAAAGAAATAGAGGAACTAGCGACATCAAAACATAAACATTTTAACAATGTCACTAAAGAAGAGGAAAATGCTATAGTTAAACTCTTTGATAAAGGGGAAATACATTCTTGTTAAGCAGCACAAGGTGTCGTGAAGAAAATTTGAGGTTATTGGGAGATACTAACTCTTATAAAATGCTTGAAACTGACCCCACTATACAATTTAATCAAGATTTAAGTGTAATCTTGGATAAAGGGGTTAGTCCATAATGTGATCTCAATGAAAGAATATTACTTCTTAATAATAAACATCCATCTATAGTGACCTTTTACCGTATTCCAAATGTGCACAAAAGCTTAGAGTCACCACCAGGAAGGCCCATAGTTTTGGGCAACAATAGCCTGACAGAAAGTTCCAGTGAATATATTGATAACATTTTAAGACCTTTCATTTTCTCATTACCATCTTATGTCCAGGATACAAAGCATGTATTGCAGAGGCTAGATAACATTAGCCTGGAGCAAGAATGTCTTCGAGTAGGATTGGATGTTGAGTCCTTATACACATCAATCCCACATGAAGTGGGTATTAAACCATGTGAATATTTAAAAAAAAAATAGAAGAACTCAACATAATAGACATAACATATTGGTACTGGATCTGTTAAGATTTGTTCTCACTCACAATTATTTCATATATTATGACAACATTTACCAACAGATACGTGGGACGGCAATGGGTACTCCATGTGCCCCCCATGTATGCAAATGTATTCCTCGGCTGGTGGGAGGATACCTCAGTTTTTGTAGAGAAGTTGAATGAACTTGTGACTTCTGTTGAAATCTGGTTCCACTACATTAATGACATCTTTAGGTTGTGGTGGAATCCAGAAACAAAACTGTGTGAATTGTTGAAATGTCTGAATAATAACAATTGTGGTCTGAAACTAACTTCGACCATAAGCAGGACTCAAATTGAGTTTTTGGATTTATAGTACTTATAAAAAAAACTCAAGACAACACACTAATCACGAAAACATTCAGGAATAGTACAGCAACTAACAACTTGCTGTTAGATACCAGCCACCATCTACATTTATTGTGAAGTATACCATATATGGTCAATCTCTTCGCCTCAAACGTAACTGTACAAAAGAAGAAGACTATGTAAAAGAGGACCGAGAATTATACAAGAGATTTCGTCTAAGAGGTTATTCTCATCATTGCCTAAAGAAGGCATATGCAAAAGCTAATAGCAAAACTAGATCTATGCTTCTGTCAAGTTCTCATCAGGAACCAAAAGAGGATAATAATCATATAAGGATGATTGGGACTTTCAATCCATTAATGAGTGAATTTCAACAAATCTTCAAGAAACATTGGCATGTTTTAACATCAGATGTTGATCTGAAGGACGGTTTTCAAAACTATACCCTCTATTACATGTTGTAGATCTGTAACATTAAGAGATATGATAGTTCATAGCCATTATAGCTCATACTAAAAAAAAAGAGAACTTAATTGGCTAGAATCAGACCTTGCAAGCATTGCAAAGCATGTCTACATATGAACACTACAAAAAGCTTCTCGGACTCTAAAAATAATAAAATACACATTATACAAGAAGCAATAAACTGCTGCTCGAAGAACGTAGATGTGCCTTAAAATATGTGGGCAAGACTAACCACCAGTTACATTGATCAGTCCTGAAGCAAATTAATTTGATATTGAATAATTTAGAGGTTCCTTTTGCAAGACATGTTAATAATGTACATGACAGTGATATTCTAAGTTTGAAATTGACTGACAATGAGAACATTTGAATGTCAAACCACCAGTTACATCGATGAGTCCTGGAACATATTAATTTGATATTGAATAATTTAGAGGTTCCTTTTGCAAGACATGTTAATAATGTACATGACAGTGATATTCTAAGTTTGAAATTGATTGACAATGAGAAAATTTGTCAAACAGAAGAGATGATAGAAGGATTCACCTACCCAGCATGAATGAACATGCAACTTACTTAGACATTGGGGTATTAAGGTCACTATTGGCAATAGTAAATTGATGTAATAATGTTATGAATAAGCATTTACAATTTAATGTAAACATCACTAGGCACCATAGCTATAAATTAGTAATTTAAAAGTTGTGTAAGTAATTATGAAGTAGATTACTCTGAATGGAGTTACACATGTAAAGAACAACGATTATACCTTAGTGGGATGAAATAGATAAAATATATAGCCTTTTATATCTCTACCATACATTTTATAAGCATAAGGTTAATTGGATACATATTCTAAACATCTATTTCTACCTCAAGAAATATTAGTTATTAATTTGGGCTAACACACTTTGTAGCATCTGTTTAACATTGTTTTCAGATGCATATTTACATTTATAATAGCGCTAGCGAGTGCGCTACAGGCATTTTGGTCATCTGTGCTTATTGTAGCTTTTGACTCAGTTAGAAAGGGCAACTGCCTTTTAGCTTTTATACTAAGCGCTAGCGACCAATTGTGAAGTATTTTGGTCTAGGTCGCTCGCCATAGAGCAATACGAAATTGAGAAACAAGCAATTTTGGATGTTTACGCTATCCATATTGCGATGACGTCAGTAAATTGGCGAGGCTTGCTGCTTAAATAGATGGCAGCGATTACCATATGAAACTCTTCCTTGAGAAATCCGAAATCCATTTAGGGAAACTTGCGCCAAAGTAATTTTAACCCTTTCAGGCCTAACATAATAATAATTTAATAACATATGAGGAACAGTTAGGTCCCTGTGTGGATTATAAAGGTACGGTATGTTATAACATCAATATATTGTACTGTCATAGCTGCAGACATAACAGTGATATCTGATATCTAAAATTCACTCACAATAGCATATTCAAGAAGTCTATTTATTTTAGCATATACTGTGTTTTATTAAAGACTACTTTATTGATCACATAGTGAAAGCATATCAGGACTTTACTATTCTTAGTGTATCCCCTTTAGCATATATAGCAGTTAACGTTAATTAACCATGGTAGCTAGTTATGTGAGTGTAGTAGTCACACTCTTGGTTCCAGCTTTATGGGCACTCTGAATAGGGCTCCCCCAGAGGGTAAACCTTCATTGTAGGAAAGATTTGGCCTCCGCCTGTGCAGTGATAATGCTAAGAGACCTGTGCATACTGTATATGTATATTTTGAGTATATGTATGTCTGCTAAACAAGAGAACATTGTTTACTATTGTCTGTGATTTATTTACAAATGACATATACTTATGGCATGGTAGTTTTATTTATTCCCTTCACTATGTAGGAGTTTTTACTGATCATTTTAAAAGTTAAGTATTATAATAATTGAAATAGATTTCTGCTGGCCTTCATAGTGTTCTATATCCTTCTGCATTTTTAAAGGTTTTTAGTTATTTAGTTATTGAGATTAACTCTATCGTGTTGAGACGGGTTGCATTCTCTTTGTTACTTTAATTTTCAAATAAAAAGTCAATACTGCACTTAAAAAGATGGGGAACGCAATGAAAGATATTAGAATTAAGCAAATCTGCAATCAAAAATATTTTTTTAACGTTTAATTTCCGTAATGGGAATCAAGGAGTTGATTCATATCAGGCCACCCACATAGACTAGAACAGTATCGGCATTCAATTTTATTATTTTGCATTGCGAGTCTTATCGCATATTGGATTTCTAAACACCAATTGATTGACGTTTAACCTCCATGTTTTACTGACGTCATGATGACAGTCGCATTTACTATTGGCTGTTTCTAAATCAGTAGTTATGGCATTGCTTGTTTGTTCATGATCACGCTCTGAAATGATACTCATAATTGCATTGTTTATGGATTCTGCTTTCAAATTGCAGGCTTGTTCAATTGAATTGCTCTGTAAATGTAGCAAATTTCAATTGAATAGGGGCCAGTGTATGTGGGCAGTTCCATAAACAGTGAAAGAGATTCACTTTATCGAATCTGGATCTTTGACAAGTGGCTGATATTGATTGGTCAAATTAGTTTATTCAAATTGGTGTAAAAAAGGCATAAAATAAGAGTTGTAAATGCATGAGGACAGCTATTTGAAGTCTTATCAACTATACAAGTTGTTTTAATTAAATATTTTAATGTAAATTGAGGAAATGCTGTTTTTATTTAACTATTACTGTGCTAAGTAATTCATTATCTGTATTTTTGCTTATACTCCTGTAGAGATTAAGATTAGTGATGTTCTGAACATTTCGCCTGAGAACGATTTGCTGCGTTTTTCGCATGTTCGCGTTCGCAACGATCGTCGAACACATGCCCTTTTCGGTCCGCCCCCTATTCTTTATCATTGAGGAAACTTTGACCCTGCACCTTACAGTCAGCAGACACATTCCAGCTAATCAAAAGCATACACTCCCTTCCAGGGCCTTCCATCTGAAGGACAGCCTCCATTTTAGAATCATTCTGAAGCTACATTCGTTGAGAGAGGACATATATTCTACCTGCTGCTGATTTAATAGGGAAATAGATAGCCAGGCTGTGTATTTAGCTTTCACTACACACCTGAAGGACTCATTTGATATCTGCTGCAAGGACAGCAACCCAAAAAGCCCCTTTTAGGGCTAGAACATCATTTATTTTATTTTATTATTTTTTTCTGTGTATTCTAATTGCATATGCCTGCCTGCAGGCGTGTGTGTGAAGCCTATTGCATCTACTCTGCCAACTTTTGCGAGTGCACAGTGACACTCATATCTGGTGCAACCGTAGTGTACAGTGACATAAAACAACCCTTTTTTGATTGTAATCAATTGAATATCAGTTGCCTGCCTACAGGCGTGTGTGAGGCCTATTGCATCTACTCTGCCAACTTTTGCCAGTGCACAGTGATACGTCATATGTGGTGCAACCGTAGTGTACAGTGACATAAAACAACCCTTTTTTTCTGTAATCGATTGAATATCAGTTGCCTGCCTACAGGCGTGTGTGTGAGGCCTATTGCATCTACTCTGCCAACTTTTGCCAGTGCACAGTGATATGTCATATCTGGTGCAACCGTAGTGTAAAGTGACATAAAACAACCCTTTTTTTTCTGTAATCGATTGAATATCAGTTGCCTGCCTACAGGCATGTGTGTGTGGCCTTTTGCATCTACTCTGTCAATTTTTGCCAGTGCACAGTGATACTCATATCTGGTGCAACCGTAGTGTACAGTGACATAAAACAACCCTTTTTTTTCTGTAATCGATTGAATATCAGTTGCTTGCCTACAGGCGTGTGTGTGAGGCCTACAGCGCCTACTCTACCAACTTTTGCCAGTGCACAGTGACACTCATATCTGCTGCAACCATAGTGGACAGTGACATTAAACAACACTTTTTTGACTGTAATCGATTGAATATCAGTTGCCTGCCTACAGGCGTGTGTGTGAGGCCTATTACATCTACTCTGCCAACTTTTGCCAGTGCACAGTGAAACTCCTATCTGGTGGCACCTTAGATTGCACTTGCAGAGCCCCAAATTTGAAGTGGGAGGACCGACCAAGCATCTTTTTCCATCTCCCTGTTCCAAAAATCCATACCATATACACGTCCCCTGATAGGTGACGTAACAGGTATCAAACTGATAGGAATGAATAGTACAACTTAATACACGACTCCTATCTGGTGGCACCTTAGATTGCATGCGCAGTGCCCCAAATTTGAAGTGGGAGGACCGACCAAGCATCTTTTTCCATCTCCCTGTTCCAAAAATCCATGCCATATACACGTCCCCTGATAGGTGACGTAACAGGTATTAAACTGATAGGAATAATTAGTACAACTTAATACACCACTCCTATCTGGTGGCACCTTAGATTGCATGCACAGTGCCCCAAATTTGAAGTGGGAGGACCGACCAAGCATCTTTTTCCATCTCCCTGTTCCAAAAATCCATGCCATATACACGTCCCCTAATAGTGGACGTAACAGGGATTAAACCGATAGGAATAGTACTACTTAACAGTACACACCTTATAATAACGCAGACAGAGGTAATGCAGAGAGAGGAGTCTGAAGAAGAGGAGTCAGAGGAGGAGGGTGGCTTTGAGAAGGTGGAAGACCAAACACAGAAGGCGTCCCAGGGGGCTTGTTGTCACCTTTCGGGGACCCTTGGTGGCTGGGTGGAGGAAGAGACCTTCAATGACATCAGTGAGGACAAGGAACGGTACATGGCTAGCTTGGTATCCAACCTTGTGCAAATCGGGAGTTTACGGTTGTGCAAAGGGACTGTTTGCGGTTGTTTGCGGTGCATTAAACGGGGAGATTGGTCTGTTACTGTGAAGCGGGTGTAACCCTTACACTACCTGATCGATACAACATCATACCTGATGTGTTAAAGCATGGTATTCCAAACAATTTAGGAATGTTAGGTGATTTATGTCCTTTATGGCTTAAAACCAGACTCTGCATCAACTATGTAATTTTCCGTGGGAGTTTTGCCATGGATCCCCCTCCGGCATGCCACAGTCTAGGTGTTAGTCCCCTTGAAACAACTTTCCCATCACTATTGTGGCCAGAAAGAGTCCCTGTGGGTTTTGAAATTCAACTGCCCATTGAAGTCTATGGCGGTTCGCCCATGTTCGTCCGTTCGCGAACGTTTGATGAAATTCGCGTCCGCGGTTCGCGAACCGAAAATTTGATGTTCGCGACATCACTAATTAAGATAGATCCTGCTTTCAGAGTCTCAAATGCATCAATGAATCTAGCAGATTTCGTATATGCCATTCTATCATGTTACACAATGTATGTTCTAGGTAATGGTGAAAATACACAAAATATACATTAGAATTCATTGCACAACAGTCTCAAGCTCTCAAATCTTATTATGTTACGTTCAATTGTTTGTTCTGTCTCTCTCTGTGTTGCCTCTCTCTGTGCTGTCTCTCACTGTGCAGCCTCTCCGTGTGCCCTCTCTCTCTCTATGCACCCCTATCTCTCTCTGCACTGTCTCTCTCTGCACTGTCTCTCTCTCTCTGTGCGCTGTCTCTCTCTATATATATGTGCACCTTCTCTCTCTCTGTGCCCTCTGTTTCTCTGTGTGTCATCTCTCTCTCTCTTTGCCCTCTCTTTGTGATCTTTGTGCTCTCTGTCTCTCTCCCTCTCACCCTCCTCTCTTTCTCTCCCTTACTTTCTCTCCCTCCCCTCTTACTTTCCCTCACTTTCTCTCTCACCCGCCCTCAATCTCTGCCTCCTCTCTCTCCCTCCTTCTCTTTCTCCCTGTCCCTCTCTCTCCTACTTTCTTCCTCTCCTTCCCTTTCTCCCCCTCTCTCTTTCCCCTCTCTCTTGCTGCTTCCTTTTCCCCCTCCATTTCTCTCCCCCCTCTCTCTCTATCTCCCCTCTTTTTCTCTCCCTCGCTCTCTGCCTCCTCTCTCTCACCCTCCTTTCTCCATCCCTTCGCCATGCATGTTTACACCTGGGCAAAAAGCACCACTGAAAAATATTATAGGTAATAGATTAGTACAATGGGGAATAGCACTGTAAATGCAAATAAAAAATCAATACTCCAGAGAAAGCAATGGAAATATATAATAGAATTAATTGCACAACAGTCTCAAGCACGCAAATCTGCAATACATTTTTTTTATGTTTTATTTTCATGTTATATTGATCCCAGGAATGAAGGAGTTAATACGATTCAAGCCACCCACATGGACAAGAACATTTCCTTCATTCATTTTTATTATTTTGTACATTGCCCGATTGCGAGTCTTGTTTAATTGTTATTGGGTGTTTTATCCCCAATGAAAATGGCTTAGTGTTGGTTTGGAGACTTTTCACAATCCTTTTCGGTGTGAGTAGATGTTATCTTAGGTGTTCTCAGGTCCTGTTGTTTGTAACAATAGTAATATGTTTAATGCTCAATTGGTGTTGGCCTTTTTCCATTTTCTTTGGTGATTTATGTATAGTTCAGTTCTGTCTACCCATACAGTTGGAAGTGTCTAGTTCACTTCTGTGTATTTGGAGTATGCTGCTTTTTAAGGGACACCGTTCACGATGATGTCCAGTTAACTAAAAATATAATAAGGGTAAGGTGGAAAAAGCACAAGCATTCCTAGTGTAGGATGTAAAATATATGGAAAGGTGGACAGGTCTCTGATGATAGTGTGCTCACCTTGAATAACCTCAATAAATATGAGGTAATTTCTGGCTTGAAGTATACAGTGGAGCTCTCTTCCTTCTGTCTGGCAGTCGTGGCTTTTTGGCTGCTTCTTCTTTCCAATGTTGGTCTATTTGTTATTTTGTATTTGTATGTATTCTTCATGGATCGTGTACAATCCTAATTTTATAATTGTGTAATATCATGCCTTGGGTAAAGTGGGGAATAAGTCTCTAAGTTACCCAAATCACTCTGACTTCTTTTACGATAAAAAGGATATTTCATTTGAACAAAACATAATAATAACAACTTTCTGCAACTTGGGTCAGAATAAAGGTCATAAAAACTGATATAAAAAAATGATATAAAAGTAGGCTTTCTAAGTACAATGTAAAATACAAATCAATCACGTTTTACCGTGTTTCACACAGCTTCCTCCCCCACCCTGTGGGGACATACATAAATGGTACAAATACACATATAAGTACATTTCTAGTGAGCACGCATGAGTAAGTTCCTGAAATAGTTAAATTTAGTACCGTGTGTATATAAACATGTGTGTTCAACATGTGGTTGCGATGCATCTTTCTATCACATTCTTCCTATTATTAAAAATGGTTACATAATATGAAATAAATAAATAAATGAACAGTATGCATGTGCATTAAATGATGTAATTTTGTTATTTGTGTGTTTTCTATCGATGCTACATTATTGTTTTTGAATAAGATACTTTTACCTATTCTTCATTCATCAGTGATGATGGGTTAGTGAAGTATTCTCCATATCTATATTGAATATCTGTATGTATATGTAATACTGTACAAAAGATATGAAATTAAAATTAAAATTGAAGTTAAACAGGGGACAGAAATTCCCATGTTGGTATCTATCATTGTTCATATATTTGAGAAGACCACTAGCCATCTCCCCAAATGAGACCTATACAAACACATCTAGAGTCACAATACGGTACAAGGGCATGTCATGGGTTAATGTAGTGCTACTATTATTCAAAAGATTTATACCAAGTACATTGTGCCAACTGGTGGTGATGAATACAATCCTGTGTCATGGACAACAATCCACACTGCATAAACGCTGTTGATGTGCATTTACACTAGTGCTTGTGACAGACTCAGCATCTACATAGATTACCAGAAACTCCCATGTTTTGTGCTCTTGTGCTATATGTGGAGCAGCAACGATTGGAAGATTATAAGGATCTCCCCAATTCTGTAGTCCCTTACCTGAGCTTCCAGTGTTCCTTCACTGAAATGTCATCAGAAAGCGATTTGACGTCCTTATTATAACTGGAGCTTTGAATAATGAGCAATTAACGAATGGTACCTTTTCGCAGACGCCACGCTCTGCTTCATCGAATCTGTGTTGCCTAGGGAACGTGTGGGGGTGTGTCAATAGTGCCCTGAATGAGAAAACATAGAGGAACTACACTTGCTTAAGATTCTTATAGTCTCAACGTGATGTATGGGAATCTAAATAGTAATAGCATGTGTCTGATGTATTATAAGTGTAATTATATCTTGCTAGGTATACTTAACACCTTGCTTTATATAATGGCATACAAAGTGTGTGTTGACACTGTGGTTTTGGCTGCCTGAGCTGGGGTCATCTGTGTAGACCCTGATAGGGTTGGAATGCCCAAATAACTTGTGTATGTGATTGAAAAAAGACATACAGGATATGTGTAACAATTTGGATGTACAAAATGTGGGAAGGGATGGAATAAATATTGTGGTATAAAACATTCTCACGTTTCCTATCTAGAATGCAGATTAGAACCTTGGTATGAGAGGTTGATTCTATAATTTGATGGACCTCTCATTTATTACATGGTTGTATGATCTCTTTTATCGTTTATGATATCCCTTCTAGTCAGAAAGTCAGAGTAGATCCCTCCTACTGATGTGGGGGGTGTCTGATCGCATATCAGACTTCTAAATGCTAATTGATTGACGTTTAACCTCCATGTTTTACTGATGCCATGATGACATTCTCATTTATTATTGGCTGTTTCTAAATCCTTTCTTCATCGATCACGAACACGCGCTAAAATGCTACTCATGGTTGCATGGTTTATGGTTTCCGCTTTCAAATTGCAGGCTTGTTCTTTTAAATCGCTCTGTAAATGTACCAAATGTCAAGCCTGCAGACTTACGGCCTGTATAATTTAAACTGCGGGCTTGCAATTGAATAGGGGCCAGTTTATGTGGGCAGTTCCATAAACAGTGAAAGAGATTAACTTTAGGGAATCTGGATCTTTGACAAGTGGCTGATATTGATTAGTCAAATTAGTTTATTTAAATTGGTGTAGAATAGGCATAACATAAGATTCGGAAATGCATGATAGGACAGCTGTTTGAAACTAAAGTCTTATCAACTGCACAAGATGTTTTAATTAAATATTTTAATGTAAATTGAGGAAATGTTTTCATTTATCTATTACTGTGCTAAGTAATTCATTATCTATAATTTTGCTTATACTCATGTAGAGATTGGAGATAAACCCCAACTTCAGAGTTTCAAATGCACCAATGAATCTAATAGATTTTATATATGCCATTCTATCATGTTACACAATGCATGTTCTAGGTAATGGTGTTCCTGAAAATACACAAATATAGACTGTGACAGATAGATATTCACTTCACACTTGTTCAAATGTTTTGACAGTATTTGCTTTCAAATTATCTAAATATTTATTTGTGTCTGGGTTTTGTTCTAAATTCTCTCTATAAATGAGAGTTTGAAAGCCAGACAAGATATGTGTATTTGTAGAAAAAAGTAACTGTAAACAATAATGTGCATTAGAGGTTTACATTTTCTAGTAGCATTCCGAAACAAAAGCCCACTTTGGTAGTTCCTCTAACTTGATTTGTGAGAAAAAAAAAATGGGTGTAATGGTTTATGCATATAGTCGCTATATAAAGTATTAAGTGTGGAGAAAGAAAGAAATAGTGGCAACTATATATGGTCTTCATTCACAAATCAACATAGTTGAAGATGAGTATCCCAATATATTTCCCCAGATACTTGCCTTTTAAATAATCTGACAAATATTTTTTTTCTTTTTTTTTAGATTCATATTTTTTCCTCATTCCCCCCCCCCCCTATTGCTTATTCATATTTATTTTCCTTTTTTCCATTTACTGTTGACTGGACACATCATCAGCCTGCATATTTACGTTTATATACTTATGGAGATTGGTGTAGGCAGATTTATTATATAGTTGTATTTTCTAACTTACTGATAGAGCCCCATTAAGGGTTAATTTTATGACCGTTTGGTATAAATAGGAGACATGTCCAGTGGTCTCTTAGCTCCAACAGAAGCATTTAGTTGCGAAACGCGAGTTGGGCGATTCGGACTCACGTTCGGCGTTAGGACGCACGTAGACGTGTAGTACGTCACTGACGAGTGACGCAGCGACGAACCACGCCGGGAAGCAGTTCGAGACAGTGGAACTCAAACACTATGAGTCTCAGGATGGGATTCCCTTCACAGTCCGGTACACTCTTTTTCTTTAATAGGACTGTATAATCCAACTGAAATGCCTCCATGTATTAGAGTGTTTGCAAATGTGCCCAGACTAGCTCCCACTCTGAAATAGATCTATAGTGCTACACTACTCTAGTTCTGATTTTTACAAATCTAACAGATTTCATTATTATGACCAAGGCTCTTGCCTGACTTATGTTACATTACACGACTAGATTTATGTTGGGATTTAGATTTTTAGCACTGTCCAGTTGTGTACATTCTGATATCGGGGAAAATTTGGTGCACAATTCATTTTATACTTCCTGTGGTGGATACCCCATGCCTGCTCTTGGAGGAAGATCTGATTATTCAGTGTATACATGTATGTTTGGGGATAGCAGTATATTTATTATCCTTTCCTTTTTTGTATACTGTTGTGATTCAGTTTATCCCCGATTTACCTGATTATTATGAGACCAGATCTCTAAACATTCTTTTTTCCTTTATTAATTTATCCATATCACTATTTTTTGTTTGGTTGACACATTTTTATATAATTTTATTAAAGGTTACGTTTTAGTGCAATCATTATTTCTGAACAAGTTTGAAATTACCAGCGATGATTTGGTGTGTCCATGACCTTCAACAGGATTGTCTAATTCAACGATCTTGTGTTCAACCGTATGAGCTGATATAACAAATTGGCTCACAGAGTTATATTTGACCAGGTACTATTGCGATCAGTTTATTCATATCATTAGTTGCCACTATTTCTTTCTTTCTCCACACTTAATAATATTTGTATATATATATATATATATATATATATATTTCGATTGATCCATTCATGCACTTTTGTTTGCATTGAGGCCCTCCATTCATAGCCTATGCAATTGCGGTGTAATTGTCCTTCCTTTTTAGATAGTAATTTGAAAAGGGCAATACTCGAATGGCTTCCTTTCTAGATAAACTGTTGAATGACTGGAGACTAAAAGCATTTGTATTATGTACAGTAATTTGGGAAAATATTACCATTTTAATCATATTTTAAAGAGTTTGTAGCCCATTTTAAATAAAATGGATGGTGCCAGTCACATTTATTTGCTGGGAATAGTGTAAGTGTTTCAGTTTTCATTGCATTTACTGTAAATCCTGATGTTTTATCGAAGGAATCACATAGCCTCATTAGAGTTGGGATAGATTATTTTGGTTTTGATAGAAATTGTAAACAAAAACTCTTAAATCCTCAAATTATATATCACCCTGCAAAAGCATTTGCTTGGTTTATATCCCTAGTACTTTTGTTTCAATTCTGTGTTACTAACATCTAACTGTATCTATTAACTAATAAAGTATTAATCATTAAAATAGACACTTTGTGCCAAAAAGCTCAATTTAACAATAGCAAAAACAAAACACTTTGATTGTTTGTATTTCACCAATAACCCTTGATAATACATTTTGTAAACAAAAAGGTACAACTTATTGACAAGATATACAAAAACAAATGTGCAATTATTATGTCAAATTTAAAAACCCCAGTCAATATGTCAATATGTCAGTCATTAAAAAGTAATCGCTTTAAGACAGTAATTCTAACTAAGATGGAGTTCTGTCTACTGGGATACATATTGATAACCTAACTTCCTCTTGAAACAAATTATTTCAGCTTATGGCTATTGTGGTCAAGTCTCATATAGCCAGTTGCTGGAAAACAATGACACTTTCAGGACGTAATTAGAAAGTTTGTGAGCAATTAACCCATAGCATTTTAGATAGCATTTCCCAGTTCCAGAAAATCTGGGACCCTTGGCTAGATTCCCAATTCAGTACCTATTTGACTTGACTCTTAATTCAAAAATTGCTCTGACAATGAGGGTATGGCTCGAGGCAGAGGAGACCTGGTTCTGGTCCATCAGGAAGGCCTGGGGACTCAATATAAAGTACTTACACCCTTAAGCATTTTTTTTTCTTTTTGAAACTCTCTACATGTTGATTTTGTTTGCTTGAAGTGGTTTGTTTTCTTGTTTTTTTGTTTTTTTATACCTTCTAATATATAATTGTTAATCTCAACGATTTTCTCCTCTACGGTTTTGGTTATACTTAAAAATGTCAAACGAAAATACTTAGGGCCTCATTCTATTAACGGCCGTAGGAGATGCGGGGCCACAAGGACCGGTCACAAGCTATTTGGCTATTCTATTCCCTTCCGGCCGGGGGCTCCGGCAAGCTTGCGGCTGGCGCCTTGCTATTCCTTGCGGCCGCTCGCGCCGGAGAAAAGCCTTTGATCTAAAACGGCCGCAAGAGTTTCGGCTGCAAGAAAGCCCCGGTTGCTATTCAATTGCTACGGGAAACCTCTCTGCAAGGCTAAAACCGAGCCGCAGCTTACTTCCACCAAAAAGGTCCCGCTAGCACCAATTAAGCACATAATAAAGCCGAAATAAAGCCATCCTGCACTCTGAGGAGACTATAAAGTGATTGTAGGTGTTAGCAAAAATAGCACAACATTCCCCTACACTCAAATCCGTAATTTTTGTATTTTCAAATTCTTGTCAAATATCCGTGGACAAAGTCCCGAGGGCTTGGAGCACCTCAGACCCGCAAAGGCTGCGGGATTAGCCTCCGTCAAGTCCGGAAATGGGTAAAATAGACCTACGGGTCGTAAAGGGCTAACTTACAAGTCGTAGCATAGAAAAGCCATCCTGTACTTTTATTAAAAGTGAAAGTGATGTTTGGTTTTCGAATTAATAGCTCAACATTCCCCTACTCTCAAATGCGCAAATAAAGATACTTAACTTCATCTATCATGCAAGCCCGCACGGGTTTGAATAACGAGCTACGGGCTTGGAGGGCAATCATCCGCCAAACCCGTACGTGCTTCACTAAGAAGCTACGGCCAAGTCTCAAGCCCGTACTCCTGAAATCTAACCTGAAATCAATTAACCAATAGGAAGATGACAATCAAGGGCACAAATAGTTTAAAAGGGAGTGAAATTCGTAAATCTGTGACTGTGTTGTATGCTGGCAGAGGAGGAGAGATGGAGGGAGAAGGCAGCGAAGGGCATGGAGAGCAGGACCCCCAGCCACAGGCTGGCCAGCCAGCTGCTGCACGAAAAAGGACAGCAAATTTCACCAGCCAGGAAATAGAAACACTGGTTAGAGGAGTACAAGCCCGACACTCCATCCTAACCGGTGGGAGCGAAGTGAGGCCCAGGCAGAGGACAGATGCCTGGAAGGAGATCGCGGCTGAGGTCTCCTCGCTGGGGTATGCGAATCGTACCTGGCAGTCTGTCCAGCACCGGTACCAAGACTGCCGCATTGACATCAAAAAGAAGATGGCCAATGAGGCCAATGCGGCACGTGGAACCGGTGGTGGGCCGCCAGAAACCTTCAAACACCCCGGTTGGGAGGCCACAGTCCGCGACATGATCCAGCCAGCGGCAGTCGTGGGCCTCCTTGGCCTGGTGGACTCGGGTCAGTCACAAAGCCTGCAATGTGAGTACCATGTACACCGTAACACCCTCATATGTACGCACATGTACCCCACACAGATAGATAACTGACGTTGAATTGCACTGTAAGATATCTGGTTGTGACTACAGATATATGAGGCCGCAAAAATCATGTAAATCCAGTGTAAAGAAATATACTCGTCAGAATTGTTAGCAATGAAATATATGTCCAATACCTCCTCCCACAACTGATTATGATACCGTTTTGCAAATCTATTGATGTTACTGTTATGTTTGCTGTTGGTTCCCAGTGCATATAAAGCATACATGACAACTCCATTGCAATTGTTTGTTTATTGTCATGGGTTCCCCTGTCACACTCTACTCCATGTTAAACTGGCCCATCCATAGCTGTTTGGCTTAACCCTCCTACTGCTTAGAATTCATGTACATTTTGATTATAGGTATAGCGGATGTATCCTGTTTTATGTGGGCATCTCAGTATGTGCTGGAAGAGTGCCGCCGCAGACTCTAGGGATGCGGCTGCGCTTGCGTCCCCATGTAGCCGTCAAAAATAGTTGGTACACCCAAAGCCCCTAACCCTCTAACCCTAACTCCATAAACCCCACTTTCTAACTCTAACCCATACCCCCTAACTGTAGCCAGAACCCGAAACCCATAACCACTTATCTGGCCTGCTGGGCTGGCGTAGCTAGAGTCGTTGGCGGTGCACTTCCAGAGATGCGCACATACAACAGGATAGGTCCGGTCTAGCTGGTACATTCCCATGAGACTACATGTATGGATGTGCACACTGCAGCATATGCAGATACAGACTCTGATGGACTGCAAGTTTGTGTCGTGTAACAGCATAATCTGGACCATGTTACATTAACATGTTAATTAACATTGCTGAGGATTGGTCACAGATTGGTCTGTCTCACACACTGGCCAACAGATTCAGATGAGCACGTGTCCTAATTAACTGGAGTTGGCACACCGCACCAGCATTACATATAGTCATATGAGCCATGGGCCCTTTCCTGTTATCTGACCGTGACTGCTGGTAGCAGCAGTGAGCAGCCTCTACATGTCACAGCATTTTCCTGGAGATTATATAATCATGCATATTTAGTGGGTTATGGTGTTGTTAAGGTAAGGGGTTCGGATTAGTGCTTTTGGGCTTCTGTGTAAGGTGAAAATGATGTATATAACAGCGGCAGCGCCATCTATCAGCCCCTTGGTCCAACTGCTGCTGCCAGCAGTCGCTGTCACATAACAGGAAAGATCCCAGCCAAGATCCACAATACTAATGATGCAGATCAATTTTGATTAGCGTCAAACATTTACAGCCAATTACAAGTCACTTTGATCTCAGAGATATGGAAACAACAATACTCAAATAAAAATCTTGTCTCATTTCAGTACCAGCCAGGCGTCCCCTGCCTCTGCAGGTTCCTGCACCATGTGAAGATGCAGGACCACCTGCAGCAACATCACCTGCAGCAGGACCGTCATACCAAAGTCCACCTGGGCCATCCACAAGATGCCACCAATTGCCTCCAGCAATGGCCCCTCCAGCAAGGATAATGGCACCGCCTGGCTCCCAGCCAATGTGGGCTGGACAAATGTGGGGCCACCCAATGTGGTCCCATCCCAGTTGGGCCTACAGTATGGATCCCCAAGCAATGGTGCCCTGGAGCATGGGCCCCCGGCAGGGAATGTGGCCCCCGCAAGACCAGTAGGCCACTCTGGCCACTCTGGCCCAACAGGCCCTGCAGGCCCAGCCAGCCACTCTGGCCACTCTGGCCCCACAGGCCCCGCAGGCCCAGCAGGCCCAGCCAGCCACTCTGGCCACTCTGGCCCCACAGGCCCCGCAGGCCCAGCAGGCCCAGCCAGCCACTCTGGCCACTCCGGCCCCACAGGCCCCGCAGGCCCAGCAGGCCCAGCCAGCCACTCTGGCCCCACAGGCCCCGCAGGCCCAGCCAGCCACTCTGGCCAATCTGGCCCCACAGGCCCCGCAGGCCCAGCCAGCCACTCTGGCCACTCTGGCCCCACAGGCCCCGCAGGCCCAGCAGGCCAGCCAGCCACTCTGGCCACCCTGGCCCCACAGGCCCCGCAGGCCCAGCAGGCCCAGCCAGCCACTCTGGCCACTCCGGCCTCGCAGGCCCAGCCAGCCACTCTGGCCACTCCGGTCCCGCAGGCCCAGTATGTCCGAAGGCCCGAAATCGCCCGAGAAGGCCATCCCCAAGACCGTGCTACCCCTTCAACCTCACCCCCTTCAACCTCACAGACCTTGTCACCAGCATCCAGGCCGGAAGAGCCGCCAACCATTCGCAGAGGTCGGGGCCGGCCTAGGGGAACATTTGCCAAAGGCCAGGAGAGCCAGGAAATACACAAGCGAAATAGGTGTGAACATGTTCATGTTGCATATAGAAGCAATTGATGTCCAAGATCTATTGACGTTGAGGTGTTGCAGTCAATGCGTATATTGTTCTAATTGATGTCTTGTTCTTATCTCTTTAGGTTCCAATTTATTGATTTTCCGGAATTTCTGCCTCCAGTTTCCTTTTTTTTTAATATCATTTGAAAGCATAAGATTAAACATTATGTATTGCTCACATTATCATTGTTTGTTTTCGTTTGTACTGTATCATGATTTGTAAACACCACATGTATGCTACACACCAACGTTATTGGATTAGTACATACATCTTCCTTTAATATACCAGCCCTGTGTTAATGTAGGGTTGGGGTAACAGCCACTAGTGCAGCTGAGGGTGGAGGTAATATTCCTGAGTTTGATTCCAGTAACGGTGATGCATGATATTCGTGTTTCTGACACATGGAGAGATTAATTCAGGGTAAATATCAAAAGTGAGTCCACCCCTAAGTGAAATTGTTGATATTTTGTGGGGCCACCATTATTTTCCTGCACTGACTTAACCCTCATGGGGATGTAGTTCCCCAGAGTTTCACAGGTTGCCACTGGAGTCCTCTTCCACTCCTTCATCATGATATCATGGAGCTGGTGGATGTTAGAGACCTTGCACTCCCTGTAATGGAGTTGGAACACGCAGTCCAATATCTCTGCTGGTATACGGTACAATATCCAAGAAGCACTACAGTCTCACCATTCCCAACCTCCAATATTTGACGACACTCAATTGGGAGTCAAATGAATACTGACTTTATTTTGTTGGGCAGAAATATATATATACACATCTCTTCCCACAGGCAATACACACATCCCCCATAGTTGGCCACACAATACACATAGAGGGACAACAGGTGGGTCACACCTCCCGGAGACTACCTGGCTACTTTGATATAATCAGACATTGCTTAGATCATCCTTCTTTGTTATGTCTGATAATGCAAACACTTTATACAATAGACTTCCTTATCCTATGAGGAGTCTCTGTACTAGGATTATCTATTATGCCAAGGTCTGCAATAGTCTGGGCTAAGATTTTGCAGAGCATAAACCAACATACATACAGTATAACAGTATGATCATATTTTAACCATAACCATAAAACAGGGTAAAACAGTGATGGGTTCCGTTACACTCCCCACCTTCCATTCGAGGATGCCCCCACAGATGCTCAATAGGGTTTAGGTCTGGTGACCTACTTGGCCAGTTCATCAACTTTTGACCAGCTTCTTTAGCCAGGCAGTGGTCAGCTTGGAGGTGTGTTTGGGGTCGTTATCATGTTGGAATACTGCCCTGCGGCCCGTTCTCCTATGGGAGGGATCATGCTCTTTCTCAGTTTGTCACAGTACATTTTGGCATTCATGGGTTCCCTCAAAGAACTGTAGCTCTTCAGTGCTGGCAGCATGCATGCAGGCCCAGATCAAACATATATGCGTGTGTATATATGTTTTCGATAATATGTTGTGTGGATTCCCCCTATATGCATTTACCTAATGATGTCAGATGCTGCCTCCCCTCTCTCTGCATCACTGTTTCGGTTCAAAATGATGGGTTCATCTCATATCCATGTTTTTTTGTTTGTTGTGACTTATCCATTTATCTCCAGCACTGGGGAGCTACAGTTCATTGAGGGAACCATGAATGCAAACATGTACTGTGACATACTGAAGCAGAACATGATCCTCTCCCTTGGGAGACTGGGCCGCAGGTCAACATAACATAACGACCCTAAACACACCGCCAAGACGACACTGCCTTGCTAAAGAAGGTAAAGGTGATGGACTGGCCAAGCTTGTCGCCAGACCTAAACCATATTGAGCATCTGTGGGGCATCCTCAAACTGACGGTGGGGGAGTGCAAGGTCTCTAGCATCAACTAGCTCTGATGTATCATTAAGGAGTGGAAGAGGAATCCAGTGGCAACCTGGGAAGCTCGGGTGAACTCCCTGGCCATGAGGGTTAAGGCAGTTCTGGCAAATAATGGTGGCCATACATAATTGACATTTCGTATCAATTTGGACATTTCAAATTAGGGGTGTACTCACTTTTGTTGCCAATGGTTTAGATATTAATGGCTGTGTATTGAGTTATTGATGTGTCAGCAAACTTACTTTACATTGTAGCAGAGTGTCATTTCTTCAGTGTTGTCACATAAAAAGATATACTAAAATATTAACAACAATGTGACGGGTGTACTCACTTATGTTAGATACTGTGCCCTCATTCAATTGCAATTTGGCCAATTGAATAGGGCTCAAAATAAGTACATAACATATATTCTATGAAAAATGTTTTAGTTAGTAAACATCTATCCAAAAGCAAGGTTTTCACTAACTAAAATCTTTTGGAAACAATATATGTTCTGTGCTTAGTTTGAGCCCTATTCAATTGGCCAAATCGCAATTGAATGAGGCCCTGTATGTTCACTATTAGGATGTGAGCCACTTGCGGACACCTGTCTCATTTGTCTGTTTCTGTGTCATATAGATTTTTAATACCAACCTTCCCTCATGGTTGAAATCAGTAATGCAAACACACTGTGAGAATTCTATTGACACCCCTAACTGATGGTGCAGAGCACAGATGTGGAGTCTGAAGGTCCTTTCATTGATGTTATGGAAATGCTATGGTATCAACATTGACGAGGCAGACACAAACAACATCTCGGATAAATCATATTTGCTATTTACAGAAATTAACAAAGCAAGCTTGCCACAAAGCCACAGGTTGACTAATCAACACAGGTATGCAAAGGATCATGGTGGAGGGGGGTAGGATACAAAATCCAAGTAACACAGGGAAATAGGGATATGAAAGCAGAATGCAGGCAGGGAAAATTACATTGATATAGATGATCATGGGATGTACAGTGTATCAACCAACATTAGGCAATATAATAGATCTCATTATTGTTACGACATATATATAACAGTCAATAAGGAAAGACCATAATAATCCAGAATAAGGTGATATACATATGGGGAGAGCAAAATGTATGCTTGTGTGTTAAACGGACACTCTGATGCCACATCAGAAGTATAAGTGCTCAATCAGTGAATGCTATGAGCCCATAGCGTCAGTTCTCACGCAACAATAAGCAGCACATAGATAACCTTGGTCAAAAAGATGGTGACCTGACCAGGACCATATCAGTCAGATGTTACTTATTGCAGAGAACTCACAACAAACCAGGCAATATCAAGGATAGTTTGTTCTCTGATTGAGCATCTATACTCACTGTTGTTGCATATGCATAACTGAAGATTAACGTAACCTCCTTAACTGTTAAGTCCCAAGCCTGGATTTACTCTTCCCCATATGCACAGGGAGGGTCAAATCAGCACTGAAGAGAATATCTTGAAGGGTTGGTGCTGCAGGCTTCACAACAGTCCAAGTAGAGGAGAGAATAGAATGTCTAAACCAATAGGTACATATGAATCGAGATAGACTATATGAGCATACACATGCTGTGGATATACCAGGAACATCAGCTGACAGATGTCACATCACATCTGCATTGTATATTGAAATTGTCTCGTGACACATATCGGCTATTCAGTCAAGGTCATCAGATATCAAACTGGATCCAACAAAGCAATGAAACGGACACATGCACATACATGAGGACATTGACATGGCCATGGAATGTCAGGATGTTTATCATCATGCCTTGTTCTGACCGGGATCTGGAATACAAACACACAAATAATATATTAGTGGAAACCTTTCATATGCCATATGAGCAGCTACCAACAGATGTAGGTATGTCGGCACACATGTTATGCATTGGGATCTCGTACAAGCTAACCATCTGTCCGATGATAATGATGGCCCAGACTAATTTGTCCTGATGTGGGAATATTAGGATTAGTTTAATTCTCATTTATTTGTATTGTGCAAACATATTCCGTTGTGCTGTACAGGGGAGAAGAACCCGAAAATATACAGTATGTAATATTGCCAATGCAAGAAAATGGAGGGCCCTGTTTTGAGCGTAAAGTCTGTTGATAACTGATTTGTTCCCAAAGGCCCACACAAGATTAGAAAATCACCACTTCCAAGTTAAAGGTAATGGACATGGGGAAGAGTAGATAAGGAATAGCAAGGTTAATAAGTAAGTCAGAGATACATAGGAAGGAGGTTGTGTCAAGTAGAAAGATATGCATTAGTCGGAGAGGAAAGGGATCAGATGTAAAGTGCGATGCACTATTATGTAATAAGGTATCTGCCCCATGTGGACAGATAATGTAATCTGCAGATGGGACAGTCAGGAGACACATAGTTTAACCACAGCTTGATTAAGATTAGCTGATGGGAGAATAAAAGGAGAGAGGTGGGCATGAGAGTTGAAATGAAAATGATGCAGACAAAAAGGGCAGAAGTAAAGAAGAGTCTGAAAAGGCAGGGGATGTGAGGAAGAAGACAAGAGAAAACATAGTGGAAAGGGTTAATTGGGATAGTTAGCAGAAGACTTGTGTGACTCAATAAATTAAGGGTAAACAGGGGTGGGTGGGATGAGGAGAGAGACAGAGAGACAGACAGACAGAGAGAGAGAGAGAGAGAGAGAGACCAGTGCAGCCTGTAATAGAAAGGGAAGATCACAACTATCACACATTGATACATGTTCGGACATCCACATGTGGTTCTCTAACTTGGATAGATCAAGTGGAGTATTCAACGAAGAGATCTGTTCTCCCAGGACACGTCTGCATGGTCCGATAAACATTTCGGACCGCTTCAGCAATACATAGGGGATGTCTTGGGAAAACGAAAGTTAGGCCTACATTAATGGAGTTATTAGTCATTTCCTCTCATGCATACATGCACATGTTTCCCGCAAATACTCACTTACAATGTAGACGACATTGATGTAGCTGATGTTCTGTTGCTGGCCAGGTCGTTTCCCATGTCTGTGTGGGTAAACAATGTGTTGACACACGGCAACAGTTCTGTAATGGCAATATGATGAGATGAGTCACACAATCCATATGATATATTGCACAATGATTCCTAGTTAACACATCCTTGAGACTATTCCTGTTATCTGACTGAGAATGCTTTTACCAGCATTCGCTGACAAAGAACAGGGGACATCCCCTCTTTGCATCCCATGAGGTACATTTATTATGGTTTACAATATGCTGGTATGTTCATATATCCAGATTGCTAGGAATTGCATTGCCCTCCATGGGATGCGGAATAGCATGATCAGACAATGGGAACATTACTGTTCTGTGAAGATGTTTTCAAATATGATTGTGAGGCTTATATCCATTGACATTGTGGAATACATCAGACCATCCATTTAGCTTAGCTTCTTGAGGTTGGCAGATATCAATATATATGATGTGTATGGGAATGGGCGCATACTTACCATTAACGGATATCAGAGCAGGCTGTATTTGATCCAGTATGAAGAATGCGTCACGAGACATATGTTACATCACAAAGCTATCCTCTACTGTGGACTGTTGGATATTCTGGAAGACAATGGGGAAGGAGAAAAGAGATATATTAGTAACCATAATCAAGGTACATTATAGTTGGTTGTTATTAGTTTCAGACTTACATGGGAAGTACTCACGAATGACGTGGGCACGTAGTTGTGACCCCTGAACGTTATCCTCACCAGGGGGAGGTACTGGACGCTCCGCCGGTTCAAGCGGAGCATCATCAATGTTACCCAGACAGTTTGCCTGTACTGCTATATTGTGCAGACAACAGCAGGCCATGATCATGTGACAAACCTTCACTGGTGTATACTGTAGCGCCCCGCCAGTGGAATGTAAACATCTGAAGCGCATCTTCAGGAGGCCAAAGGTGCGCTCTATTACATTCCGGGTTCTGGCATGGGCCGCATTGTACCTCTCCTCCCCCTCTGTGCGTGGATTGTTAACAGGGGTCAACAACAACGGCAAACACCTATATCCTGCATCACCTGAAGGAAACAAAAATGGGAGATGTAGATATGAATGTGAGTTTGTGCTGCTCGTTAAAGCATCTGTAAATATACGCAATGATTAATGTGACGTTAGTTTAGGGATCTCTGGGTTGGAACTTCATACTCCTATGACCACGTCACATCGGGTAAGGCACAGCAACAAGCTACGATGCAATGGCTCAGTCGGCACACCTTCTTTATGTCGCACGGCAAATGAGCGCGGACAATACGACGCTGACAGAAGCCGGCGACAGTAGCGCACTGTTGGAAATTGTGTGCCAAAATGTGCGTCCATCAAAGAGCGCAAGTTGTAGAATCTATTGACTAATGGGCCAAAGCCCTCTAACCCAAACCACTGAGACCCCATGCCTAACACTAACACTCATAACTCAAAGCCTTAGCCCAAAGACCCCTAAGCTTAAAACCCCTAAGTCCACCCTTAAATCCCTATCTCAACTCCTGCGCGCAGATGTTGTGCGCGCTATTGAGGGACTCTATTTTGTCTGTTGGCGCATACGTCGTTGCGCATTTTTTACGCAACAATGGAATAGCATTACAGTGGAACATGATGTATATTTTAGGGGATCCTTTATGGGTATTTACCCAGTAGCCACCCAGGTGGAGCTTCTCCAGACTCAAAATAAAGATGGGTGGATGACTGACGCAGGATATGGGCATCATGAGTACTTCCCGGGAAGCCTGCAACCACATTTTGTATGCGCATGTCTGCATCACAAACAACCTGTAGATTGATAGTGTTTGCGATTTCGGAACAGCGCTTCTTGCTCTCTAGGAGGTATCAATGCTACATGTGTACAATCTATAGCACCGAGCACATTGGGGATACCTCCCATTCGAAAGAAATCTGCTTTCACCTTCAAGATCTCTTCCCCAGTGTGGGGAAAACTGATGTATCTGGCAGTTTTCGGAACGATAGCATGGAGGAATGTGCTCAGGCACGTTGAAAGGCTTGCCTGAGACATTCCTCCTACTATGCTAGCAGTGTTCTGAAAACTACCAGATGATAGGATGTGTATGGCGGCTAACATCCGTGTCATGCCTGGGATGGCTCTATTGGTCCGTGAGGAAGGCTCCATGTCCTCCCTCAGGACCGCATAGAGCTCCTCCAGGCTGGCACGGGTTAGCCTAAAACGCTCATACACTTCCACATCAGTTAACCCCTCTAATGTGACTCTCTCCCTGTACACCCTGGGTGCACGAATCCTCCTGGCAGGCTCCTGGGCCTGCTCACCCCCCTGTGGGTCTGGCTGTGCAGGAACCCCCACTTCATGTGCCACACCCTCTAGGGGTCTCTCATCTGGCCCCCCCATCAGCTGATCACCCACATCAAGGTCCTCCTCCCTGTCTGCAGGTGCCCTCATATCCCCCTGTCCCTGTGCCACTGGAGCTCTCTCCCCTAACTGACCCCCCACCATGACCCTAGGCATATCCTGTGATGAGCCATTTGCCTGGCTTGGTTCAGGACCACCATGGATTGCATCAGTACGATCACCCACATTCACTCCCAGCCGCCCCTCTCTGTCACGCCTCAGCCACTCCTCAGTCGCACGCGTGACAGCCCGTTTTCCACTCTGCAACATTCGAAACAAATATCCATTCCTACGACACTGCGCTCTCCTCACATACCTATACGCTGCACTCAGGTTGCTGCTATCCATGATGGTTCAGACTTGCTAATTCATGGATGATGATGTGGTTATATAGCTTGCTAATTACCCCAGCTGTGATTATCCGGGTGGATTTCACAAATGGAAAAGCTCACTGGTGTATCTAAGCTTCATCATGTTATGAAGTTCCCTGATTATGGATTTGTTTAGCCATTTTAATTAGTAACCCCTAATATTCTGGCCCACATTTGAATTTGTGCCCATGCTACATGATCTATGTAATGTGGCGTGGAAATATATACAATATTTGTGTTCAAAAATGTAGATGTGATAAAAGAGATGTAAATCAGATAATGTTGATATGTTTAGGGGACACATTCTAGCCTTTCTGAGTGCTAAAGGGTTAATATGGCCGCCATATTGAGGATGTACATGACAATAAAAATATATCTTTTATTAACATATTTGATCATTGGGGATTGTTTTTACAGTAATTCGAATGCCTTTTATTGCTTCCTTTATACTTTTAGGGCCCTTTCAGCCCGGTTTCATTACAATGCCGTAAGTGTATCGTGTGGACTTCAACGGATGCGGCCGTAAATTAAATCTAGCCATGTGCGAATCGCGGCCTTCAGAATGTAGGAAGGCCGTGACGTTTAGGCGCGCACGCAAGCTGGAAGGGGGTCGGACTAGCCGCGCCCGGCACTAACCATCCAATAGCGGAATCACGCATCGCGCCACAGGTCGCACAGCCAATCACTTACGGGATAGACCATTTGATTGACAGTGGGAGTGAATAAATAGGAATGACACGCGCCCACGCCTCGACTGTGTTGCGATTTCTGACAAGGTAGCACGCGGTTCCAGGAGCTGGTTGTTTGAGAGTTGGTAAGTTGCTTTATTCTAAAGTCGCGGTTTAAGTTCTTTTTACGGGAATCTGTTACTACATTTACGGATGCCGATGTAAAGAAGTACAATTGTGTTTTTTGCTTGTTTATAGGTGTTTGGAGTATTTTTGCTTGTGTGGGAGTTTAGATCCGGCCCGTAGGAGTTTGGAGGGAGGTAAGTTGCATTGTACATGCTTTTCATCCTATCAAGCTGTCTTTTATTTGTATGTTATGCCAATTTCTATATTTACTGAATACACTGGCGAGAGGTACAATTGTGTTTTTTGCTTGTTTATAGGTGTTTGGAGTATTTTGGATCTTTGATCCGGCCCTTAGGGGTTTGGAGGGAGGTAAGTTGCATTGTACATGCTTTTCATCCTATCAAGCTGTATTTTATTTGTATGTTTTGGCAATTTCTATATTTACTGAATACACTGGCGAGAAGTACAATTGTGTTTTTTTTGCTGTTGGCCTATAGGTTTGGAGAGTTTTTTGTTGTGGGGAGGGGAGTTTTGTGGAGGGAGGTAAGTTATTTATATTTTTCTGTTTCGTATTATATCTGGATCTCTCTCTCTCTCTCTCTCAATCTCTCTCTCTCTCTCTCTCTCTCTCTCTGTATATATATATATATATATATATATATATATATATATATATATATTGAGAGAGAGAGAGGGAGATTGAGAGATTGAGAGAGAGAGATTGAGAGAGAGAGATTGAGAGAGAGAGATTGAGAGAGAGAGAGGGATTGAGAGAGAGAGAGAGGGATTGAGAGAGAGAGAGAGAGAGAGGGATTGAGAGAGAAGGATTGAGAGAGAGAGAGAGAGAAAGATTGAGTTTGATTGAGTTTGAGTTTGATTGAGTTTGATTGAGTTTGATTTTGAGTTTGATTTTGAGTTTGAGTTTGATTTTGAGTTTGATTGAGTTTGATTGAGTTTGATTGAGTTTGATTTTGAGTTTGATTTTGAGTTTGATTGAGTTTGATTGAGTTTGAGTTTGAGTTTGATTGAGTTTGATTTTGAGTTCGATTTTGAGTTTGATTGAGTTTGATTGAGTTTGATTGAGTTTCATTTTGAGTTTGATTTTGAGTTTGATTGAGTTTGATTTTGAGTTTGATTGAGTTTGATTTTGAGTTTGATTGAGTTTGATTTTGAGTTTGAGTTTGAGTTTGATTTTGAATTTGAGTTTGATTGAGTTTGATTTTGAGTTTGAATTTGATTGAGATTTCTACACATATTTGCAATACACATAGGTGTTCCAAACTGCTTCTTCAATGGGGCTTGACAAGAACTTATTTTCAGCCTAGTACAGCAGGACCATGTAGTTCCTACTACCTCTGGTACAGAAGATGGCTTCAGGATAGGTACCACGCTCAGAGTATAATGCAGATAGGATATTAGTGGCCTCAGACATGGGCCACTCCCCACACATGATGAAAGCACACAGTAAATAGCCGCATACCTTGTATTTATGCAAACTGTAACTGACCCTTCAACATTGTTTAGGAAAGTATTGATCTAGCGTGTTACATCAGAGCCTCTCAGGTCCAGAGTGAGAGGTGCTGTACACCCCTCCCACTGCTGTCACAGGCTCTGTCCACTTAAGGTTGATTACTGCAGTTAGTTACAACATTGATATCCAAGCAGAAATAGTGTTAGAGGCGATCAGAATGGGGGAAGAGGGTGGAGATGGCAAACCCACTAAAACATTTCTTTATTTCTCTTTCTTTTCTTTTCAGGTGGTGATGGAGGGAGAGGAGCAGAGGGGAGAGGAGTGGCAGGGAGTCCCGGGGCGTGCAGGTGGGGAAGAGGAGGAGGGAGGAGAGGAGGAGGGAGGAGAGAAGGAGGAGGGAGGAGAGGAGGAGGAGGGAGGAGAGGAGGAGGAAGGGAGAGGAGGAGGAAGGAGAGGAGGAGGGAGGAGAGGAGGAGGGAGGAGAGGAGTAGAAGGAGGGAGAAGAGGAGGGAAGGAGGAAGGAGGGAGGAGAGGAGAGGAAGGAGGGAGGAGAGGAGGAGGGAGAAGGGAGGAGAGTAGAGGAAGGAGGGAGGAGAGTAGAGGAAGGAGAGAGGAGAGGAGAGGAAGGAGGGAGGAGAGGAGAGGAAGGAGGGAGGAGAGTAGAGGAAGGAGGGAGGAGAGGAGGAGGAGGAAGGAGGAGGAGGAGGAGGAGGGAGGAGGAGAGTGGAGAGGGTCCTCATCCCCAGTCTGGAGAGCAAGAGGCTGTCGGCAGGTCCAGGGCCCACAATTATAGCCGGGAGGAGAACAGGGTCCTCCAGGAGGCCATCCGTGCCCGGCCCTGTCATCAACTTGGGGGGTAGGGAAGTCAAGGCTGGGCAGCAGGTGGTGGATCTGGTGAATGGTATAGACGGAGTCTGCGGTCCATCAAGCACCGTTTTGACAACATCAGGGCCGTGGTGAGGAAGAAAATGGAGCAGGAGGCCGAGGGGCGGAGGGTCAAGTACCTTGCACATGAAGGTATTGCAAGGGCCATGCTTGCACCCTCCGACGCAGCTGGAGCATCAGGCCCGGTGGAGCAGCAGGACCCAACCTCCATGGCAGGTGAATATGACATACAGCAACATGCCACCACATGTGCATCACACACACTACACATGGACATGACACTGACATGTCAGCTCCATGAAATTACAAAGGGATAGATGGATGCATTATTAAATTCATGAAGCTGACAAATCACTGTCATTCCTGGTCAACACAACAGTAATCAAGCAATAGAGCAGGTGTGTCCAAACTAGGTCCTAGTGGGCCACACACATGCCTGGATTTGATAACCCTGCTGCGCACAGGTGAGTCAATCGCTTCTTCAGTCATCCTGATTGACTCACCTGTGCACAGAAAGGATATCTTCCAATCAAGGAAAGAGTTTGGACACCCCTGTAATAGAGAGTCCATGTATTGGTGTGCCCGTTCAGCCTATGCAGTTACAGACAGCAGCCGTAATACAGATAGCGTTGTGAGCTGAGAACCATCAAGAACAGAAACCTAAGAATAGATAACAGCTCGTATAAGACAGCTAATCAGAGAATCATCCATATTCAAGGCTAGATGTCAGATAATTAGAAATGAACACATATCAATGCGCTAATCAACATACAAATGACATGTACCTTTCTTCTCTATCTCTCAGCATCCAGGAGGAGCTCTGGGTCCTGTGACCAGGGAGAGGAGGCGGGGCCATCAGCCCCGTACCAGGATCTTCCAGCACAGGGGGAGGAGGAAGGAAGATCGGAGGGCTCTGGGTCAGAGGATGGGCTGGTCATTGACCTTGCAGGGTCACCTGCCACAAGCCCTGGACCTATGTCCATCCTCGAAAGACTTGCTCTGGGGCCCTCCCACGCCCAAGGGACAGCACCTCCTTCCCCACACAGTGTGCTGGCCTGGTCACCACCGGGCACATTGTCACCACAGGCTCCAGCTGTGGACCTCCCCGCTACACCTCACCACACCCACCCAGCGGTGTCGTCGCCGCAGAGCCAGGCTGTGCAGGTGGAGATGCTGGCCGTCATGAAGGAGCTGCTGGCAAGCACCCAGAGGATCGAGGCCAACCAGCTCCGGATGGAGGCCATCATCTCTGCCCTCCGGTCACATATGACCCACAGCCTGGCCAGGCTGTCCAGGGAGGTGAGGAGGCACCACATGACATCGGAGCACCTTCAGGTCAGGCTGCTCAGACAGGCGATGGTCCCCTCACCAACATCAACAGGGATCTCCCAATCCCCCAGCCAAGAGCAGCCTGGCCCCTCCTCTCCTTCCATGTGTCCGCCACCGCCTAGACCACCGCTGCCTGGCACCGCCCCGCCCCCCCCCCCCCACCATCACCACCAGAGGGGAGACGGAGGATGGGCACAGGTGATGTGGGTCCTGGGCCCAAGCGGAGGAGGACATAGGGCCTCATTCAATTGCAATGTGGCCGATTGCTAAGGGATCAATTTGAGCACAGAGCAAATTTTCAACAGATGTTTGTAGTTAGTGATCTTCTCTCCAAAAGCAAGGTTTTCACTAACTACAAACGTCTGTAACTAAATATATGCTCTGTGCTTATATAGAGCCCTTTTCAATCGGCCAAATAGCAATTGAATGACGCCCATAGGGTTTGCAGACATGTTTTAGCCTTCTCAACAGCACTCCTCAGTGACCATCAATTGGTGACAGGTTAAACAGAACACAAAGGGCCTCATTAAAATGTGATTTGGGCAATTGAATAGGGCTCTATATAAGCACATAGGATATTTTGTTTACAGAAGTTTTTAGTTAGTGAAGACCTGGCTTTTGCATAGAAGTTCCCTAACTAAAAACTTGCTTTCAAAAAGATGATGTGTGCTTATATAGAGCCCTATTCAATTTGTTACATAGCAATTTAATGAGGCTGTTAATTAGTAGTGTGACCAATACATTGTCACTAAGGAGTGCTGTTGAGAAGAGATGCTGCAGGCCCTATGATGTTTTCAGGCGTTATTTCTTAGGTTTTGTCTTTTTTTGCTTTTTTTTTTAGGTCCATGAAGGCATCTCCTGCATCTGCAAGCATTGTGGAGGAATTATGAGGTGGAGGGTTTTCCCAGTGCCTCTCAGGTAGACATGCCTTCAACGGCAGCCCCCTTAACATGTAGCTCCCACAATCTTACAGCTATCATATAGCCAGATATCTCCGACATGATTGTTGGTAGCTTAAATATAGACTAATACCGCTATGGCGGTGGACTTGCAAAGTCTCACAATGGCATGTTAATAACAGCCAGCATTAATATATGCACTAGTGAAGCATGTGATCCTGACCTCAATAGCAGTCTGAGAACAGATCTTTGGGTCTGATGTAAGAAACAGTGAATCTGGCTGCTGACCTTTGTGTCCTCTCCATAATAATGGCTATTTGCCCATATTTCTGATTATCCACAGACCTAGCTAATAGTTAGTAATGCTTGCAGATGGGAATCAGGTGAGTTGGTATATTGGTACAGTATTTAGAACTGTACTGTACATACATCGTGATTCTAAATTGTTTTGGATCCTCCTCCGCATTGTTTGATTTGAACACTTATTTCAGATTTTTGTTTGGTCAACACACTGTATGTGTGAAACTGGATTGGATTACACAGTCCAAAGGTTGAATCATCTGTTTCATTGAGCAGATCTAGTTACAAGTTGTAAGTGCTATGCACATAAATGGTTTCTTCAGTTAAATGGAGAGATTTCTGGTTCCGGTTGCAGCATGTGACCCTGGTAGGTGCTATGCATCATGCTTATTCTAGACTATTAGATTGACCCCTGTAGGTTTCCCCTTTTTTCCAGCCTCTTGCTCTTCAAGGACCCGCCCACACCACACCCATGATATTAATGCAGTTTTGACCACTGCTGATTGTGGTCTGTCTATCAAATAAAGCTTTGTTATACTGTTATGTGAATGCACAATCTTGACCACTGCTGATTGTGGTCTGTCTATCAAATATAGCTTTGTTATACTGTTATGTGAATGCAAAATCTTGACCACTGCTGATTGGGGTCTGTGTAAAAAATAAAGCTTTGTTAGACCTTTCTGACTGTGTCCATCTGTTATGAATATGTTTGGTTCTGTGAAATCCACATGCATTACATTAGTGTCACATTCCTAGAAATGTAAACTGATGAGCCATAGTTAACATGCAATAGAACAATACATGTAAAACTGTTGAGGAGTCAGAATAGCTTTAGATATCATCTGATCCCAAATATCATATCTACTACTAATATAGGGTTAATACACATGACAAGTCTGATTAGCGATTCTGTGGAGTAGGAACATTCCCCTGAGGGCCTACAATGAATAGGACAGGTGACACTGGAGTGCTTTTCCAGTTCCTTCTCTAGTTGATTGGGATTAGTCTGACCTCTCTGATAAGACATACCCCCCTACACTGGCCCTATGTAGGATAGCTCACAGCTTCATTGAAGTACACAAACTCCTTCACCCACATCACTTAGCATATGTGTGAATACAGTCAGTTGCCCAATAATGAACATGCATTGGCTAAATATCCTTTGGTTATCATATGTTGTAATGGCCATGCACATGCCAATCTGACAAACCATGCTGCAACATGCATAATATGATTGAAGCCACTCTACCCAATTCAATAGCAAGAGTAAAACATGAGTCAGGTCATATGAACCCTTTGCCACGCACATGAGCTCTATTGTGATCCCTTAAATCTCTATCTAATTGCATATACATCTCGCTCATCACATCTACATTAGAGAATACAAATAGTGGCCAAATCAGACCGCCACTTGGCATATATCAAGTACCAGGGGAATATTTCATTATATGTGGTTAAGTTCTTCAGTTGTGTCCGACTCTCTGTGACCCTATGGACTGCAGCACATTCAGCTAGGTCTCTGCCTGTGCTGTTATCCATGGTTTCCAAGCTAAATATACTGGTGTGGTTTGTCAGTTCCTTCTCAAGTGGATTGGACCTTGTCTGATCTCTCTGCTATGATGTGCCCATCTACAGTGGCCCTACATGTTATAGCTCACAGCTTCATTCAGGTACACAAGCCCCTTCCCACCATTTAGCAATGCTGAAGGGGACCAGGGGAACATGCACCACACATATCTACTCTGACCCATCAGGAAGGGCCGCAAGCTCTGGGATCAACAGCAAACTCACCGCCATCAGGCATCATCTCTGCTACGCCCATCCTGGTGGGAGCCATGTGCCAGGTGTCTAGTTATTCCCATTTGGTGAACTTCCAAACTGTTCTGCTTTTTATCAATTTACATGGGTGAGGGTTGCTAAGTGGTGGTGGTGAAGCAGCTTGTGTACCTGAATGAAGCTGTGAGCTACTGTAGGTGGGCAGGTCATAGCAGAAAGATCAGACAAATCCCAATCCACTAGAGGAGGAACTGACAACCCACTCCAATCTCTTTGGCCTTCAAACTTTGGATAACAGCACAGGCAGAGACCTAGCTGAATGTACTGCAGTCCATAGGGTCACGGAGAGTCGGACACAACTGAAGAACTTAACCACATATAATGAAATATTCCCCTGGTACTTGATATATGCCAAGTGGCGGTCTGATTTGGCCACTATTTGTATTCTCTAATGTAGATGTGATGAGCGAGATGTGTATTCTATCGTTGATCAACCATATAGCATGCATCGAATGTGCGCTGTCATCTGCGCACCGACACATGCGCGCATCAACAACAGCAAACCCGACAGGAGGCTAGTGGATCTAATGATTAGGATTATGTTGTGGGGTGTATGGGTTAGGATTAGGCTGCGGCTACAAGGGTTAGAAGGGTTTATGGCATTAGGTCATATCACTTGCGCCCTTTCATCGACGCGCACTAGTCAAAAATATTACAACTGCGCAATGATGTTGGACCGCTCATGTCAGCTACATGTTGTCAAAACAATGTTGGGGTGACATATTCTATTATAGGGCTGTTTTAGAGGCTACAATGGAACAATGCTGACCAATCAAACATATGAGGAATATTAAACTAATTTGAACTATTGTTCATTTGGAGGCTGTAATTCTTGGGCCTCCATTTTAGGGTTACAGGCTTAAACCATGCAGACTGCAAAAACCGTAACAAAATGGATACCTTTAACCTCCAAGCACGTACGGCCTTTAAAAATGAGCTGCGGGCTTGGAGGACAGCACGCACTGGCTTGAATACGGAGCTACGGGGTTGGTCATTGAAGTCCGTGGGACTTGTACGGATTTTGAAATCAAAGTACAATTTTGCGATGTGCAAGCTTGAGAATGTTTGGCTAGTAATCCTCATGCCCCCCCCCCCCATTATGTTCCCCATCATTTACAGTGCTTTGCAGTGCGGGATTGAATATATATTGGCTATTACAATGCTTGGTTTGCGGCCCTCCATCTCCGAACCCGTACGGGTTTGAACAAGGACCAGCCCGCGGAACTACGGGACGTAAAGTAATCCGTAAATAATATATCGGATTTGGGCTGATGTGCAAGCTTGAGAGGGTGTTGCTATTAATCCTCATGTCCCCCATTATGATGCCTAGCATTTACAGAGTTTTACAGTGCATTCTCGATTTTCTATTTGCATTTTCAGTTTTCGGACTTTGCGGACGAAAAACAAGATTTACGGGCGCTGGGAAAAAGCTTCCGGCCGTTTGCATGATATGCGGCCGGCCGGAAGGGGATATCCTTGCGGCGCCGTATAATTGAATTTCAAGGTAAAGGTAGCTCTACATGGGGCCGTAAGACGGCCACAAGGAATCGCAGCTTTGCGGCCGTTTTATGGACGATAATAGAATGAGGCCCTTAGTCAGTAGTTAAAATAATAAACTTTATTGAAGAAGACAATATAACTTATCTAATGCTTATATTGTAAAGTACAATGCTGTATTATCTTTAATAAAAATCAGTGTTAAAAAGAAAAAATAATAATAATTTTAAAGATACTTTTTTTTTTTACCAGTTTAAGTAGGTTGTTCTGATTGTCTGAAATATGATTGACTAATATTTCAGTCAATTATAAACCTAGAAAGCCCTGTATACGACCAAGGTCATGGTCAAAAGCTATTATTTGAAGTGGAAGCCCCTGAAAGGAGACTACATTAGTTCGTTTTTTTTATAGAGCAGCACAGACTTTTTTATGGATGACCTTTCGCATGGGGTGAAGAAAGCAGGCATGGTCTTCAGTCAAGACATAAGGCCCATTTCCAGGAGGGTCACAAGATGAGTACCAAGAGCTTTCATCAAGATTGAAGTGGCCGTTTCTTCAGGCCCGAAGATTGAGGACCAGGGTATGGTGGATGGTCACTGATGGTCTTCCATGGATGGATAATGTACTAGTTAACCTGTTTTTTTCCATACAGATTTATAGCTTTAGATTCTTTTGTTTAATTCTTTTTTTTATATGCAATATCTTTTAATATTTTAATAGTAATTTTTTCTGTAATTACTTTTTTCTGCATTTTTTTTATTTTAGATTGTAATTTTTTTATTTATTTATTTATCTTAATTTAGGGTACGTTTTTTAGGGGGGTAGTGTCAGAGACTATGGGGGCATTTTGGGGGATTGGGTCACTGAGGACCCAGAAGGAGAACTTTGATAAGCCATGGGGGTCCAAAAGTTTTATGTTTGTATACAGTTATGTATTTACTTCTCCAGATAAAGTAGTCTGATCCTGGCACACATTTAAATCCCAGGAGTCTGATCTCATGCACCCGTCTGTGATATTTTCTACTAGAAATGTCATTAGCTTCAACATCTCATATATGATGTTAATGTAATTGAAGTGATAAAAGACAGAACAAGAAAATAGTGTAATAGTGTAATACTAGTATTAATAACAGCACTAAACCATAACACTATAATATAAAGCATTTTATCACTGAGGACACAGCAGGCAGGGTTCTGGGATGCTGAGACAGATAAGGGAATTATGTGCAAATGAACTAGTTTATTATTATTCATACTTCAGCTCTTGTAAGACTTATATATACATAAATATATGGACAATGTATTATTTAATTAAGTTAATACTTCAGATGCTTTATGTGAAACACTTTTATGAGAACAGAAAACGGCAATGTTTCAATTGTCTATATTTATTGAGAATAATAGATATCATATGCACATTGTCAGATGGCCAAAATATGATCAGCAGCAGTTTGCAAAAAATGAAAATAAAATAATCTTTTAAATTAAAACATTGATATGCCCAGATCTGGACAGAGATCAGACCAGATATTTGTGGAAACAGAGCAAGTTTATAAAGTAAAACTAGGACAGAACAGCAGGACTGAGTGAAACTGTTTATAGAACACAGTAGAAAATGACACATAGGGCAGATAAGAGAAGGACAAATTGTTCAGTTTATCTACTGAATAATGAACAGGAGTATAAAGAGATTTTAAGATGTAGAGCAGAAGGCATTCACATTTTCAGTTTGCATAGAATAATAATCATTAAATTATATTTTATAAGATTAGGATCTCTTTTAACTTCAGTCCAGGTTTATTTACATTTCGATTGAGTTGATCATGTTATAATGTTGTCATACATGGCTGCTGCAGTGAAACCTTTCATGCTCCATTTTTCAGTTCACTACTTGGTGAACTGAAAACCTTCTGTACATCTGTACATTAGCAGCGTAATATAAAGGAACCAAGTCAGATGAATCTGAAAAGAATGTAATTGTAATGTCTTATATCTCACCCTGGATGGCCTACCACAACTTAAAAATAACCAACACAAAGCTCTTAATAATGCCACTATATACCATATAAAAAGCACAATATATCACCCTTACAGTAAAAAAGCTACTTCTACCATCTACACCCCAAGCCTTTTGCCTTGGGGTTACTTTGGATTCAGCTCTCTCCTTCACTTCCCACATCCAATAACTTATCAAACTCTGCCAACTTCACCTGTGAAACCTATCCAAAATCTTTCCTTTTATCATATAAGACACAATCTAAATCCTAAACGCTCCCTGTTTTCTACATTGTCTCACTTCTTATCAACCATTCCCTAACTAGAATCTTCCCATTTCATCACATTTCAGAGGACCACTGTAAATTGGAAATATACTTCATTTGTTTGTGCAGTTATTATCATTAGCAGCTGTTTAAGCTGTGGGCATAGAAACATTGTTAAACAACATTTTTATTTTAGTATACAATACTTTTGCCAGAAAGTTGCAATGTTTGTGCCTTCCACAAAGCATGTTGACTTGAATTGTATGGTTCTAATAATGTTCATTATCTATTCATGAGTGCCAGAATTCACTGTTGTTATTTCATTGGTGGATTCAGATAAGATTTCAGCACCAACCACCTTCTCCCTTCAATAGGCTCAGTAGAACTAGCTTGAAAGCCTACTTGCTCCATAACTGACTGCTTTGGTTCGATGGGTAAGTATGACTATCATGGCAGTTTGCATCCACTTGCACAATGTATTTAATGAAGATTTTTTTTTTCTGAAAATGTATTTATGCCCATGGCCTACATAGCTGATAATGTTATTAGTATGTTTTATACTTCAGAAAAATGTAACATTTTTGCTAATCAACAGTGATCTTTTAAATGACTCTTCTAGGCTCACATACCTCACTAGATGTTTCTCACATGCTGTTCCACTCTACTAATAGATTCACTGGCTTCCCATATCCCCTAGAATTCTGTTCAAAATCTTGTTACTCGTCTACAAAGCTCTCAACAACAATGCACCCTCTTAGATATCAGATATAATCTCCAGATACTTCATTAACCACCTCCACATTCTCGCATCTCCAAGACTTTTCTTGCAATCTCACACTGTGGAATACACTGCATTAAGGCAATAAAATACAAAGTGGATTTAATCATAAAGTAAAGAATTTGGGTTATATAGTATTTTCTGTCATTTGTTACATAACTTAAGGTTAGAATGAAAGAAGCAGCATAAAACATTACCTTAAAAGCAAGTAAGAGGTGGATACTTTAGACTGAAATAAGTCATATACACAACAATTTAAAAACAGGAAGACATAATGATATTATGCCTTCTCTTTCACCAAAATCTGTCTTTTCCACCAAACTGCCTTCCTTCATGCCTTGCAGCCCGTCTTATCATTAACTGGACTGCACAGCTATCTTCTACCCTTCCCAGTTATCATGCTATTTTTGAATGACCCTCATCCTATAGAACAGATCCAGGATGTCATCAATTATGCTTTATTTTTGTATAATGGGAGGGAAAATGAATGAATAAGACACATGCAATGACACCACTATGTATAAAACCAAAACAAATGCTAACACATTATGCTCAATAGCTTGCCCTATGGATGTTACCCAATCAGTATGCAGTTTCTAGAGTGTTAGATATTTTGTACAGATATTAGATATTTTGTACAATGGAAGAGCTTTCCTGTAGCATTCAAGTCTGACTTTTATAAGTGAAGTTAGTGTCAGGTGAATATGCTACAATAAGTGCATAATATACCAAATTTTGTATATTTGAAAATAACCCTTCCAGAGTGTCTCAACATGTACTCATTGCCTCAATATATGAGGTCATATATATGTGGGACATTAGTGGTACTTCACTGGTGCAAGCCAAGAACCTAAAAAGCACATTATTGAATTTCCAGTATTGGGAGCTTGTCTGGCATTCCCATATTCAGTGTAGACAGTCTGACAGATACTCCAGGAAATACACACAGAATGGGTTCCAGAAGTTGTGATATTTAGTATTCTCATGAATATTTGATTTTTGTTGTCAATATTTACAATAACACAATTTGTAGTACACACTATAACTATATAAAATGTGCCAATCACATTGGAGGCTGATACATAACCTAATTGCACTAAGATGATCCCAGCTTGCTGCTGCTATGTTTTGAGTTGTTGCATATTGTCTTACTAGATGTATAGATGTATAGAGCAACCATATGTATAAATATAAATATCTGTGAAGCACTCACAGTTTGAACTCTGCAAGTTTTGTAGTAAGAAAATTAACTTTTCCCACAATGCCAAAAAAATGAGGGCATTTACTGTATATAATCTTACAAGATACAGATGGGCAATTATTATTATTATTATTATTATTATTATTATTAATAATACTAATAATAATCCTAATCATAATTTTAATATTAATAGATTTTATTTTTAGAGCACCAACAGATTTGTAGCACTGTGGTACAATTATAGAGACAAATTTACACAGAAAACAGATACGACGCAAATGGGTTATGCATTGCTCTCTGTGTTTCTTTAGCATCTTATTGGTTCTAATACCTCTTTTGTATTCATGCCTATGGAGTTGCATATCACACTGAGATATTTCAATGCAGAACATTGCTGAAAACATGTATAGTAGGCTATAATCAATGACAGGATGGTATAGATGCCGGAAACAACTTCAGTCAGATTGTCAAGGCCTTCTGATGCTATAATTCTATTAAAAATATCTAGATGTAACTCCCAATTTTAGAACTCATTGTAGCATTGGAGGAAAGGGAAGAACAGTTAATAGACCATATACAAGGTAGAAAAAAAGAAAAATACAACCTCTTCACTCAGTCTCAGAGAAGAAGATAATATTTTTAGCAGTTAAAACAGAGCCATTGAAATCTCTAATATTTTCAAAAGTTATTTGGAATGAGTCCCAGAATTAATGTGTTTTGATAATGACCTGATAAAATCCATACTGCTCTGATAACCCTATGATGTCATTGCATTCTGGTTACTTATTGTCAGAGTTTCAATTTTAGTAGTATATGTAATGTATAAAACTTCTGCAGCAGTCTTCTTGGAAATAATAAAAAAAATCTTAAAACACATGTCTGCTATTGCTACTGTCAATACTTCACTTGTGTAGGATTTTAGCTGCACTTAACAAGAGTTGTAGCATTGTAATCACATTGTGGTCACATTTAAATATTGTCTTCTCATAAATCAAGTATGTTAATGATCCTGTATGTCATAAAAATAGAAGCTGTGAAAAAGATTTAAAAAATATGGTAAACAAAGTGGCTCTGCAGAAATCAAGTGTGCATATTTGTAATTGTCATGAGACTGTTTTGGAATGTATTGTGCAATACTGTAGTGTAGCATACAAATATATATGAAGCAGAGATGGTTATAGTGTACTTTCAATAGATTATAATAGCATTAATACATTTTCACCTGCTCCTGCATTTAATGCAACAATGTAATCTCAATAGGAAGTTAATCTAATTTTGAAGAGCATGAAAAACTGCATACATAAATGTGGCAATCTGTTTTTTTTAATCCTGGCGTTATAAGGCTGTTATGGCCAAACCTACCCAGCAGATCTTTTAGGTTCTTTTGATTCCTTCACCAAAGCAGCAAATGTCTCTAAAATCCCCTTGCATTAATAAGGCATTTAAAAATATGAACACACAGGTTCAGCATACAGGATACTTCATCTGTAGAAGTGGTGCTTAAACTGCTTTTATTGTGGTGGAAACTTCATAACAGGTTAAATAAAGGTACATTTAAACTTAAACTGATAACATTTTGTAAAAGCCTGTGAGTCTTCTTGGTTTTGTATGAATTGCTAATACAGTCATTGACAATGTTTCATATGCAAGGTATTATAACATCCACTCCACTAGTTGTACAGGACCAGAGCAGCTATCATCTTCTCTAGGGATTCTGACAAATATACATCCCTTAGCTATCTCATTCCATATGTATATTAATCCAGTCAGACAGTGATAGCTTTTACCTCACTCTTTTCCAGACAGGAGCATACACACTTTAGTCCGAACAGACTTTACCACAGAACATATTACATAACAGACAGATTACATAACTGAATCCCAACTGTCAGTTAACCCCTCAGAAACTGGTTATAACTGCACATACAGCATAGCATACAGCAATTAACATAACAACATATTACATAACTAAAATAACTATCCCATCCCACAACCACATATTCCCAAGAGACAGTCCTGATAGGAGTCATTATGCAGCCAGAGTAATGGTCTGTTTTAAAAATCTTATTTATCCTTGGCAGATCATATGAGTCCAAATGGGCTGGTGGTCGGGGGGATCATGAAAATATAGCACTAGCAGTCTTTTTATACAGTAAATATTTTCTGAAAATATTTAGAGCTCTTTTTGTGGCTCCTGTATGCCAATGTGCAGTTCATTATGCTAATGTATGGCTTAGACCACTATCTCTCCCTTACCAAGTACTCTATCTGCAGGTATTTATTTTAACTACTACAGAGACAGACAAGCAGACTGAAATCCAAATCACATCAAAGCAACTAATTAAAATGTGTGAGCCACTCCTTTGCATATAAATGCAGCAACAGCATGGATTTTTGCAGGTTTTATTAATATTACTTTAAAATGGATAACACAACATATAGACAGTTTTTCACACACTTTAAGAATAATTTAAAAAAAATTCATGATGTTCAGGTGGCAGTTATGGTGAGTTAGCAGTGCCAAAGATAAACTCCTAGAATCTTTAAGCTTATCAAAGGTTGCACATTTTTTTGTAGGAGAAAAATCTGTTTATTTCCAAAGGTGATCCCCCTGACCACCCTTTTGGCTCAGTAGTTGTTTTAAAGTAATTTAATATGTTTTTATGTTAGCTTGATCACCCTATGTATGTTAATTACTGTATGCTATGTTGATTCTCTAGGTGTATTTGACTTAGGATGTTAGATTTTGTATGTTGCATGCTCAGTCCATGAAATGTTAACTGATTTAGAATGTGATGATGTAACTGTCATGTCGAGAAGCAGTTACTTATTAAAGTTTGCTGTGATGGTTGATACATAAAAAAAGTTGTATCTGTTATGAAGTCTCCACCACAAGAAAATCAGTTGCAGCACCACTTGTCCAGATGAAGTATACTGTATGCTGATCCTGTGTGTACATATTTTTAAAGGCTGCATCCAAGAAAGAGGAATTTAGAGACATCTGCTGCCTTGGTGAAAAGATCAGTAGAACCTCAAAGATCTGCTGGGTAGGTTTGACCATAACAGCCTTATCAATCCCAACTAAAGAAAGCAGATCGTAACATGAACAGATAATTAATTCTATTAATTGTGGTACAGATCAGTGAACCTTATCTGGTTGTCTTCAGGGATGAGGATAGCCTAATACTTTTTACATATTATCACCATTAGTCATAGTTATAGATGGATTAGAGATTAATTGATCTGCCATTAAATTGTTCTCTATTCAAATCATTGCATATCTAGATAAAAATTCACTAAGACATAGGAAGTATTACTCTGTTAAACATGTTCTGTATCAAAAAGCCAGTCCCCATGAAAATTGGAAGATTTCCAGTTGGTCCCCAGACCAGAAATGCATGAGAGCCACTGGTATATATAACACTGATATCCAGTTGGAGCTGTCACAACTCGGAGGGGAGGGTACACATTCAGCCCAAAACCTCCTGCCTTTCTGTTACAGGAATCCACTCCAGGATTGTGTGAGTTTATGTTTCTTGGCAAGCAGCATACAGACCAGGACCACCAGGTACATAGGATTACAGGATCAGCCTGGCCAGGAGCCAAGATAATTTACAGGATACCAGCATAAAGTTCAGCGATAATAATTTGCAAAAATAATAAAGTCTTTCCTCTAGAATGGAAGGCACACCTTGATTATGTGCATTCAAACAGAGCATTTTTAATGGCAAAATTACAACATATTTATTTAGTACATTAACCATCATGATGAACCCATTAATTGAGCAAACAATCTATTGAGCAATCATAAATGTTTTATTGATCTTCCCACGTGGGATCAAGTTATTGTGATGAGGTTTGGTGGACCATTAACTCCCCACCTCCCAGATAGATGCCTGGAAGTCTGATGAAGTAATAACACTGGCTATTCTTATTTCACTCTATAGCTCTGTAGGGGGTAATTTAGTCAGCAGAGGATCAGAGACAGAAGGTCTGGGTGGCCAGATTGCTATCTAAGCAGCCTGTGTAGAAACTTGGGGTTAACCATTTGCTGTCACGACCCAGGGGAGAACTCTTTGCTGTCACAACCCAGGGGAGAGGGGAAAACTGAACAATGACCAGTTTATTCTGGTTGATGCTAGTTCTGGCCAGACAAAAGAGCACCATTCATGAAGCTAAATGGTAGTCCTTGGAAACAGAGTGCATTATACTAAAAATATTGTATAAAATATTCCTACCACCTATAAGCAAAGAAATGGTAAATGTCACATCACATAGTAAACAGTAAACCCCAACATATTCCTTATTCCTGGTCAGTTATAGGGCATTGCATTATACACAAAATGCAATGAATACAGTGGGACCAAGAGTATAGCTACTTGTACTAATGATTGCCCATCTAGTGTGAGGGTACTGGACAGTTCCAGTGTACGTCAAAACAGAATATTAACAGTCAGTACTCTAGGTGATTCATACATATGTATATACACAATGAATTATAGCCCTTTCCAGCAACTTGCTGGCGATACAGACATAGTAGCCCACATTTACAACAATTCAATACATTTAAATCCTAGTGCATAGTCTTTTAGGATCATGGGCTAGGCTGTGGTAATAGCCCTTGAAGGTGAAAGCAGGACCCATGGGCTTAGAGTCCACATTAATCCGTAGTTGTTCCATAATTATATTTATTTTCAAATATTAGAGATAGGTTATGAGTTATGATAGTAACACTCTCTTTTTATGCCACAAATTCAGTAATACTGAAAACAGGAACAACTTACTAAAAACTCCCTCAACCCTATATAATCACACTCTTGTTGTCCTCCTAATCTCTGCAGAAATTAATTTCTGATAAAAGAATAATGAATGCCTTTTTTCTAAATGAAGCACACCATGCATATGTGTCCCAAAAAAGCATACACTTTATTTTTTTCAGTACATCATTTTATACAAGTTTTACCCAATCAGCAGTGGGCCAATTTCTTAGACTAACATGTTTCACACCTTCTGTCCCTTTGAATTATACCCACAAGGGCAAGTCTGTCTATTTCCCCAGCTAGGTGCCGAGAAGTAGTTGGCCCCATATATTAACTACCTCCAGTCAGGATCTGTCACAGCAGGAGTTGATAAGATAATTTGATTCTGTGATACTGTGGCCCTAAAAATGGAAAATGGACCCAGAACCCTCTAGTTTCAAATGACCTTTGGAAAGGAGCCTTATAGGTCCAGGGCATACAACCAGAGCTTGCGTAAAAACATCACACAACATAGCAAATCAACAAGTGGTTTCACAAGGTCCTTATGGCCATTAAAATATCCATTTGATTCAACTGGCTATGTGCAATCCAGTTATCTAACAAAGCCCACTGGCCTTTCCACATTGCCTCTTCTCTCTACTGATTAAAACACACCCAGTTCTCAAAAAATTAACAAAGACAAGACTGATTTCTCTATTCATAACCAGTCTTCAAAAATTCTTATTTTACTCTACAAATGTTTTAATGTCCATGGTTAACATAGCAGCTAATGTAAAATGTTTACATAATTAAAAAACAAGTGCCATGTTTATAATCTAAAGTTGGCCTTTAAGATATTCATATTGGAATTTGTTGTATTTGCAGTATTTACACAAATGGCAAACAACTGTTAATAATAAGCAATGCTAATCTTTAAAAGGCATAATGTGCTTCATACAGGGAAAAACAAAATGTTTATAAAACATGTAGTATTGATTCTCAGGGTTTCTGCGTTACTAACTCCATAATAATGTCTAGTTAACTGCAGTGTGTATTTAAAAGGGTCCAATTGTTTTTTGTGTGTTTAGGCAGTATTATCTTGACACAACCAATGAACTGATGTCAGCAGTTTCATTTGGTGGAAGGGTAAGAAATCAATCTGTTCTTTTGCAAGAAAGAATTTTAAATATGAATATGTTTTAACCATACTTTTTATTTATTTGAATACTTGCAGTTGTATCTACTTAACTGTAGTTGTTTTGCTACAACCTAACTCTTAGACATGTAGAATAGATAGTGGAATAGATTAATTAAGAAAAGCTTCAAAGAGCTGCAGTAGATTGTGGCTCATGATATCCATCACAGGTAACACTAAAAAGTATATATTAAAAAAAAAAAGCCTTGCTGAATTGAGGTGGCCATAAAATAGATACATGCTTTAGTAAATACTGTGCTTGTGAGGTGCTTTGGCAGATGTTTTGCTGCATGTGTGCAAACAATAACGCATGATATATAGCCAGAATATACAGGTTGAACATGCAGGTTGGGATCTTTTTGGATGCGGAGCAGGGGGGGGGGGGTGGTGATAGAGGCTTGTTTGTAAAATGTCATTCAGCCTTTTGTTATGATAGGACTAACATTTATAAGTTCTACAATGTATCTGTTCTTTATGTGTAATCCTTTTCAGTGGAAGACTCAAAACCAAGGCTGTAAGGTATGAACTTCCATCCCATATGTGTGCAGATACTGAAAGCAGTTAGCTCCTCTGTTAAGTCCTCTTATCTCTTACTCGCTTAAATGATCTCAGAATTGCATATATACTGCATTGCTTGTTAGCCACATTATTATTTTTAGCATTTATTTATAATACGCCAACATATTCTGTAGCACAATACATGGGTTAAGTTCCAGGCAGAAACAAAAACAACATAAACAAATTGCAATTAATGGAGGACCCTGTCTTTGATCTTAGAATCCAGTGTTCATAGTGCTTTCCCCAAAGCACCATGCAAGATTGAAAACTTCCAACATAAAAATGTTTCCATTATACTCAAGGTAAACAATCCTGTATATAATCTTGTGTGAATCTGTTATTTTTTGTCAATTCCATGTCAATTCCATGGTTACATTGAACCTTGTATTGGGCTCTTTTCATGATCATGCTAGTAAAACCAGCTAAACTTTAAGTTCCCGACTCAGCTTCAGTTTTCTTCATCACAAGTTGAGTTGGGTGGTAGGGTCCAGTGTGGTTGATCACTAGACTATTAGCTGCTAGTGTTATCTAGTTAGGCAGAATACTTTTTTGTACTTTATCCTCCCATCCAATTGCGCCAAAGGATGAGAAAAAACAGGTCCCATATATCCTCTTGTTTGGAAAAGAATACAGAGACCTCCCTATCACACTGAACCAGAGCTACCTTTGTTAACCCCCTGATAATTATGGCAAAGGGGTAGACTAGGACCTCAACAACTGTTTTTTTCAAATATATCCCTAAAATGTGAAGGGTAATACTGCTTATTGAAGACACTTGCATTTAAGTTTTTACCCCACAGAACTAATCCTATTTAAAACAGGGTGTATTATAATTTGAATTAGGTCTGGGAAATAAGCATGTCATCAGATTTTAGGTCACTATGCTGGATAGCTGCTCTATGGGCGGAGTGGGTGGAGAGCAAATACATTATTTTCTGAACAATATGAAAGTTATCTCACCTAGTATTTTACAAATGTAAACTCATAAAACACCCATAATATGCTGGATTGTGATGGAAAATAATAGCTTTCTATGAGCTGCAATAATACATCTTGCTAATTGTTTCCTGAGTGACAAATCAGGGAGGATCCAAGTATTCTTTTTATCTTTTTAATATGTAGTTTCAAAATAAATAAAAGTCTGTACATACTAATTTTCTGACTGTAGGAACACCTTTACCTGCCCTGGACTCGCTTCTTGGCTCTCAGGAAAAAATAACAAACATAGGGCCCTATTAAATTCGAGCTGCGGATGAATTCGTATCTCGCAAAGGCCCATCGTAACTCGATTTACGATATCCGAGTCGACTTGCGATTGACTTGCGATTGACTTGCGTAATTTCTGACTACTTTGCCGAGATTTGCCTCCGATAAGCGCTACGTAGTAAGTAGCGGACAAGAATTCCTTGCGTAGACACTCGTATCTCGCAAATTCGCTAAGTGCACAAAAAACACACTTAAAATGGTTTACGCATTACGTACAGACAACTTAAAAATATAAAAGTGAGTTTAACAGAGGAAAAGCATGGAAGGCCATTACAATTGTTTTCACCATCCCCTCCCCCCACCAAAGCAAAGGCATTATACAACCAATTAGTTGTTACATTTTGAATGAAAAGCCATGCTGCAGCTTACATAAACCAAAATTAAAGACACACTACCTCATTACATAAAAACACAAAAACATCAAAAAAATGCCATATTAACCCTGTTATTACATGTTGCTCATCACATCTACATTTGGGAACACAAATATGGGGCACATGGAGAATGTGAATATGTCCTGTTCAGTCTTTCGGTCGGGCCGACTGTGACCCTCTGTCACTGCTTTCTTACAAGGTTCCTATGCCGGTGAGACCGGAGTGGGTTGTCAGTTCCTTCCCCAGTGGTTTGGGCTTTGGCCCTGCATTCAGCTTTCCCTCTCACCCCCACAATGACCCTTAATGAGATAGCTCACAGCTTCATTGAAATACACAATACCTCTTGTTTGGTCTTTCGGTCGGGTCCGACTGTGACCCTCTGTCACTGCTTTCTTACAAGGTTCCTATGCCGGTGAGACCGGAGTGGGTTGTCAGTTCCTTCCCCAGTGGTTTGGGCTTTGGCCCTGAATTCAGCTTTCCCTCTCACCCCCACAATGACCCTTAATGAGATAGCTCACAGCTTCATTGAAATACACAATACCTCTTGTTTGGTCTTTCGGTCGGATCCGACTCTGACCCTCTGTCACTGCTTTCTTACAAGGTTCCTATGCCGGTGAGACCGGAGTGGGTTGTCAGTTCCTTCCCCAGTGGTTTGGGCTTTGGCCCTGCATTCAGCTTTCCCTCTCACCCCCACAATGACCCTTAATGAGATAGCTCACAGCTTCATTGAAATACACAATACCTCTTGTTTGGTCTTTCGGTCGGGTCCGACTCTGACCCTCTGTCACTGCTTTCTTACAAGGTTCCTATGCCGGTGAGACCGGAGTGGGTTGTCAGTTGCTTCCCCAGTGGTTTGGGCTTTGGCCCTGCATTCAGCTTTCCCTCTCACCCCCACAATGACCCTTAATGAGATAGCTCACAGCTTCATTGAAATACACAATACCTCTTGTTTGGTCTTTCGGTCGGGTCCGACTCTGACCCTCTGTCACTGCTTTCTTACAAGGTTCCTATGCCGGTGAGACCGGAGTGGGTTGTCAGTTCCTTCCCCAGTGGTTTGGGCTTTGGCCCTGCATTCAGCTTTCCCTCTCACCCCCACAATGACCCTTAATGAGATAGCTCACAGCTTCATTGAAATACACAATACCTCTTGTTTGGTCTTTCGGTCGGGTCCGACTCTGACCCTCTGTCACTGCTTTCTTACAAGGTTCCTATGCCGGTGAGACCGGAGTGGGTTGTCAGTTGTGCTGTCACTCTCCCACCCACAAGGGCAGCAAACACACACAGAGGGTTTGCAGAGGCACAATGAGCACCAGCCAACTCACCTCCATCAGGGGTAATCGCCACTACTCTTATCCAAGGAAGTCCCACGCCATTGCTGGTGGCCATGTGCCAAGATGACCATTCATTCCCATTTGGTGACCTCCCATTATGTTCTGCTATTCATCAATTTACATTAGTTTCGATTGCTAAGTGATGTTGGGGAAGTGCGTGTGAGAGCAGAATTGACGGACAAATCAATAATCACTGGAGAAGGAACTGACAACCCACTGCAGTATCACCTATCATTATCCTTTTAGGCCCACAGGGGAATGTTCCAACTCCCCAGTCCCGCTAATTGTACTTGGCCTGTGCATTAACCCTTTATTATGCCTAGATTGTAGATCAATTAGATGCATTATATGATATCTAATGCTATTAGGACTATTATTCCTCTTAGTATGTATGGATCTATTGCAGGTTAACTAGTGCTCATTAGTTTACAGCTATAGTAATGTGACACTAATGTGATGCATGTGGATGTCCCCTAACCCCAACCATTGAAAACACACCGACATGGGGAGAACAGAATAACACAGCTTTATTTTTGGACACAGACCACAATCAGCAGTGGTCAAGACTGTGCATTCACAGAACGGTATAACAAAACTTTATTTTTGGACACACACCACAATCAGCAGTGGTCAAGACTGTGCATTCACAGAACGGTATAACAAAACTTTATTTTTGGACACACACCACAATCAGCAGTGGTCAAGACTGTGCATTCACAGAACGGTATAACAAAACTTTATTTTTGGACACACACCACAATCAGCAGTGGTCAAGACTGTGCATTAATATCAAGGGTGTGGTGTGGGCGGGTCCCGAGAGAGCAAGGGGCTAAATAAAAAAAAGGGGATACCTACAGGGGTCAATCTAATAGTCTAGAATAAGCATGATGCATAGCACCTACCAGGGTCACATGCTGCAACCGGAACCAGAAATCTCTCCATTTAACTGAAGAAACCATTAGAGTGCACAGCACTTACAACTTGTCTGGATCTGTTCAATTGAACAAATGATTCAACCTCTGGACTGTGTCATCCAATCCAGTTTCACACATACAGTGTGGTGTGTGAAATTGCCCACAAAAATGAATGGTCAACAAAAAACAAAAAAGGCGGAGGAGGCTAAAAAAAAATAATGACAATGCATGTACAGTAAAGTGCTAAATACTGTACCAATATACCAACTCACCTGATTCCCATCTGCAAGCATTACTAACTATTAGCTAGGTCTATGGATAATGAGTAATATGGGCAAATACCCATTAATATGGACAGGACACAAAGGCCAGCAGCCACATTCACTGTTTCTTACATCAGACCCAAAGATCTGTTCTCAGACCGATATTGAGGCCAGGATCACATGCTTTATTAGTGCATATATTAATGCTGGCTGTCATTAACATGCCATTGTGAGACTTTGCAAGTCCACCGCCATAGCGGTATTAGTCTACATTTCAGCTAACAATAATCATGTCTGAGATATCTGGCAATATGATAGTTTTAAGATTGTGGGAGATACATGTTAAGGAGGGGGCTGTCATTGGAGTAATGTCTACCTGAGAGGCACTGGGAAAACCTTACGCCTCATATAATTCCTCCACTATGCTTGCAGATGCAGGAGATGCCTTCATGGGCCTGAATTGTACCTAAAACAAAACAAATGGAAAGAAAAACATAAAGAGAAAACATAAAATCTAAGGGCCTAAAAAAAAAGGGGACTGCAGCATCCCTTCCCAACAGCATTCCCCAGTGACCATCAATTGGTGGCATGTTCAACCGAACCCTACGTGTCCACAGAGAAGAGGATCATGGACCATGTGATGGGAGGTAGCCATCTGCATACAAAATGTCACCATCACATAGGCAAAGATCCAAAACTCTGTAGCCAGGCTAGATGAGGTCAGCATTGTGACCAATAGATTGTCACTGAGGAGTGCTGTTGAGAAGGCACAATTATGTTCACAGCCCCTAGGTCCTCCTCCGCCTGGGCACAGGACCTGCCTCGTCCGTGGCCGGACGCCGTCACCTTGTTGGTGGTGGGGGAGCAGGAGGAGGTAGTGGCACCACGGGTGGTGGTGGCGGCGGAGGCATGGTGGAAGGAGAGGAGGGGCCAGGCTGCTGTTGGCTGGTGACCTGCCCCTTTCCCAGCAGCCTGACCAAATGCTGCTCCAGCCTACGATGATGGCTCCTCTCCTCCCTAAAGCACCTGTCCAGGCTGCGCCTCATGCCAGAGATGTTGGCATCAATCCTATTCACGACGGCCAACAACTCCAGCAGCGCAGCCTCAGTCGTTGGTGGTGGGGGCTCGGGTCCTGCTGGCAGGGCCGGGTGGGAAGATGACGGGGACAGAGTGGGGAGGATCTGGGACCCAGCTGGAGACAGGGTCTCTGATGTTGTTGTCCCCGGTGGCTCAGAGTGTGGGGAAGGAGGAGCTGTGGCATATTCCACTCCTTCTGAGGGCCCCGGCGAGATGGCAAGTCTTTGGAGGAGGGGGACAGTCGGGCTCTGGACAGGGGGGCTGTCAACGACCATGACCTCCCCCTCCGAAGAGCCAGGGCCCTCGGATGAGCCTGTAGCCTCCTCCCCCTGAGCGGTCTCCTGCGGGGCGGGGGCTGACGGCCCCGCTCGTGGCTCATCACTGGACCCAGACCTCCTACTGGATGCTGAAATAGAGAAAAGAAAGGTACATGTCATTAGTATGCTGATCAATACATTGATATGTTTTCACTCCTAACTATCTGACATCTAGGCCTGAACATGGATGATTCTCCTAATTGCAACTCCCATTAGCTCTCATTTGCTAGATTGGATCTATTCTTTGGTTTCTTGTCTTGACCTCTCCTGGCTCCTAACACCGTCTGGATTTTTCCTGCGGTTTCACTCCTAACTATCTGACATCTAGGCCTGAACATGGATGATTCTCCTAATTGCAACTCCCATTAGCTCTCATTTGCTATATTGGATCTATTCCTTGGTTTCTTGTCTTGACCTCTCCTGGCTCCTAACACTGTCTGGATTTCTTATGCGGTCTGTAACTGCATAGGCTGCATTGGGCGCACCAGTACATGGACTCTATTGCTTAATTACTCTTGGGGTGGCCAGGAATGACAGTGATTTGTCAGCTTCATGGATTTAATGATACATCCATCCATCCTTTGTTAATTCCATGGAGCTGACATGTCAGTGTCCTTGTTGGTCACCATGTGTAGTGTGTGTGATGCACATGTGGTAGCATGTTGGTGTATGTGATATTCACCTGAACTGGAGGCTGGGTCCTGCTGGGCCACCGGGGATGAAGCTCCAGCTGAGGTCAATGGTCCTAGAAAGTCCCTTGCGATCCTCTCCCACTCCTTATAGGCGACACTGTGTCCCTCAGCTTCTCTGGCCATCTTCCTTTTCACCGTGGCCCTGATATCCACATATCTGTGCTTCAAGGACCTCAAGCCCCTAGGAACCGTGGACACCTCCTTCATCACTTCCACTACCTCCTTCCAAGCCTGAGCCTTAGGCCCAGGCTTCGCTTCCCGTGCAACAAGGATGACGGGCCAGTCATGGATCGCACCCAGGAGGACCATATTCTCCTGGGGCGTATAATTACGGGCCCTGCGCCTGCCCTTGCCAATAGCCCCTTGCTCTCTCGACTGTGCTCGGGGACCCTGGCCTCCCTGCACTCTTCCTGAGGCCTGTCCCTTCCCCAAACTACCCCGCCCCCTGGGAACAGGCCCCTTCCCCTCTGTCCCTCCTCTCTTAGTGCCTCTGTCTCCCTCCTCCTCCTCCTCCTCCTCCCCCTTCTCTGGGGACCACTCCTCCTCCTCCAGGGACACCTCCTCCTCTGGGGACACCTCCTCCACCCCCTCCGGGGACACCTCCTCCTCCTCCTCTGGGGACACCTCCTCCTCCTCCTCTGGGGACACCTCCTCCACCCCCTCCAGGGACACCTCCTCCACCCCCTCCGGGGACACCTCCTCCACCTCTCCTCCACCCTCCACTACACTCTCCTCACTCTCCTCACTCTCCGCTCCTCTCCTCTCCTCCTCTCTCCGCCTATCTCCTCCCTTCATGCTCAAATAATACAAAAATAAGGATAACTCAAAATAAGTGTAACTGTTATATAGGTGATGGAAACAAAAGTGTATGTTCTATGTGTTTTTAATAACTGTTGGGGGATGCGGTGCAAAGGTTGGGGGGGGGAGGTGTGTGTTGTGTGTCCTAACGCTATGTATGTCTCTATGTGTCTTTAATCTATGTGTCAGGCAAATATGTGTAATGTGTAAATATGTGTAACTCTTACGTGTAAATATGCTAGTAATAAAATCCCAAACAATCAAAAAGAGTGCGCCTACAAATCAAAAGAACGATAAAGAAATAAAAGTATTACTGGAATGTCTGTTGGAAAGAAAAGATGTGTGTGCTATGTGTATTTAATAAGTGGTGGGGGATGGGGTGTGTTGGGGGATGGGGTGTGGTGGGGGGAATGGGTGTGTGGGGTGTGTGTCCTAACTATATATATATGTCTCTATGTGTGTTATTTAATCTATGTGTCTTGCAAATATGTGAAATCTGTAAATATGTGTATTGCTTAAATATAAGTACTTAGGAAGTAAACAAGAAACAAGACAAAAAAGTAATCTACCTCTCTCCAAACCACTAATCTCACAACTCAAACTCTCTCCCACCTGCTCCTGAAACTGCGTGCTAACTCCAATGGCTCTTACAACACAGTCAGCGCATGGGTTTGTATCAATCACATTTATAAGCTTATACTGTCAATCAAATTCTTAGCTCGTACGTGATTGGCTGAGAGGCGTGTCTCGCTAGGACGTCCCCTTATCAGCTTGCGAGCGCGCCAACAGACTCAGCCAATTACATACGCACTTATAGTGTCAGGCCGCCAAGTGCGTATGTAATTGGCTGAGAGTCCCAACACGGGCCGCCAAGTGCGTATGTAATTGGCTGAGAGTCCCAATACATACGCACTGGGCGTCCCGCGTTGGGACTCTCAGCCAATTACATACGCACTTGGCGTCCCGCGTTGGGACTCTCAGCCAATTACATACGCACTTGGTGTCCCGCGTTGGGACTCTCAGCCAATTACATACGCACTTGGCGTCCCGCGTTGGGACAGCCAATTACATGCGGCCAAGTGCGTATGTAATAGGTTGAGAGGCTTCTTGACTTAAAATCATCAGCTGGAATGCCATGTAAAGATCCACAGGTGACCAATGGCAAAGCAGAAATTAACGTGCCTAATACCAGATCATGCAATCAACAAGCTATATAACCCCATCCCCAAGTCATCAGCATGTCTGAAACAGCATGGATGATCATGTGAGAGGGATGATGGCCAGGATGAGTGGGCGTATGAGGTTGAGATGCTTTTGTGCAGCTCAACTAGCACAGTATGAAGACCAGGAAGCAAGGTGTGGTATTGAGGGGGTGATGGGGAGTGGCAGAGAGGAATGTCTGGGAGTGAATGAGGGTGTGAGTGGTGATGTGATCCATGCTGGGGCAGAACCAAGCAAGGCAAGGGAATTACCACAGGCCATGCCTAGTATCGTGGGGGTGGATCAGGGAGGAGAGAGAGCTCCAGTAGCACAGGGACAGATGGATATAGGGCCACCTGCACCCAGGGAGGCTGACAATGTTGTCGGTGATCAGCTGCTGGGGGGAGTACAGGATGTGTTGGCTCAGGCAGAAGGGGGGGAGCCTGACCAGGAGCCTGACCAGGAGCCTGTGAGGAGGCGGGCACCCAATGTGTACAGGGAGAGACTCACATTAGAGGGGTTAACTGATGGGGAGGTGTATGAGCATTTTCGGCTGACCCGTGCCAGTCTTGGGGAGCTCTATGAGGTTCTCAGAGCGGACCTTGAGCCTCGCTCAGGGGCAAATAGAGCCATCCCAGGAATGACACGGATGTTAGTTGCAATACACCTCCTTGCTTCTGGGAGCTTTCAGACCACCCTGAGCATAGCCGGAGGAATGTCTCAGCCAAGCCTCTCGAATTGTCTGAGTGCATTCCTCCGTGCTATTGGTCGGAGAGCTGCCAGATACATCAGTTACCCTAACACTGCTGAAGAGATCTCGAAGGTGAAGTTCGATTTCTTCCAATTAGGAGGTATCCCCAATGTGCTTGGTGCTATTGACTGTACACACTTGGCACTGATACCTCCTAGAGAGCAAGAAGCGCTGTACAGAAATCGTAAGCATTATCATTCAATCAATGTACAGGTTGTTTGCGATGCGAACATGCGCATACAAGGTGTGTATGCAGGCTTCCCGGGAAGTGCTCACGACGCCTATATCCTGCGTGCATCCGGAATATATGACATCTTTGAGTCCGGCAGATTTCCATCCGGATGGCTACTGGGTGAGTACACATTAGTAATGGCAGTCAACCATATCTTACTATGACCGGATACAATAACACATACGGTACATCATGTTTCCCTCTATTGCTCTGATGTTCACATGTGCATTACGGAGTAATACTACCAAAGCCAGAACAGAATAGCTCATTGCTGGCCATAACCCTGTGTTAGCTTGGCCAAACAGTATGCACAACAACATATGACAAAAACCATAACTGATTAATCATTAGGTTTATGTTCTGATGCATTCCCTTGTATCCTGTGACATGGACATCTCTAGTCTACATAACGTGTTGTGTGTTCTTGTACGGCCTATGTAAGTGAGATGTCTTCAGAATTCATCTGATAGAGGAGAATTAATATTGTTTGACAAACTTTTTCTTGCCTGAATATATCCCGGAATAAACATGAATTAGCTTACCTTGAAGTTATCAAAATCTCCAAGGTCTTTTGGCATTTGCATTTGATCGTGTCCGCCCCTGGGAAATTCCACCTGAATTAGCATCACATTTACGTTCACAAGAATACACGATCACGCTTCACCTCAGACCTCTGGCATGTGCTCGTTACAAGAACTGCAACAGTGACTTCCTGCTCTCTACCAGAAGGGTCGCAATATGTACCCTGTGGTATTTCCCTTGTATCTCCGCCTCATGTAAGTGTCCTGTGGGTGTGAACATCTGGATTTTCCATTTGTGGAAATCACATTATAATTGATCTGAAGCTTCAGATAGAATCCATGTGTTAATACCCTACTAATTATCCTATCAGATGCATTCATGATCCATCTCCCTTACATATATCTTTAACTGTGTATTAGCCACAGGGATGTGTTGATAGGTCATGATGACGATATTTGGCCATATGCTTTGTCAAACATCACAACATCCTATTCATATCAACATCATATTTTATTTCCACCAGGTGATGCAGGATATGGGTGTTTTCCGTGGTTGTTGACCCCTGTGAGCAATCCCCATACTCGGGCAGAGGCGCGGACTAATGCTGCGCATAAAACCTGCCGGAATGTAATTGAGCGTACCTTTGGTGTACTAAAGATGCGCTTCAGATGTTTACATTCCACTGGGGGGGCTCTACAATACAAGCCCTAGAAAGTTTGTCGCATCATCGTTGCCTGCTGCTGTCTGCACAATTTAGCACTACAGGCCAACTGTCTGGGGGACATTGATGCGGCTCCGCTACCTGGGGAGGAAGAGCCTTTATTTCACCCTGAAGTGGATAATCTGCAGGGGTCACAACAACGTGCCCGCCTAATTCGTGAGTACTTCACATGTAAGTACATACCCAATATGCATGGAACACAGTCTAATGTATCTGGATTATGCCTAACTCCCAAATCCACCTTTATCCATCGCCCTTGTCATACAGAATTCCAACCAGTCCACAGTAGAGGAGAGTTCACTGACGTTGTCGATGTTTGTACACTGGAACAAGCCACATGATCAGTTATAGGTAAGTAAGCACACATTCCCATACACATCTTAAGTACTGACGGTTAGAAACATCAATGGCATAGATAATTTGAGTGGATTATATATCCCACTATGTTAATGTATATATGCCCCACGTTACATTGTTATCTAGTAATTTAGATGGAAAAAAGACTTTAGTCCATCAGGTTCAACCTCTATAGATCTATGATCTGCAATACGCAGAATTATTGTTAATTGATCCAGAGGAAGTCACCGAACAACAAAATGTGAAGCTTTGCCAATTGTCTACACAGGTCAGAAAAATATAACATTCCTTCCTGAGCCCAGATACTGGTGATCGTATTCATCACTGGATCAATACTCCCTATCTATTTATCCAGGATAGCCCCTAATGCCTGTTTGGTTTTGTAATGTAAAAAGATACCCAATCCCTTTTTAAAGTTAACTACAACCTCTACGGACCAGGATTGCTCACATTGTCTGATCCTGCAAAACCACATGAAATGGGATCCAAATGTGGTTGAAAAATACCATACACACATACTTTGTCCAATTTGTGACTGTGATCCTAACATCATATTAACCTTACAGAGCTGCTGTCGTGTGTCAACTCTTCTTTAAACAACCTAGACATGGAAAAACATGACCAGCAACAGAACTGCTACATCAATGTAAGCTACATAGTGAGTATTTGTGTAATAATATGGCCACGTATGCTGAAGGACACAAATAACACATCAATCACTTTATTAATATCGGCCTATCTCTTTCCAGAATACAGCAGATAGGTAAGCGGTGATAACTAATGACGATCCACAGCGCACGTGTCCTGGTGGAACAAATCACCTCGTGGATGAGCTTGGGACTGCGTCCAAGGTAAAACACCACATTTGGCTCTCCAAAGATGCATTAATGTGTAATCTATGTGATATTCCTACATCATTAGCCAGATGAGTAGCTCGTTTCATATGTAGGGAAAGAACAGTGAAGACGTTTGTATGAAATGAGCAACATATATCGGTACAGTGGATCGAAAAGGTCTAAAGTCTACACACCCCTGTTAAAATGTCATGTTTCTGTGCTGTCAAAAAATGAGACCAAGATAAATCATTTCAGAACTTTTTCCACCTTTAATGTGACCTATAAACTGTACAACTCAGTTGAAAAACAAACTAGAATCAGTTAAGTAGAGTGAAGAAAAAATCAAAAAAGAAAATCACATGGTTGCATAAGTATGCACACCCCTAAACTAATACTTTGTTGAAGCACCTTGTGATTTTATTACAGCACTCAGTCTTTTTGGGTATGAGTCTATCCGCATGGCACATTGTGACTTTTCAAGATTTGCCCACTCTTCTTTGCAAAAACACTTCAAATCTGTCAGATTGCGAGGCCATCTCCTGTGCACAGCCCTCTTCAGATCACCCCACAGGGATTCAGGTCTGGGCTCTGGCTGGGCCATTCCCAAACTTTAATCTACTTCTGGTGAAGCCATTCCTTTGTTAATTTGGATGTATGCTTTGGGACATTGTCATGCTGAAAGATGAAGTTCCTCTTCATGTTCAGTTTTCTAGCAGAAGCCTGAAGGTTTTGTGCCAATATTGACTGGTATTTGGAACTGGTCCTAATTCCAGCTGAAGAAAAACAGCCCCAAAGCATGATGCTGCCACCACCATGCGTCACTGTGGGTATGGTGTTCTTTTGGTGATGTGCAGTGTTGTTTTTGCGCTAAACATATCTTTTGGAATTATGGCCAAAATGTTCAACCTTGGTTTCATCAGACCATAACACCTTTTCCCACATGCTTTTGGGAGACTTCAGATGTTTTTTTTTTTGCAAAATGCAGCCTGACTTGGATGTTTTTCTTTGTAAGAAAAGGCTTTCATCTTGCCACTCTACCCCATACGCCAGACATATGAAGAATACGGGAGATTGTTGTCACATGTACCACACAGCCAGTACTTGCCAGATATTCCTGCAGTTCCTTTATTGTTGCTGTAGGCCCTCTTGGTAGCCTTCCAGACCAGTTTTCTTCTGGTCTTTTCATCCATTTTGGAGGGAGCTCCAGTTCTTGGTAATGTCACTGTTGTGCCATATTTTCTACGCTTGATGATGACTGTCTTCACTGTGTTCCATGGTATATCTAATGCCTTGGAAATTCGTTTGTACCCTTCTCCTGACTGATACCTTTTAACAATGAGATCCCTCTGATGATTTGGAAGCTCTCTGTGGACCATGGCTTTTGCTGTGGGATGCGACTAAGAACATTTCAGGAAAGACCAACTAGAGCAGCTTAACTTAATTTGGGGTTAATCAGAGGCACTTTAAATGATGGCAGGTGTATGCTGACTCCTATTTAACACGATTTGGAATGTGATTGCTTCATTCTGAACACAGCTACATCCCCAGTTATAAGAGAGTGTGCAGACTTATGCAACCACATTAGTTTTCTTTGATTTTTTCTTCCCTCCACCTTACAGATTTCAGTTTGTTTTACAATTGAGTTGTACAGTTTTTATGTCACATTAAAGGTGGATATAGTTCTGAAATGATTTTTCATTGGCTAATTTGTTTACAGGAGTGTGTAGACTTTTTATAACCACTGTAAGTGACGAAGTAAGCGCTCCGGGAGCATGTGCAATGTAAATATTGACATGTTCCTTTTATGTTTCAGATCGCAAAGATGAGTCCCTTTCCACGGTCAGAACAAGGAATGATGAGCATTCCCACGTTCCAGGACTATGCTATTGTCACATTGCATCATGTATGTTCAGATGTCAGTCATCATGTGTTGCATCGGGTGTGATATCACATCCTCTACATCGATTTATATGTACCTATTGCTTTAGATCTGCCATTCTCTCCTCTACTTGGACTATTGTGAAGCCTGTATCATACTTCCTTCCAGATCTCTTCCTCAGTGCTGATGTGATCCTCCCTGTACATATGGGGAACAGTAACTCTAGCCTTGGAACATAACTGTTAATGAGGTTCTGTTTACCTTCAGTTATGAATATGCAACAGCAGATAATAGAGATGCTCATTCACAGAACAGAATACACCTCGAACTGGCCAGTTGGTTGGTAGTTCTGCTAACACCTGAAATTATTTGGAACACACTGATATGGTCCTGGTCATGTTCCCATCTGAGTGTCCAAACTTATGTATGTAGAGTCTTCTCTCATAGTGCCATTTCCAGTGACATGACCTACGGGGGTTCTAACATTGACTGATTGAGCACTTCTACCTCTGCAGTTGCATAGGAGTGTGTGTTGCGCGCACACACAAGACTACAGAGTACTTCTCCCCATGAGCATATCTCCTTCTGTATTGTTGGGTTTGAATATTGAATGTTATCCTGATATATTTAATAATATAACTGATATTGGCTCACGTTGGATGATGCACTGTATCTCCCCCCCTCAACTGATCATCTATACCAATGTCACCCCGCCTGCGTGCATTCTGGCCACATGTCCCTATTTCCGTGTGTTACTGGAACTCTGTATCCTACCCACCTCCACCATGATACTGAGCAGGCCTGTGGTAATTTGTCACTGTGTGGCTTTGTGAACAATTAAACCGTTTTTTTTCACTCAATGTTTGTGTAATCCTGTATATTTACCATGTAACAATTCAATTCCCCTGAAAGTCAGATGTGCTCAGCACCATCAGTTAGTGGTGTAACTATTCGGGGCAATCTGCGTTGACATTACTACATAATCATGAATGTCGATTCATATCATTCAAGTTGAGCCCTTCAAGTCATTATATACAACCCTGCATGTCTCTAGACATGATTTCAGAATTCACACCCCTCCGACTTGCTACATGTATTTTGGCAAGGTACAGATTAATGTAGCATATGTATCTATGTAAACACACACAGATATATGTATTTAACAATGACACTTCATTCTCTCTGTATTCTCGCAACTAGAAAGCATGATATGGTACAAACACACAGAAACAGTGATAACAGTATTATTATTATTATTATTATCTTTTATTTGTATTGCGCCAACATATTCCGTAGCGCTGTACAGGGGATAAGAACAGGGGAAATACATGTTTAACAAATTCAAAAGTTGAAGGGCCCTGTTTTGAGCTTAGAATCTTAGCAGAAAGTGCTTTATCCCAAAGCACCCTACAAGACTGGAAACTCGCTACTTACAATCTAAAGGGTATTAAAGGGCAGAGAACTGGGGAAGAGTAAGAAATAAGGAATTGCAAGGGTCAGGAAGAAAGTGAAAGATAGAAAGAGTTTTATTTTAGAGGGAGAGGGGAGGGATCTGAGGTGAAAGACTAGTATGTTGGCTGACCCCTAGTGTTGAGATGATATATCTGCAAGTAGGAAGTCAGGTGTTTTCCATGGCTCTATAAATTTAATCTGAGTTGGGGTGGCTGGGTGAGGGAGGGAGGGGAGGGGGGCAATATTCTGAGTATGTCACAGATGTAGCAGGCCTTAAACCAGAGTGAATTTGCACTGAAAGAAAGAGAGAATGGATCGGGGTCAGACAGTACAGGAAGATAGGGTAGTAAGAAAGAAATGGGAGAGAAACATTAGAATGAAGGTATGTGAGGAGGGGGGAGGAGATTTGAGGTAATTATGCCAGCCATAAATGGGGAAAGGATGGGGGAAGGTGGGGATGGCAAAACAGGATATAGGAAACAGTTAAAAATTGAAAACAAAACATCAGAATTATTTCTATCAGCCAAGATATAATAACATGCATACAGTAGTGATATTAATAAACATATTGGCTCCAGGGATGGCGCAGTTTCCATAGTCTCCTCCATACCTGCTGAGGTGGTGTGCATGCAATTCTGAGTATGTCACAGATGTAGCAGGCCTTAAACCAGAGTGAATTTGCACTGCTGAGGTGGTGTGCATGCAATTCTGAGTATGTCACAGATGTAGCAGGCCTTAAACCAGAGTGAATTTGCACTGCTGAGGTGGTGTGCATGCAATTCTGAGTATGTCACAGATGTAGCAGGCCTTAAACCAGAGTGAATTTGCACTGCTGAGGTGGTGTGCATGCAATTCTGAGTATGTCACAGATGTAGCAGGCCTTAAACCAGAGTGAATTTGCACTGCTGAGGTGGTGTGCATGCAATTCTGAGTATGTCACAGATGTAGTAGGCCTTAAACCAGAGTGAATTTGCACTGCTGAGGTGGTGTGCATGCAATTCTGAGTATGTCACAGATGTAGCAGGCCTTAAACCAGAGTGAATTTGCACTGCTGAGGTGGTGTGCATGCAATTCTGAGTATGTCACAGATGTAGCAGGCCTTAAACCAGAGTGAATTTGCACTGCTGAGGTGGTGTGCATGCAATTCTGAGTATGTCACAGATGTAGCAGGCCTTAAACCAGAGTGAATTTGCACTGCTGAGGTGGTGTGCATGCAATTCTGAGTATGTCACAGATGTAGCAGGCCTTAAACCAGAGTGAATTTGCACTGCTGAGGTGGTGTGCATGCAATTCTGAGTATTTCACAGATGCAGCAGGCCTTAAACCAGAGTGAATTTGCACTGCTGAGGTGGTGTGCATGCAATACTGAGTATGTCACAGATGTAGCAGGCCTTAAACCAGAGTGAATTTGCACTGCTGAGGTGGTGTGCATGCAATTCTGAGTATGTCAAAGATGTAGCAGGCCTTAAACCAGAGTGAATTTGCACTGCTGAGGTGGTGTGCATGCAATTCTGAGTAGGTCACAGATGTAGCAGGCCTTAAACCAGAGTGAATTTGCACTGCTGAGGTGGTGTGCATGCAATTCTGAGTATGTCACAGATGTAGCAGGCCTTAAACCAGAGTGAATTTGCACTGAAAGAAAGAGAGAATGGATCGGGGTCAGACAGTACAGGAAGATAGGGTAGTGTAACATAATCATACTTTATTTCATACACAGAGTACAAACAGAAATAGACAGGACTGTGCATTAATATCATGTGTGTGTTGTGAAGAGATCCTAGTATGGCAAGGGGCTGTGGCAAATCTGAGGACATCTGAAGAGGAAACAGACAACATCATCAGGGTAATGCATAGCATCTCCTAGGGTCACATGTGGTCAGGACCCCACAGTAACCAACAGCATATAACACGACATCTAATCAACATAACCATTAATGCGCATACAACAAACATATGGTTGCCAGAATAAACAGACACTATAAAACAGGGATCATGTCATACTAAGCGATTTCACACACAGTGTGAATTGGTCAATAGATGATATGAATCTGGAAAACACAGGTAGGACAATCAGAAGCTGTTATTAGAGTACATTGTTTTTGCTTTTGACACTACTCTAAACCAACTAACATGAACATCATCTCCGAGCAGTAAGAACCATATTTATTCTATCCTGTTCAGTCAGCCTTCCAGGAATATGCTTAGGATGTGGAATACGACAAGGCATGCTTCACTGTGAACACAATCCTTCAGCAAAATGTACTATCACTATCTATGTGGAATAGTTGTGCCATGCTGATATCACATCTCACTTCTAAATGGGTGGTACCAAGGCCAGACAGATTACACTGTTCACATTACCCCTAAACACATGCACATTGATCATGAAGTCAAACCCTGGAAATTGCCACTTTGGTTTGGATGACATGAAAAAACTGAAGCCAATTTCATAATGTTAACGGGATGGAATGCTATAAAAACTTATGTGGAATTGCTGGTTTGGATTAGCAGATAGTAATGGGACTGTGCAACTCGATAGCCTGGACACTGATCATTATAATGGAAGATCACACAGTCATGTTTCTTAGTGAAAAGGTATGTAGTCATATATTTCATTTCAGAGCCATCTGCAGTGGGGAATAATCCTGATAGAATGCCTGTTGGGAACTGGTTTGAGTGTTTACTCACATGATGGTATTGTACTGCTCGAAGATGAATAAAATGTCTTCATAGTTGTGAGAGTTGGCTATTAACACCTACAAAGACAAAAACAATGTCTCATTCCGAACAATATTATGATTAAATACAGCATTTAAGCTCAAGGTCAATCCACATTGAACATCAATTGTTAAAATGTTCAACATAACCACACTCTGTAGCCAATATTATGTCAACATGTATAACAATCTGTATTCTGTGAGGAGTGGCCAGGAGGCCCTCTCGGATGGTCCTAACACCTCCTACTCCGAGTTAGCGGGCCCCCACCGTCTGTGCCCGCGGCCCGTCTCCCTCTTCCACGCCGTGGTGTGGGATCAGGGGGTGCCACTACAGCAGGTGGCTGGGGTTCATGGGTGGGCGATGTCTGAGATGAGGAGGCAGACATCTCAGGTTGAGATTGGACAACCGAAGGCTGGAGAGGTATGGGCTGGCGACGGAGATTACGCAACAATGCGCGTCTCTCCCGGCTTGCGCGTTCCTCATATCTCTCCATCCTTCGGTTGTGCCTCCTCATCTCAGCATATATGGCACGTGTGGTGGCTGAGATGACCCTATTTCCAGCCAGGATGGCCCTGCTAACAGCCAATTGTCTTTCGCTGATGTCCAGCATTTGCCTTGCTAGCTGGCTTTGGGCCTGGTCCTCTTCGTCAATGTGAGCCATGATGTGCCGTAATTGGCCAGGGAGATGTGGCAGAGGACCTGGAGGTCTGGCGCCTGGCGGCTGGGCGGCCGGCGACTCCGCGGCCGGCGACTCCGCGGCCGGCGACTGCGCGGCCGGTGACTCCGTGGCCGGCGACTCCGCGGCACTTCCTCCCGGGGCACTTCCTCCCGGGGCACTTCCTCCCGGGGCACTTCCGGCCGGGGCTCTTGTGGCCGGTGCACTTCCTCCCGGGGCACTTCCTCCCGGGGCACTTGGGGCCGGGGCACTTCCACCCGGGGCAATTTCCGGCCGGGGCACTTCCGGCCGGGGCACTTCCTCCCGGGGCACTTCCAGCCGGGGCACTTGTGGCCGGGGCACCTCCTCCCGGGGCCCATGGTGGAGCCCAGGCTGAGTGCGGTGCCCCGTATGACGGCGGAGCACAGTATGAGGGGGGAGCCCAGGGTGAGGGCTGTGCCCAGGGTGAGGGCTGTGCCCAAGGTGAGGGCGGAGCCCATGATGAGGGCGGAGCACCAGATGAGGGTGGAGCCCAGGATGAGGGAGGAGCCCAGGATGAGGGTGGAGCCCAGGATGAGGGTGGAGCCGCTGAGGGTGGAGCCGCTGAGAGAGGCACAGGATGGTGTGGCTGGTGCAGGCCTTGAGGTGGCCACGCCGAAGAGGGCCCGGGCATCACTTCCCGCTCCGTATGAGCAAGTGATGTGGATGGTCCCGGGCCCTCCTGAATGTCCTGGGCCACTTCAGACCTTACTGCCTCCTCCTCTTCTGAATCTGTGGATACTGCAATGGAATAAACATATATTTCAGTTGGTTGCCATACACAATTGCAAGCTATGCATTTACATATCATTGACATCATGGTCACCTGTGAGTGACTGTGGTGCTTGTGTTACACAGATGAGCCACGGGCTGCATAATGAGCATTGTGGATCATGGCTCATATGAATGTGTACTGCATGTGCCTCAGACACGTGCTCTGCTGCATCTGCTGTGCAGTGTGTGAGACTGACCAATCTGACCAGTTTCCAGCAATGGTTGTTAATATGCAGCTGAGACATGGGCCAGGTTAGGACAGTATATGACACACATGCAGTGCTACAGAGTCTGTATCCACATATGCCGCACAGCCAAATCTTTAGTCACGATCGCAGTGGAGGCCAAAGTCAGGCCTGCATTTGGGGATAGCCATGCTGCATCCATCTGAGAATATCATTCTCCAAGTCATTAAGTCTAATTGACTCATCTGTTCACAACAAGGAAATCCACATATCCAGGCCTGTGCGCATCCCAGCAAGTTTGACTTTGGACACCCTGCTCTATTGCAATCAATCTGGATATAATTCAAAATTGACATATCAGGGAGACAAATTATGAACAGGATAGGTTTGCTACCAGGACTGAAATGGTTATTGTCGCACCATACATTTTTAGTCAACCATCGGGCTTACAGTGCTATTGTATGTGAATTATCCCAGTGTGTGGGCAGGGGTGTAGGAGGCCATATAATTCTTGACCAAGGGTGGGCAGGTTCGGGCCTGGAGGGCCTCACAGGTGAGCCAATCGCCTTTTCAGTCATCCGGATTAACTCACCTGTGCTCAAAAAGGATATCTTGAAAGTTTGGCATGTATGTGGCCCTCCTTACCCACCCCTGTTCTAGAGGGATACAGCTCATTATATACAACAGCCAGAACACAAGCCTATTTATACATACATACATACATACATACAGCATGTTATCTGCAGGCTTTTAGACAGACCATCCCCCCACAATCTCAGCCAACCATGTGTGTGATATGATACTCACGTTGCAGGGTGTTAGGACGATCTGTGTCCATCTGCCCTGGTATTCCCACCACAGATTCAGAATGGATGAAGCGCATCACTGTCCTCTCCCATTCCTTGTAAACATAAGTGACCGCGGGCCCACCACCAGTCTGACGTGCTGCTGCTGCCTCATCGGACATCTTTCTTTTCACAGCCATCTTTAAATCGTCGAACTTGTGCCGCACTAACCTCCAGTCCCTATTAGTAACCCCTACTGCCGACACAGCTCTGGCAATTTGGGACCAGGCCTGGCGCCTCTGGCTGGCATTAATGTCTCTGCCACCACATATAATTCCCTGTCGGGCACAGATTTCCCTGAGGAGAACCTGGATCTCCTCTGGGCTATAATTGGGGGCCCTGGGCCTTGCCACAACCCGTTGCCTTACAGACGGTGCCGTGTCTTCCTGTTCTATCCCTGGGGCCGCTCCCTCATCCCCACTACCTCCCACCAAGGGATCAGGCCCCTGACCCTCTGCCCCTTCCACTAGAATTCCTAGCTCTGGGGGCACTTCCCTCCCCCCCTGCTCTCCTCCTTGCTCTCCTCCTCCTCCTCTCCCTCCACCTCCTCCTCTCCCTCCACCTCCTCTCCCTCCACCTCCTCCTCCTCTCCCTCCTCTCCCTCCTCCTCCTCTCCCTCCTCCTCCTCCTCCTCTCCTCCTCATCCTCCTCCTCTCCTCAGATGTTCTCCTCACTCTCCTCCGCGCCTCTCTTGCCTTACCACCTCCTCTCCTCTAAACTCCTCAGAAAAAAAATTAACGATAAATCAAGATAATCTTTGTGTTGGTTTAGGAGGTAAAAAAAGATGCAAGTATTATGTGTAGTATTATGTGTGGGGGGAGGTCTTGGGGGGGGTGTAGGTGTGCAGTGGCCTACCACTAGGTGTAGCTATGTGTACGTATTAATCTATGTGTGTGAATTATGTGATATCAGTAATTATGTGTATTGTAAACAAAGGGTTAAATGATCTGCTAGTTCAAAATTGAAATTCTCTCTCTTCTCTCTCTACTTGCTCACCAAAAACCCACCAACGCCTAGACCTGTGTGTCTACTTGCAAAAGCTCCAGCACAGTCAATTATGTTCTGTTTTTGGCTCCCTTTTAAAGGCATACTGCCGTCAGGTTAAGTGGTACGTATCACGTATTTCGCGCTCTTTTCATACGCAAAGTGATCCGAGATATCGTAACTCATGCGCAAATCCTAACGTTTACGCATTCGCATCCATCGCTCGTATCTCGCAGCCCTTTGAATTTAATAGCGTCGGAAATGGTTTCATTTTTAAACTACGTAGGACTTGCGTTTTCACCTATTATTTACGCAGCTCGAATTTAATAGGGACCATAGTTCTTTTAACCCCAGAGACCCTTAATACATTTTTCTGGTCAGGGCTGTATTCTGTATTCTCAATAGGCTTCTCCCTGGGAGGTCAATTAACAGTCTTTTGAAGCAGTAAAAAAAAAATATTTGCACACAATCTCCAGGCATTTTTTTCAGTTGCAGCAATCCATGCAGCAAAATGTGCTTTCTCCACAGTTTCTCTCCAAATGCCAGGGCAGCAATTCTTGCAGCAAACCTTTTCTCCAGTGTTCCTTTTCAAATGCTGGTGCAGCAATATTTGTTTCTAGAAGGTTTATACTCTACTGTTTCTAGAAGTTTTATACTCTTTACTCCAAATGCAAAATCAATAGCTTATCATACTGTAATCCATTAAGCTATACAGTCTGCAGTCCAAAACTGGCATCTCCAATAATCAATCTCTTCTTCTCTAAGTTTGCTTTTACAGCTTTTCCAAGACTGTCGTCTAATACAGAGCCAGCAAGCTTTCACTCTCAGCTTTCACTCACTGCTTAGGCCATATATAAGTACCTACAACAATAAATTGCAATGCATACAGGAGATGTTTAATACAATATATTTACCAAGCTGTATATGCTAATATGTTTAATTAGCATATTAACTGCCTCAAGACCCCTGGCATAAACAAAGCAAATCAGCTAATCATAAGAGCCTAATCATAAGTTAATATCTGTATTATTAATCACTGTGCTGCCATGTTTGCCTACCTCCCTTCCCTCATCCCTTAGAGTATGTCACTGAATGAGATGGGCAGGCAACAAACTATGTATCATTCTAGTGAACACACATGGACAAAATCTCTCCATTTCTTTATCTGGTCATGTTTGCTGGCTCCTACACTATAAGGCACAATAGGAAGTTTTGCACTTTATTTCTGGCCAAGCTCACACACTGACTTGTGTAAACTGTTAACATGAAGGAAGAAGGCAAACATGTCAGCCCCTTTACATGCAAGTAGATGGAAAGTAAACAAAAATAGTAATTATACATAACTCTATATATTGTCCTTTTATTTCCGCTGTAGAACGTGCCACACTTGTAACTAGTCAGTCAGTATTCAACTGTTTGTGACAGAAATAAGGATGTCACAATATTTTGCAATACATTGCTATATTGCTACATATTGACTCAAATGTGATGCATTTGCTCTGCATTATTTGTAGCTAGGGTCAACAACCTTTGGGTCAAGAACTAAATGTAACTCATTGCAGATGAAAATGTGGCTCTTTTCTCACCTGCAAATCAGATTTCAGATGCAAGTTTATGTTCAGTTTCCTTTTATATATTTACATCTTCCCAGTGACTTATCTTCTAGAAAACAAAACATTCTTAGGACAATAAAAAAATAAAAAAATAGACAATATTATGTTTTATAACTTAAGTTATAAAAATATCATGCATATGACATTTTATCTAAAACGCAACATGTCTAAGACTGAACTCTTAGTCTTCCCACCCTCTACTACTGCTTCAATCCCTCACATCTCTCTCACTGTAGACAACGACATCATCACTCCCACCTCCCAAGCCTGTTGCCTTGGGGTTCTACTGGACCCTGCCTTGTCTTTCATTCCTCACATGCAGTCACTAACAAAATATTGCTTTCTCCATCTAAAAAACATATCCAAAATATGTTACTACCTCACACAAGACACAACTAAAATCCTAATACACTCTCATCATTTCTCGTCTTGACTATTGCAACTCGCCCACCCACTGCCTTTCCCCACTTAAATCCATAATAAATGCCTCTGCCAGGCTCAGCTTCCGTACACAACAATGTTGGCTGCTCCTCTTTGTCAATCACTGCACTGGCTTCCCTTAGCCTACAGAATAGAATTTTAAATCATGAACCTAACTTACAAAGCCCTTAACAACAGTGCACCCCCGTACATCTCTGCTCTCATCTCCAAATACTCCCTCACATGCCCTCTTCATTCTGCTAATGAGCTTCTTTCTACCACCCTTGTCACCTTCTCTCACTCCTGCCTCCAGTACTTTTCTTGTGCTGCCTCTATTCTCTGGAACTCCTTGCCTCGCTTAACCAGAATATCCTCCTGCCTCAAATCCTTCAAAACTTCAATAAAAACACATCTCTTTAAAGAAGCCTATCACCATCCATCCTAACATGCACTACACTTCTCTCTCCCTACTGTACCACATACGTAAGTTTGCAAGTTTCAATCCTACAAGGGGCTTTAGGGAAAGCGCTATGGACACCGGATTCCAAGCTCAAAGGCAGGGCCCTCCATTCTTTGCAATGTTTTAATTTTGAATTTGTCTTTGCCTGGAACTTATGTACAGTGCCTTGCAAAATTATTCACCCCCCTTGGCATTTTTCGTGTTTTGTTGCCTCACAACCTGGAATTAACATGGATTGTTTGAGGATTCGCATCATTTAATTAACAGATCATGCCCACAATTTTGAAGATGTTTTTTTTTTTATTGTGAAGCAATCAACAAATAGGCTAACATAACAGAAAAAGTCAATGTGCATAACTATTCACCCCATAAAGTCAATACTTTGTAGAACCACCTTTTATGGCAATCACAGCTCCAAGTCACTTTGGATAAGTCTCTATAAGCTTGCCACATCTTACCACTGGGATTTTTGCCCATTCCTCTTTGCAAAACTGCTCCAACTCTTTCAAGTTGTATGGTTTGCTCTTGTGAACAGCAATCTTTAAGTATGACCACAGTTTTTCTATTGGATTGAGGTCTGGGCTTTGACTAGGCCATTCCAACAACTTTACATGTTTCAAGTGTTGCTTTAGCAGTTTGTTTGGGGTCATTGTCCTGCTGGAAGGTGAACCTCCGTCCTAGCCTCAAATCACACACAAAGTGGTACAGGTTTTCCTCAAGAAAATCCCTGTATTTAGCACCATCCATCTTTCCCTCAACTCTGACCAGTTTCCCAGTCCCGGCTGCTGTAAAACATCCCCATAGCATGATGCTGCCACCACCATGTTTTACTGTGGGGATTGTGTTCTTTGGGTGATGTGATGTGTTGGGTGTGACAGACATAGCGTTTTCTTTGATTGCCGAAAAGTTACATTTTAGTCTCATCAGACCAGAGCACCTTCCTCCATACATTTTGGGAGTCTCCCACATGCCTTTTTGCAAACTCAAAACGTGCCATTTTGTTTTTTGCTGAAAGTAATGGCATTCTTCTGGCAACTCTGCCATAAAGCACAACTCTATGGAGCTTATGGCTTATTGTTGTTCTATGTACAGATACTCCAGTCTCTGCTGTGCAACTCTGCAGCTTCTCCAGGATTACCTTAGGTCTCTGTGCTGTGTCTCTGATTAATGCCCTCCTTGCTCGGTCCGTGAGTTTTGGTGGGTGGCCGTCTCTTGGCAAGTTTGCTGTTGTGCCATGTTCTTTCCATTTGGTTATGATAGATTTGATAGTGCTCCTATTGGTTATTTCTTGACCTCTGAAGTTTGAAGTGCTTTACTTCCTTAACCAAAAATGTTGCAGACACCTGCTTCTTTAATGTCATGTGGTAGTACTTTTAATATATGATGTGCCATATGCACAACTAAATGAATTCATTGTAAATTGTTCCATTCAGTTTATGTATGATCCAGAGTATTGAAGTGTTAAAAGCAGTTTCTGTATGTATATCAAAGTAACCAACATTTCTTATACAGTAAATGTTAAAATGTATTATTGTGAATTATGCCAAAATGTATAAGTGTAAATGATATTTCACCTATAGCTATACTTAATGCAAAGTGTAAGAAATAGAAGAGTGACAATTTAAATGATAATCCATTATTTTGTATTGCATTTTATAAACTTGAAAATGTTCTTTATAAAACTCTTTGTCCTTTTACGATAGATATTTAGTTTTGTATACGAGTCTGGCAATGCATTTATCATAATACAGTATACAGTACACTTTTGTACATTCACATTGTTATGAGATTACATACAACTGCCAGTTTTCTAATTACAATGCCCATTTGAATGCCAACTGCCTGGTAGGAGCATAGCCATTTACACAATGTCTGCATGTCATAAGGGAGATAATTGCAGCAAAAGCTTCACACACAACCAGTTTGCCAGTACTCATTTGAGTGCCAATTATCTGGGCAGATTAGTCACATGCACACTTGTTTTGTGCTTTTATAGAATTTTCAATTCAGCCAGTTCTGTGCCAGTAATAAAGCAAGGTTATGTATATAAGTTTACTGTGTTGACACCATCTTGTAGGCGAATATTATTGAATTAAAAATTCTCTGCTAGTCCAGATAAAATAAATCAGACGCATTTGCCCATGTTAAAATGTTAAGGCTGGCAATGCTGTTTGCCACACAATGTGAGGCTTTTTCTCCTCTGAGCACCTTCATAGCTCATCGCGAGCCCCGCGTTGAGCACCTTTGGTGCTCATTGTGTGGCTCGCAATGAGCGCCTTTGGCAATCATTGCAACCCCTTTCCCGTTCGTTATGCTCATCGGGAGCCCCGCACGGCTCGCGATGAACTTCCTCCGCCTTCTGTATGGCCCGCTTATTGCAGGGTTTGTTAACCTGCAAGTTTTGTGCTTGGGAATGCCATGTGTCTCTTTTCACCATCTCCCCCTGTCCCTTCCCTGTGTCTTTCTCCTCTGTGTGTCTGCTGAATCTTTGCGTGGCGCGCGCTGACTGCCGTTGGTTATATTTTCAAAGTCCCACGTGCCTGGTGTTGTTCGTGCAAGTGTTAATGTCTTTGCCATTGTGTATTTTCTAAGTCCCGTGTGCCTAGCAATGTTCGTGTGTGTTTCTGTTTGCATCGTTGTGTCTTTTCAAAGTCCCACCTGCCTGGTGTTGCTTAGCTTCATTTTCATCCTGTTTCAGAATTTTAAATTTTTTTCGCCAGTTATTTCTTCCCCACTTTGGAGATTTTGCATTGAGGCCTCTTTGCAGCTAAGTCCTGCGTGTCTCAAGATGAGCATCAGCTACGTCCAGAAGGTCGAACCCCTGCAATGAGCGCCTTTGGCGCACATTGCAGCCTAAGTCTTGAGTGCTTCAACTGCTCGCCTCGCTTCACGACGCTCGCAGTGCAATGAGAGCCTTTGGCGCTCGTTGCAGCCTAAGTCATGCGTGCCTTAACTGCTCGCCTCGCTACGTGGGGATTGAAAAGCATGACGGCAACTTGCAGTACGAAAACTATACGGACCCTTATGGAACATTAATTAACCCCCCATAAGTCCCATAAAGGTCTATACAGACTCTTATGGGACAATACTTATCCCCATCAGTCCAATAGGGGTATATATAGACCCCTATATGACACTATTAACCCCTACAATAATACTATTAGTGCCATGAGGGTCCTCCAGGACCCTCATGACACAAAGTTTAAAGACTACATTTTTAACCCCCCTCTACCCCATCACTCCCCTACCTTTTTAACCCCCCTCTACCCTATTAACTCCTACACTAACCACCTAACACCCTAATAAAATCCCTATTACCCCACTAATTAGCCAAAATTAAAAAAATAGTATTACAGAAAATAAAAAACCTACCTAATACAAAAGAACTGAAAATAATAAAAGAACATTACCAAAAAATAAAAACCTACATTACTGACAAATAAACAACCCACATTACAGGAAAAACAAAAAAAACTACATTACAGGAAATTTAATAACCTTCATTACAAGAAAAAAAACACATTACAGGAAAATAAATAACATACATTACATGGGAAAAAATAAACCTACATTACAGGAACATACATAACCTACATTACAGGAAAAAAACTACATTACTGAAAAATAAAAACACCTCCTATACTGAAAAATAAAAACACCTACAGTACAGAAAAAAAACATACATGACATGCAATAAAACATAAATACATACAGTAACACCCCTAACTACATACAAATAAACCCCTAAATACATACAATAAAAATATCTCTGTCTGACCTAAAACAACCACCACTGGGTTCTGTAATAGCCAAACCAATATATTTAATTTTCCAAGATTCACTCAACACATGGTCTCTACCAGATGACTGGAGAAAAGCAGATGTGATACCTATAGTTAAAAATGGAGCAAAAGCAAATCAGGAGAATTATAGACGAGTGAGCCTCACTTCTGTAGAGGGAAAGCTTTTAAAAGGGTTAATAAGGGATAATATACAAGAATATGTCTATTTGAACAGGATTATAAGTAGGAGTCAACATGGATTTATGAGGGATAGGTCATGTCAAAAAAATCTAATTAGTTTCTATGAGGAAGTTAGTAGGAACTAGGATCAAGGCAACTCAGTGAATGTAGTATATTTGGATTTTACAAAGGCTTTTGATACAGTGCCACATGGGAGACTATTGTGCAAACTAAGGGATACAGGAATTGCAGTAAATATCTGCTCATGGATTGAGAGTTGGCTAAAAGATAGGAAGCAAAGGGTTGTTGTAAATGGAACATACTCAGATTGGACTAATGTGGTAAGTGGGGTTCCTCAGGGTTCAGTATTAGGTCCTCTCCTTTTCAACACATTTATTAATGACTTAGAAGAGGGACTGGAAAGTATTGTCTCCATTTTCGCTGATGACACAAAGTTGTGCAAGGTAATTAAATCAGATAATGATGTGCTTTCCCTCCAAAGAAATTTACATAAAATTGAGGAATGGGGATCTAAATGGCAGATGAGATTTAATATGAAATTTTTTTAAGAAAAAATACCCATGCTATGTATAATCTTAATGGAGCAAATATAGGGGTATCAGATATTGAAAGGGATTTAGGAGTGCTTGTGGACAACCACCTAGGTAATAGTGCTCAAAGCCTAGTAGCAGCTGCAAAGGCAAATAAATTATTAGCATGTATTAAGAAGGGTATGGAAGCAAGGGAAGGACATATAATTCTGCCACTATACAAATCACTGGTAGGCCCTCATTTGGAATATGGAGTACAATTTTGGGCACCACTTCATAAAAAGGACATTTTAGAGCTGGAAAAGGTACAGAGGAGGGCAATGGAATGGAGGGACTAAGTTATGAAGGAAGATTAACCAAATTAAGCTTATTTTCTCTAGTAAAAAGGCATCTAAGAGGAGATATGATTACCCTATATAAATACATCCAGGGTCAGGGTCAAAGATTTGTCAAGGGAGCTTTTTGTGCCAAGAGGTTTTCAACTGATAAGAGGATATCCCTTGGGGTTAGAAGTAAAAATATTCCACCTTAAAGAAAGAAAAGGGTTCTTCACAGTAAGAGTGGTTAATCTGTGTAATTCTCTTCCAGAGGAGGTGGTGTCAGTGGATTCGATAGATAACGTTAAAAGGGGACTGGATTTATTGCTAATTAAAAAGGGAATTCAGGGTTATCCTGGATAATTAGAGAGAGAGTATTGATCCAGGGAGGAGTCCGATTGCCAGTATCTGGGGTCAGGAAGGAATTCTTATTTTTTCCCTTTGAGACGATTGGCTAAGTTTTGCTTGTGTTTTTTTCTGTTTGCTTTCCTATGGATCAATTAGTTATTAATTAAAAAAAAAAAAAAAAAAAAAAAATTGTTGATTCATAATTAATTAACAATGAATTAACATCTAATTAATTAACAACTAATTTGCATATTGCAGATCAGAGGAGATCTCAAAAGGTTAAACTTGATGGACTGAAAGTCTGTTTTTAACCTTATTACTATGGGCCTCATTCTATTAGCGGCCGTAGGAGATGCGGGGCCGCAAGGACCGGCCGCAAGCTATCCGGCTATTCTATTCCCCTCCGGCCAGGGATTCCGGCAAGCTTGCGGCCGGCGCCTTGCGGCCGCTCGCACCAGAGGAAAGCCTTTGATCTAAAACTGCCGCAAGAGAATCGGCCGCAAGAAAATCCTATTTGCAATTCAATTGCTCCGGGAACCCTCTCTGCAACGCTAAAACCGAGCCGCAGCTTACTTGCAGGAAAAAGGTCCCGCTAGCACCAATTAAGCAAAAAATATAGCCCAAATAAAGCCATCATGCACTCTGAGGAGACTATAAAGTGATTTTAGGTGTTAGCAAAAATAGCACAACATTCCCCTATACTTAAATCCGTAAATAATCTATTTTTTAATATATGTCAAATATCCATGTAAAAAGTCCAGAGGGCTTGGAGCACCTCAGACCCACCCACGCTGCGGCCGGAAAATAAACAGTTAATATCAACTCGGGTTTGGGCTGATGTGCAAGCTTGAGAGTGGGTTACTTTTAATCCTCATGTCCCCCAATATGATCCCTAGCATTTACAGAGCTTTACAGAGCTGTCTTCAATTTATTTTTGACTTTTAAGATTTCTGAGCTTACGACCGGTAGCAAGATTTACGGCCGGCCGTAAGAGGAGATCCTTGCGGGGCCGTATAATTGAATTGCAAGGTAACGGGACCCCCGCAAGGAATCGCAGCCTTGCGGCCGTTTTACGGCCGATAATAGAATGAGGCCCTATGTAACTACTACAGTATGTAACTATGTAACCTCACTAAACCTACAATAGGGTAAATAAGTCCACTAACCTTGCTAAAATGCCCCTCGAGCAATGACGGTTTCTGGCCTTCGTCCCTAGCATAAGGGACCTTCCTTCATGGCCGCAAGTCCGGCACCCCTACAAGAAAAAGAAACATTACAATTAATAAAACAAATAAACACAACATATAAAACAATACATTCTAAATATTACACTTACCTTACTGCTAATAAAGATTAAAAAAATCCCTGGAGGAGCTCCATACCGCAAATGAGGCTTGTAGCCTCTTCTTCCGGTAAATTTGGAAATTGGGCCTTCTGATTGGGTTAAAATGCTGTCAATCATATTTCAGCCAATCAGAAGGTGCAAAGGTGTGAGCAAATCAGAATGGGATACACCCCTATATCCCATTCTGATTGGCTGATGGACCTGTCATCCATTTGTAATACAATCAGAAGACGCTATTGCCTTCAGCCAATCAGAATGGGATACACCCTTGATTATGATTGTCTCCAAGCATCAGCTTCTTCTTATTGACTGATATAACTGTCAATTAGATTGCAGCCAATTGCAGCCATTCTAAGATTCAAGGAGATGATTGTAAACTTTACATAAAACCAACTGAAATCGCTAACACATTTGTAAAATACTATAAATCAATATATAATTTAGAAGAAAACAAACATTTTGTTAAACCTTCACAAAAACTTATAACAAACTTTTTAAATCAAATCACTTTGCCAAAAATCTCAGAAAATCAATTTAATAATTTGGAAGAACCAATAATGGACGAAGAGATATTAGCAAGTCACCATGTGCTGATAGTTTCTTGAACATTTATTACAAGACTTTTGCATCAGTCCTGATAAAACATCTGAGAAACATGTTCAATGAAATAAAAGAAGAGGGTACTACAATACAAAAAAACCTTGGAGGCCGCTATAGTCAATATACTTAAACCAGATAAAGACAATTTGAAATGCCAAAACTACCGCCCGATATCATTATTTAACACAGATATTAAAATGTATTTATCAATTTTGGCTGCTGGATTAAACCCCCTTCTAGCCAACTTAATAAACACAGACCAGACAGGATTCATAAAAAATAGACAATTAACAGACAACACCCAAAAATGAATTGATATCTTGGCCTATGTACAATTGACAAAAATACAACTAGTAATGATGTCCAGCGATGCCGAAAAGGCATTCAATAGAGTCAATTGGCAATTTATTCAGCTGGTGTTAGAAAAGTATGGATTCGGAAAGTTTGGGACCCATGCTATGAAAGCTTTAGATACAGAGGTAAACGCCTATGTCCTTGGACCGAGCTTTAAATCTGAAAATTGTAATATTCGCAATGGTACTAGACAAGGCTGCCCTTTGTCTCCATTAATATTTGCTTTGATAATAGAACCTCTTTTGCAAAAAATGAGAAGTTGTGAAGACATTGAGTGTATAATAACAGGATCCATAGTCAATAAAACTACTATTTTTGAAAATGACCTAGTGGTAACGTTAACATATCTGATAAAATCACTAGCAAAACGTCATCAAATAATCAAAGAATACAGCACAGTATCATACCATAAGGTTAATGTCCCCAAAATGGAAGTTCTGTATCTAAACCTTGAAAGCGAAGAAAAACTCGAACTAAGAAGGAAATTCATGTATAGATGGAATAATAAAAGTATAACCCATCTGGGTATTAAATTCACACCAAATATAAGTAATATTAGTAAAAACTACTTTCCTATTCTCCCAGATGATATTAATTATAAACAAAAAAACATAATCATTAATATATTGCTAGTCACTATGGGCATCATTCTATTATCGGCCGTAAATCGGCCGTAAGGCTGCGATTCCTTGCGGGGGTTCAGTTAACTCGCGATTCTATTATACGGCCCCGCAAGGATCTCCTTTTACGGCCGGCCGCATATCTTGGAACCGGCCGTAAGCTTTGAAATATAAAAACTCAAAAATAAATTCAAGCCTGCACTGTACAGCTCTGTAAATGCTAGGGATCATATTGGGGGACATGAGGATTAAAAGGAACCCACTCTCAAGCTTGCACATCAGCCCAAACCCAAGTTCAAATTAACTGTTTATTTTCCGGCTGCGGCGTGGGCAAGTCCAAGCACTCTGGACTTTTTACATGGATATTTTACGGATATTAAAAATAAAATATTTTACGGATTTGAGTATCGGATAATTATGTGCTATTTTTTCTAACACCTAAAATCCCTTTATAGTCTTCTCAAAGTGCAGGATGGCTTTATTTGAGCTATTTTATGTGCTTAATTGGTGCTAGCGGGACCTCTTTCCTGCAAGTAAGCAGCGGCTCATTTTTAGCCTTGCAGAGAGGTTTCCCGGAGCAATTGAATTGCAAAACTCTTGCGGCCGTTTTAGATCAAGGGCTTTCCTCTGGCACGAGCGGCCGCAAGAGATAGCAAGGCACCGGCCGCAAGCCTGCCGGAGCCTCCGGCCGTAAGGGAATAGAATAGCCGAATAGCTTGCGGCCGGTCCTTGCGGCCCCGCAACGGCTGCGGCCGCTAATAGAATGAGGCCCTAAATGGCTTATAGCAACTCCTCTACCTTCTTGGAGTGTTCTTAAGATGGTTGTAGAGAGAAATAAAAAAAATTGAATTAGACTACAACACTATGAATAAAAAAAAATTATAGAAAAAATAAGCTAAATGGTCATTATGGAAAGAATATTAAAACTGAAAAAGCATAAACCCTAAAACTGTCTCCTGAAGACTCTCCATTCCACATCCAATCCCTAAACTTAGCATAAGAAAACCCACATTCAGAATATTGTAATGTTAACTGTTTAGTACCAGAAGCAAAAGTAATGATGTAAATAAAAGGACCTTTGTCAGGTGCAGTACAAGTAGAAACTATGAAGATATACTCTCTGTGACATCATAGAATGAACAAAACCCTGACTAAAACCACTTTGCTTGCTTGGACTTATGTTTGTAATTGTTTTTGTATTTGAAACATACTGTTTTATATTGTATTGTCTTTTTATACTTGTTGTACTATAAAAATGTATAAATAAAAAAATATATAAAAAAAAAGAAGGCACAAAGGTGTGAGCCAATCAGAATGGCATACACCCCTATATCTCATTCTGATTGGCTCATGGACCTGTCAGTCATTTGTAATCCAATCAGAAGGTGTTATTGCCTTCAGCCAATCAGAATGGGATACACCATTGATTCTGATTGGATCCAAGAATCTGCTTCTTTTTATTGGCTGATATAACTGTCAATCAGATTGCAGCCAATCAGAAGATGCAGATGCTTGGAGCCAATCAGCATCAAAGGTGTATCTCATTCTGATTGACAGAAGGCAATAGAGCTTTCTGATTGGATTAAAAATGACAGACAGGTCCATCAGCCTATCAAAATGTGCTATAAGGGTGTATCCCATTCTGATTGGCTCACACCTTTGCACCTTCTGATTGGCTGAAATATGATTGATAGCATTTTCAGCCAATCAGAAGGCACCATTTCCACATGTTTACCGGCACAAGCGCTGCAATCCTCATTTGCGACGGGGGGCTCCTCCAGAGAGGAGCTCCGTTAGATTTTTGGAGTTTTTTGTGCAATATATATATTTTTTTTCCATGGGCCCTACCGGAGAAGACTAGAAGGAGGATGGGGGCATCGCGGAAAGATAAGTGTAATATTTATAATGTCTTGTTTTATATGTTGTGTTTATATGTTTTATTAACTGTAATGTTTCTTTTCTGTGTGTAGTTAAAGGTATTAATCTGTGTAGTTAGGGGTATTAATCTGTGTAGTTAGGGATATTAATGTATGTAGATAGGGTATTAATGTATATAGATAAGGGATTAATGTATGTGGAGAGGGGTATTAATGTATGTAGATAGGGGATTAATGTATATAGATAGGGGTATTAATGAATGTAAATAGTTGATTAATGTATGTAGATACGGGTATTATTGTATGTAGATAGGGAATTAATTTATGTAGATAGGGCTATTAATGTATGTAGAGAGGGGATTAATGTATGTAGATAGGGGCTTAATGTATGTAGTTAGGGGTATTATTTTATGTAGTTATGTATGGAGTTTTTTTATTTTTGGTAGTGTTCTTTTGTTATTTTCAGTAATGTCCGTTTTTATTTTGTGTAAATAGGTGAGGGTTTGATTTTCTGTATTTGATAAAAGTTTGATATCTCTGTTGATAGGGTAGAGGGGGGTTAATAGTGTAGTGTTTATACTTTGTGTCATGAGGGTCCTGGAGTGTTATTCTAGGGGTTAATAGTGTTCTATGTTGGACTGATGGGGTTAAGTATTGTCCCATAAGGATATGTATATACCTTTACGGGACTTATGGGGGGTTAATTAGTGTCCCATAAGGATCTGTATAGACCCTTATTGGACTGATGGGGTTAAATAGAGGCTTATGGGACTCTGTATAGAGCCTTATGAGTGATGATGTTAATTTGAGGCTCATGAGTGATAGGGTTAATTTTTATTGAAGCGCAGGTCTTTTAAGGATCTTTAAGGTTGTTTCAGGACCCAGGGATGGACATTTGAATTTTTAAATGCAGCAGGGGTCCCGATTGGGACTCCCACTGCAAGTGTTAATGTAGGGACCCCCTGGGGATGCCGATGGGGCATTCATTTTAGGTGCCGGGGGGGGGGGGCTACTTATTGTTCCTCCATGGCTGGCCTTAAATATTTGTGTGCCACTAGCTCTTTTAGAACCTGCAGTGGGGACTTTCAATTTTTCCCCATCGGATACCCCTGCATCATTGAGGGTCAATGGGGGCATCATGTGGAGCATATATAAGGGCTTCTAAAGCCCTTGTGAGTCCTCCTGAGCACATGTAGGACTTTATCCTGCATGTGCGCACTGCAAGCTGGGATACCTTTGCGAACTTGGGGGAATCGGGCAATTGAATAAGGATTTGCGATTTTAGCCCTGCAAAAGTGACACATCAACGGCTTCAGAGTGGTGTAGGCTCTGAGTTGTATGGCCGCCATTTTTGCAGGCCGAAAATTGGAACCCGTTCCGAACTCGCAGAAAGACGCCAATTGAATAGCAAATGTGCCTGCAATCTCCACTTGCGAGCTCGGATGCAATTAAATGAGGCTATTAATCTTCAATTTAAGCATTTGAAGCTGATTTGTCATTAGAACATTAATTATTTGTGGAATGTATTGTAATAGCTAGAAATGTACTTAATAGGATGCTGAGTATGGCACAAACAGTTTATTATAATGGAAGCAGTAGTACTTGGTGACAAAAATATCTGATTTTTGAAAATCAACACAGTCTTTATATAGGATTTTTTTGTTTAATAATCAGGGAATAATTTCAATTGGATATAAAAACATATAACAAAATTAACAAACTAATTCAACCAAGCATTTACAGTGGTGGTGGTGGTGGGGGGGGGGGAATATTTGATCCCCTGTTGATTTGGAACATTTGTCCACTGACAAAGAAATGATCAGTCTATAATTTTAATGGTAGGTATATTTTAACAGTGAGAGACAGAATAACAAAAAAAAACGCATGTCAAAAAAGTTATTAATTTATTTGCAGGTCAATGAGGCAAAGTATTTGACCGCTACAACTTAGCACTTGGTGTCAAAACCCTTGTTAGCAATCACACAGGTCAGATGTTTTTTGTAGTTGGCCAGCAGGTTTGCACACATCTCAGGAGGGATTTTGTGCCACTCCTCTTTGTAGATCCTCTCCAAGTTATTAAGGTTTCAAGGCTGAAGGTTTCAGTTCCCTCCACAGATTTTCTATGGGATTAAGGTCTGGAGACTGGCTAGGCCACCCGAGGACCGTAATGTGCTTCTCCTTGAGCCACTCCTTTGTTGCCTTGGCTGTGTGTTTTGGGTTTTTGTCATGCTGGAATACCCATCCATGACCCATTTTCAATGTCCTGGCTGAGGTGACTATGGTCCCAGCTGCCTTAACATGATTAACAAGATCCTCCCGTGTAGTTCTGGGCTGATTCCTCACCATTCTCATGAACATTGAAACTCCATGAGGTTAGATCTTGCATGGAGCATCGGACTGGGGGAGACTTGCAGTTATTTTGTGTTTCTTCCATTTGGGAATAACCGCACCAACTGTTGTCACCTTCTCACCAAGCTGCTTGCCGATGGTCTTGTAGCCCATTCCAGCACTGTGTAGGTCTACAATCATGTCCCTGACATTCTTCGGACAGCTCTTTGTTCTTGGCCAAGGTGGAGAGTTTGGAATCTGGATGATTGATTGCTTTTATGGGTAGGTGTCTTTTATACAGGCAACAAGCTGAGATTAGGAACACTCCATATAAGAGAGTGCTCCTAATCTCAGCTTGTTACCTGTATAAAAGAAACCTGTGAGCCAGAAATCTCGCTGATTCATATGGGATCAAATATTGATTTCCCTCACTGACCTGCAAATGAATTTATATCTATTTTGACATGCGTTTTTCTTGTTTGTTTGTTTTTTGTTATTCTGTCTCTCACTGTTAAAATACACCTACCATTAAAATTATATGATCATTTCTTTGTCAGTGGACAAACGTTCAAAATCAGCAGGGGATCAAATATTTTGCCCCCACTGTAAAGAGGGAATCCCTTACACTGTATTAATTCCTAGTCTGCCAAAATTAGAATACCCAAATAATTAAAGCTAACTTTATTGTACCACCATATAATGAAAAACATCTTTATACAGTATTTAACCAGCGACTTGCCAGTCAAAAAATGACGGTCAATAGAATTTGAAAGCAGGAAATGCTGTTTGTGACACAATGTGATTCTTTAACACTCTAAATCTTTTTCTTATCTACAAAGAATTACAAAAATGTTTCTTTAATTGTTTTTATTGTTTTAACAATGTACTGTTAAACCATATCAAACTTTGTAATTATCATGTATGGAATAATAATATAACAATCCATCAAATTTCTCAGAATACGTATTGTTAAACCATTACGTGAAGGTTTATAATATTCAACTTATATTGTAAACAGTGGGTAATGTTTTTTTTTAACAATACTAACATGAAATTGTTGAACTTTTTGTAAATATGTCTCTTCAACCACTTCAACCACTTCAATTACTTGTATTCAAACTCCTGGTAAAGCACATAGGTATTGAATACAGAGGAAGGCAAACAATAAAAATCCCCATTGCAACTTAGCCAATTGTCTCAAAAGGGGAAAACATTTAATTCCTTCCTGACCCCATTAAATGGCGATCGGATTACTCCCTGGATGAGTACTATCTATTTAATTGTACATTTAATTTTTTTAACAAATGTTTCTGCTGTAAATGACATAAATCTTTTTTAACATTCATAAAATTAATTTTGCAAACTTTTTAACATACAATGCTAACAATGCAAACATTAACAGGAAGAAGAAGGCAAATTTCAATAAATGTAATTTCAACTAAATTTGTTGAAAGTATTGTCCAAAAATGATTCCTTCCTGACTCCTTTAACTGGCAATCGGATTAATCCCTGGATCAATAATCTATATAGCATGCACCATTTACATTTTTCAACAAATGATGATGCTGCTACTAACATTAAACCTTAATTACAAAGAATTCATCCACTTATTAATCCTTTTCAAACATATTTTTAAGCCTACAAACCTGAAAGAAAAATATTACATTTTAAACCGTAAACTTACTACAATGCAAACTAACTGTTTTGTGGAGCCAATCATGTCTAAACTGACTTCCTTTTTTTTTTCTCAGAAATTATTTACTAGAGAAATAAGAAGCTATTGCATTGTATAGGCAGTTTTTTGTTCTTTTTTCCTGTTCCCTTTTTCTTCTCTTTTCTTTTTTCAAAGAACAAAATGTTATTTAATACATTGCTACAGCAGGAATTATGAACATAGAGTAAATAATACTTTAACTAAACATAAAACATCATGCAGGGCAGCGGACAGACACAGTAGGATTGGGGATATTTAGGGATATACCTCATATCATATAAAATATGTATTTGCCAACAAAAATTATTTTCAAAAAATGCATTTCTCCTAACACCGCAATCCAACTTTTTTCTTTTCCCCTTCTTTTTCCCTCTCTTTCTCTCTTGTTTCCTTATTTTCAAAAAGGATTTGCTACATAAACTTAATCTATTTTTTTACAGAACGACAATACAAACATTTAACAAATCAATTAAACAAAAAAAAAGATAGAAAAAAAAGGGTGCATTATTTAATTTTTGCCCTAAAAAATACAAAGAGAGAGTGCAAAAACATCTTCATATTAAAACTTAATCTTAATAGACTGTAGCAATTATAACCTTTTGATAATATTAGACAATCTTTAAAATTATCTTTTTGTCTCAATTTTACCCCCTTTTCCTTTTTTTCTACTCTTTTTTTCCCCTCTCTCTTTTTCTTATCTCTTTCCCTTTCCCTTCCCCCTCTTTATCCCAAAATGACATCTTAGTAATAAATCGCTAAATTAATCCAGAAACAGGAAGGCAAAAGTCATATAGTATAGCAAGCTCATGAAATAACAAGCATATACATACAAAACATGAAAGAGAAGAAAAAAAATTAAAAGAGAAAGGAGAGAAAGCAATTTTTACTTCCTTCCCCTTCCCCTCCTTTTTTCACCGGCCAAAGGGGATGGGGGAAAAGGTGAAGAAGGAGGAGTCTATAAGAGAACACTCCCCAAAAAAAGATCTCCCATTTTTTTTATACTTTTGATCCCATATTACCCACTTTTTAGGAGGAAGCAGGGAAAGCGTAATTTCCTCAATATTACTCTCCAAGAAGCGTGTTTTACTAATTTTTATCAAGATTTTGGACCAAATGGGAACCTTTACTTGCTTCCAGTTTGACGCGATTGAGGTTTTTTGCTGCCATAAAGATCTGTATCAATAGAGCTTTTATTTCTAATGTAACTTAATTAGTTACACCGGCACCGATCGTGACCCCGCTGCATTTAAATTTTAAAATTTCCCGCCTTGCGGGTCCATAAAGGACCGTAAAGGTCTTGAAAGGACTCGCACTAAAAAATATTAACCCCAGGCAACTAAAATTAACCCCATAACTCATGGGGGTCAATACAGACCACCATAAGCACTTAATTAACCCCATAACTCATGGGGGTCAATACAGACCCCCATAAGCACCTAATTAACCCCATAACTCATGGGGGTCAAAAAAGACCGCCATAAACACTTAATTAGCCCTATAACTCATGGGGGTCAATACAGACCCCCATAAGCACTTAATCAACCCCATAACTCATGGGGGTCAATACAGACCCCCATTAGCACTTAATTAAACCTGTCACTCATGGGGGTCAATACAGCCCCCTATAAGGCCTTAATTAACCCCATAACTCATGGGGGCCAATACAGACCCCCATAATCACTTAATTTCCACATAACTCATGCGGGTCAATAAAGACCCCCCATAAACACTTAATTAACCCTCTAACTCATTGAGGTCAATACAGACCCCCATAGGCACTTAATTAACCCCATTACTCATGGGGGTCAATAAAGACCCCCATAAGCACTTAATTAACCCTATAACTCGTGGGGGTCAATACAGACCCCCATAAGCACATAATTAACCGTGTAATTCATGGGGGTCAATACAGAACCCCATAAGCACTTAATTAACCCCATAACTCATGGAGGTCCATACAGACCCCCATAAGCACTTAAATAACGCTATAATTCATGGGGGTCAATACAGACACCCATAAGCACTTAATTAACCCTATAATTCATGGGCCTCAATACAAAACCCCATAAGCACTTAATTAACCCTATAACTCATGGGGGTCAATACAGACCCCATAAGCACTTAAATAACCCTGTCACTCATGGGGGTCAATACAGACCCCAATAAGGCCTTAATTAACCCTATAACTCATGGGGGTCAATACAGACCCCCATAAGCACTTAATTAACCCTATAACTCATGAGGTCAATACAGACCCCCATAAGCACTTAAATAACCCTATAATTCATGGGGGTCAATACAGACCCCCATAAGCACTTAATTAACCCTGTAATTCATGGGGGTCAATACAGAATCCCATAAGCACTTAATTAACCCCATAACTCATAGAGGTCCATACAGACCCCCATAAGCACTTAAGTAACCCTATAATTCATGGGGGTCAATACAGACCCCCATAAGCACTTAATTAACCTTATATCTCATGGGGGTCAATACAGACCCCCATAAGCACTTAAATAACCCTGTCACTCATGGGGGTCAATACAGACCCCCATAAGGCCTTAATTAACCCTATAACTCATGGGGGTCAATAAAGACCCCCATAAGCACTTAATTAACCCTATAATTCATGGGGGTCAATACACACCCCCATAAAGCCTTAACTAACCCTGTCACTTATGGGGGTCAATACAGACCCCCATAAGCCAATAATTAATCCTGTCTTTCTTGGGGGTCAATACAGACCCCCATAAGCACTTAATTTACCCCATAACTCATGGGGGTCAATGCAGACCACCATAAACAATTAATCCTCTAACTCATGGGGGTCAATACAGACCCCGATAAGCCAATAATTAACCCCGTCACTCTTGGGGGTCAATACAGACCCCCATAAGCACTTAATTTACCCCATAACTCATGGGGGTCAATGCAGACCCCCATGAGCTTCTATTTAACCCCATCAGGCCCATAAGGGTATATTATGACCCTTATGGGACTGTTAAAAACCTAACATTAACCACATAAGTGCCATGACTGTCCACAAGGACCATCATGACACTAACTACAAACACTACACTATAACCCCCAATAAACCATTAAATCTAAACTAACCCCCCTCTACACTAATATATTAATACTTACACTACCTACCTACACTACCTACCCCCTAATAAACCCCCCCACCACTCTAATTACAGAAAATAAAAATAAAAAATTTCAACCCCCCCACTACAGAAACAAAACAAAACAATTACACACCTGAAAAGGAAAGACAGACATACACAATACAATATATACATATAATACATTACATATAATAACAATAAAATTCCCCCTATCTATCTAACATATAATCTATCTAATATACAATAAATCCTAACTATATCAAATACATCCCCCTATCTATCTAATATACAATAAATCCTAACTACATACAGAAACCCTAATTCTAAGCTAAAATAAAATAATTAAAATCTTAACTACATACACAAACCCTAATTCTAAGCTAAAATAAAATAATTAAGACCACTTACCTTTGAGATGTCCCTTCAGATCACCAACCTAGGGGTAAAACAAAAAATAAAATTAGTACAACACATTAACATAAATTAAATAAACATTATACACATTCTAAATATTCTACTCACCTTACCAGCATGTCCCGTCCTTCTTCTTTTCTTCTCCGGCGCGGCCCTGTTAAAAAAAACACAATACATTACTACACATACAGACACAAAATAAAATAAACATATAAATATACATTCAACTTACCTCCTCGCGATGTCCCCGGCCTCCTCCTCTTCAGCCCCGGCTGGGCCCTGGAACCACCCGCGCTCTAAAAAAATAAAAAAACTAACGGAGGTCTGCACTCGCAGACCTCCCCCACGCTAATGAGCCTCCCGCAGCCTTTTCCGGAAGGAAATTGGCAATGGCGGCTTCTGATTGGCTGAAAAAGCTGTCTATGAATTTCAGCCAATCAGAAGTCGTCAATGTGTGAGCCAATCAGGATGGGATACACCCCCAAATCCCACCCTGATTGGCTAAAGCACCTGTCAATCTTTATTGGAACCAGCCACAAGGCGCAGATGCCTTCAGCCAATCACAGTGGGATACACTCCCACGGAGTGATTTGGTGAAGACATCTGCGCATTCTCATTGGCTGCCAACATTGGCTTTTCGGTTAGTATTAGTGTTTATGGATGTAGTTAGGATGTATTGTATATTAGATAGATAGAGGGATGTATTTTATATAGTTAGGATTTATTGTATATTAAATAGATTGTATGTTAGACTGATAGGGGGTATTTTATTTGTATTATATGTAATGTATTGTATGTATGTATTGTATTGTGTTTGTCTGTCTTTCCTTTTCAGGTGTGTATTTTTTTTTCTCTAGTGGGGGTTGTAATATATTTTTTTATTTTCTGTAATGTAGTTTATTTTTTATTTTTGGTGACTTAGATTTTTTTATTTTCTGTAATGTAGTTTTTTTTTATTTTTTGTGACAGGTTTTTTTATTTTCTGTAATGTAGGTTTTTTATTTTTTGTAATTAGAGTGGTGGAGGGTTTATTAGGGGGTAAGGTTGTGTAGGTAGGTAGTGTAAGTGTTAATAGATTAGTGTAGAGAGGGGTTAGTTTAGATTTAATGGTTTATTGGGGGTTATATTGTAGTGTTTGTAGTTAGTGTCATTAGCACTTAATTAACCCCAGCATAGAGGGGGTTAATTTTAGGTGCCCCGGCCGGGATTAGTAATATTGTGCCGAGGGCCCTTTAAGTAGCCGCGGCGGGGAAGTTAAAATTTTTAAATGCAGCGGGGGCCTGATCTATGCAGATTGGGGACCCCCACTGCAAGGGGTTTATGTGGGGACACTTCGGGGGTCCAGATGGGGACCCCCAGCATAATGGGGGGTTAATTTTGTTATTTTTATGTAGTTTTTTTTATTTTTTGTGACTTAGGTTTTTTTATTTTTTGTAATTAGAGTGGTGGGGGGGGGTTTATTAGGGGTAGGTTGTGTAGGTAGATAGTGTAAGTGTTAATAGATTACTGTAAAGGGGGTTAGTTTAGATTTATTGGTTTATTGGGGGTTATAGTGTAGTGTTTGTAGTTAGTGTCATGATGGTCCTTGTGGACCGTCATGGCACTTATCTGGTTAATGTTAGGGTTTAAACAGCCCATAAGGGTCATAATATACCCTTCTGGGACTGATAGGGCTAAATAGAGGCTTAAGGGGGTCTGTATTGACCCACATGAATGACGGGGTTAATTAAGGCCTTATGGGGGTCTGTATTGACCCCCATGAGTGACAGGGTTAATTAAGTGCTTATGGGGGTCTGTATTGACCCCCATGAGTTATTATAATTCCCCACCGCGGCTCTTTAAAGGGCGCGCGGCACACTATTAATAATCTCGGCTGCGGCAAATTATAGTGGGGAATTGAAAAATTTTAAATGCAGCGGCGGGTTGATCGGTGCCGTTCGGGGACCCCCGCTGCAAGGGGTTAATGTGTTGGTGCTATGGGAGTCCCTACGGACCCCTGCAGCAAGGTTAATGTGGGTACCCCTCGGGGGTCCCGACGGGGACCCCCTCATAGAGGGGGGTTAATTTTAGGCGTCAGGGGGGTAGTTGGAGTACCCCCCACGGCAGAGCTTATGTGTGGGACTGCCGCGGAGGTCCCGTTTAGGACCACTGCACTAATTGATGAGGTGCGGGAGCCTGCGAGATCATCTCGCAGGCTGTCACTTCTCATGTAAATTATGGCAGTGTTCATATGGACGGCCCTGCTGCATAGCTCACACGTTGCTCGCAGCAGGGCTAATGTAATAGCGTCATAACTTTGAGAAATGTTGCAGTACGTAGGGTTTAAGTAGAAGCCTCTTATTTACGAGGCTGGAATTTAATAAGGCTGATATTATTTATCTAACTCTAGTTAACAAATTCATGTTTATTTTGTGCCTCCTATAGAAGTAAAAAAATGCTATCTTTCTCCATACCTCCCATACCCCTTGAAGAAAAGGGAAGAAAAAAAAACAGAAGCACCTTATAGCAGAAACAGGATCTTAGCATAGAAGTTTTTAATTCGGTCTATTTCAAATTCCATTCTTTAACACGTTTTTTTGGCCTTTTTGGGAGAGTTGTCCTCCTTGAGTCATAAGTTATAAATAATTTAGTAGGAAAGCCCCATTTGTATCTTACATGATTTTCCCTTAATACTTTAGTTTATTCAGAGAATTATCTTCTCTTGAAAGATCAGAGAATATTAAAAGATTTTCAGAGAATATTAAAAGATTTTCATAAGGAGGCTCAAGTTGTTTAGCCTCAAATGCTTTTCTAAGGATCTCATCTCTGTGCAAAGATGAGTGAAATTTAATAATAACATCTCTAGGGAGATCTCTATCTATTCTTTTAGGAAGTGGAATTTTGTGAACTCTGTCTACCAACTGTTCAAGTGCACAGTCTGTTTTTAAAGTATCAGTAAGAAGTGTTTGAACATAATTCTGACTGAGTAACAGTTTCAGAAATTCCTCTTATCCGAATATTGTTTTCGGCGGGAAAATCTTTTTTTTTTTTTTTTGTATTTTAATTTTGAGATCTAAGACTTCTGCTCTTAATACTGATGTCTGTGTACCAATTATCAGTTGTTCCTTTCCAATTATATTATAATTAGATTCTAAAATATCTATTTTCACCCCTAAATCATTTATTGCAATTACATGTTTAGCAATCTCTGCTGTTAAATCTTTTAGTAAAGAGTTTTTATATTCTGCCAGAATAGTTTTCATCGTTGTAATTGTAAGTCTTTCTTCTTCAGGTTTATTTGGAATATGGTTTTCTTCAAATTCTATAACTTCTTCTACACTGGTCTGATTAACTGAGTGGTCTGAGTTGCACATGGCTTCCTCTTCCACATGAGTTTTATCTAGCTCTTTATTTGTATTTCCTGGGGGAAAAAACATACCTGGAGTTTTTGCCATTACATTTTTCTTTTCACTAGCTTTTGTTTTAGTGTTATGATTTTCCCTCTTCATTGTGCTAACTTAATCCAAGATTTGACATCCAAGACATTCCATTTTTTTTATTTTTCCTTGAAACTGTTTTCCTTTCAAAGAGCACAGGAGATTTTTTATTTTTGTATATGTGATGTAAGGCCTTTTTTTTGTTTTGTTATTTTTCTTTCTTCATTTTTTGTTTGTTCTTACTGTATTTTTCTGAAATTGTTGACATATTTTTGTAACTGAAATAGTGTCCCACTAAGAAGAGGCCAATTGACCTTCAATTTCTTCCTTCAAATGAAACCACTATTATCTGTGATTACAAAACCTTGTAGTACACAGACTTAAAAGTTTGTTCTTGGGAATTATTGATGGTCATGGCAAATGCCATGATAACTGGAAATTGTCTCACTTGGAGCTAAATCAATTCTTGGTATAAAAACTTGTTCACCTTTATGGGTCCCAGTCATAATTTCTGCATGTATAAAATGATCTTTTAAATCATGCACAATTAATCTGGTCCCATTTCAAAGTCCTTTTTTTGGAATCATATTTCTTAATAGAATGACAATTGCCCCTTTTTTCAATTGCAAAACATGTGGTGGCATGAATGATGAATTTAAAAATGTTGTTATTTAGATTCAAGGCATCTATATTGATGTTAATATCACTTTGTTTGCAATTTCTGAGTGATCATTGTTATTCAGAGTGTTTAGAAAGATTGCTGATATGAGTGATTCCTTGCAAACCATTGTTGATGGAATTTCAATGGTATAATTGGGTAAATCACGTATTTGTGGATGTTTTCCTTCTCCAATTTGAATGAGCCAATCATTGAATTAATTTTGGCCTTCAGATCTCATATTTAATTCTAATTTGAGATGTGTAAATATGTTCCACAGTTTACTTTTCTTGATACATGCTTCAATTATATCAGTTCTATTTCCATGTAGCACAACAGGTAATGTTTGTCTAAAATCTCCTCCTAACCGCATCATCTTTCCACCAAATGGCAAATTATTATCCAACACTTCTTTTAAAAATCTATCAATACATTGCAACGCATGACATGACATCATTGTTGCCTCGTCTATGATAATTAATTTACTTTGTTTAAATTTTTTGGCTTATAAAGAATTCAGTCGAATATCTGACACTGCTGTTTCTAAAAGGGGAACTGGCAGTTTAAATCCACTATGCACAGTTCTACCACCGTCTAACAAAAGTACTGCAATTCCAGTTGTTGCAAATGGCATTGCTATCTGACCCTGTGCTCGAATGTAACTCATCAAACAATTGTACAGATAAGGTTTTTCCTGATCCTCCTGGGCCTTCTAGCTAGAAATAATGTTATTTGACCATTTCATCATCTGTAGCATTTGTGATGGCATTAAATGCTTTTAATTGTAAAGTATTTAAAGTTGCCAGTTTTTCTTCTCTTTTTTGTTTTTGTAGGTCAGTGTCATAATAATCAAAGTTGATGTCATCTATAAGTCATGGATCAGGCAAATTAAAAGTTGCACAATTTAATCCATGAGCAAGCAATATTTCTTGAATTTCCATTAAAGCTTTTAACTGTGCTATTGGCTCATTGTAACATTTCAAGAAGTCTTCGGACATATTTAATTTAAATGTTTCCCACAAAGTAAAAGCATCAGGTACATTGAAAAATATGCAAATGAACGTAAATTGTTGTCTCATTTGCTTTCGCATTTGACATAGTGTTGCTTCTTCCAAACACCTCTCCCATTCTGTATCATCAGCTATGAAGTTTTGATGTCTTGCAGCTAATAGGAAAGTATCATAAACTATGTCATTCACTGTGCGTAAATGTTCAAAATGTTGTGCACCGGGAACATGTAAAAGAAGTACTCTTAAACTAAACGTTCAATGTCTCTTGGACTGAGAGGTATTAATTTTTGGTATAATTTTATGTGTATCTCTTCTTTGTTCTCGCCATAGATTATTTACAAATACAGTACGTAGTGATATGGAATCTCAATGTATAAAAATTGTCTGGCCTGCGTATCCTGGCAGTTTACTTTAAACCATGCAGTAAGTGTTGTATCTCTGTGTTCACTTTGAGCTAAGGCAGTTCTTTCATTGCCTGCAATAAAGCAAACAAACTAACTATGTGGCAAATGTACAGCTAAACCATACACAGCCTGTGACCGATCATGCATCTTAAATTTCAGAAGCCACCACATTGCTTCAGGAGCACTGACATAGCGTGCATCTAAATAATTTGAAAGTTCGTCATGTAAAATTTGATTTTCCTTTTCGTTTGCTGCACATTGCACAACAGTTATATATATTTATACACATATTTGATGGATTTAATAGAAGTGCAAGCTTCCACATTTATGTGTGCATTGTACTTCATGAGCAAATATGGATTGTATGGAACGACAAATCTATTATCAACCTTTTCTCCACGGATAATAGCTGTTTGTCCTTGTCTTCTTTTATACAAAGGTTATCCATCACAATTAGCATCAGTTTGCATTTGTTTAGGAAATAATTTTGCTATTTTTTTTATTTTCCATACATGGTGAATTAGGATTCATATCTCCACATGGCCCATGAATCTTTCTGTGTGTAACAATGTCAAAAAGTTTTGAATATTTTTCTATATCTGGCAATTGAGCAGTAATGACAGAATCCACTCTCTCTGCAGTATTCAACTTATCTTTTTCCTGCAGGATTAAAAGTATGTGACCATGTGGCAGCCCTCTTTTTTGAATCTCATTGGTGTAAACAAAAGCCACACATTTTCCAAATAACTGTGCATTAGTTATATCATGTATTAATGAATTGAGTTTGATTTTAAATACTCTTGCCACTAAATCTGGTCTGTCAGAAGTAGTTTTTCACAGATTCAAATGTTCCTTAATCTCTGGCCATTGTGAATAACATGTGAATGTAATGAATAAATCTGGTTTTCCAAATTTTGTGACAATAGCCATGGCATCATTATATCTTTCTAGCATATTGCGAGGAGATCCTTGGAAAGTGGATGGCAAAATAATTGCTCTTCCAGCTGGAATGTATCTGTTGGTAGCCAATTCAGCGATATAATCCATCAATCCACAATACTGTTCTACTCAAAGCTTATTTTGTTGAAATTTTATGAAATTTAGATTATTTACTTCGACTTGTAGATAGGAATCAATCCATAGTTGAGTGAGTTTGCCCCCACTTAAAACTGTATTAAAAGAATCCCGAATAGCAGTTTTTTGCCACTTTATATTCCAGCATAGAAATATTGCATCTAACACGAACTTTACTATTGGGATAAATTTGCAATTGTAATTTTGGTTCCCATCCAGGTTTACTATTTGGAAAGAAAATGGGATATGTCATTGGATCTAAATTACAACTTAATACATTTATGTTTATAAAAGGTTGTTCTTCATTGCGTGGATATATTCTAATATCCCGCTGAAAAGGTGGTTCACCATCTTCATTTTTAAAAACCATGGCAACCTCATTTACTGTTGGTAAATTATACTGTCTTTGATCAGTGTTGTGATCTCTTTTTAACACCATATTTACTCTTGGCATTATCAATTTATGTCTTTGAGCATGTTCCTGTTGTTCTTTTTCAAGCTGTGCTAATTGTTTGTATGCTTGAGTGTATGGGTTGTTGGCCATAATTCTATCCAACTGTTCAAAGACTATGCGCAAACACTGTTTATTTTCTGGAAGCGTCATCCTTTGTTCAATCGCTTCCATTTTATCTAAGACATATAACTGTGCAAATTTCCTTTGCTCTCCTTCTTGTGGGTGTAAATTTGAAGTTCGGCGGTAAATTTGTCCTTGAACTCTAAAACAGTAAGGACCATGTCCTGCAACATTTTCTGCTAATGTGGCACCCATTAAAGCAAATTAAATTGCACTGTTATAAGACCTTATGTTTTTTTTTGAAAATGGTATAATTTAGAAATGTTGGATCACTCATGATACTTTGTAAGTAATCTGGAAAGCAACTAATGAAATCTCTGTCAGTTGGTCTTTCATTTAGAAAATGATAGGCCCCACAAAACTGACAAACAACATTATGTAATCCACAATAATACGTGTATACTTTTAGTGCTCTAATAAACACATTCTCATGCACTTCCTCAAAATAGATATCACTACAACTTTCTATATCTATATTGGTGTCAGGTGTCTGAACATTGGTGTCAAAAGGCAATATAGTATCGTCAATAGTATATAGTATCATTGGGCAGTGGTTCACAGACATATTTTAGTTTACCTTTTCTTTTTTTTGAAGCTCCAGCACACTCCTTTTGTGCTTTCTTACTCATTTTTCTTTTAGTTAAAAGTCTCTTCTTCTCTTAAGCGTTGGGAAGTTTCAAGTGACTGTGCATCTCTCCACCTTTGCTTCCTTTCCCTTGCCAATCTTCTTTTGCGTTCAATGTTGTCTTCTCCATTATCCGCCATTAAATCTGTATTTGTAAATACAAGTGTAAGTTTTTCTTTTTTTTTGGTTTCTGTACATATTGTTTGTAGCTGGTTTCAATCTTAAAGTAAATAGTATTAATTAAAGATTGCAAACATTTTAAAATCTTTTTTTTTATACAATAAATGAAACCATTTTTGGAGTGTTTTATTGACATACATTAAATAGCAAAGGACTGCACATATATATATATATATTGAGCATTTTTTTTCATTTTAGGAGTACTGAATTATCAATTAATTACTAAATGAATATACGTTGGTGAATTAATCCAAAAATGAGATCAATGTTAAACCTAAAAAGTTACTTATATTGTCATAAAGAAGATCAAACATAAACAGCTATTATCAAAGTATAGATGTGTTCTAAAAGAATGTTCAATTTTCTTAAAGATGCAATGAATGTAGATATGATGTCTAATTGAGGTTCTTTAAAACGTAAACGTTCTTTTTTTTTTTTTTTCTTGTAATGACCAATTCAAATCTCCAAACCTCAATTATCTTTATTTAATTTTTTTTGCAAAATGAAATCCCCAAAACCTCATTCATTTGCAAGTTGTTCCAAGCAATCTGACACTATATAAGCACCTTTTTTTATTTTTTATTAAACCTTATTTTTGGATAGATGTTCAGTCCCTAAAATGTTCATTTTAAATAATATGCTATGTGGTTATATCACTCCCTATGAGTCCCTAAATCAATATATTATATAAATATACTTTTCTGAATTAATCATTAAGTGTTAAAATCATATACCTGTGAACTTGCTATTCTTTGTGTACAAATCATTGCAAATTCACTCTCTGTCTTCAGTCAGGTACAGAGATGAGTAATCTGTGAAATAACATGAAAATAAGTTTTAATCATTGAATTCCATTCCTTCTTGATTGAATGAACTCCATATATTCAAGTGCTTAGTAAAATGTACATTTTTTATCTTATTATTAATTATTATTTTCCAAAATAATGTACATAAATGAGCTGTAAGACAGATATATAAGTGCATGTTTAAAATTGTTCTTACTTTTATTGCATTCTCATTTTTTTTTTTTTTTATGATGACTAATTCTTAATTAATTAAAATATTATTATACGTTAATTAATCAATAACTGTTATCAATGTTAGCTACATTTAATGTAGCCTTTTTTGTTCCCTAACTCCATAATTAAATGATATACCTGTCAAGGTGATATTTATGGTGTTCAAAGGCTGCAAATGTCACTCTGTGTGTTGAGTCAGACGCAGATCTGATGAAACTGAAATAAGATTGAAATAATTTGTAATATTTTGCTTCATCCCTATCAGTCAATCACCAGCAACACAGATATATTCGCATAGATGCAAAACATAAAAGCATATTCCTCAATGTATTGTTAAATCAAACTTTTTTTTGTTATGATTACTAATTATTTATTAATCAATATATCAATATACGTTAATTAATCAATAAGTGTTATCAATTCCAAATAAAAAAAGTTTAATTATTTTTTTTGATCCAAGAACCTAATTTATTTATATATCTGTCAAGATTATCCTTATGCTGTTGAATGGCTGCAAACGCCACTCTGTGTTCAGTCAGCTGCAGGTACGCTGAAACTGTCAAATAAGATTAAAAAAACATTGTAATATGTTGCTTCATCCCTATCAGTCAATCAGCAGCAACACAGATATATTAGCACAGATGCAAAACATAAAAGCAATACTCATCAATGTATTGTTAAACCAAAAAATGTTCTTGGTCCTGGTTACTAATTATTAATTAATTAATATATTAATATATGTAATCAATAACTGTTATCAATTCCAACTAAGAGAATAATTTAATGATATATCTGCAAATGTGCTGTTTACGGTGTTGAAAGGCTGCAAACGTCACTCTCTGCAGCATCACTGAAACTGTCAAAAAAAAATTAAAAAGCATATCTAACCATATAATAATAAAATAAATATATTGCCAAAGATAAATATCATATGACAAATGTTATATCTCTATCAACCGAAAATCTAATTTGTTTCACTTTTAAATAGATCTCCATATTACCAGGTGAAAGATTTATTCTGTACAAATGAAATAATTCAGAATTATTCTGTGTTGGCACTAAATATTTTTCTTGTATATTTTTTTAAGGTCTTTAACCCTCAACACTGATTTTGAATTAAGCCAGAATAATGATGGATTATGAATGTGCTGCAAGTTTTTTTACTTTATAAAACTGCCATCTGCTTCTCTTTTTTAGATACACTTGAAAATCGAGTCTGCTAATGCCAAGGGGAATCTCGACAATAGTCTTTCCTGGGCACTTCAGACTTTAAAGGGAAATGAAAAACATTTTTTTCTTTGTTTCATTTGAAACAGTGTATTTGATAATGCATCTCTGCATGTGTTTTTTATTTAAAAAAACTATTCTATAAGTTAAACTACTCTGAGGGCTTTCTTCTGTTAGCCAACTGGGCAGTAATTTTGATGCATGATTAAACATGTCCTCCAAAACATTTTACAGATGTATCTACTGTATGTACTGTGCACTGCTCGTTCATTTCAATGATGTGTAAACCGGTTTTACGTAGTATTTTTTCATGCAATATACAACTTTGTTAACTGAACTCATAATCTTTTAGCTACAAAAAAATAAAAGAGTTGTGTTCCATGTCCCTTTAAATCTAATGTTTTTCAGCGCATGATATGAAAGAACTGTATTCTGAGTGGAAGAATAACACTGATCAACACAATTTTTCTGACATAAGGTTTTCAAATGGTTTTAAGGTAATTTTGGGGTGCTGATTCAAAATCTTGCATCAGGTTTGTCTATCACATCAGGTTTTTGAGATATCAAAAATAGCATTTTCAATAAAAACAGCAAATATATGCTCATACTGTATACGAAGAGCTAAACTGACATACAGACATTAATAAGATAAGATACAATATACAATAATAATGAAACAAACATTTAATGAGCCGTAGCACAATGTTGTGAGAGTGACTGCATATAAAAGTGTGTGAATGCATATTACCATGTAAGAATTGAAATGTAAAGATAAGAAAAATATATACAAAAAGGTAAATTGACAATAGTGATGTTACATCTGCATAAACAACCTCTCCTTTGATGATCTCCGATGTACAGCTTGTGGAATGTCTCTCATCAAGGACCAGCAGTAATCTGCCATCATGTTGGCGTCCCATCGGCCTTGGTAAAGTTCTTCCATAACTTTAATGTCTTGATGAAAGCGTTCACCTTACTCTTTACTCATGTGACCCAGGTTCTCTGGAAAGTTGGCCAAGTGACTTGGGGCCTCATTCAATTGCGATTTGGCCAATTGAATAAGGGTCTAAATAAGCACATAACATATATTTTTTAAAGAAGTTTTTAGTTAGTAAACATCTATCCAAAAGCAAGGTTTTCACTAACCAAAAACTTATTTACAAAATATATGTTATGTGCTTATTTAGAGCCCTATTCAATTGGCCAAATTGCAATTGAATGAGGGCCTATGTAAGTAGTGAACCGCCAGACATAGTGTTTTCTTTGATGGCCGAAAAGTTAAATTTTAGTCTCATCACACCAGAGCACATTCCTTCATACATTTTGGGAGTCTCCCACATGCCTTTTGGAAGACTCAAAAAGTGCCATTTTGTTTTTTGCTGAAAGTAATGGTTTTCTTCTGTCACTCTGCCATAAAGCCCAACTCTATGGAGCGTACGGTTTATTGTTGGCCTATGTCCAGATACTTCAGTCTCTGCTGTGGAACTCTTCAGCTCCTCCAGGGTTACCTTAGGTCTCTGTGATGCCTCTCTGATTAATGCCCTCCTTGCCCGGTCCGTGAATTTTGGTGGGCAGTCGTCTCTTGGCAGGTTTGCTATTGTTCCATGTTCTTTCCATTTGGTTATGATAGATATGATGGTGCTCCTGGGGATCATCAAAGATTTGGATATTTTTATGTAACCTAATCCTGACTTGTACTTGTCAACAACATTGCCCCTTACTTGTTTGGAGAGTTCCTTGGTCTTCATGGCAGAGTTTGCTTAGTGGTGCCTCTTGCTTAGGTGTTGCAGCCTCTGGGGCCTTTCAAAGAAGTTGTGTATATATAATGGCAGATCATTGACACTTAGATTGCACACAGGTGGGCATCATTTCACCAATTATGTGACTTCTGAAGGTAATTGGTTGCACCAGAGTTTTTTATGGACTTCATAACAAAGGGGGTGAATACATACGCACATGCCAATTTTCTGTTTTCTGTTTCTAAAAAATAGTTTTATGTATATATTTTTCTCATTGCACTTCACCATCTTAGACTATTGTGTCCTGATCCATGACATAAAATTCAGATTAACAAATCATTTAACCTAAGGCTGTAACGTAACAAAATAGGTAAAAAGTCAAGTTGTTGAATACTTTTGCAAGGCACTGTAAGAAAGAAATCAGTGCTAGAAAATGATTTATGTGACAAACTAATTCATCTAAGTGTAATATTCAACATTTATCTGTTAGATTAAGTTGATCTTTAATATAATTAATTAGTGTTTGTTCATTATTATAGCATTTCAAAGTAACCTTCCATTATTAAGAATTCAAATTATCCTTATCTAACTTAAAATTGGATGCTCAATTGATATCTCCACCACTTATATGATGTTCTGTCAAAACCAATATAGACATTAGTTTTGTGAATATGAAGTATTAGCAGTCTATGACTTATAGATTGGCATCCATTAAAATAATATAAACAATAATAAATATTACATCCTTGTCCAGTATGAATTAACCCCAGTCAACATCCAGGTAATGTCTAATGAAGATTGCTTCACTTCTTGTTATGTGGTGACAGGGATTATATACAACTTCATGCAACCATTACTGTTTAAATTTCCTTTACTCATCCACACAGAGATGAGTCTCCTGTAAAAAGAGCTATATATGTACATAATCTCTTAAAATAGGGGAATTAAAATCTCTTGCATTTCAACAAGAAATACGGTAGGTTGGAGGATGAGGGCGGTACCGGAAGTGGAACATACACCGGCTCGCAGATGAGCTGGTGGTAGGAGAGCTGGGAGGTCATGTCCTGCAGACAGCGGTAATCCTGAGCCCACATCGGATCCTGGATCCAAGGTTATAACGACTAAATAGACGCCTGGAAAGCCTCAAGAAGGACCACTCTATTACTATGCAGCTAAGTAAAGACTATTAAAAAATTTATAAAGTATAATTTATCAGCTTGTGCAATTACCCTATATACTTCCCATCCCCCCTCCCAATATGCCTCAAAGGTCGATATAAATAAATATGATAATTCCCTAAAGCTACTAGCACTGATATAAGGCGGATTTAAGCCATAAAGTCAAACTTCGCAGAGTATGGTAAAAGTCGGAGGACGGAGACAATCCCCGTGAAGATCTCGCGAGAATACGAGCAAACCGCGCAAAAGGGCGCGAAGGAGAGAGTTTCCACGCGAGAGAGCGCGGGAGACCTAAAGGAGACTTAGTAAGTGAACAATGAAATATACAAAAGTCCTAAAAAAAAACAATGTTGGACAATAGAAAGAGGCATATTATGCCATAAGTATAAAAGCCCCAGAAATATTAGAATCCGCTACAACTTGCAAGGGAGCTATATTGGGGTATACAAAGATAAAGGATAATAGTAATACACTGAGGCAGAGGAGGTAGAGGGAGTTGAGGAGAAAGGGTATAAACGATAAACAATATTAAGCTGTATAAAAATATGATAGAGATAAGAGGCTAAGGGCGCGAAGATGAAGATATAGAAAGAACCCTTATAAGTCATTACTAAAGATCATCCACTAATTCAAATTATAAAAGATAAACAAAATTAAAGGACTCTATATAAAGAAAGGAGGAATAAAAGAGGGAAACAAGAAAGGAGAAGGAGGATAGGAAGAAGGGAAGGAAGAGAAAGGGAGAGAAGAAAGAAGTGAAAGTAAAAGAAAGAGATAAAGAGTAGTGGAGAAAACTAAAAACTACAAAATCTCAGGAATACCTCCCAAAAACAATAAGATGGCAAATAAGAAACCCTCAAATACAATAAAAATAAAAAGCAAGGAGAAGAAAACAGGTGCTCCAGAATCAAATCAATTCTTTTCCCCAAAACAAAAAAGTAGTATATTAGAAACAACGCAATCAGAATCATCCCTATTGGAACAATCCATAACTTCCTCCCCGAAGAAAATAACACACTCTCCCCATGATAATACTGAAATACAACAAGAGGAACCATTAACCTATTTAAAAATGAAAGACCTTCTACAAGATTCTCAAGAAAAGATCATGTTGGAAATAACAAAACAGCTGAGGGAAAATACAAACTCAGTAAAAGAAACTAATAAAAGAATAAATGAATTGGAAACCAAATGTGATAAATTAATCATGGATAATAATGCATTATTGAAATATACTAATAAATTGGAATATAAGATTGAAGAACTAAATATGAAGATTAATATCATGGAAGACAGATCAAGGAAAAAAAATATTAGAATAAGGGGAATAAATGAAAACATATCTGAAAAAGATTTACTGGGATATATCAAAGATCTATTTTCTAACTTATCACCCCAAACCTCCAAAGATGAAATGAAAATAGAAAATATACAAAGGATTTCCCTCCCTAGAGGACTAGATAAAAATATACCAAGAGACGTTATAGTCAATCTTCAATCCATTAACTATAGAGATACAATAATCAAAGCTAACTACATAAAAAGGCCAATGGAGGAACCATATGACAAAATCAAAATATTTCCGGATCTGTCTAAATATACTTTGGATAAAAGAAGAGAATAAACGGCAATAACACAAAGTTTAAGGAATGCAGAAATTAAATACAGATGGAAGTATCCAACGGGATTATATATAATGAAAGGAGACTCCTGGAATAAAATAGACTCTGTTAAAGAAGGACATATGCTGTTACAAAAATGGAATATAGAAGTAGATCTCTCAATTAATCCCAAAGACAACATCCAATTAAATTTAAAGAATCCGGAATGGGCCTTGAAATAATAGAGGTTAAGGAGGAGAGGAAAAGTCCCTAGAAGAAAATGCACTATTATGGACTGTTTATTTATTTTTTTTTCCTTTTTTTTTATTTTTTTTTTCTTTTCTTTTTCTCTCTTCTTCATTTTTAGGGTTGGTCCATTTATTATAGTGGATAGGTAGAAGGGGTTTATAGTATATAGCAGTAAGAATATAGATACTCACCAAGAGACCACCAATTTTATGGTAGTGAATATTGAGCACCTTACTATGAATGCACTTTATAGAATTTTTTAGTTTATTATAGGATACAAAGCACTATAATTAATTATATAGAGGATTGGAAATCCTACATTATGTTTGTAAACATAAGCACTTCACTCATGCACTTTATAGAGGTATAGAAATTTAAAATGGCATTGGAAACACTGTATTTAGATAAAGGAATGGGAGTTTGGATAGTTGTATGGATAATATATAAAAGGTTTTAGAATGAATAATATTACGAACTGGGAAAATTTAGAAGGAAATAAAAATACTCACGATATTTGAGATCTTTTTATTTTTTTTATTTTTTTCCTGGCACAAAGTTAGTTAGGAAGGAAAGGGGAGGGAAGGAAAGGGAGGAGGAAAGGAAAAAAGGAGTAAAATTTCACTTTTATTTCGTTGAGAGAACACTGAGGAAATATCTCATGGGGGGAAAATTAAGCACTTTATTGATATGCACTTTATAGACTTATAGAATGGTTTAAAAAATTATTATTCACTTTAAAAACTATAAAAGAATAAAATTTTAGAATTTTTTGTCATATGTACCGAGGAGAATCCATACTTGCTCTATGAGAGAAAAGGAGGACAAGAGAGAAAGGAAGGGTAAAGTAAGGGAAGAAGGTAAAAAAAGTGAGAAAAGATATATTAAAGAGGTAAAGGGATATATGTAAATAATAATACTAGTTCTATTGATATATTTCAATCTTTAAGTATGGATGGTATAATGACTAGAGAAAAATGGTATGGATTCCCTATCGAATAAAGGTATATAGGGGGATGTATAGATATTTTGATTTTTTAGTGCAACAGGTTAAGAGAGTAATGTATAAATATTCAGATTAATATATGTGTGTTAAATCATGATAGAAAGTGATTATAGAATTACTATTATAATGATCTTTGTCGGGAGAAATATGAAGAGACGAGACGGGAGGATGCTACCAGGAGGGAAGGGTTCAGTAGAATGAAAAAGAGTAGGATGACACCACTTAAATACATTATAGGGGAATATTTCGGTCACGGTGGACAAGGATATTGTTTTGGTTTTATCACTTATACTCCCCTAAATAGTAGTAGTTGGATAAAAGATTAAGAAAGAATAGAGGGACAAGGAGTGTAAGAAGAAAAATAAAATTAAAATACATAATGACAATATTTAAGAAGGGCGTAAATCAGGGAAATAAGATCATATGACCTCCCAACTAATGAACTAGTAAGTTTATTATAATTCCTAGCATTTCCTAAAATTGGCATAACAGCCCTTATTAATTGTTTAGAATGAAGGGCAAAAATATGAAAACAAGTAAAATTAGACTTATTTTAAGTTACAAGGAAATAAAGCCCAAGATTTGTAAGAATGAACGAATGAATGAACTTTTCAGGGATACAGTTTATACAGGTGAAATCAATAGCAAGAGTCGAGACAGCTCTAGATATATTAAAAGAGACCATTTAAAATATAAAGATAAAGTTATAAGAATTAATTGGAAAAAATGATCGAAATAATATCACATAATGTCAATGGACTAAACTCCCCATCGAAAAGGAAAATAGCCTATAATTATTATATAAAAAATAAAGTAGATATTCTTCTATTACAAGAGACTCATTGGGGTAAAGATACCTTAAGATACGTAAATAATAGAAACTATAACCTCAAAATAGATTCAACATATAATAAAAGATCCAGAGGGGTATCAATCCTCTTTAGTAACAACTTAGAAGTGCATGAGGAAGGTAAGATTATAGACCCCCTGGGAAGATACATAATATGGTCTGGTACAATAAATCGAGTAAATATGACAATAGCCAATATATATCTACCAAATACAAAACAAATTAGATATTTTAAAAAGATATTGAAAGAAATTAAAAAAATTAGGAAAGGACAATTAATAATTGGAGGGGATTTTAATATGGTGCTGGACCCGAAAAAAGATAGAACAGGTACAATCAAAAAAAATTCAGAAAATCAGATTAAGAAAACTTCTAATGACTTTGAAAAAATAATATTAAACGAAGAACTCTTCGATGCATGGAGATTATTACATCCATATGAGAGGGACTATACATTTTTTTCAAACCGTTTTAATTCTTACTCAAGAATAGATTATCTCTTAACAGATATACATACAATAAGACAGATAAAGGATTCAAAAATATATACCGTTACATGGTCAGATCACTCATTGCTAGGTATTAATTTAAAAGAAGAAAAGATAAGTAAAAAAAAAAAATGGAAGCTAAACCCGATCTTATTTAAGAACGAACATACTTTGGAATTCCTAAAAAAGGAAACTAATGAATTTTTTCAAATTAATAGAAATACCGTAGATTCACCATCTATGCTGTGGTGCGCATATAAATCAGTCATAAGAGGTCAAATGATATCACGAATGGCAGCGATGCATGGGGAAGGGGGGAAAGCCCTGAGACAACTACATATAGATTTGGAGAATCAAATAAGAGAAAATAGAGCGAACCCATTGGTGGAAAGTTCAGAGTCGATTGCAAAAAAGAAAGCCCAAATAAATAAAATCTTACAAAACCAGGCCGACTCTCTGATTTGGAAATTTCAACAATACAATTTTCTAATGGGGAATAAGACAGGTAAATACTTGGCCAATAAATTAAAAAGACAAAAAATGCAAAATAAAATTTTTAGTCTAAGAGGACTTGATAATACTCTGAATTTTCACCCCGATAAAATAAGCGAAATCATGAAGACGTTCTATAGTTCACTATACAATTTAAATAGTAACCCCACATTCAAAAAACCTAATATAGAAGAGATAAATATATTTTTGAGTCAAGTGACTTTACCAAAATTACAAGAAGAAGATCAAAGATTATTGAATCAAGATATTTCAGTGGAAGAAATAGAGGAAGTAATTAACAAAGCAAAAGCGAATAAAGCCCCAGGTCCAGACGGTTTCGACCATCTATACTATAAATGTTTCCAAAAAGAAATTGGAGAACATTTGCAAAATATGTTTAATGAGATTAAAAATCACGGGAATATGCCGTCAGAATTATCAGAAGCTAAAATAATCAATATCTTAAAATCCGGGAAAAATCCAGAAGAAGTAACCAGTTACCGCCCTATTTCCCTCATTAATATAGATCTAAAAATTTTTACAAAAATTATGGCTAACAGATTAAATAAAATTATCCCAAAGTTGATACACTATGATCAATCGGGATTTGTTCAAGGTCGCCAGGCAACAGATAACACCAGACGTTTAATTGATTTAATGTTTTCTATTAGGAAGGGAAGGACTCCCTCACTAATCCTGTCATTGGATGCAGAAAAAGCATTCAACAGGGTTAGTTGGGAATTCCTGGATGCAGTACTACAGAAATTTGGGTTTGTCAATTTAGCTTCCAAGACAATAAAAGCTATTTACAAAGATACAACAGCTTATATTGCAGGAACAAATTTTGAAACAGAGAGGTTTGTGATTAGTAATGGTACACGACAAGGATGCCCCCTTTCCCCATTGCTTTTTTTGCTGTTTATGGAACCATTGGCCTCACTAATAAGGAAGACCGAAAACATTAAAGGCATAAAAATAGGTAATAAGGAATATAAAATAATGCTATTTGCTGACGATATCATGTTAACATTAACAGACCCAATAGATTCCTGCGCCAATTTACAATCTTTGTTAATTGATTTTGGTAGAGTTTCGTATTTTAAAATAAACCCTTTTAAATCAGACATTATTCATAATTTTATTGAGCAAGATTCACTAAACAAATTTAAAAAATTATATGCATTCAATTGGAATACAAAGTATGTTACTCATTTAGGTATAAAATTTACGTTTCAAAATAATAAAAATATAGTTAATAATATAACAGAAATTCTAAAACAGATCAGAATATTACTGAACGACTGGAATACAATAAGATTCTCATGGTCGGCCAGGATAGCCATAGTTAATATGTGTATTGTCCCTAAAATAACATATTTATTTAGATGTGTCCCAGAAAAAGTTCCAGAATACATCATTAAAATAATTCATCAAATATTAGATAAATTTATATATGCCGGGAAAAAAGAGAGAGTTAAAAAAACCATAACAAATAGAAAGTTTGAACTGGGTGGTATGGGATCACCAGACATGAAAACGATTAGTGAAAATATAGCAATATCTCATATAATTAATATGAATCTAAAACATAGGACAATTGGATGGAAAAATATCGAGGAAGATCTCGTGGGTATTGTCCCAATAAGAACATTGTTGGGGAAATTTAATGAGAAAGATACAATATGGGAGAAATTACCAGAAGGTATTAGATCGATCATAAAATTCTGGGGGAAAAGCAATATTAGACCAGAGTTATTCCATATACCCTCAGCATCTATACCCATAGATATTTTAAGAGATAAATCATTCAATATAGAAGTAAACTTATTGGAAAAAGCGTCAATCTCGTATATAGTCGATCTATACCCAGAGGGTAGTTTAGTAAAGCAAAGGGAACTTCAGGAGAAAGGGATACTAAAATCTTTCACATGGATAAAATACAGAATAATGTTGGAAAAAATGAAACAAAAGGGATTCTTATCTGATAAAATAGAAAAACTGTATGATCTAGAAGCTATTCTGATTAAAGGTCAGGTGAACCATTTGGTATCTAAAATTAGTAAAAGTAGGATTAAACATATGAAATTTGAAAAAACAAAGAGTATAAAAGATTGGGAAGACAACCTTAATATAGATTATAATGAGCAAGAATGGTTAAGGGCTTTTAAGGTAATAAAGAAATCCTCTATTAACACCATGTACAGAGAAGTCTACTTTAAATTGCTGCAAAAGTGGTTTATGGTTCCCGTAACTATGAATAAGTTTGATTCCCAAAATTCCCCACTTTGTTGGAAAGGCTGTGGCAAAGAAGGCAATGCGCACCATATTTGGTGGGAATGTGATAAAATAAAAAAATTATGGGAAGAATGTTGTGAACACCTGACGAAAATTGCTGGGACAAAATGTCCGTGTTCCCCGGAATTAATATTGTTCCATATAGGGATAGAAAAATTCTTCCCCAGTAATAAACTACTGATATCCCATATATTACTGATTATTAAAGCAATGGTAGTTAAATATTGGAATAAATTGGAAATTCCTAAGTGGAAAGAGATCATCAATAAAATTAATTATAATAAAGATTTGATGAAAGGAAATTTTAACGAAAATCCCAACAAAATAAATACTATCAATTGGACTATATGGGATCAGTATATGGAAAAATTTTAATGGGGCACACGGAAAAAGTAAAAACTGCAGTATATGGATATTGATAATTATTAGTATTTTTCTCTTTTTTGTTTATCTTTTAATATTGAAAATTGTTCCAGAGATTTTAGTAATATTAAATATTGGTCTTTTGTAAATAGGATTTGTCTCACTTGATCATGGATTGTTGAGATGTACCTGTGTGTCTTGTATCTGCTGGGAAAATGTTTTCATGTTGTTCTATATTTTCATGTTGATTTATTTTTTTATATTGTGATGTATGTATGTTTTGGAAGAAAATAATAAAAAAAAAAAAAAAAAAAAATCTCTTGCATTTCACAAGACAGCCTCCAACTGGAATGGCACAATACATGAACAGTTTTAACAGAACCATATACAGTAGATATAAAAAGTCTACACACCCCTGGTAAAATGTCAGGTTTCTGTGCTGTAAAAAAAAATGAGACAAAAATAAATAATTTAAGAACTTTTTCCACCTTTAATGTGACCTATAAACTTTACAACTCAATTGAAAAACAAACTGAAATCTTTTAGCTAGAGGGTAGAAAAAAATCTAAAAATAATATAATATCCTTGCATAAGTATGCACACCCTTAAACTAATACTTTGTTGAAGCACCTTTTGATTTTATTACAGCACTCAGTCTTTTTGGGTATGAGTCTATCAGCATGGTACATTTTGACTTGGCAAGATTTGACCACTCTTCTTTGCAAAAACACTCAGAATCTGTCAGATTGCGAGGGCATCTCCTTTGCACAGCCCTCTTCAGATCACCACACAGATTTTCAATCGGATTCAGGTCTGGGCTCTGGCTGGGCCATTCCAAAACTTTAATCTTCTTCTGGTGAAGCCATTCCTTTGTTGATTTGGATGTATGCTTTGGGTCGTTGTCATGCTGAAAGATGAAGTTCCTCTTCATGTTCAGCTTTCTAGCAGAAGCCTGAAGGTTTTGTGCCAATATTGACTGGTATTTGGAACTGTTCATAATTACCTCTATCTTAACTAAGGCCCCAGTTCCAGCTGAAGAAAAACAGCCCCAAAGCATGATGCTGCCACCACCATGCTTCACTGTGGGTGTGGTGTTCTTTTGGTATTGTGCAGTGTTGTTTTTGCGCCAAACATATCTTTTGGAATTATGGCCCAAAAGTTCAACCTTCGTTTCATCAGACCATAACACCTTTTCCCACATGCTTTTGGGACACTTCAGATGTCTTGCCACTCTACCCCATAGCCCAGACATATGAAGAATACGGGAGATTGTTGCCACATGTACCACACAGCCAATACTTGCCAGATATTCCTGCAGCTCCTTTAATGTTGCTGTAGGCCTCTTGGTAGCCTCCCAGACCAGTTTTCTTCTCGTCTTTTCAGCAATTTTGGAGGGAGCTCCAGTTCTTGGTAATGTCACTGTTGTGCCATATTTTCTCCACTTGATGATGACTGTCTTCACTGTGTTCCATGATAAAACTAATGCCTTGGAAATTCCTTTTGTACCCTTCTCCTGACTGATACCTTTTAACAATGAGAACCCTCTGATGCTTTGGCAGCTCTCTGTGGACCATGGCTTTTGCTGTGGGATGCGACTAAGAACATTTCAGAAAAGACCAACTAGAGCAGCTGAACTTTATTTGGGGTTAATCAGAGGCACTTTAAATGATGGCAGGTGTCTGCTGACTCCTATTTAACACGATTTGGAATGTGATTGCTTAATTCTGAACACAGCTACATCGCCAGTTATAAGAGGGTGTGCAGACTTACGCAACCACATAATTTTTCTTTTTTATTTTTCTTCCCTCCACCTAAAATATTTCAGTTTGTTTTTCAATGAAGTTGTACAGTTTATAGGTCACATTAAAGGTGGAAAAAGTTCTGAAATGATTTATCTTTGTCTTATTTTTTTACAGCACAGAAACCTGACATTTTAACAGGGGTGTGTAGACTTTTTATATCCACTGTATATAACAGCTAAAACAATAAATCCAAGAGAATATAGAATCATAATAAATATAATATTTTATCTCATAATGGTAATCTGACATAGATTTATAATTATAAGTATTGTGTATGCAATAATTTTCCTATTAAAAATATAAAAAAAGTATGGTGCTCATACTGTAAATGAAAAATTAAAATAGCTACTTTGACTAGAATTAATAATGCAAACTAATATAAATCTGACTGAATTGTTAGACATATTCACTCTGGTGCAGGATGTTTGTTTAAGAAAATGTAAAGTTCCAGAGGAGAATCAAATAATTTATGGCCTTCTGAGGTTTGCAGCCTCAATCTTGCCAGATATAAGAAAGAAAAACATTGTCCCCTCTGAAAAAGTTAAGAACATAATGCATAAAATTATTTGTGATTCCTAAAAATCTCAATAGCATAGTTCTGAAAAAATAACATGGTAGCTCCTTCATAAGATACAGAATCCATTTTCCTATAGACTTGCATCAATTTGATTTTACATTGGAGGACCACCAACCTTTTTATAGCATCCCAAGGAATTATGCCCATACGAAGACACTCTTTCATGTGCAATAACATTAACACCATCAATTTTCATACATATAAGATTCAGATTAATCTTGGGTAGGACCTAAAATATATTTGAAGCAAAATTAAGCAAGTCTTGATTTCTAACATATTCAGGTAAGCCCTACAAGTGCATGTTATTGGTTCATGATATATTCTCTAGCTCATCAATTTTGGTTTGAAGTGCTTCATTTTGTTGTAATACACACTCTAATTTATCAGCTTGGTCAATTAACTGGCCTTCAATATCTGGGATGCTCTGCTTTACCAAGCAAAAAAAGCCATGTCAAGTCCTCATCTCTGTTTTAAGTAAACCCAGGTTCTTCTGCATAGATTCTTCAAAAGACATATATGTTTCAGTAAGCCAATCCTCAGATGCACTAAATTAGTTTGAGAAAGTTTAATGTATTCTTGTCTATTTATTTATTTCATTTTGTCATCCAAATCTTTTACTTTTTTAATTATAAGGCTGACATTAGCCTTAAAGAAATATGTTACATTTTGTTTTTCCTTACTACTATTTAAAATACTATGAGAAATAGTTTGTAAATGTGAAGCAATATCTTCATATATATAGGAAAACTCACAAGATCTCAGAACCTTACTTTTGGAAATATTTCTAATAGATTTGTTGACTTACACAGCTAGATGGCGTGTTAGTGAATCAATAAGATGCTGGTTGGCAAGGGTATCTGGAAACATGCAGACTGCAGTGCATCCATCAGATGTTGAAGATTGTGTGATGGAGGATCCATACAGCCAACATGGTGATCAAGGTGATCCCACTAGTGCTCAATGGTGATCAAGGTGATCCCACTAGTGCTCAATGGTGTTCAAGTCTGGGGAATTTAGAGTCCAGGGAAGAACTTGGAAGTCTTCATCATGCTCCTCCAACCCCTTCCGGACAATTCTGGCCCAATGACATGTTGCATTGTCCTACTGGAAGATCCTATCCACTCCAAGGAAGACAGCCAACATGTATGAGTGTACTTGATATGCAAGGATTGATAGATAACCCAATAGGTTGAGAGTGCCTTTCAGAGGAATAAGCGGACCGAGACAATGACAAGAAAACATTCCTCTTACCTGCTGTCACTAGCTTGTGTTCTTCCAACAATGGTTGCAGAGTGTTTGTTCTCGGAGGTTTTGTGCCTGACACGCCAACATCCATCCAGTAGAGCAGAAAATGTGTCTCATCAGAGAAGGCAACCCTACACCAATCAGAAGAGGTCCAAGTTTGGTACTGTCATGCAAATTGAAGCCTTTCCGACGAGGAACCCTAGTCAGCATGATTACAGTGACCAGCCATTCACTTTAAAGTTCTGTACGCAACAGTGTTCCCTGTACTGTGATTTTAGAAACATGTCTGGTAGCCTCCTGATTGGTTTAGAAGGTGAGTTTCACAAAAGTAACGTGTCTGTCTACCCTTAAACACGACCCTCACACACCTCACAGCTGACGTTCACCCATGACATCAATGGCATGTGGTGCTCCTCAGTTTCTATGCCGTTTATTTGCAATGGTGCAGTTTTTCCAGTCATGGTACACTTTAACCAAAACAGCATGTGAACAATTGACAAACTGTGCTGTTTTAAAAATACTACCACCCTTGGCCTGAAAGCAAATGCCCTTTTAAAATTTGGATAAATCACATGTTTTATCCATGACTGTGATGGTTGATATGTTTGCAGAATTCCTTCATGTCACCTTATATATCCACCAAGCCAGCTCATCACTCATGCCGAATATCATTGATTACGTGCTATTGACGGCAAAAGTAGGCGGTATTCATAATACTGTGACTCTACACTGTATATGCATTCAAAATGGCCTGTTCATTCTGAGAGCATAGGTAATTTAATGTTATTTATTTAAAAAATCTATATACCTTTTAGCATATAAATACTGATAAATGTAACCAAACTTTACTTATCTGTTTCAATATAATAAAACATGAATCTCCCTGCCTAACTGCATGTATGTGGTTAGAACCTTGCCTATTTTATAAAAGCAGCTAATAATAACTAAATATATTGGTAAAGAGTAAAAATGTACACTTGTAAATATTGTATGATAAATTATATATCTCTGTCAACAGGGAAATATAATTCATGTTTCAGTTTTAAATAGTTTTCCTTATTACCAGGTGAAAGGTTTATTCTGTATACCTGAAATAACTGAGAATGAGTTAGAATTGTATATTTTTATGTTATCACACCTCAAAACTGATTTTGCAGTGAATCGGAATAAGTGTCAAACTATACAGAATACTACAATTTTAGAAGTCAACAAAAAAAAAATCCATATATGTAAGCCACCAAGAAAACTCCCAAAATTGTATTGGGTAATACATATGTCTTGGTAATTAAATGAGAAAGAAAGACACATTGGAAAAGAGACATTCTTTTCCTGACATTGTACATATTTGGTCCCAGTCAGCTTAAAAGTTTGAGCCATTACTGTTGCCTGGTCTCTGCTTCATTTTCCAACAGCGAGTAGCTCCAACTCACCAGTCACCACCGGGAAGCTTTTTTTGGAATTCATTCTCACAAAGAACTGCTTCTTTTTAACCTAGAAATGGTATTACCAGAAAAAGGAACAGCCATGGGGACACCCTGTGCGCCAAATTATGCCAACCTATTTTAGGTTGGTGGGAAGACACAGTGGTGTTCACGTGGCAGCACACACACAAAAAGTGTTAGTATCGCATTGTTTTATAGATGACATACTTTTATTCTAGAATGGTACAATGCCAGAGGTCAAAGCATTTGGTACTGAGCTAAACAACAACAACAACCTGGGTCTGAGGTTTACCTTTGAGGCTAGCCCATCTCACATAGCCTTCCTTGGTTTAAACATATATCAAAATACAAATGGTTCTACGCAAGCATCTGTTTTCAGAAAGTGTACAGCAACCAATAATTTCTATCATGGTCCAGTATGCACCCATACCAACTCAAACGTGGGATACCCATTGGTCAATATCTGTGTATGAGAAGAAATTGTACCACTGACAGTCAGATATTTTAAGAGAAAACTTTAAGGCCAAAGGCTACCCGAACAGATGCCGAAAGGAGGCGTATAAAAGGGCACTATCAAAGGAAAGAACTGTTCTTGTAAATCAAAACAGTATTAATAATAAGAACAGGATGGTCCCCTATAAAGAGAATAAAACCAGATACTTATGGACAGAACTCGATGTAAATAAAACAAATTCTGAATAAACATTGGCCTTAGTTAAACATGTACAAAGATTTGACAGATGTGCTAACAGAAAAGGCCCAAATTACATATAGAAGGGCTAGAAATATCAAGGATGAGATTACACATAGCCTATTTCAGACTAAAAAACCTCAAGTACCTGGCTGCACCCACTATCAGGAACATACTGTTGTGGCAGATGCCAAGCATGTAATTACATACAACTCACAAAAGACTTTGTAAATCTGAATAATGGTAAAAGATACAAAATTCGAACATTTTACAACTGTGGATCAACAGTTGTTGTTTATGTAATGCATTTGCAAAAAATGATACGTGGGAAAAACGACACACCAGCTTAGACAGTGTGTCCTGGAGCATGTCTATATACTATAAATAAAGAACCAGACACTTCGGTGGCTCGTCATATTAAAATGTACCATAACAATGAAGTTGAAGCAATTACATTTTGTGTCATTGATAGTGTAACTTTGGGCCCTAGGAAGGGCCATTTGGAAAAGATTATGTTGCAAAAAGATTTGAAATGGATTCATCAATTAAAATCTCAAAACCTGGATGGCATTAAATGAGGATTTTTCTTTTACACCATTCATTTAAACAATAATATAATATCCCCATAGCTAATTAGGTATTTCTTTATATGTATATATGTATTTGTGGGCACATTTGTGTGTCCCAGCTCAACTTTAATCAATACAAGGCAAGAGGTAGCTCAGGTTGAGACAAGTATATGAACTAATAGGGTGCCAACCCCTATTCTTGTGCACACCTATATTTACTCAAGTATAAATGTCAAAGAGAGTAAAAATGAAAACTTAGCTTTTAATAAATAGATATTGTTAAAAAATATAAAAATTCACAGAGGCAGGATATTACATTCATTAATCGCATGGGTATGATAAATCTGGGATTTATATAAAGTGTCAGTGTCAAATGAATTTCTAAAGATATTATATATCACTATAAGTGCAGAACTACTATAGAACTACTATAGCTATGCCCTAGAGCTCTAGGGAATTGGAGGATAACATTTACAGTCTAATCCCGATTAGAAGGGAATTACTTCACCAATAATAGATAACCAATTTCATATGAATGCTACTTCATTTGACTGTGAAAATCCTAAGAATGTGATAATAGTGAAGTTTCCCTACTGGAATATCACTTTATTACAAGTTTTTCTATTGAAATATCACTTATATATATTTCACTTGATTAGAACCTATTGTTAATGGTTCTAATATTATTAGTACTAGCACTTTTTCGAATTTATAGCACTTTCTTATTTCAAGCACTTTATAGTGATATATAATATTTTTAGAAATTCATTTGACACTGACACTTTATATAAATCCCGGATTTATCATACCCATGCGATTAATGAATGAAATATCCTGCCTCTGTGAATTTTAATATTTTTCAACAAGATCTATTTATTAAAAGCTAAGTTTTAATTTTTACTCTCTTTGACATTTATACTTGAGTATATACAGGTGTGCACAAGAATAGGGGTCCCTGTTGTCTCTTTTGCTGTTTCCCAGCTCAACTTCCCAGAATGCAGTGTAATAACTGTTTTTCTCGGAACTCTGAGCTGGAAGCTGTTTTTTTAACTTGCTTTAGACATTCAGATGTGAACACAGATGTACTTTTTATTTATTATATATATATATATATATATATATATATATATATATATATATATATACGTGCCAGATATAGGGCCTCATTCAATTGCTACTTACTACAAAAAGTAGCAGTAAGTGGAGATCGCAAGTTACTTCTCTATTCAATTGCCTCCTACTAATGTTCCCTGATCAGATTACTATCCCTTACTTCACTCAGAATCGCAAGTTAAATGCCTCAAATCCACGAGTTGCGGCCACAAAAATCCCATTTAGCTATTCAATTGTTCAGATTCACCCTTTCTTCAAGACCATAAAAGTGTAAACGTGAACTACAGGTTACTGGTACTAAGGAGGTCTCGCAAATGTCTTACTTTAAAAAACTAGCACTAATTAAGCAAATAAAAACGCAAACCTGTACTTTTAAGAGAAGTGAGAGTGATGTTTGATCTTAGAATTAATAGCACAACATTCTCCAGCTCGCAAATTGGAAAAAATAAATACTTTATTTCATGTTAAATTTTCGTCATAAAGTCCTACAGGCTTCAACCTCCAAGTCCATAGAACTTTGGAATCCAACCTCTACTTTTTTCAAAGTCTTACAGGCTTGAATTACGGGTTACAGGCTAGGAGGTCATTAAAGCCCGTAGTACTTTGGACGGAAATGAAACATGAAATTAAGCATTTGATTTTGGCGATGTGCAAGCTTGAGAATGTTGTGCTTTTAATCCTGAAGTCGCCCATTGTGTTTCCCATCATTTAGAGTGCTTTAGAGTGCTGCCTTGAATTTATATTTGCATTCACAGTTCTCCGAGTTTGTGTGCTTGAAACATGAGTTACGGCTTGCGGCCGCGATCATGTTCAAGCACACAAATGCTTACTGCCGATAGCATGGTTTGCGATCAGGACTAACTTGTGCGCCCGGCCAATTGAATAGGCAAGTAAAAGAAGAGCTACTGGAGCAAGTAAGCCAAAAGTAGCAAATCGCAAAGTTACTTGCAAGTACCAGCCCCAAATTGAATGAGGCCCATAGCACATATACCTTTAGTTACCATATAGTTGTTTTTTTTACATATGAGTAGTTTGTAAGGGGCAACTGCACGGTGCGTGAGTTCTTTTTCCAATCACATTTTCTATTTCAGTATACAACTTTTGTATTTTTATTCAAACAGTGCACCATTATTTCTCACAAGTGTATTAATGTCATTCACTATATATTTGTATTTATATCTGTGTACAGTTTTGATATACAATATGAAGCTAGATAATATGGCAAGATAGTGGTACATATTTTCTTTAACATCCTTAAATTTAATAACATTCAGCCTCATTCAATTACCAGCTCACAGCTCACTTGCAGAGAGTCAGATGTCTCCGAGTGAGCTGTGAGCTGCTTTTCTCCTGCGTTTCCAAGGCCATTCAATTAGCCAAGGGCGAGTCACGGTGCCCGACATCCGGTTTTGGAAACCCAGGTTTCCCACTTAGGCAGAGCTGTGCTTGCAAGTGCAAGGTCGCAGCTTTTGCTCACTATCAGCCAATGGGAGTTGAGACCGTCATGATTGACGGTTCTAAAAGCTCCAAGTGTTCTTGTAGCCTCTCATTATGTTAACCCTGCTGCAGGGGTCTCAAACGGACCACAGCAGGGTCCCCAAATGAACCCCAATGATACGGGGGTCGACACACATGATCCACATGATGCGGACGTCCCGGACGCGGGACTCCCGCAGAGTCCCCACATTAATCCCATGCTGGGGGTCAGCATCAGGTGCCCCCACAATGTCCCCACATTAACCCTTGCAGTGGAGAGCACAATTAGGTTAAAAAATCTTATTTTTAGCTGTGTGAATGTGTTTTTTAAGTTTAATTGACAATACTTGGATTGATTGAATTGGTTAAGGTTGTTTTTTTCTGGCACTATTTGTGCATCACTACTTGGTCCCTGGAAATAGGAGGTCTCTGAAATGGGACATGGGATGGTACATTTTTATTAGCTATTCAGCAGTTCAAGGCAATTTTTTTGTCACAATTTGCAACATTACAAGCTAAAGTCCATCTGTCCATGTGAGGGTTGTATACAAGCCCAACAAATTATAAGGCAAGACCGCAGTAGTAATCATTGTTTGCCCTAACCTGCATTTAATCCATAGTGAAGGTGATTCAATGCAGTGTTTTTTTCATTTTAACAATTAATAAGTTCCCCAACTTTTTATCCATTGATAATTAATTTGAATAGTGTAATGCACTGGAACACGTGATAGATCTTCTACACTTTTGAAGCTGAAGCAGAAATTCTCAAATCCTTGAAGAAAATGCAGGCCAACAGCACTTTCGCTTCACATGGTGGCTCACTTAGCTTTTTAGTAGACACTGCTGTTCCTGCACAGAGTCCACAGGTAAGGGTGACAACATGCCAGTGGATTAAGAGACATGAGGTTGTGCAACTTGTTGAAAGTGCGGTTCACTCTAGTTTGCAGACCTCTGGGCAACAGAATGTTTAAATTTAGGTGCAGAGATGCAGTTTCCAAGCCTTTCGCCTATACACCTACCTCAGTCTGTGGCCATCTTAGATTTGCCTCTACCAGAAACCCCATCCACTGTTTGCACCAGGCTTGCTCGTCTGGTAATCTGGAAATAAGCAGCCTTAATAAATTCCAGCCTCGTAGATAAGAAGCTTCTGCTTAAACCCTATGTGCTGCAAATTTATAAAGTTACGACACTATTAAATTAGCCCTGCTGTAAACAACGTGTGAGCTAAGCAGCAGGGCCGTCCGTATCAACACAGAGAAAATCTACATGAGCAATGACAGCTTGCGAGATGATCTTGCAGGCTCCCACACCTCATCAATTGTTGCTGGGGTTCTAAACGGGACCTCTGCGGCAGTCCCACACATAAGCCCTGCCATGAGGGGTACTCCAACTACCCCCCAGCACCTAAAATAAACCCCCCTCTATGCGTGGGGTCCCCATTGGGACCCCCAAAGTGTCCCTACATTAACCCCTTGCAGCGGGGGTCCCTGATCGGCACCGATCGTGACCCCGCTGCATTTAAAAAAATTAAATACCCTGCCTCGCGGGTCCTTAAAGGACCGTAAAGGTCTTGAAAGGACTTGCACTAAAAAATATTAACCCCAGGCAACTAAAATTAAACCCATTTCTCATGGGGTTCAATACAGACCCCCATAAGCCCTTAATTAACCCTATAACTCATGGGGGTCAATACAGACCCCCATAAACCCTTAATTAACCATGCCACTCATTGGGGTCAATACAGACCCCCATAAGCCAATAAATAACCCTGTCACTCATGGGGGTCAATACAGACCCCCATAAGCCCTTAATTAACCCTGTAACTTATGGGGATCAATACAGACCCCCATAAGCCTCTATTTAACCCCATCAGTCCCATAAGGATATATTATGACCCTTATGGGGCAGTTAGAACCATAACATTAACCACATAAGTGCCATGATGGTCCTCAAGGCCCCTTATGACACTAGCTACAAACACTACACTGCACTTTACCCACAATAAACCATTACATTTAAACTAACCCCCCTCTACACTAATCTATTACCACTTACACTACCTACCTATACTACCTACCTTCCCCCTAATAAACCCCTTACCACTGTAATGACAAAAATATAAAATAAAATAAAATACAATACACCCTATCTATCTAACATACAATCAATCCTAATATACAATAAATCCTAACTATCTAAAATACATACCCAACTCTATTTAATAGACAATACATCCTAACTATCTAAAATACATACGCCTATTGATCTAATATACAATAAATCCTAACTATCTAAAATAAATGCCCCTATCTAACATACAATAAATGTTATCTACATACAGAAACCCTAATTCTAACCTAAAATAAAATAATTAAGACCACTTACCTTTGCAGATGTTGCTTCAGATCTCCAACCTAGGGGGGGAAAAAAAAATTAGTGCAACACATTTACATAAAATTAATAAACATTACAGCATGTCCCCGTCCTTCTTCTTTTCTTCTCTGGCGCAGCCCCTGTTAAAAAAACAAAAACATTACATTACTACAACATATAGACACAAAATAAAGTAAAATAAACATAATATACATTCAACTTACCTTGGGGTGATGTCCCCGGCCTCCTCCTCATAGATTTAAGGCTGCGTGTTACTACGTAGCTCTCTCGGAGCTTATTCTCAGCCATTTTTCTGAGTCATCTCCCAAAGCAGGCTGCAAGGGAAGTATTGAGGATTCGGTCCTCACAAACAGCAAAAAAACTGCCTTTTGCGAGGGCAGAGGGAACTAAGAGGGGTAATTTCATAAGTCCCTATATGTTTATTGTATCCTGTTTGAAAATATTTTTGGTTTTTGTTTCACAAAAATGTTTTATCTAATTTTAACATTAAGTATTCTTTACTATGTTTTTCAATACCTGTGAGCTTTTGAATAAGTATCAGTTGTTAACAAGATAATGGTATATATCAAGTGGGTAGAAGCATGAATACAAGGAGTTAAATGGAGTTAAAGCATAAAATGTAAAATCTATCAAGCAGAGGTAAACTGCTTGATGTTCCATCAGAATGCCTATAATTTCTGAAGTTTTATTTAAATTTTGATTTAACTGCTTTTAAATATATGTAATGGCATCAAAACATTATGATGGCTAAAAATAAGCATTTTTTTATTGGGAACTTTCCTTTACAACTAAGTACAAAAGGGTGGGTAAATCCAGTGTCTAATGGGTAAATTCCCTTTTTACGTAGATTATATGTCAGTAACTTTGCTTTACATCATCTTCCTCCAGCAGCTGTCAATTTTTTTAGCTAGTTGGATTCGGCCCATGTTGAAGACATCTATTACCACTTTTCCTAAAGATATAAAAATGTTTTTCAGCTTTAGAAGAATGCTTTGTAAATCTACAATGGAACTATTGTGCAAACAAATATATAATGAAGTTCACTTCCAACCTAGATATCAATTTCAGCAAATCTGTGAATGTCTTTATTCCTTTCCACACGCATATATGCACAATGTTAAATTTGTATGTGCTCTGTTAATTAAATAAGACATTGTCATAAATATATTGTATACATACTTCATCAATCTGTATACATATAGACTAGAGCATCAATTTAAAAGTTAGCTATAAACAATGGTTTTCATTTAGAATCTAATTACCGTATATACTCAAGTATAAGCTGAGTTTTTCAGCCCTTTTTTTAAGGCAAAAAAGCGCCCCCTCGGCTTATACTCGAGTCACTCTCCCCCCGTGTGTCTCTAACCCCCCTGTGTGTCTCTAACCCCCCCGTGTGTCTCTAACCCCCCCGTGTGTCTCTCTACCCCTTGTGTCTCTTTCCCTCCCCCCTCAATCCCCCTCAACCCCCCTCCACCACCTAAACCCCCCTAAATACCTCCCCCCTCTCCCCTCACTTACCTGCTTGTGCTCCGGCCTCTGCTCCTTGACCCGGCGCCGGCGAGCATGTGAAGTCACATGCACGCGCTGCATCATTAGCATATACCGAGCACAAGCAGGTAAGTGAGGGGAGAGGGGGGAGGTATTTAGGGGGGTTTAGGTGGAGGAGGGGGGTTGAGGGGGGTTTAGGTTGAGGAGGGGGTTGAGGAGGGGGGTTGGGGTTGAGGGGGATTGAGGGGGGAGGTTGAGGGGGGTCCAGGTTGAGGAGGTGGGTTGGGGTTGAGGGGGGTTAAGGTTGAGGAGGGGGGTTGAGAGGGGTTGAGGTTGAGGAGGGAGGTTGAGGATGGGGGGTTGAGGATGAGAATGGGGGTGTTGAGGAGGAAGGTTGAGGAGGGGGTTGAGGATGGGGAGGTTGAGGAGGGGGGTTGAGGAGGTAGGTTGAGAATGAGGAGGGAAGACGAGGAGGGAGGTTGAGGATGAGGAGGTGGGGTTGAGGATGGGGGGTTGAGGATGGGGGGGATGAGGAGAGAGAATGAGGATGGGGGTTGAGGATGGGGGGGTTGAGGAGGGGGGTTGGGGTTGAGGGGGGAGTTGGAGTTGAAAAGGGTTGAGGAGGGTTGAGGTTGAGGAGGAGGTTGAGGAGCGGGTTGAGGATAGGGGGGTTGAGGAGGGAGATTGAGGAGGGGGTTGAGGAGAGGGGTTGAGGAGGGAGGTTAAGGATGAGGAGGGAGGATGAAGAGGGACGATGAGGAGGGAGGTTGAGGATGAGGAGGGAGGTTGAGGATGAGGAGGAGGGATAGAGGAGGGGGGTTGAGGATGGGGGCTTGAGGAGGGAGGTTGAGGAGGGGGGTTGAGGAGGGGGGTTGAGGAGGGGGGGTTGTGGTTGAGTGGGGATTGAGGTTGAGGAGGGTTGAGGTTAAGGAGGGTTGAGGTTGAGGAGGGGGTTGAGGATGAGGATGGGGGTTGAGGAGGGGGTTAAGGATGGGGGGTTGAGGAGGGAGGTTGAGGAGGGGTTGAGGAGGGGGGTTGAGAAGGGAGGTTGAGGATGAGGAGGGAGGCTGAGGATGAGTAGGAGGGATTGAGGAGGGGGGTTGAGGATGGGGGGTTGAGGAGGGAGTTTGAGGAGGGGGGTTGAGGAGGGGGGGTTGGGGTTGAGGGGGGGTTGATGTTGGAGAGGGTTGAGGTTGAGGAGTGGGTTGAGGAGGGGGGAGGATGAGGATGGTGGGTTGAGGCGGGGGTTAAGGATGGGGGGGTTGAGTAGGGAGGTTGAGGATGGGGGGATTGAGGAGGAGGTTGAGGATGAGGAGGGAGGTTGAGGATGAGGAGGGAGGCTGAGGATGATGAGGAGGGGTTGAGGAGGGGGGTTGAGGATGGGGGGTTGAGGAGAGAGGATGAGGATGGGGGGGTTGAGGAGGGGGGTTGAGGATGAGGAGGGAGGTTGAGGATGAGGAGGGAGGTTGAGGAGGGAGGTTGAGGATGAGGAGGGAGGTTGAGGATGAGGAGGGAGGTTGAGGATGAGGAGGGAGGTTGAGGAGTGGGGTTGAGGAGGGTGATTAGGGAGGTTTGAAGAGACACAGGGAAGGGAGATGTTGGAAGAGACACAGGGAAGGGAGAGGGGAGAAGAGACACAGAGAGAGAGGGGGTTATACTCGAGTCACTCATTTTATCCAGTATTTTGTGTTAAAATGGGTGCCTCAGTTTATACTCGGGTCGGCTTATACACGGTATGTTATTCTGGGAACCTGTAGATATTTATAAAGCAAAGCATGATTCTAGTGCAACACGAAATATTAATTGTATTTTAACTACTGAAAAGTTTTTAATTAGCAAGAAGCTTATAGCATTGTGTTTTTTTAATACACACATGCCACAGTGTATACATGTTCACAAAGAGCATTCATCTTATTTAATCAAGCTGCATATTCAACATTTTCATAAACACATTTCAAATGGAATAAACATATAGAACATATACAATTCAGTAAAGGAGAAAAAAACCTTCAAGAATGATGTCAAAAAAATAATAATGCTAAAAGTAAATAAATGGGTCTAGTATTGTTACATCTGTGACTCTGCTACAGTAAGTTTAAAGGTTATAAATGTGATTTAGATTAGAGGAAAGTCTAAATTTTAAGCACTATTATGAAAGGGATGAGAAGGATATAGTATTCATTTTCCCCTAGATTCACTTAGTTTTTGGGGGTTGCCCAGTGTTTTACTAAGGCTTCAAATAAAATGTTGTCTTATCACATATAATAGTTGTCAAACTACGAGACGTCATCACGCTTTGCGTGGTGCGTACAACTTGGCGTAGCGAGGCGAGCCGTTAACTCTGAGCACTAAGGCCTGCGAGCCTCGCATAGCGAGCTGTTAACTCGGAGCACTTAGGCGATTAATGCTGTACGGGCTAATCACCTCTAAAACTTGGAGCACAAAGGTGATAAGCACCAAAGGCACTCATTGCTTGTGAGAAAGAGTGAGAAAAAAATTGGCGCCTGAAAAAAATTAAAACGAGGCTACACGACCCTGAAGCGCGCAAAACACCGCCAGGCACGTATGACTTTGCCAGAGATGTACGAGGTACAAAAATACACTTAAGAAACACGGAAAATGCTTGCGAGGCAAGTAACATATAGAATATCGCCGCCATTTTACAACACTAATTTGTTAATCTACACATTATGATTCTGAAATTCTGATTTCACGCCTAAAACAACGGTTTTGTCTAGTGCACGCAGCCTATATATAGGGCACGATTGCCACATTGCTGACACTTTCTCCTCAGGTGATGACAGTCTGACTGGACATTTTCTGCTGACGAAAAATCCAAAGAGATTGTTAGCTCTTCAGGGTATTGATTGCTGGATATTAATTATAAATAGGTAAAGTATATTCATTTATTGATTCATTAATTATTAACACAAAAAAATATATATTATTAAAAAATATATATGCACAATTTTATATTTTACACTGCCTTTACTTTATGAATACATTAATAGTTAATGCTTTCAAATATATTTATTAATTGATTCATTCATTATACATGTTCATTATTTAATTAATTAGTAATTAATTAGTAAGATTAAAAATATGTTGCAACTCGCTCAAAAAATATGTACATTTTACAGTGCACTTGTATTTCTGTGTTGCTGCTCAATTATTAATGTTCATCAATTACCTAATTAGTAATTAATTAGTAATAATAAATAAAAAATAAAGCTTTATACTGGTTCAAAAAATATGTACATTTTACAGTGCACTTGTATTTCTGTGTTGCTGCTCAATTATTAATGTTCATCAATTACTTAATTGGTTATTAATTATTAATAATAAATAAAAAAAAGCTTTAAACTGGTTCAAAAAATATGTACATTTTACAGTGCACTTATATTTCTGTGTTGCTGCTCATTGCCTGAAAGGAATAGGATCCCCAAAGCAGTTAAATATTGAAATCAGTTTATTATATTATGACATGTGCTAAATTTAATATTTTATAGTGCATTTATTATACACCTTTACATTTTGCATGTATGCCAATAAAACATTATGCTCTGAATGATTAATGAATTAATTGCATTCAAAAATTACAAATGCTTTCATCTCATTTTACAGTTTAATCATCTGTGCAGCTGACTGAATACACATATACCTGTTTGCAGCATCTGATCTGCAATAAGATCACCTTTACAGGTATATAATTTAATAATGCTGTTTTTTAGGAGAAATGGTTTAAGGCTTTTTGTTTTCCATTGATTATCGTTATTGATTAATTAATTAATGCATATCTATTTATTAATTATTTATTAATTAGGAATCATTATAAAAAATAAATATTGTCTATTTTACAATTAGCTATTAATTATTAATAATTACAGCAAAAAAATACTTTTAAATTGCCCAAAAAATAGGTACATTTTCAAATGTATATATCTATGTTCCTGCTCATTGCCTAACAGGGACAGGACCTTTTAAGCACTTAAATATTTTAAGCAGTTTATTATATTTATGACACTTTTTTTTTATATTTTTGAAGGCATTTAATCATTATTTTATTGATGATTAGGCCTTTACGTTTTGCATGTATGCCAATTAAACAGGATACTTTCAATGATTCATGAATTCATTCTAACAAAACATTAAAAATGTTTTTTATGTAATTTTACAGAATCCTCATCTCTGCACCTGCCTGAAGACAGGGAGTGAGGATTTGATCTGCTATAACATCAACTTGACAGGTATATGGTTTAATGATGGCATTCTTTAGGAAAACAGGATTAAGTCTTTTTTTTTTTGCATTATTGACAGTTATTAATTAATTAAAATATTTTATTAATGAATCAATAATCAAAACAAAAAAATAAAAAACATTATGAATACATATATGCTTAGCCACTTATGTTTTAATAAATGACAATTACACATCATGACTTGATTTATTGATTAATTAATTTAATCAAAACATTACAAATCTTTTTCAGGCCAATCTATAGTTTGCTCATAGCTCTTTGGGTTTGCCCTTCTTTAGAAATACATGATTACCTGTTTATGTTTTGCATTCATGACAGTTTTAGATTATTTCATTAATGTATATTAATGTATTAATTACTTCATAATTCATTATAATATATATATATATATATATATATATATATATATATATATATATATATATATATATAGAAAACGAATAATACATTAATAAGCCCATTTGCATGTCTAAAAGGCGGGGACATGCAAATGAGAATACAATGTATCTCACTCTTTTAATCCAAAAATAGCAACTTTATACATTGCTCCCTTAAAGCATATGCCCGCTGTATTAAACAGCTTTTAAGCAAAGCATCAGGTTGGATTTTACACAAACCAAGAATCACTCATGTACAGGCCTGTTTCAAGCTTTTGGCTATCATCAGTATGAGGTAGATTCTGGTTTGTGCAATAGATTTTGTAGGATTGGGTATTCCACAACAATCATTTAGTGTATGGTGAGCACAAAAGTGAGAAAAGCTCTCCACCGTACAAAGTACAGAAAACGAATAATACATTAATAAGCCCATTTGCATGTCTAAAAGGCGGGGACATGCAAATGAGAATACAATGTATCTCACTCTTTTAATCCAAAAATAGCAACTTTATACATTGCTCCCTTAAAGCATATGCCCGCTGTATTAAACAGCTTTTAAGCAAAGCATCAGGTTGGATTTTACACAAACCAAGAATCACTCATGTACAGGCCTGTTTCAAGCTTTTGGCTATCATTAGTATGAGGTAGATTCTGGTTTGTGCAATAGATTTTGTAGGATTGGGTATTCCACAACAATCATTTAGTGTATGGTGAGCACAAAAGTGAGACAAGCTCTCCACCGTACAAAGTACAGAAAACGAATAATACATTAATAAGCCCATTTGCATGTCTAAAAGGCGGGGACATGCAAATGAGAATACAATGTATCTCACTCTTTTAATCCAAAAATAGCAACTTTATACATTGCTCCCTTAAAGCATATGCCCGCTGTACCCAATCCTACAAAATCTATTGCACAAACCAGTGATCCAAAATTTCCAAGTTATAGCAATTAAAAAAAAAAAAGAATAGAGTTCAAGGACAAATTTACCACTGGACTTCACATTTACACCCAGAAGCAGGAGAGCAAAGGAAATTTGCACAGTTATATGTCCTTGATACAACGGAAGCTGTTGAACAATGAATGATGCTTCCTGAAAATAAACAATGCTTACCCATAGTCTTGGAACAGCTCGTTAACATTATGGCTAACAACCCATATAGTCAAGCATACAAAAAATTAGCAGAGGTTGAAAGAGAACAACAGGCACATGCACAAATAAATCAATTGCCAATGCCAAGAGTAAATATGGTTCTCAAAACAGATTGCCATACTGATCAAAGACGGTATAATTTACCAACAGCAAATGAGGTTGCCATGGTCTTTAAAAATAATGATGGGGAACCACCATTTGAGCAGGATATTAGAATATATGCACGCAATGAAGACCAGCCTTTTATAAACATAAATAATTTAAGTAGTAATTTGGATCCAATGACATATCCGATTTTCCAAAAGGTGTACCAGCCTGGCAACCAAAATTAGAATTGCAAAGTTATCCCAATAGTAAAGTTTGTGTTAGAAACAATATTTCTATGCTGGAATATAAAGTGGCACAAACTGCTATTCGGTATCATTTTAATCGGATTTTACCGGATTATTGATTCCTATCTACAAGTTGAAGCAAATAATCTAAGTTTTGTAAAATTTCAACAAAACAAGCTTCGAGCAGAACAATAATGTGGTTATTGTGGATTGATGGATTATGTCGCTGAATTGACTGCAAAAAGAGACATTCCTGCTGGAAGAGCAATCATTTTTGCCATCCTGTTTCCAAGGATCTCCTCACAATATGTGGGAAAGATACAATGATGCCATGGCTATTGTAACAAAATTTGGCAAACCAGATTTATTTATTACATTCACATGTAATCCACAATAGCCAGAGATCAAAGAAAATGTAATCAGAGACATTGCACCGAGGTAAGTTGAATGTATATTATGTTTATTTTATTTTGTGTGTATATGTTGTACTAATCTACTGTTTATTTGTAAAAGAGGCCGCGCCAAGAAAAAAAAAAGGAAGGACGGGGACATGCTGGAAAGGTGAGTAGAATATTTACATTATTTAGAATGTTTATTTATTCTATGTACTGTGTTGTACTATTTTTTTTTCTAGGTTGGTGATCTGAAGGGACTCCTGCAAAGGTAAGTGGTCTTACTTATTCTATTTTAGGTTAGATTTAGGGTTTGTATATGTAGATATAATTTATTGTATGTTAGATAGAGGGATATGTATTTAATTTAGATAGGATTTATTGTATTTTAGACAGAGGTGTATATGTATTTTAGATAGGATTTAATGTATTTTACATAGAGGGGTATGAATGAATTTTAGATAGGATTTAATGTATTTTAGATAGCGGGGTATGTATGTATTTTAGATAGGGGCTATTGTATTTTATTTTATTTGTAATGTAATGTATATATTTTGTATGTATTTCCTTTTCAGGTGTGTAATATTTTTGTTGTTGTTGTAATGTAACTTTTTTATTTTTTGTAATGTACCTTTTTTATTTTTGTAATGTAGATTTTTTTTCTGTAATGTAGCTTTTTTATTTTTTGTAATGTAGATTTTTTTCATTTTCTGCAATGTAGCTTTTTTAATTTTTGTAATGTAGCTTTTTTAATTTTTTGGAATGTCGATTTTTTGTTCCTTTCTGGAATGTAGCTCTTTTATTTTCTGTGAATAAGGCTTTTTTATTTTATGTGACTTAGGTTTTATTATTTTTTGTGAGTAAGGTTTTATTATTTATTGAAATTAGTGGGGTGGGGGGGTTATTAGCTGGTAGGTAGGAACTGTAGGTAGTGTAGGTGTTAATTGGTTAGTGTAGAGGGAGGTTAGTTTACCAATGTTTATGTTAGCAATGAGCGCTGAAGGTACTTAGAGGACTAAAAGCCTTACATTGTGTGCCAAACAACATTCCCAGCCTTACAATTTTATTGACCATACTTTTTTGATGGGCAAGTCGCTAGTATAATAATAATAATGTGTATTTCGGTATATTGCCTTTTGTATTGGACAAATGTTTTATTTATATTGAGGAGACTTCCAGAGTTTTATCCTCTCTTTAGCAATACTCCAGACTTGATAAAGAGAGGATAACGCTCTTGAAAGCTCGTCAATCTAAAGAAGTTGCTTGTCCAATACAAAAGGTATCATAATATACTGCAATACTCATTTTTAATATTTATATATATAGATTAATAATTACTAAATTACTAGATTACTGGACATTCATGGCTGATTCAGTCTTCAATTATATATTTACTAGCAACTTGCCGGTCAAAAAATGATGGTCAATAACATTTTAATACTGGGAATGCTGCTTGCCACACAATGTGAGTCTGTGACACTCTTAACCTTTTTGTTATGTATAAAGAAGTACAACAATTATAATAACTTTTTTTTATTTTGTTAACAGTCACCTTGTCTTTCCACAACTGGTAAACTATCATTTGGATGAAGTTTATATGAATAAATAGTTGTAAACCATTATATAAATGCTTTGCAACATGCAACTTTGCTTTGATTTGAAACATTAATGAACTATTTTTATTAACAATACTAAAATGTTTAAATCTGAGGCATGGATGAGTAACATAACATTAGGTCAACTTTATATGAATGAGTATATGAAACCATTACATAATGGTTTGTAACATGCAACTTTTATTTAAAGTAATGTTAAACCACATAGGTATTGAATCCAGAGGAAGGCAAACACTAAGAAAAAAACATGAACACTTAGCCAATTGTATCAAAGAAGGGAGAAAAAATAATTTCTTCCTGACACCACTAACTGATGATCGAATTACTCCCTGGATCAATACTCTGTATTTAATTAAACATTTAGGGCCCTATTAAATTCTCCCTCGTAGTTCTTTCGGTGCTTGCAAAAGGCAGTTTTTTTACTGTTTGCGAGTACCGAATCTCTCGCAGCCTGCTTTGCGATATGACTACGAGAAATTGCTGAGAATAGGCTCCGAGAGAGCTACGTAGTCACACACAGCCTTAAATCTATGCATGAATATCGCATTTCGTAAGAATCCCTACGGGCACAAAAAGTGCCCGCATGGGATCCTAAAGCCTCTACGTGCTGCCTCGGAGCAGCCCGAGACAGCAGTGTGAGGCTCCCCCCTGCTCCCTATACACATCCCCATGCTGCAGGGGTCTATCGGGACCCTGGCAGCACCCCCACATTAACCCCTTGCAGCGGGGGTCGCCGATCGGCACTGATCAGGCCCCAACTGCATTTAAAAGTTTTAAATTCCCCACCGCGGCTCCTTAAAGGGCCAGCGGCACACTAATTGCCAATCCTGGCCGCGGCCCAAAAAATGAACCCCCCTCTATGCTGGGGGTCCCTATCGTGACTCCCGAATTGTCCCCACATAAACCCCTTGCAGCTGGGGGTCACCGATCTGCATAGATCAGGCCCCCCGCTGCATTTAAAAGTTTTAAATTCCTTGCCGCTGCTCCTTAAAGGGGCTGCGGCACACTATTACCCAATCCCGGCCGCGGAACCTACAATAAACCCCCCTCTATGCTGTGGGTCTTTATCGGGACCCCCAAAGTGTCCCTAACATAAACCCCTTGCTGCAGGGGTCCATAGGGACCCCCGCAGCACCCACACATTAACCCCCTGCAGCGTGGGTCCCCGATCGTCACCGATCGTGATCCTGCTGCATTTCAAATATAAATTTCCCGCCTCGAGGGTCCTTAATGGACCGTAAAGTTCTTGAAAGGACTTGCACTAAAAATATTAACCCCAGGCAACTATAATTAACCCTATAATTCATGGGGGTCAATACAGACCCCCATAAGGCCTTAATTAACCCTATAACTCATGAAGGTCAATACAGACCCCCATAAGGCCTTAATTAACCCTATAACTCATGATGGTCAATAAGACCCCCATAAGGGCTTAATTAACCCTATAACTCATGTGGTCAATACAGACCCCCATAAGCACTTAATTAACCCCGTGACTCATGAAGGTCAATACAGACCCCCATAAGCACTTAATTAACCCGTCACTCATGAAGGTAAATACAGACCCCCATAAGGTCTTAATTAACCCTATAACTCATGAAGGTCAATACAGACCCCCATAAGTCCTTAATTAACCCTATAACTCATGAAGGTCAATACAGACCCCCATAAGGCCTTAATTACCCCTATAACTCATGGGGGTCAATACAGACCCCCATAAGCACTTAATTAACCCTGTCACTCATAAAGGTCAACACAGACCCCCATAAGCACTTAATTAACCCTGTCACTCATGAAGGTCAATACAGACCCCCATAAGCACTTAATTAACCCCGTCACTCATGAAGGTCAATACAGACCCCCATAAGGCCTTAATTAACCCTATAACTCATGAAGGTCAATACAGACCCCCATAAGCACTTAATTAACCCCGTCACTCATGATGGTCAATACAGACCCCATTTAAGGCCTTAATTAACCCTGTCACTCATTGTGGTCTATCACACCATTGACCACTATGAGTTATAGGGTTAATTAAGGCCTTATGGGTGTCTGTATTGACCCTCATGAGTTATAGGGTTAATTAAGGCCTTATGGGGGTCTGTATTGACCCCCATGAATTATAGGGTTAATTATAGCTGCCCGGGGTTAATGTTTTTTAGTGCGAGTCCTTTCAGGACCTTTACGGTCCTTAAAGGACCCGCGAGGCGGGAAATTTTAAAATTGAAATGCAGCAAGGTTACGATCGGTGCCGATCGGGGCCCCCCGCTGCAGGGGGTTAACGTGGGGGGGCTGCGGGACCCCTGCAGCAAGGCTTAATGTGGGGACACTTGGATGGTCCCGAAGGGGACCCCCAGCATAAAGGGGGGTTAATTGTAGGTGCCGCAGCCTTGATTGGGTAAAAGTGTGCCGCAGGCCCTTTAAGGAGCCACGGCGGGGAATTTAGATTTTTTAAATGCAGCGGGGGCCTGATCTATGCCGATCGGGGACCCCCGCTGCAAGGGGTTAATGTTGGGACATTTCTGGGGTCCCGATGGGGACCCCCAGCATAAAGGGGGTTCATTTTAGGTGCCGCGGCCGGGATTGAGTAATAGTGTGCCGCGCGCCCTTTAAGGACCCGCGGCGGGGAATTTAAAAGTATTAAATGCAGCGGGGCCTGATACCGATCGGGGTGCCGATCAGGGACCCCCGCTGCAAGGGGTTAATGTGTGGGGGCTTACGGGGGTCTCTTTGGACCCCTGCCGCAAGGTGTTAATGTGAGGACACTTCGGAGGTCCCGATGGGGAACCCTGAATAGAGGGGGGTTATTTTTAGGTGCTGGGGGGGGTAGTTGGAGTACCCCCTATGGCAGGGCTTATGTGGGGGACTGCTGCGGAGGTCCCGTTTAGGACCCCTGCACTACTTGTTGAGGTGCGGGAGCCTGCGATATCATATTGCAGTCTGTCACTCCTCATGTACATTTACGCAGTGTTTATACGTACGGAGACCTCGGCTGCAAGGGGTTAATGTGTGGACACTTGGGGGGTCCCGATGGGGACCCCCAGCATAAAGGGGGGTTAATTTTAGGTGCCGCGGCCGGGATTGGGTAATAGTGTGCCGCGGGCCCTTTAAGGAGGGGAATTTAGATTTTTTTAAATGCAGCGGGGGCCTGATCTATGCCGATCGGGGCCCCCGCTGCAAGGGGTTAATGTTGGGACACTTCTGTTGTCCCTATGGGGACCCCCAGCATAAAGGGGGGTCAATTTTAGGTGCCGGGGGGGTAGTTGGAGTACCCCCCACGGCAGGGCTTATGTGGGGGACTGCTGCGGAGGTCCCGTTTAGGACCCCTGCATTACTTGTTGAGGTGCGGGAGCCTGCGATATCATATCGCAGGCTGTCACTCCTCATGTAGTGTTGATACGTACGGCCTGGCTCGCAGCAGGGCGATTGTAATAGCATTGGAACTTAGAGAAACTTTGCAGTACGTAGGGCTTAAGTAGACGCCTCTTATTTACGAGGCTGGAATTTAATTGGGCCCTTAGTTTTTACAACAAATGATCATCCTCCTACTAACATCAATCCTTACTTATATAGAATGAAACAACTTTTGTGACCTTTGCAAAAACAATTTTAGCATTACAAACATTAAGTTAATGTATTAAACTTTAAACAGTATAATAGTAATAAAAAGCAACATGTTTTGTTAGGCCAGTCCTGGCAAAAGGCCACTTCCAAGACATTCCAATATTTTTGTTTTTGCATGTCCAAGTGGTTCCCTTAAAAAGAGCCCAGCAGACTTTTAATTTTGTCTATGGGACATAACCACTATACTTTATTGTTGTTTTTTTTTTTTCACTTTCTGTTGTTATTGTTGTAGTTTTGCAAAATTGTACAAATAGTTTCCTATGTGAAATAGTGGTCCTTTAAAAAGAGCCAGAGTGAAATTAAATTTTGTCCTGAAAATAAAACCACTATTCTCTATGCTTACAAAACCTCATAGTACATAAAGTTTTTATGTATGTCCATCGTGTAATAGATCACCCTGAGTTGGGTTGTCTTCAATTGAAACTTTAATATCATCTGGATTTGTGCACCTTAAAAAAGCTTGATGAAAATAAAGAAAAGAGGAACAATAATTAGCTATATGGATAGGAATAGACTGATAACTACTGAATTGGAGCTAAAGGTGTATTGTAGAGAAAACCAAGAAATATCTAGTGGATAACACAAGATGCTCTAGAGGTGGACATATACCTGTACTTTGAGACAAAAAACTATAATGATTGGAGGTGTCCCACTCTGAAAAATAATCGCTATCTCTGATTCCTATATTGGTATCTCCTTGTATCTTCCCTCATATGTCAAATTACTGTGCTTATCCTTTGGAAGGTATATATTTAATATTAGCTCGAAAAAATAAAAAACAAAATAGAAAAAAGCATGCATAGTACTCTTTGGTTATAAAAAAAAATAAAAAATGATGTAAATTATAGGAAGTATGCATTGAGGCTTAAAATAGAGAGGCTAAATGCTCAACTCTTCTACCAACATGCACTACCATACATCATAAATGCAAAAAAGTAATTCTTAGTAGTGATAAGGCAACATATTAATAATAAGCCTTTTAATACTATACAATCGTACTTCCCTTATGAATAAAGATAACCAGAGTACTTGCGCTTTTGCCAAAATCGTCCCGACAGTCCGTTTCGCCCTTTCTAGGTCTTACTCATGGGCTACTAAACTTCAGTCTTAATGGGGCCTTTAAAGCCCTCCATCTATGCAATTAACGCTATTGAACGCAACTGCGTTGCTACGTTGATGCGTGGTGACTTGATCAACGTCACCGCGTCACCACGCTTTTGCGAATCACCATGTTTTGCCAACCTTGCGTATTTTGCCAATCACCTATATAGGTCTTGACATCCATTTCCGCTTTTGGATGTGAATTCGTTACTACTGCAATACGCGGTGACGCAACCAGCGTGACCGCGTTCACGCCCCTCTATGTAATGACATGCTTTGCCAATCATGCGTCTGTCCTATTTTGCCAATCACTTGCATAGGCTGACATAACGTTTGGCTCCTTTATAACATACACTTTTGTAAAGCCACCTACGTGTCTACTTTATAATGCTTTTAGCTAAATGCATAGATGAGGCAACTTCTTTCACAAGTTAATATATGTGAATCTCTAACATAATATAATTATGCTTTTAAGAGAAGCTTTAAGTTTTTTTATATATTTATATAAAGATGATAACTTTTAATTGATGTTACTTTAATAATAGACTAATACCTGTACTGTATCTTAGTATCTCAAATATGCAATTTAATATATACCAAGTTGAAAGTGTATTATGTGAACTGTCCATTTATATTATAACAGAAAGTATATACAAAAAAAAAATATATATATATGTAAAGATATTGTTAAACATCAATATCTATAAGTGTATGTACTTATTAATCATAAGATATAAATGTGAATCCTATAAATAACATATATATATCTATGGATGATTGTGTATGTCTTTCGTACTAATCAGAAAAACTTAGAATATATCATAAAATTGAATTGATGAAAAAGAAAAAGGAAAAAGTGTGCACTTTTGTAGTGTTGGAGGATAATCCGCTCCAATATAAAAAAGTGATATAAGAAACATAACGTGAAAAAAACTGGCATTGGTAAAGATGTGACTTTATTAAAAAAAACTTGTAGTATTGTTCTAGTTTATAAGAAGGCAGAATATGAAAAAGCCTTAATTGACCCCTAAGGGCTTTGTGTGTTGAGTAAAAATATCCATTTACTTTCTAACTTCAATAAGGTTTTATCAAGATCTCCTCCTCTCGGTCCTAAAGAGATCTGATCAATTACTGAAAACTTCATGACTTCTAGTCTGTTACTGGAATTGTTTAATATTTCGAGATACAGAAGTGTCCATTTCCTTTGTAATTGTATAGGTATGCTCTAAAATAGGTCTCCCTAGTTGGTGTGTGGTTTTGCCTATATATAATTTAGGACACGGGCATGTTATTATATAAATCACATGTGTCGAGCTGCAGTTGATAAAGTTCTTAATTGAGTATTTTATATTGGTGTTTGGATCCATAAATTCTTTGCTAGGATAAATGAACTTGCAGGCCTTGCATCTTCTGCATTTAAATAAGCCCTTTGTGGATGATAACCACAATGTTTTATTTTAATTAGATGGTTTAAAAAACTTTTTACTAACTCATCCTTTATACTTTTGTTCTTACGATATGTGATAGAAGCTTTTTCTGGTAAGCTTGAATGTAGTATGGAATCATGTTTAATTATGTGCCAATGTTTATCTAGCACCCCTTTGATTTATTTCCAATCTTTGCCGAATGTCATTATACATCTTATTTGTTCACCTTCCTGTACTTTTTCTCTTTTATATAAGAGGTCTTGTCTTTTTGATTCCAGAGCTTTTCTTGTAGGCTTTCTTTAATATACGGTTAGGATATCGTCGAGCCTTACATTTATTTCTTAGTTGATCTGCCTGAATCTTAAAGTCCTCCGGATCATTGCAATTCCTTTTGATCTGTAGATACTGGCTTATAGAAATACCTGCCTTTAAAGCTCTTGGATGTTGACTAGACCATTTAAGTAAATAATTAGTTGCTGTTGGTTTAGTGAATGTCGATGTATGTATTTTTCCCATTGAATCTTTAGATTGTTAAGTCTAGGAATTTTATTTTTTCATTATCCAAGACATAAGTAAATTTTAAACCTAGGGGGTTTTCATTCAACTCTGTCATGAATTTGGTAAATTCCTTGTTATCACCTAACCAAAATAATAAGATGTCGTCAATAAACCGAGACAGAGAGGAGGAGGAGACGAGTTGGAAGCAGAGGGAGGTCATCGCAAGGAGCTAGTGGCACAGTCAGACAGCATGCATCGGCACCCGGGGTCAGCCAGATAGCACGCCAATCAATGCATGCTGTTGCCACCACCAGAACGCCGTCACTGCAGAGCTCAGCAGTGTGGCACTTTTTTTGTGTGTCTGCCTGTGACAACAGCGATGCCATTTGCAACCTGTGCCAAAAGCAACTGAGTCGTGGGAAGTCCAACACCCACCTAGGTACAACTGCTTTGCGAAGGCACATGATGTCACATCACAAACGCCAATGGGATCAACACCTGAGTACAAGCAGCACACAAACTCAAAGCCGCCATCCTCCTCCTGGTCCAGCATCTTCATCCACGTCAACCACTGCTGTCATCCTTGCCCCCTCTCAACCATCCGCCACTCCGTCTCTCGCCTCTAGCTGTTCCTGCTCATCTCCCCAAAGTCAGGTGTCTGTCAAGGGCATGTTTGAGCGTAAGAAGCCAATGCCACAAAGTCACCCCCTTGCCCGGCGTCTGACAGCTGGCTTGTCTGAACTCTTAGCCCTCCAGCTTTTACCATACAAGCTGGTGGAGTCTGAGGCGTTCAAAAAATTTGTAGCTATTGGGACACCACTGTGGAAGGTACCCGGCCGAAATTTCTTTTCACAAAAGGCAATCCCCAACCTGTACTCGATTTTGCAAAAGGAAGTAATGGCATGTCTGGCACACAGTGTTGGGGCAAGGGTCCATCTGACCACTGATACCTGGTCTGCAAAGCATGGTCAGGGCAGGTATATCATCTACACTGCGCATTGGGTAAACCTGCTGACACCTGCCAAGCATGGAATGCGTGGCTCTGCAGAGGAGTTGGTGACACCGCCACGACTTGCAAACAGGCCTGCTGCCACCTCCTCTACTCCTCCTACTCCATCCTCTTCCATAACCTCCTCAGCTGAGTCCTCTTCTGCTGCTGCGTCTTGCTCCACATCAACGGCACCCCCCCCAGCTCCGCAGATACTATTCCATATCCCGGATACGGCAGAGTCATGCAGTCTTGGGGTTGACTTGCCTCAAAGCAGAGAGTCACACCGGGCCAGCACTCCTGTCCGCCCTGAACGCACAGGTGGATCAATGGCTGACTCCGCACCAACTAGAGATTGGCAAAGTGGTTTGTGACAACGGATGAAATTTGTTGGCGGCATTGAATTTGGGCAAGTTGACGCATGTGCCGTGCATGGCACATGTGTGTAATCTGATTGTACAACGCTTTGTCCATAAGTATCCAGGCTTACAGGACATCCTGAAGCAGGCCAGAAAGGTGTGTGGCCATTTCAGGTGTTCCTACACGGCCATGGCGCACTTTTCAGATATCCAGCGGCGAAACAACATGCCAGTGAGGCGCTTGATTTGTGACAGCCCCACACGTTGGAATTCAACACTCCTAATGTTCGACCACCTGCTCCAACAAGAAAAAGCCATTAACGAGTATTTGTATGACCGGGGTGCTAGGACAGCCTCTGCGGAGCTGGGGATTTTTTTGCCACGTTACTGGACGCTCATGTGCAATGCCTGTAGGCTCATGCGTCCTTTTGAGGAGGTGACAAACCTTGTCAGTCGCACCGAAGGCACCATCAGCGACATCATACCATTTGTTTTATTCCTGGAGCGTGCCCTGCGAAGAGTGCTGGATCAGGCCGTAGATGAGCGTGACGAGGAAGAGGAAGAGTTGTGGTCACCATCACCACCAGAAACAGCCTTATCAGCATCGCTTGCTGGACCTGCGGCAACCCTGGAAGAGGATTGTGAGGAAGAGGAGTCAGAGGAGGAATGTGACTTTCAGGGGGAGGAGGAAGACCAATCACAACAGGCATCCCAGGGTGCTCGTTGTCACCTATCTGGTACCCGTGGTGTTGTATGTGGCTGGGGGGAAGAACATATCTTCAGCGAGATCACTGAGGACGAGGAACGGGACATGACTAGCTCGGCATCCAACCTTGTGCAAATGGGGTCTTTCATGCTGTCGTGCCTGTCGCAGGACCCTCGTATAAAAAGGCTGAAGGGGAACGACCTGTACTGGGTGTGCACGCTACTAGACCCCCGGTATAAGCAGAAAGTGCCTGATTTGTTACCAAATTACCGCAAGTCAGAAAGGATGCAGCAGGTCCAAAACAAATTAACAAGTATGCTTTACACAGCATATAAGGGTGATGTCACAGCACAAGGGCAATATAACAGGGGAACAGGTGAAAGTAATCCACCTCCCACGACCACGCCGGCAAGGACAGGACATTTAAAAGATGTGTTGTTGATGGAGGACATGCAGACCTTTTTCAGTCCTACGCATCGCATCAGCCCTTCGGGATCCACCCTCAGAGAACGACTTGACCGACAGGTAGCAGACTACCTCACCTTAACTGCAGATATCGACACTCTGAGGAGCGATGAACCCCTTGACTACTGGGTATGCAGGCTAGACCTGTGGCCGGAGCTATCCCAATTTGCAATTGAACTTCTGGCCTGCCCCGCTTCAAGTGTCCTGTCAGAAAGGACCTTCAGTGCAGCAGGAGGTTTTGTCACCGAGAAGAGAAGTCGCCTAGGGCAAAAAAGTCTAGATTGCCTCACCTTTATAAAGATGAATGAGGGATGGATCCCGAAGGGACTGACACTGGGCGATACATTCGACTGAAAAAGGCCTGATGAGATGAGCTGCCTTCGGCTATAAATGGTCCACACGCTGCTGTATGTTATCTGTGAATTGCGGATGACTTGCGTGAATTATCCGCCACCAACTAGGGTTCAAGAAGAGGCAATGTTTTATGGCACTTTCTGCCTGGGGAACAAAGGTCAATTTTTCTGGCCGCTGCAACAGCAGCGGCTGCAACAATATCTAATTTTTTAATTTCAATTTTTATGCCAGAAGGCGTACGTCATGTAATGGAAAAGAAAGCATATTGAACAGTCTTGCATAACACAACAGTTGTGCAAAAATACATATTTACAATGAAGACATTTTGTTAAAATTAGGTGGCTAGGCCTTCTTTTTTTTACTTTTTTGGTTAATACATTTTCTTTTTTTTACTGTGATTGCAATTTTTAAGAGAAACCTAAGACATGGTAAAACAGACAATAGTAAAGTCCTATTATCTATCATCACTCCAGCAGTAGCTTATTATTTACAATATCTAACCTGCTCAATCGCCCTTGGGTGACCCTAGGGCAGGCTTCAGTAGGCGACCTCTCCTTTCCTCGGATGATTTTGCAGCCGGTTGCTTCTGAAGGGTCTCCTCCAGGGCTCCCCCACTCCGGTCCTTCCCCCCGAGTCGCTTCAACCATTAACAAATGTTTTATTATATTAGGGGGGCACTAAATGGGGATGTTATCCAGGGATCCCAAATTGTCTGGAACTGGGTGATTCTATCCAAGACTACATGGTTAAATCTCTCGTTGAGCAGTAAATAGTTGATTTTTTTTATTAATTCCTGAAAGTTTTAATTTGGGGTTTTCCAACTACTAGCTATGTGTATTTTTTCTTTCAAAAAATTTTTTATTAGGTCAAGTTTAAACATTTTAGTTTCTTCCCATAGTCTTATGACTGCCGAACACTCCCACCAGACATGAATAAATGTAGCCTCATTACCACTGTTCCTAAAACATGAGCTGCTCCATTTTGGATCCCATTTATTAGCTTAAAAGGAGTAATATATGTTCTTTGTAGGACCTTTATTGAAGTCTCAAGCAGACTATAATTTAAAGATCCCCTACTTAAGCCTTGCCAACTTTTATCCCATGTGCTATCTGCCAACTCTGTGCCCAAATCCCTCTCCCAGGCTTTGGTATAGTCTGGTTTGTTTGCCCATGAGTTTTCATTAAATAGTTCATACATGAGGCTAATAATAGCAGGCTGAAAGGGGGAATCCCTACATTTTTTGAGTAGCCAGGTGTTTCTTTGGGGGGTTCCCCTACCACTTATCGTATATATAAAATGATGTATCCTGCAAAAATTATAGTGTTCAGCCAGGGGTAAATTGTATCTATCTCTCACCCACTCAAAGGTCATTATTTTGTCGTCATGCCACCATGGACCAACCCTTAGTAGGTTCTGAGACTTCCACCAACTGAGAGAGCTTTCCGGAAGATGTATCTTAAAGTGGGGATTGGGTACGATAGGGGTAAGATCTGATACCTGAGTGTCCAGTTTTTGTGTCCAGTTCATCTACGTCCATATTTTTAATGAGTGCTTAATCAATGGGTTTTTCAAGTTTCTCAAAAAAAGTATACAGGCCTGGAATCCATATTACTGTATCCCATGTATAAGGTGACATGCTTACATTTTCCATAAATACCCAGAGCGGCTGATGTGTTTTGGAGAATGCGCCAGAGGAATGAAAGCCAGCTGCGCTGCCTTGTAATACAGTTTGAGATTCAAGTCCCTACCCTCTTTTGGAAAGACTATGAGGTCGGCCTGATTCAATTAAGGGGGCATAGGTTCTCCATTTAGTATAGCGTTAAACAAAGATGTTAGGTGCAGGGGTAAGCAAGGGCTCAAATTTCTTATAGTACAGATGAGTAAAACCGTCTGGCCCTGGGGACTTGCCAAATTTAAGATCTTGGATTGTAGATTTAACTTCCTCTTGGGATATGTCTAGGTTCAAGCTGTCCAATTGAGGTACAGGTATTTTGTGGACTTCTTGCTGTAGTAGGAAGGACTCTATGTCAGATCCGCTGCAGCGGGATTGGGATGAATATATGGTCTGATCGAAGTTTTGAAATGTTTCTTGGATAGCATTGGGGCTAAAGGAGGTTTGGCCATCAGGTAGTCTAAAGATACCGTATATTATGTCCTCTCTTGGGGGGTAAAGACACTAATAATTCCTCCAATAAAATTCTGCTTTTTTTTATGTGGGCAAGGTCACTGGTTAGCCCCTTGGGTTATCTGTTAAAAAGAGTGGTGCAGAGACTGTGGGGGCTGTTAGCCTCCTTGTCCCTGTGTGGCCATTTAGAATCCCTGCTGCTGCATGTTTCAGCTTTATTAAGGTGTAATTGTACAGCGTTTGACTCAAGTAGCTGCCTGTGGTGGGTCAGTTTGGCTTAATTGCTGGGCCCTTTTCCTGCCAAGATGGCGACCGTCAGTCCATGGGCCTCTATGTCCACTTCACTACCTTTGTCCCCGCTTGTGTGCTTATTTGGGATGGCCCCCCTTTATATCTCCGGCGCGTGGCCTTGTAAGGGTCGCCCCCTCAATCTCTGAGTGTGGATATGCACGGATGGGGCGTTGAATCAGGCCTACCTTCTTTTCTGCTCGCTGCAAGATCAACAATATCTAATTTTTCAGGCATGTGTACATGCCTAATTTTTCTGGCCTCTGGTGCTGCACTGTGGCTTCAACAACCAAACCCCAAAAAAAGGCACATAACAGGGATTAAACTGATAGGAGTAGTACTACTTAACACACGACTCATAATTGGTGTAACAGTAGTGTACATTTAAAACAAAAAAAAAATTCTACTGTAATAGATTGCATAGCAGTTAGTTGTTTGCAAGCGTGTGTGTCAGACCTACAGCGTCTACTCTACCAACTTCTGCAAGTGCACAGTGCCACTCATATCTGTTGTCACAGTAGCTTGGACGCATAGTACCGATCTGTCAAAACCTGTAATGATGAATGAGGTCTAGAGTAGCCTGGTTCCCTTATCCACTACAGGTTGAGACCTAATGTTTGGGTGACTCCAGACCAACACATGAGTACAAGCAGCACACAAACTCAAAGCCGCCATCCTCCTCCTGGTGCAGCATCATAAGCCACATCAACCACTGCTGTCCTCCTTGCCCCCTCTCAACCATCCGCCACTCCGTCTCTCGCCTTGAGCAGTTCCTGCTCATCTGCCCATAGTCAGGTGCCTGTAAAGGACATGTTTGAGCGTAAGAAGCTAATGTCACAAAGTGCCCCAAAATTGAAGTGATACGACCAACAAAGCATCTTTTTCCATCTCCTGGTTCTAAAATTCCAGGCCTTATACACGCCCCCTGATAGGTGACGTAACAAGTATTAAACTGATAAGAGTAGTACTTACAAACACGTCACTCCTATCTGGTGGCACCTTTGACTGCACGTGCCGTGCCCCAAAATTGAAGTGATACGACCAACAAAGCATCTTTTTCCATCTCCTGGTTCTAAAAATCCAGTCCTTATACACGCCCCCTGATAGGTAACGTAACAAGTATTAAACTGATAAGAGTAGTACTTACAAACACGCCACTCCTATCTGGTGGCACCTTTGACTGCATGTGCCGTGCCCCAAAATTGAAGTGATACGACCAACAAAGCATCTTTTTCCATCTCCTGGTTCTAAAAATCCAGGCCTTATACACGCCCCCTGATAGGTGACGTAACAAGTATTAAACTGATAAGAGTAGTACTTACAAACACGTCACTCCTATCTGGTGGCACCTTTGACTGTACGTGCCGTGCCCCAAAATTGAAGTGATATGACCAACAAAGCATCTTTTTCTATCTCCTGGTTCTAAAAATCCAGGCCTTATACACGCCCCCTGATATGTGCTGTAACAGGTTTTAAACTGATAAGAGTAGTACTGCTTAACACACCTTATAATAATGCAGAGAGAGGCAATGCAGTAAGAGGAGTCTGAAGAAGAGGAGGCAGAGGAGGAAGGTGGCTTTGAGGAGGTGGAAGACCAAACACAGCAGGCATCCCAGGGGGCTTGTTGTCACCTTTCGGTGACCCTTGGTGGCTGGGTGGAGGAAGAGACCTTCCATGACATCAGTGAGGACAAGGAACGGGACATGGCTAGCTTGGTATCCAACCTTGTGCAAATGGGGAGTTTGCGGTTTTGCAAATGGACTGTTTGTGGTTGTTTGCGGTGCGTTAAACGGGGAGTTTGGTCTGTCACTGTGAAGCGGGCCTAACCCTTACACTACCTGATCGATACAACATCATACCTGATGTTTTAAAGCACGTTATTCCAAACAATTTAGGAATGTTAGGTAATTTATGCCCTTTATGGCTTAAAACCAGACTCTGCATCAACTATGTAATTTTCCATGGGAGTTTTGCCATGGAGCCTCCTCCGGCATGCTACAATCCAGGTGTTAGTCCCGTTGAAACAACTTTCCCATCACTATTGTGGCCAGAAAGAGTCCCTGTGGGTTTTAAAATTCGCCTGCCCATTGAAGTCTATGGCGGTTCACCGATGTTCGCCGGTTCGCGAACATTTGCGGCGGTTCGCGTTCGCGGTTCACGAACCGAAAATTTTAGGTTCGCGACATCACTAGTCTTGATACATGTGTCAATGATGTCAGTCCTATATCCATGTGGAAAGTTCTGGCAATGTTTGCCAAAAATCTCTTCCTAACAACATCACCTTTCTACCAAATTGCTAATTATTATCTATCACTTATTTTAATACTCTATCAATACATTGCAAGGCATGACATTACATTAATGTTGCCTCATCTATGATAATTTATCGACTTTAAAAAATGTTTTTGCTTGGAAAGAATTCAGTCAAATATCTGACACTGATGTTTTTAAAATTGGAACTGGCAGTTTAAATCTACTATGCACAGTTCTGCCACCTTCTAACAAAAGTGCGGCAATTGCAGTTGTTGCAAATGGCATTGCTATTTGACCCTGTGCTCGAATGTAACTCATCAAACAATTATACAGATATGTTTTTCCTGATGCAAAAGGACAATTTCATCATCTGTAGCATTTGTGATGGCATTAAATGCTTGCTCATTGTAATGTTTCAAGAAGACTTCACACATATTTAATTTAATTGTTTCCCACAGGGCAAATGCATCAGGTACATTGCAAAAGATGCAAATGAATGCAAATTGTTATCTCATTTGCTTTGGAATTTGACATAGTGCTGTTTCTTACAGACACCTCTCCTATTCTGTATCATCTGCTATGAAGTTTTGATGTCTTGCAGCTAATAGGAAAGTGTCATAAACTATGTCATTCACTGTGCATAAATGTTCATAACTGTGTGCACAGGGAACATGTAAAAGAAGTAATCTTAAACTGAAACGTTCAATGTCTCTTGGACTGACAGTATAAATTTGTGGTATAATTTTATGAGTATCTCTTTTTCGTTGTCACCATTGGCCATTTACAACTGCATAGTGATATGGAATCTCAATGTATAAAAATTGTTTGGCCTCAGTGTCCTGGCAGTTTAATTGAAACCAAGCAGTAAGTGTTGCTTCTCGATGTTCACTTTGGGCTAAGGCAGTTCTTTCATTGCCTGCATTAAAGCAAACAAACTGACTGTGCGGCAAATGGACAGCTAATCGATACACAGCATGTGACGATCATGCATCTCAAATTTCAGAAGATGACACATTGCTTCTGGAGAACTGACATAGCGAGCATCTTAATAACATGAAAGTTTGTCACGTAAAGTTGAATTTTACTTTTCGTTTTGTGCACCTTGCACAACAACAGTTGCTGCATCATATCCTTTGTATATATATTTATACACATATTTGATAGATTTAATAGAAGTGCAAGCTTCTACATTTATGTGTGCATTGTACTTCATCAGCAAATGTGGATTGTATGGAACTACATATCTATTATCAACCTTTTGGCCACGGATAATAGCTGTTTGTCGTTTTCTTCTTTTATACAAAGGGTATCCATCACAATTAGCATAAGTCTCCATTTGAAATTGTTTTGGGAACTCTTTTGTACATTTTTTATTTTCCATACATGGTGATTTTAAATTGCTATCTCCACATGGCCCATGAATCATTCTGTGTGTTACAATGTCATAAAGTTTTGAATATTTTTTGGGATGTGGCAGTTCAGCAGTAATTACTGGATACACTCTCTCTGCAGTATTCAATTTATCTTTTTCCTGCAGGATTAAAAGTAAGTGTGCATGTGGCAGGCCTCTTTTTTGAAATTCAAGGGTATAAACAAAAGCCACACATTTTCCAAATAACTGTACTTTTGTTATATCATGTATTAATGAATTAAGTTTTATTTTGAATACTCTTGCAACTAAATCTGGTCGGTCAGAAGTATTTTGTCCAAGATTCAAATTTTCATTGATCTCTGGCCATTGTGGATTACATGTAAATGTAATGAATAAATCTGGTTTTCCAAATTTTGTGACAATAGCCATGGCATCATTATGGCTTTCTCGCATATTGTGAGGTGATCCTTGGAAAGTGGATGGCAAAATGATTGCTCTTCCAGCTGAAATGTCTCTGTTGATAGCCAATTCAGCAACATAATCCATCAATCTAAAATATTGTTCTACGCAAAGCTTGTTTTGTTGAAATTTGATAAATTTTAGATTATTTGCTTCGACTTGTAGATAGGAATCCATAATCCATTGTTTTGTGAGTTTGCCCCCACATAAAATAGGATTAAAATGATCCTTAATAGCAGTTTGTGCCACCTTATATTCCAGCATAGAGATATTGCTTCTAATATAATAATATATTTATGTTTATAAAAGGTTGGTCTTCATTGAGTTGATATATTATAATATCCCACTAAAAAGGTGGTTCAACATCCTCATTTTTAAAGACTATGGCAACCTCTTTTACTATTGGTAAATTATACCGTATTTGATCAGTATTGCAATCTCTTGTTAAAACCATATTTACTCTTGGCATTTGATGTATTTGAGCATGTTGCTGCTGTTTTTTTCAACCTGTGCTAATTGTTTGTATGCTTTACTGTATGGGTTGTTGGCCATAATTCTATCCAGCTGTTCAAAGACGATGCACAAACATTGTTTATTTTCTGGAAGCGTCATCTATTGTTCAACAGCTTCCATTGTATCTAAGACATATAACTGTGCAAATTTCCTTTGCTTTCCTTCTTGTGGGTGTAAATGTGAAGTGCAGTGGTAAATTTGTTCTTTAACTCTGAAACAATATGGACCATGTCCTGTGACATTTTCTGCTAATGTAGCACCCATAGAAGCAAATGAAATAGCACTGTTACTGATGTGTTTTTTTTTAATTGGTATAATTTGGAAATGTTGGATTGCTCATTATACTTTGTAAGTAATCTGGAAATATGTGTCTTTGTGGAAGTCTTACCTTGCCTTTCTGACAGCAACTAATGAAGTCCCATCAGTTATTCTTTCCTTGAGAAAATAATAGGCCCAACAAAGCTGAAAAACCACATTGAGTAATCCACAATAATGAGCATCTACTGTTAGTGCTGTAATGAAAGCAGTATCCTAAGCTTCCTCAACATAGATATCACTACAACTTTCTATATCTACATTGGTGTCATGTGTCTGAACATTGGTGTCATGAGGCAATATTGTCTTCTCCGTTGTTTGCCATTGTAATCTGTAATAGTAAATCCAGGTGTAAGATGTAATTTTTTTTTGTATTGTACATATTGTTTTTAGCTGCTCTGAATGCAAAACCTAAATAGCATTAATGAAAGAATGCAATGATTTGAAAAGCATTTGGAATTTTTCCATGCAATACATTAATTAAGTTTTTTTTTATTATTGGCATACATTAAAAAGGAAAGCGCTGCACATTTATATATATATATATATATATATATATATATATATATATATATATAGTAAATAAAAAGTACATCTGTGTTCACACTTGAATGTCTAAAGCAAGTTTAAAAACCTGCTTCCAGCTCAGAGTTCCGAGAAAAACAGTTATTACACTGCATTCTGGGAATTTGAGCTGGGACACTCAAATGTGGCCACAAATGCCTCGCTCTTCATCCCGTAGCCATTATCAAACATAGCTTCCTTTAAGCTTATTAATGCTGTATTACTCAACTTTAATGAAAAACCAAGGTTGGAATAAACACAGGCTGAGTATCCAATCCATGTACAGCTGTTTCAAGCTTACTGGTTATCATCAGCATGGAGAGGGATCTCAGCCTGTGTTGTGGAAATTATGAGTAGGTAGTTCACCACAACAACAATATATATATATTGATAAATAAGATATTTTTTTGTAATAATTAATTATTAAGTCATTAATAGATGCATAAACATTATTGAATTCATCAATAACTGAGGGCCTAATTAATTTGCAATTTGTGCAATGGAATAGGGCTCTATATAAGCACATAGCATAGTTTTCTACAGAAGTTTTTGGTTGGTGAAAACCTTGGTTTTGGATCAATGTTCATTAACGAAAATGTTATGTAAAAATAATATGCTATGTCCTTATATAGAGCCCTATTCAATTTGGCAAATTGCAATTGAATAAGGCCCTAAATGAATATAGGTTAATTAATTAATTAATCATTAACTGTAATCAATGCAAAACAAAAAGGGCATCATGAAATCATATACTTGTGAAATTGATGTTATTTCAGATAACATCCTGCAGAATTCACTCTCTGTCTTCAGTCAAGTGCAGAGATGAGGAATCTGTTAAATGACATGAAAATCATCTTTAATGTTTGTATTCAATTAATTTGTGACTCATTGAAACTATGATGTTTAATTGGCATAGATAGAAAACATAAATCATAATCATCAATATCATCAATATATTCATAAATAAAAGCAGTCTAAAATATTAAATGTAGCATGTGTCAGAATCTAAGCAACTGCTTTAAATAGTAAAGTGCTTTGAAGGTCCTATCCCTGTCAGGCAACAAATTATATGCACTCCAGATATGTATTATAAATATATATATATATTTTTTTATTATTATTAATTAATAGTTCCAAAGGCAATGTACATGAATAAGAAGTAAGGCAGATATATAAGTGAGGGTTAAAACATTTTATTATTTTTATTGCAATATAAAATGTAACCTTTTTGTAATGATTACTAATTATTAATTAATTAATATATTAATATACATTAATTAATCAATAACTGTCATCAATCCAAAATAAAAAGACTTAATCCTTTTTTGTTCCATAAGAACATAATTAAATTATATACCTGTAAAGGTGATCTTTATGCTACTCAAAGGCTGGAAAGTCAATCTCTGTGTTCAGTCAGCTGCACAGATGATAAAACTGTCAAATAAGATGGAAAGCATTTGTAATATTTGGAGTCATCCCTATCAGGCAATCAGCAGCAACATGGATATTTAAATGCATAGTAAAATATACATATTTTTTGTGGTCCTTTTTATTTTTTTTGGTATTATTTCTAATTGATAATTAATAAATTAATGTACATTAATAATCAATTAATCAATGACTAAATGTATTCTAAAGCATTAATATATTAATAAACTAAAGGCATTGTAAAATATAGAATATTTGTTGTTCATAATGATTACTAATAATTAATTAATAAAATAATGTACATTATTAATTAATCAATGTCTAAATATAATAGAAAGAGGTAAGCATTAATTTATTAATCAACTTAAGGCTGTTTAAAATGTTATAATTTTTTTTATAATGATTACTAATTAATAATTAATAAATTAATGTACATTACAAATTATTGTTCAATGAATTAATATATTACAAACAGCTAAGCATGAAAGTACTGATAAACTAAAGCAAGTGTAAATTATAAGTTTGTTGCTCAATTTTTTAACTAATAATATATACCTTATTTTTAAGAATAATTAATTTATTAATTATTTATTAATTATTATTAATATAAATTAATATACTTTACCTATTTGTATCTAATATTCAGTATCCTGAAGAGCAAACACTCTCTTTAGATTTTTCAGCAGCAGAAAATAGCCACTCTGTCATCACCTGTGGAGAAAGTGTCAGTCCTGTGGCAAGTGTGGCCTATATATAAGCTGCGAGCATGACGCAAAACCGTTAGTTTAGGCGGGAAATCTTAATGTGTAAATGTGTAAGCTAGTGCTGTAAAATGGCTGCGTTAGTCTATGTTTTACTCTTTTTGCAAGCAGTTTGCTTCCTTCCAATTAGTATTTTTCTACCTCGTACGTCGCTGGCTGTGTTTTGCGCGGTTCGGGGTCGTGTAGCCTCGTTTGAATTTTTTTTTCGGCTACCTTTTTTTTTTCACTTAGCCGATTTCAAAGTCACGAAACTGCTTAAATTCGACTTAAATTCGCATTCCACCTCACTTTCAGAAGTCCTGGTTGTTCTCCCGTGCTGTGTGTATTGTTTTTGTTTTATTTGTTTCTGTATTTTTTGTGTTTTACTTGTTTTTTGGTTTGCATGGTTCAGCCGTTAACATCGTATTTTTCCTATGTCGTACTTTTTTTTTCTAAGTGCCGTGTCTGGTATTTATTTTTTTCTAAGTCCTGTGTCTCGTAATTATTTTTTTCTGAAGTCCCGCGTTCGTCAATTGCTTGCAGCCTAAGGTGATCCCGCATTTCGTAAGTGTTTGGAGGCTAAGTCCCGCGTGTTTCATTACCTCCACTGATCGTCTCGCTTCGCAAGGCTCGCAGACAATGAGCTCCTTCGGCACTCATTGACTGTGCTGTGCGTTTTAGTGGTTAAACGGCTCGCCTCGCTTCAGGAGGCTGACAGGCAATGAGTGCCAAAGGCACTCATCGCCTAAGTGCTGCAAGTTTTAGTGGTTAAACGATATTATGTGATATATATATTTATATGTATTTGCTTATATATTTTTTTTAATACAAAATGTAATTGGATTTTTATGAAACAAATACAAATCCCTGGTTCCTAAGGACCAGAAATGCTTTCAGGGTTTGGTATCTCAAGAAAAGCTTTAGTAAAGAAATCCTGGGATTTTATCACATTCCAGAGATTATATATGTACAGATTATACTTCTTTAGTGTAGGTCAGATTGGTCTAGATACATTTCTTAGCAGCCTTATATAAAATGAATGTCTCTATGGAAATTCCCTTTTGGCAAAACTGATAGTAAATGTACACAGAGAAATGTGATCTGAATGTGATCTGAAGTACATTGTTTTTATTTGCAGAATAGTATGCAGACTATTTTAACCTGCTTCTAGAGGATATCGAATTATATAATTGGGCAAAACCTGAGGATTAATAAATACTATGTCAAGTTAAGTATAGACTGAAAAAACATAACCAGCAAAAAAACACGTGGCCCAATTAAATTCCAATTTTGCAGGTACCTTTATACAGCCTTTAGGTCTGCAGGCTTACAATTTGCCACGGTTACAGTATGATTAAATTAGAAAAGCCCAAAATGGCCAAAATCCAAAACCGTAAATCATGCTTTCATAAGTAGCATTTCAGGGAAAGATTATGATCAAATATGCATGGACGTAACTACTGATGTAGAAACAGCCAACAGTAAATGAGAACATCATCATGACGTCAGTTAAAGGTAATGTTTAAACGTCAATCAACTAGTGTTTCGAAGTCCGATATGCAATCAGACTCGTAATCCAGCAAAGTGATCATCAATAAAAATGAATGAAGAAACCGGTCTAGCTCATGTGGGTAGTCTGATATGTATTAACCCCTTGATTCCTGAGATTGATATAACATGAAAATAAAACATAAAAAAAGGTTTTAATTGCAGATTTGCGAGCTTGAGACTGTTGTGCAATTAATTCCAATGTCTTTCATCACTTTCCCCATCTTTTAAAGTGCAGTATTGTTTCTTTATTTGCATTTACAGTGCTACCAACAGATGTTTAACCCCCTTGCGGTTCCTCTCTAGTACCCGTAGGATTTTTGGCTATATTTGCCTTATACAGGTGTGAAAACAATTACGGGATTGAGGAATTGTAGCAATTTAATAGTGATTTGAAATTGTAACTTTTTTGGGCTTGAAAGATCAAAGGCTTAGCTGGGCCAGACAATTTTGGCAACCGCTGTTGTTTTTCAGCCTGCTACCAGCAAATCGTTTGCGGGTAGGTAAACGAGGCCAATTTATAAGCTGTAACTTTTGCGGGGTCGTTTACGGGCTGCAGAAACTACAATTTGGTGAATTTAATAGGGCCCCTTGACCATCAATATATTGTTATACATAGGCTGCAGTGCTACAACATCCTGATTATGGGTGGGTATCTGGATATAGTCTTAAAGGGTTAGGACAGTTTTCATTTCTATGTCTTATCTTAAAAGAACCAAACAATATATATATATATATATATATATATATATATATATATAAATATATATATATATATATATATAAATATATATATATATATATATATATATATATATATTTCTCTCTTTTGAAGACAGTAATCTTCAAGCATGTTACTGTCAGATAAGTAAATTAAACATCTCAGAGAATAATAGAAGTTTGATGGATATGGATAGAAGCAAGAAGTAATCAGAACACATTTAAGCAAATATCTAACTACGGTACATATCCAGACAACTACAAAGGGAATGCCAATTACAGTCATCTAATGTCATTAATTAATTTTAGTAAGCATTTCCATATATGATCTAAAAGGGCAATAAAGAAAACTGCTGTAGCAACGTGAAGATTGAGTTCTGAATACTTCTCTTCTGGGAAGAATTTAATTAGTGAACAGAGGTTTATAAAACTGCAGTTGCTTATGGACAACAAAGATTTAATAAACACAAATTACATTTAATTATGTTTTTTCTTGACCATTACTGTACAAAACTTGTTAGGAGCAAGTACAACTAACAATTGTCACATGCTGGTAAACAATATTAAATGTACATAACATATCATGTCATAATGCCAAAATTTAGGGTAATATTAAAGAGTGAAAGGAAGGTGTAGAATTCAGCATAGAACAATCTGAAATATCAAAGAAAGAACTTAATTTTGCTTTTCATTCTCCCCACCCATCCCCTCATGATCTTTACTTATGACTCCAAATATAATTGAGGACTAATTTGACAATAGGGGGTTTACTTAAGCCTAGGAAGAACTGCAGTGGTAATTTTACCCATTAGAAACACATTTGTCAGTTATTTGCTTTGTAAACCATTACAAAGCTTAGCAAATCTAGGGAAAATAATAAATGTTTTGCAGTCTGAAGGGCAGCAGAGTTCTCTTCTTGTTTATATCACTATCGTGTACCCCTATGTACCATCTACATTTAAAATACATGTATTTAATGTTACTATTTTTAGCTAGCGTTCTATCATATTTAATTATACATTCAACATACTGATGGCACCTAAATAGTATATTATGTAACTGGTTGAACATCTAGTACAGCACTATCTGACATATTCTGGTGTTTAAATGTTGTAATGCAGGGGTGGGCAAGTTCAGTCCTGGAGACCCACACACAGGCCAGGATTAGAGGATATCCCTGCTGAGCAGAGGTGAGTCAATGGCTTCTTCAGTCATCCTGAATGACTCACCTGTGCATCAAAAGGATATCCTCAAATACAGGCTGGGTGGGGTTCTCCAGGACTGGAACTGGATTTGCCCATAGATGTTGCTAGCTTGTGCACTATTGCATACAAAATACACTGGAACTTGAAAAAAAAACTGGTAATAAATATAAAATCTGCCTCTGCATATATCAATATTAAAGATATATGGAATTTTTAAATTCTGATAGAGAAGAATAAGTAGCGTATGCAAACACCTTTTTGAATGAAACAATTCTAAAATAAACATTAATAAACTTACCATAAAGTTTGCAAAATGTCTTCAGTTTTCTAGCAGTGTGTTTTCAGAGGGAACATCCATGAAAATCTAAGCTAAAATAGCATAAAATTCTTAATTAGTTGTGGCCAATCAGAGGCAGGTACAACAATATATCAGTTTGCATCTCAGTGACTTCTGACATGCTCAGTATGCTCAATATTCTCTGTGAATTACATGGGTTTCTACATTTTGTCTGTTATCACTTTATTTGGTTCATCTTCCTGTTGTTTCAGAGAAAGATATAGTTTATAAATGTATATATACAGTGGATATAAAAAGTCTAAAAATAATGTGGTTGCATAAGTCTGCACACCCTCTTATAACTGGTGATGTAGCTGTGTTCATAATTAAGCAATCACATTCCAAATCGTGTTAAATAGGAGTCAGCATACACCTGCCATCATTTATAGTGCCTCTGATTAACCCCAAATAAAGTTCAGCTGCTCTAGTTGGTCTTTCCTGAAATGTTCTTAGTCGCATCCCACAGCAAAAGCCATGGTCCACAGAGAGCTTCCAAAGCACCAGAGGGATCTCATTGTTAAAAGGTAACAGTCAGGAGAAGGGTACAAAAGAATTTCTAAGGCATTAGATATACCATGGAACACAGTGAAGACAGTCATCATCATGTGGAGAAAATATGGCACAACAGTGACATTACCAAGAACTGGAGCTCCCTCCAAAATTGATGAAAATACGAGAAGAAAACTGGTCTCGGAGGCTACCAAGAGGCCTAAAGCAACATTTAAGGGGCTGCAGTAATATCTGGCAAGTACTGGCTGTGTGGTACATGTGACAACAATATCACGTATTCTTCATATGTCTGGGCAATGGGGTAGAGTGGCAAGACCAAAGCCTTTTCTTACGAAGAAAAACATCCAAGCCAGGCTACAGTTTGCAAAAACACATCTGAAGTCTCCCAAAAGCATGTGGTAAAAGGTGTTATGGTCTGATGAAACCAAGGTTGAACTTTTTGGCCATAATTCCAAAAGATATGTTTGGCGCAAAAACAACACTGCACATCACCAAAAGAACACCATACCCACAGTGAAGCATGGTGGTGGCAGCTAGAACAGTTCCAAATACCAGTCAATATTGGCACAAAAACCTTCAGGCTTCTGCTAGAAAGCTGAACATGAAGAGGAACTTCATCTTTCAGCATGACAACGACCCAAAGCATACATCCAAATCAACAAAGGAATGGATTCACCAGAAGAAGATTAATGTTTTGGAATGGCCCAGCCAGAGCCCAGACCTGAATCCGATTGAAAATCTGTGTGGTGATCTGAAGAGGGCTGTGCACAGGAGATGCCCTTGCAATCTGACAGTTTTCAAGTGTTTTTGCAAAGAATAGTGGGCAAATCTTGCCAAATCAAAATGTGCCATGCTGATAGACTCATACCCAAAAAGACTGAGTGCTGTAATAAAATCAAATGGTGCTTCAACAAAGTATTAGTTTAAGGGTGTGCATACTTATGCAACCATATTATTTTATTTTTATTTTTTTTCTTACCTCTACCTAAAAGATTTCAGTTTGTTTTTCAATTGAGTTGTACAGTTTATAGGTCACATTAAAGGTGGAAAAATTTCTGAAATGATTTATCTTTGTCTCGTTTTTTACAGCACAGAAACCTGACATTTTAGCAGGGGTGTCTAGCCTTTTTATATCCACTATATATATATATATATATATATATATATATATATATATATAGTAGCTCGACTTTCGCCCACAAGACAAATGAGCACTGACAAATGCGCCCCACAATAGCGCAGCAACATCTGCACGCTGGGGTTAAGGTAACAACTTAAGGGTGGACTTAGGGGTGTTAGGTTTTAGGGTTAAGGGTCTTTGGGTGGGCTTTGGGGTGTTAGGTTTAGGGGTCTGAGGGGTTAGGGTTAGGCATTGGAGTCTGAGTGTTAGGCAATGGGTCTGAGGGGTTAGGCATTGGGTTCTGAATCTTAGGGTTAGGCATGGGATATGAACTGTGGGGTTAGGCATTGGGGCTGAGTCTTAAGGTTAGGCATTGGGGTCTGAGTGGTTAGGGTTAGGCATTGTGGTTTGACTGTTAGGGTTAGGCATCATGGTCTGGGGGTTAGGGTTAGGCATTTGGGTCTGAGTGATATGGTAAGGCATTGGGGTCTGAATGTTAGCGTTAAGCATGGGGTCTGAGGGTTAGGGTGTGAGGGGTTTGGGCTGTTAGGGCATACATTCTACAACTTGCTCTCTTTTATCCTTATGCATTTGCCAACTGTGCGTTACTGTAGCCGCAACTTCTGTCAGCGCAGAATAAAAAACTACTTGATATCCACAGTGTATGGTGGTTATCTTCCTTATATACAGTGCCTTGATGCTGCTCAATGTGTATTATTAGGGGGTGTGCCCTTATAAAGTGGGATTCTGTACCTTGTAGGGAAACACTGGCCCTTATGCAAAGTAACTTCATAGTATGGGCTGCTCCCTAAAGTGTGGTAGGGTGGGTGGCCTATACACACACCCTAATGCAGGCAGCCTGAAGAGTGACACTCACTAAAGATCTTAGTCTCTCTGCTTAATCGTGGCACTGCTGTGTTTTTTCTACTCTAGAGCTCACTCTCACTGTTCTATCCCAGCAGTACTGTGTATGCTCTATTCTCAAGCTCACTCTCACTGCTCTATCCCAGCAGTACTGTGTATTCTCTATTCTCAAGCTCACTCTCACTGCTCTATCCCAGCAGTGCTGTGTATTTTCTATTCTAGAGCTCACTTTCACTGCTCTATCCCAGCAGTACTGTGTATTTTCTACTCTAGAGCTCACTCTCACTGCTCTATCCCAGCAGTACTGTGTATTTTCTACTCTAGAGCTCACTCTCACTGCTCTATCCCAGAAGTTGTGGATTTTCTTTATTCTCGAGCGCATTCTCACTGCTCTATCCCAGCAGTGTTGTGTATTTTCTATTGTAGAGCTCACTCTCACTGCTCTATCCCAGCAGTACTGTGTATCTTCTACTCTAGAGCTCACTCTTACTCCTCTATCCCAGCAGTACTGTGTATTAAATGTTTTTTTTATTTTATGTAGTGGCGGGGGGGGGGGGGGGTTGTGATTTATTTTAATTTTTTGTAGTGAGGGGGGGTTGTCATGTCCTTTTTTGTTTTGTGCACCTTAGTTTTATTTTATTTTATGTACCTTAGGTTTGTTTATTGTATCTAATTAGTAGGGAGCAGGTTTAACATGGTGTTAGGTAGGTAGTGTTAGGTTGGTAGGGGTTAATAGGTTAGGGGAGAGGAGGGTTAGTTTAGATTTAGTGGTTTATTGGGGGAATATTGTAGTGTAGTGTTTGTACTTAGTGTCAGGACTCTCCTGGCACTTATGGGGTTAGTAATGGGGTTAATAATAGGCTTCTAATAGGCTTCTAATTGTCCTATGAGGGTCATAGGTTAGATGGAGGCTTATGGGGGTCTGTATAGACCCTGATAAGTGATGGGATTAAATAGGAATAGATGGGGATAAATAGGCCCAGTTAGGGCTATTAGGTCCAGATTGGTTTAGATAGGCCCAATTAGGTTTAGATTGGCTTAGTTAGGGTTATATTGGGTTTAGTATGGATTAATGGGGTATAGTTAGGGTTAATAGTGTAGTGTAGTGCTTAGACTTTGTCATGAGGGTCCTGGAGGACCCTCATGGCACTTGTAGGGTTAACCTAGGGGCTATTAGTGTCCTATAGGGGTCTATATAGACCCCTATTGGACTGAGGGGGGTAATTATAGTCTCATGGGGCTCTGTATAGAGCCCCATGAGTTATATGGTAATTTAAGTGCTCACGGAGCTCTGTATAAAGCACCATGGGTTATAGGCTTAATTAAAGGTTTATTGGGGGTCTGTATTGACCCCAATAAGTTATAGGGTTAATTAAGGGATTATGGGGGTCTGTATTGACCCCCATGAGAGACAGGGTTAAATAAGGGCTCATGGGGCTCTGTATAGAAGGGGGAGGGGGGTTGAGGAGAGAGAATGAGGAGGGGGTTGAGGAGGGTGATAAGGGAGGGGGAGAGAAATAGACAAGAGGGAGAGGGGTTAAAGAGACACAGGGAAGGGAGAGGGGGGAAGAGACACAGGGAAGGGAGAGGGGGAAGAGACAAAGGGGAGGGAGAGGAAGGGAAGAGTCACAGCGGAGGGAGAGGGGGAAGAGACACAGGGGAGGGAGAGGGGCACAGAGAAAGGGGCACAGAGGGCACATAAGAGGGGGACACAGAGGGCACAAGAGGGACACAGGGGGCAGCACATTTCCCACCCTTGGGTTATACTCGAGTCACTAAGTTTTCCCAGTATTTTGTGGTAAAATATGTGCCTCGGCTTATACTCGGGTCAGCTTATAGTCGAGTATATACGGTAGGTATTCAACATTTGAGGGATTACTTACCCTGGTTTAATTTCAACCTCTTGTACAGATATATGATATTTTAATACACATATCAGGCATGCATAGACCTTACATTTAATATGGACAACTGGAATTTATCCAGATTACAGACTGATGAAGAGGAGACTTTTTTTTAACTCCTAACTTGCAGCAACAGAAGAACATTATAATATCAAATCAGCTTTTAGAGATTTGAGGAAACATGTCTGGGAAATCAGCAGTTTACAAAATTATACTACAAATAAAATAATACCTATTGGATTATGCATACAATTAATACTAGTATCCAACCAAAATTATGATATGTTTAAGAAAAAAGTAGTGTTCCTTAAATGCTATGCTTAAACTTTATAGTTGAGATGAAACATCAAATCTCAACATTGTAAATTCCAGTTTGAATAAAAGTCTGATATATATTGAGCATTTCAAGTACTTTGGATTACCACAACCAATGTGTCAAACTCAATGAAAATATTGAGCATTTCAAAAAGGAAATACTAGATAGAAAACAAAAATGAAATGTCCTAATACTCTTAAAACAAAAGAACCAAACAGATATGTGTTTACCATAGTTTGATAATTCAAACATAGACTAAGGCCACATTCAATTGCAAGCCCCCAACTCTATCGCTGCAGGCTGTATGTCTGCGGATCTGTTGCTGGCACCCGTTTGTCTCCGATTGCAATGCTATTCAATTGAGCAAGGGTGCGAGTTATGGGCCGAAACCTCAAACCTGTAAATCTCTCACGGCCACAAACTGTTAAGGGGCTGGCCGAGATGCGATTGGCCATTACGATCCAATCATGATATAGCATAGTGCAACACAGGCCATGCGTCGACTATGTTGTATTTTCTGATGAAGTAGAACACAGGTACTGGAGTTGGTGATTGGTTCGAGAGAGAGTAGGAGAGTATTGAGAGAAGTAATTTGCAGTTTTGCTCATTTATATTATATCATTTATTATTTTACACTTAATTATTGATTACACATATTTACAGATTGCACATACTTGCAATACAAATAATTTAAACAGCTAATTCCCTCCATACACACTCCCCCCATCCCCGACACCCCATCCCCCAAAAGTTATTAATTATGCATAATACACACATTTTTTTCCATCAATCATATACAGTCAAACGTTGATTGATTTATCCTTACTTTATTTTTGGGATTATTATGGAGGGAGGAGAGGGGAGAGGAGTGGAGAGGTGGAGAGGAGGAGAAGATGAGAGGTGAGGACGAGAGAGAGAGGTGGCCCAGGGGAGTAGTAGTGGAGAGGAGGAGGAGGTGAGGAGTGGTGGAGGAACAAATTGAGCAGTTGGAGAAGGAGGTAGCAGAGGAGGAGGAGGAGAGGGCGGAGTAGAAGGTGGAAGAGGAGAGGGTGGAGGAGGAGGTGGAGGAGGAGAAGGTGAAGGAGGAGGAGGAGCAGGAGAAGGAGGGGAGTGTAAAGGAGGGAAGTGTAGATGAGGATGTGGGTGGTGGCAGGGTGGCCTGAGCAGCAGGAACACCTAGGAGAGAGACAGAGTGGAAGGGGCCTGATCCCAGGGGGTGGTTGTTCAGGGGAGGAAAAGGCCTCAGGGACAGGTCAGGGAGACGAGGAACCCCGTCAACAGTCGGGAAGGCAAAAGGCTAAGGGCACGCACTGGGCACACAACTACCACTAATGTAGTCCTCCTCTGTGCTGTCCGTGGTCGACCAGTGATTCTTACAGTGGGAGGGAAGTTAGGCTAGGGCCTAGGGCTTAGCCATGGAAGGAGGTAGAGGCTGAGGTGATAGCAGTAGGCACAACACCAAGGGATGTGAGGATCATCAAGCACCGGTTTGATGACATTTAAACCAAGGTGAGGAGGATGATGGCTAAGAAGGACAAGAAACAGACTGTGACCTATAATGAGTGGGAGATGGTCACCAAGGACCATTTGCCCACTGCTGGAGCATCAGGCCTGGTGGCCCAGCAGGGCCCAGCCTCCATATTAGGTGAATATCACATACACCAACATTCCCACAACACATACATCACACACACTACACATGTACATGACCAACAAGGACACTGACATGTCAGTTCTATGGAATTAACAAGGGATAGATGGATGCATCATTAAATCCATGAAGATGACAAATCACTGTCATTCCTGGGCACAACAACAGTAATCAACCAATATATTGGTGTGCCCACTGCAGCCTATGCAGTTACAGACTGCAGCCAGAATCAAGATAGCATTAGGAGCCAAGAACGATCAAGACCAAGAACCAAAAAACAGATTACATCTGGAAAATTATAGATAATCTGAGTTGCAATTAGGAGTATCATCCAGATTCAAGCCTAGATGTCAGATAGCTAGGAATGCACCCAAAACAATATATTATTTATCATACTAATGACATATACCTTTAATTTTTCTATTTCAGCATCAAGGAAGTCTGGGTCCAGTGGTGAGCCAGAGTCAGTGGCATCCATCACAGCAGGAAGTGGAGGAGCAAGCCCCCACCCAGCAGTAACCAGCGCAGGGGGAGGAGAGAAGGAGAGCCGAGGGCCCTGGTTCAGAGGAGGAGAATGTAATATGGACCCCCGGCCACACCGCCGGGATTTGACCCTATTATCCCCCTCCTCCAGAGACTGAGGCTATCGCCAGGGCACTCAAACTGAAGGGGGGACACCAGCTGGCAACCATCTCCCTCCCCCCACAGCGGTGCGCTGGACTTTCCACCACCATTGGACCCAACCACACCAACGCCCATTCATCAACACCCTCCAGGCAGGCCCCCGACCCTCCCCACTCATACAATGACACCTGCTCACCAAGCCACGCCTCCATCCCAAACATCAGGCCAGGCTGCGCAGTCGACGATACTGGCCCTCATGCATCAACAGTTGGACTGTCTTTGAGGGATCCAGACCAGCATCTCTGCCAATCATGCGGAGGTAATGCACAGCCTGGCAAGGCGCAATAGAGAGTCCTACCTGGCTGGGCTGCTTAGGATGCAGTGAACCATAGAACATTCTAGGGGGTAACAGCAGAAGCCCCGCCTTCTCCACCCTTGAGGCATCTCCAGGCCACCCACAGCCCGGTCCCTCCTCTTCTCCCACCATGCCTCCACCACTGCAGGTGACAATCTTTTGGTTACAATGTTAACCTAATCTAGCCGGGTTTCAGAGTCTTGGATCTTGGCCTATGTGATGGTGATATTTTGTATACATGGTCCATGATCCTCTTCTCTGTGGACCCGCAGGCTTCTGTTGAACATGCCACCAATTGATGGTCACTGAAGAATGCTGTTGAGAAGAGATGCTGCAGTCCCCATCATTTTTTAGGCCTTATTTGTAGGTTTTGTCTTTATATTTATTTTTTTAGGTTCAATTCAGGTCCATGAAGGCATCTTTTGCATCTGTAAGCATTGTGAAGGACATGTATGAGGTGTAAGGTTTTCACAGTGCCTATCAGGTAGACATTCCTTAAATGACAGCCCCCCTTAACATGCAGCTCCCACAATCTGAAAGCTATCATATAGCCAGATATCTAAGACATGATTGTTGTTAGCTGAAATGTAGACTAATACCGCTATGGCGGTGGCTTTTCAAAGTCTCACAATGGCATGTAAATGACAGTCGTCATTAATATATGCACTAGTGAAGCTTGTGATCCTAACCTCAATAGCAGTCTGAAAACATATCATAGGATCAGATGTAAGTAACAGTGAATCTGGCTGCTGACCATTGTGTCCTCTCCGTATTAATGGGTATTTTCCCATATTGCTGATTATCCAGATACCTAGCTAATAGTTAGTAATGCTTGCAGATGGGAATCAGGTTAGTTGGTATATTGTTACAGATACAGTATTTAGCACTCTTCTGTACATGCATGCAGATTATATTTTTCTATCCTCCTTTTATCCTACATTTTCAGATTTTTGTTTTGTTGCCACACTATATATGTGAAACTGGATTGGATTACACAGTCCAGAGGTTGAATCATCTGTTTCATTAAGAAGATCTAGACAAGTTTTAAATGCTATGCACAATAATGTTTTTTTCAATGAAATGGAGGGATTTCTGATGATCCTTTTTTTCATCAGATTCCGGTTGCAGTGGTGTAGTGACCACATGTGACACTGGTAGCTGCTATGCATCATGCTAATTCTAAATTATCACATTACACCCTGTCGGTATCCTCTTTCTCCCACAAACCTCTTGCTCTCCCGGGATCTGCTCACACCACACCAATGATATTAATGCACAGTCTTGACCATTTCTGATAGTGCTCTGTGTATGAAATAAAGTGTTATACCCTTCTAAGCATCTCAGTGTGTTTTCAATGGTTGGAATTATGGGACATCCACATGCATCACATTTGTGTCACATTCCTATAAATGTAAACTAATGAGCCCTTGTTACTATGTAATAGATCAATATACATACAGTACACTCCCTGTTATCTGGCACCCACGGGGACTATTACCGGATAAGTGTAGTTGCCGGTTAATCGGGATTCCCTGAATTTAAGGGTCTAAACCCCCCAAAACCCCCAAAAGGTATTAGCATCTAAACTGGGCCAATTAGAAAAGAGTTAATAATTATTTTTTTGTGCACTCTCGAACTGCAGAATAGTGCCGCTTAGTTCCGGTTATGCCGGTTTAGCAGGAGTTTTTTTAAAATGGGGAATTGATGCCGGTGCCGGTTTCTTGAGAGTCCCGATTAGTTGAGTGCCAGATAATCGTGAGTTTACTGTAACAATAATAATAGTCATAATAGCATTAGATATCATATCACATATTATAATTGTCAAACTGCTATTCGTCGTCATACAATCACATAGGCAATTGAATCGTACACATGTGCATGCGCATGTGCAATGCATGGCGTGAGCCTTGCATGTGCAGAGAGCGCGGTAAACCGTGCAAGCACAATGCACGGCGTGATCAGAGCAGTGCACGTCGTGATCCACGCTTGTGCATGCTCGGTGCCTAAGGGGAGGGAAGAGACACAGAGAGAGAGGGGAGAAGGAAGGTCCAAAGAGGGAGGGGGGAGAGACACAAAGGAAGAGGGGGGGGAGAGACACAGAGGGAGAGGGGGAAGAGACACAGAGGGAGGGGGGAGAGACACCGAGGGAGAGGGGGTAGAGACACAGAGGAAGGGGTAAAGAGACACAGAAGGAGAGGGGGAAAGAGACAAAGAGGGGGTAAAGAGACACAGCGGGAGGAAACACCATGGAGAGGGGGGAAGAGACACAGGGTGGGAGAGGGGGGGAAGATACACAGGGTGGGAGAGGGGGGAAGAGACACAGGGTGGGAGAGGGGGGGAAGAGACACAGGGTGGGAGAGGGGGGGAAGAGACACAGGGTGGGAGAGGGGGGGAAGAGACACAGTGGTGGCAGAAGGGGTCAAGACACACAGGGGGGAAAGAGGCACAGTTGGGAGAGGGGGAATGAGACACAGGGGGAAAGAGGGAGAGGGGGAAGAGACAAGAGTGGGAGAGAGTGGAAAGAGACACAGGGGAGGTGGAAAGATACATGAAGGGAGGGGGGGAGACACAGAGGGAGAGAGGGCAAGAGACACAGAGGGAGAGGGGGGAAGAGACACAGAGGAAGAGGTGGAAGAGACATAGAGGGAGGGGGAAGAGACACAGATGGAGAGGGGGAAAGAGATAAAGAGGGAGAGGGGGAAAGAGACACAGAGGAAGAGGGGGGAAGAGACACAGAGGGATAGGGGGGAAAGAGATACAGAGGGAGAGGGGGAAGAGACACAGAGGGAGAGGGGGGAAGAGACACAGAGGGAGAGGGGGGTGAAGAGACCCAGAGGGAGAGGGGGAAAGAGACACAGAGGGAGAGGGGGAAGAGAAACAGAGGGAGAGGGTGAAGAGACACAGAGGGACAGGGGGAAGTGAAACAGAGGGAGGGGGTTAAGAGACACAGATGGAGAGGGGGAAGAGACACAGAGGGAGAAGGGGGAAAGAGACACAGAGAGAGAGAGGGAAAGAGACACAGAGGGAGAAGGGGGAAAGAGACACAGAGAGAGAGAGGGAAAGAGACACAGAGGGAGAGGGGGGGAAGAGACACAGAGGAGAGGGGGAAAAAGACACAGAGGGAGAGTGGAAAGAGACACAGAGGGAGAGTGGGAAGAGACACCGAGGGAGGAGGGGAAAGAGACACAGAGGGGGAAGAGACACAGAAGGAGAGGGGAGCGCCAACAGTTGAGCAACTCAACATTCAAATGAACCAGTGTGTCTAAAATGACAGTACAGTGAACCCTGTTTTGTATGGGACTCCACCCATGCTGACGAGGGTTCATCGTCAAAAACTGCTTTAATTTGCATGACACTACCAAAATTGTACCTCTTCTGATTGGCAAGGGATTTCCTCATATGATGAGTCACATTTTATGCTTTTTCTTGACGTTCTCTGGGTCCACTCATACCTCTGGAAATCAACTGATTGGGTTATTTTTCAATCCTTGTAGATCACGTACACCCATACATGTTGACTGTGTTCCCGTGGAGTGAATGGGATCTCCCAGCAGGACAATGCAAAATAACATATGGCCAGAATTGGCCAGGAGTGGTTGCAAGAGCAGTATGAAGACTTCCAAGTGTTTTGCTGGTCTCAAAATTTCCATATCTTGAACCCCATCGAGCACCTATGGGACCACCTCGATCGTCATGCTCACTGTATGGATCTTCCATCGTGCATTCTTCAGCAGCTGTCAGATGCATTGCAGTCTGCAAGGCTCCAGATACCCTTGCCAACCTTCTAGCATCTTATTGACTCACTACCATGCTGTCTAGCTTTTGGCCATGCTGCACACAATGGTTATTCAGGATAATAATTATGTGACTGGGCCATGAATTAAGTTGTGATTTGTACCTCTTCTTTTTGTCCCAATGGCCGTAATTAGCATTGGGCCCACAGGATCCACTCATCACTTCTCAACAAACGTAATTAAAGCACTTAAATATGTGATGGTTGCTCTTTTGATGACTATACAATTAAAAATTGCTAAATATTGGTTGAAATCTGATACAGCTTCATAGTTAGATATGCTCAATTATAATGATGAATAGGATCAAAGGAAGAAAGATTTAGCAAGATATTGAATTTTTAGAAACATTTTTTTTTTTTTTTAGCTAAAATGTATTACATATAGTGTGAAGCCTAAGGCAAATTCAGTTGATGTTAATATACAGTGAATTTTTTAGTTTCATGATTTTAATGAACAATTTTATTTTTTATTGAAATAATAAAAAAAATAAATTCCACTATAACAGAACCATTAGAAGCATCATTAAAAGATGCAGGATTTTCTTTCAATCTATAGTCTTCTAAGTGTAAACATCTCTGTCAATCTTATTTATGCCAAATGGACATTATCATTCTGTTTATCATCACCACTGTGAGACTTAATCACCTCAGATGAAACTATCAGGAAGGTCTTGAATCACATATTATAATTATCAAACTGCGATTCGTTGTCACACTTTGCGACAAATCGCAGTTAGACAACGCTCCAATCTTAAAGCCGATCGAATAGTGCTCATGCGCATTGCGCGGCGTTAGGAATGCATATGTGTAATACATGGCGTGAGACGTGCAATGCAGGGCATGAGATGCGCATGCGCAAACCACGGCGTGATATGCAGATGTTCAAATTGCAACGTTAGCCTTGCATGTGCAAATTAAGGCGTGGGTCGCTCATTGCGCATGAGTAGCGTGTAAGTAGAAGTGTGAAGAGACACAGAGGGAGAGGTGGGGAAAGAGAAACAGGGGAGGGGGGAAAAGATACAGGGAAGGAGAAAAGAGACGCATGGGAGGGAGAGGAGGGGAAAGAGACACAGGGGAGAGAGGGGGGAAAGAGACACGAGAAGGAAAAAGACACAGGGGGGAAAGAGACACAGGGGGGAAAGGGAGGGAAAGAGACATGGGGAAGAGAAATGGGGGGAAAGGGAAAGAGACATAGGGGAGGCGGAAAGAGACACAAGGGGGAGGGGTGAAAGAGAAACAGGGGACACACACAGGGAGGGAAGAGACACAGGGGAGGTGGAAAAAGACACAGGGGAGGGAGAGGTGGGGAAGAGGCACAGGGGAGGGAGAGGAGGGGGAAGAAACACAGGGGATGGAAATGGGGGGAAGAGACATGATGGAGGGGGTAATAGACACAGGGGAGGGGGACAGGGGGAAAGAGACACAGGGGAAGGGGGGAACAGACACAGGGGAGGGAGAGGGGGGAAAGAGACACAGGGGAGGGCGAAAGAGACACAAGGGAGGGAGAGGGAGAAAGAGACACAGTGGAGGGGGCAAAAGACACAGGGGAGGGAAAGGTGAGGATGAGACACAGGAAGAAAAGAGACACAGGGGAGGGAGAGGAGGGGGAAAGAGACACAGGGGAGGGAAATGGGGGGAAGAGACACGAGGGAGGGGGGAAGAGACACAGGGGGAGGGGGTACAGGGGGAAAGAGACACAGGGGAGGGGTGAACAGACACAGGGGAGGGAGAGGGGGAAAGAGACACAGGGGATGAGGAAAGAGACGCATGGAAGGGAGAGGGGGGAAAGAGACACAGGAAGGGAAAGAGACACAGGGGAGGGGGTTAAAGACACGGGAGGGAGAGGGGGTAAAAATACAGGGGGAGAAGGAGACACAAGAGGGGGAGAGGAGGGGGAAAGGAGAAACAAGGGACGGATAGGAGGAGGAAAATGAGACACAAGGGAGGAAGTAGACAGGGGGAGAGACTCACAATGAGTGCCAAAGGCGCTCATTGCACGGCCCATGATGAGCGCCAAAGGCACACATCGCAAGGCCAGTAAAGTAGACGTGGGAGAGGTGGGGGGGAGGGCTCGCAATGAGCGACAAAGGCGCTCATTGTGAGGCCCGTGATGAGCGATGATAACGCTAATCGTGAGGCCAGTAAAGCAGAGGGGAGAAGCTCCCATTGTGTGGCAAACAGCATTGCCAGGCTTCACTTTTTATTGCCGTCATTTTTGACAGGCAAGTCACTAGTATTAAATAGTGACTAAAAAGAGTAACATACAATGTCAATTTTCTTACACAAATGTGTATGTTTTTCTTATATAAAACAAATGTGAATATCTTTATTTATTGGGATTCCTAAATGTAAAAAAACACATTCTAAACCACTCCTTCTATAAGGAGTGATGTAGCCATGAGTGTCCAGTAAATCTAGATGAATAATCAGAGTATTGCAGTATATAGTGATACTTTTTCAATTGGACAAACACATTCATAATAATAATGAGCTTTCAATAGCAACACCTCTCTTTTTCAAGTCAGAAGCATTACTGATTTTAGGTAAATAGTGAGAGAGAAATTCAAAGTGACAGGCATTCATGATGCAATACTGCAATACTTTAATTATTCATCTCTCTCTCTCTCTCTCTCTTTCTGTATATATACATACAGTGGTACCACGGTTCCTTTCTGCTTTGGTTTGCATCTTTTTTGGAACTTGAGGAGTCTCACAGAGGAAAAAATTACCCGGAAATTGACGCTTGCTCAGAACTCGATGCATCAGTCTGATTAATATGCTAAAAAGTCAACGCACTCGTGACACCTCACATCCTGTCTCTGCCTAAAGGAGCCAATGTGCAGATTGTGCCTGTAAGTGCCCAAGTGTAACAGCCTATGAGGAAATCCAGTATATGGGCAAAATGGAACCGTTGGGCCTCACAGGAGTGCACCCAGCAGGTCTACATCCTACAGGAGCTACATCCAGGCCTGATTTGAATTGCAAGTATTTGCTATAATGATATTTAGTCAGACTAGCAGATGTCCACTTAAGCACTATGCTTTTGCACTATACACATTTTAGATTGTGTTGCTACATAGACCATCTTCTGTAGCTTACCTAGCACATTTTTTGTGTGTGCCTCTATTGATATGTAGATAAAATCTCCTTTCCTGCAATAGCACTCCTGACTTTTTGTTTTTAATATCGTTGCTTTTCTTTACACAGTGTTCTTTTCATTATAACACTTGCAAACCCTTAGCCTTATTACATTTTGATTCAGCAAATTTAAAAAGGGCTCTATTTAAGCACATAGCATATTTTTTTTCAGAAGTTTTTAGTTAGTTGTAGAAAACAGAGATAACTTCATACATATAGCAATACAGTATGTGCTCTTTTTAACAAAATCAAGATATTTATGTATAATAAGTATCACTGGCTAGCAAGAATATTTAATTGTAACAAAATGCAGTGTTAAACAAAGTATCATACTGTAAACAAGAAATTGTGTCAATGTATGTATGAAGTAATATGCATTGTTATACAAGTGAAATGTGTTGTTTAATTAAACTTGTTGCAAATAAATCCAAATCTGTTTTCCCAAAATTGATTGGTGATGACTGCTGCCTAATGAATGTGTATATTTTTTAACATAGACAAATAGTTTTCACCGCAGATAAGAAGCAAAATTATCATCTGGTGTGGGCAGATTGGTTAATTTATCCTCAGGAGAGCCTTATGTCAGGCAGCCTTAAATTCCATAAATGTGTTTGACCCGACATACACTGGAAAGCTGTGGTAGTTATGTACTACTTTTTTATAAAGTAGTATGTTGCCACATTAGCACCATATGTTACAGCTTTCAAGTTGATATTTTCCTGTTAAGACATAAATAGGGAAGTATTTTATATATTAGAAAGTAAAAGGTTTAGTAATGTACACTATTACTCACCAATAATGGCAAGTGAATGATAATTTATATTAATTAAAATGCAACATTTTTAAAAGTAATATATGCATGATAATTTACAACAATGAAATTGAGATGCTAGCAGCCCCATTAAATTCCAATCCCATAGCTGCAACGACATACCCGCAAAGCCTGCAAGCTTGAAATTTGGCTGCATTACAGAGCTATGACATTCAACCATGTTGCGACCAACGGGCCGGAGATGCAAACCCGTAAACCATTCGTGCACATGTTGCATGTGCAGCCGTGAAGCTAATCAATTAGTCAATGGGTTTAGACAGAGCCAATGGCAAAAGAGATCTTCATCATTACGTCGCTGAAAAATGCAGGTTAGATTTCAAAGCCTTAAAGGTTTCAATTACGTGTTTCGATCGGACCTGCATTCCAAAAATAATGCAATATTAATAAATCAGTAAATATTATATTCTAGTTCATGAGAGTTTCATTATAAGTATTAACTCATTGATTGCCAAGATCAATATTATATGTAAATTACAGAACAACAAAGTCAGAGGTGCTCATCAGAGAACGAACCAACCTTAATAGGTGAGTTCTATAGCCATGATACGCCACTCTGAGAGCAAGCATGTTGTTCTTTACATGTAAATTAAACAGAAAAAGAAAGTATTTTATATTGCAGATTTGCGAGCATGAGAATGTTGTGCTACTAATTTTAATACCTAATATCACTTTCCCTTTAATTATTAGTTCAGTAGTGTATTGATATTTGCATTTACAGTGCTACGGATAGAACTTTAACCCTATTGCGGGACCTCTCTAGTACCCGTTGGCTATTTGGCTCCATTTGCGGATTACAGGTTTAAAAGCCAATGGATTCATAGAAATTTAATAACGATTTTCGAATGTAACAGTTACAGGCTTGACAGATCAAAGAATTTGTGGCAAAGGAGTTCAGATTTCCACATCCCATAGGATTTTTCCACTTGTAACCCGCAGGTCATTTGCGGATTGCTTTACAAGGCCAATTTACTAATTGTAAGTCTTGCGGTCTCCGTTACGGGCTATGGCTTTACATGTTGGGGGATTTAATAGGGCTATAGGTCTGGTAGAGTTGGATATCTCTCTCGACTGCACAAACAAATACATCCACATGTCATTAACTAACATTCACTCTTCATCTCTGATGACTATTAGCCATTGCAGGAGAACCAATATAAAACTTTTCACAATTTGTTTGCTTTCCCCAACTGGCTATCATCCTCCATTGCCGGTAGTCCATAATAATAAAAACATTAAATACATGACCTTATCATAATTGACCAATCAAAATGCATGGAATCTGACAGTAAGTCACATGCGCAAGACTCTACTGGGCATGCTCGTACATTTATATCTCAAAAACAACAGCTAGAAAAATCCAGAAACGGCATTTTGACTTTTTAGATGAATTATGACATATCCATTCAACCGTTTTTTTTTTTACAAGCGAGCAAAAGTTCCTGTGTCATCATCACAAACCTCAACATAAATTGACTGGCTGGTCAGAATTTCATGAAAATTTGCAAACGAATGCAGATGATAAGTACCTCATAAAATAAAAAATTTCAAACAGATTAGTCAAACCAACGCACAGTTATAAGCTCATGAAAAATTATTTTAGAATGGAATGACTGTGCTTTAATATATTTGTGGGCACATTTGCATGTCCCAGTTCGGCTTCCCAGAATGCAGTGTAATAACTGCTTTTCTCAGATTTCTGAGCTGGAAGCAGGTTTTTTTAGACATTCAAATGTGAACAAAGATGTACTATTTATTTACTTTACTACTGTACGGTGGAGGCCTTCTATCGCTCTTTTGCCCACCATATTATAAATGATTGTTGTGGTGAACTACCTACTCATAAAGTCCACAACAAAAGCTGAGTTCCTGCTCCATGCTGATGATAGCCAGTAAGCTTGGAACAGCTGTACATGGATAGGATACTCGGCTTGTGTTTAATCCAACCTTGGCTTTGCATTAAAGCTTTGTAATACAGCATGCATAAACTTTAAGGAAGCCATGATTGATAATGTCTATGGATTGAAGAGCAAGGCATTTGTGGGCACATTTGCATGTCCCAGCTCAGCTTACCAGAATGCAGTGTATTAACAGTTTTTCTTGGAATTCTGAGCTAGAAGCAGATTTTTTTATTTGTTTTAGACATTCAAATGTGAACACAGATGTACTATTTATTTACTATGTAGAGAGAGAGAGAGATATTGATAGATTGATCAATAGATAGATCACAACATCACTGAGATTATGTTGATCAAAAGATTGATAGAAGCCCTCCACCCTACAGAATACAGTGGATAAATAGTAAATTTGTGTTCCAAATTTACAGCCTTATTAAATTGCGATTCGGCCAATTGAATAGGGCTCTATTTAAGCACATAGCATATTTTTTTGCAGAAGTTTTTAGTTAGTGAAGACCTTGCTTTTGGATACAAGTTCACTAACTAAAAACTTCTGTAAAATAATATGCTATGTGCTTAAATAGAGCCCTATTCAATTGGCCGAATTGCAATTTAATAAGGCTGTTAGTGTCTAAACATAAATAAATAAAAATATTTTCTTCTCAGAATTCCCAGTAATACAGCATATGTTCACTGTATTACAGAGCTTTAAAACATAGCATAGGATGGATTATGCAAAAGTTAGGAGACTTATTCACATGCATAACTGTTTTGATCTTTAAATAGATCACTTTTGTGGGAAGCCTATTTTCCATAACATCATTTAGCTTATGGTGGGTGGAACAGGTATAGAAGCCTCCACCTCTCATTGTACAGAATACAGTAAATAAATAGTACATTTGTGATCACAATTGAATATCTAAAAATAAGTTAAAAAAAACAATCTTTTGTACACCATAAGCTAGATGAGGTTGAACTGCAATGGTCCTTTAATTTACACTATCCACACACAGGAAACTGTTTAAAATAAAATTTAATTCCTAATATATATATTCATTAACAATAAAATACTACTTTATGGTGGTGGCTAGAGCAACAGGTAGCATGCTCTCAGTACAAGCATGATCTATGCATTATATTATATCCCTTTTTAAGAGCTTTATTTAAATCCTTAAAATTATCTTTTTTTTTAAAGATATTTTTGTTGATTTTAATGGACGTAGTTTATACTTTAGTACAGATACATATGAAAAGAACATTTAGAAAGAACTCTCTAAAAGTACCCTCTATCTGATGAAAACAAAGCAGTAGGCTGAAAAAGGCAGAGCGGGATATTCAAGTAGATGCACTGAGAGACACAATATCATAAGATAAAAAAACACTCACATTTTCTTATTCAGTTCACAATAAAACAAGTAAGGGACAGAAACACTGTTTTCTTTAACTTGTCTTTACTTTATTGCATCACACTGCAACTACTTATACTTCACACCCACCTCCTCTCCTGCTCCACAAAAGAACACAGGAGCTTAGGTGTAGGAACTAGGAACTAGGGGCGAGGGGGATACATCCCCAAATTTTTCAATGTCCCCCAGATTTTTCAATGTGTATACAGTGGGGTGAAAAAGTATTTGATCTCCTGCTGATTTTTAACTTTTTTCCAGTGACAAAGAAATGACCAGTCTATAATTTTAATGGTAGGTGTATTTTAACAGAGAGAACAGAATAAAAAAAAAAAAGAACAAGACATATGCATGTCAAAAAAGTTACAAATTAATTTGCAGGTCAGTGAGGGAAATAAGTATTTGATCCGCTATCAATCAGCGAGATTTCTGGCTCCCAGGTGTCTTTTATACAGGTGATAACGAGATGATAATCTCAGCTTTTTACCTGTATAAAAGACACCTGTCCACAAAAGCAATGAATCAATCAGATTCCAAACTCTCCACCATGGTCAAGACCAAAAAGCTGTCCAAGGATGTCAGGGACAAGATTGTAGACCTACACAAGGCTGGAATGGGCTACAAGACCATCACCACCAAGCAGATTGGTGAGAAGGTAACAACAGTTTGTACGATTATTCGCAAATGGAAAAAACACAAAATAACTGCCAGTCTCCCTCGGTCTGATGCTCCATGCAAGATCTCACCTTGTGGAGTTTCAATGATCATGAGAAAGGTGAGGAATCAGCCCAGAACTACATGGGAGGATCGTGTTAATGATCTCAAGGCAGCTGGGACCATAGTCACCAAGAAAACAATTGGGTACACACTACCCAGTGAAGGACTGAAATACTGCAGCGCCCACAAGGTCCCCCTGCTCAAGAAAGCATATGTACAGGCCCGTCTGAAGTTTGCGAGTGAACATCTGAATGATTCAGAGGAGAACTGGGTGAACATGTTGTGGCCACATGAGACCAAAATCAAGCTCTTTGGCATCAACTCAACTCACAGTGTTTGGAGGAGCAGGAATTCTGCTTAAAACCCCAAGAACACCCACCATTAAACATGGAGGTGAAAGCATTATGCTCTGGGGTGTTTTTCTGCTAAGGGGATAGGACAACTGCACTGTATCAAAGGGATGATGGATGGGACTATGTTCCATAAAATCTTGGGTGAGAACTTTCTTCCCTCAGCCATGGCATTGAAAATGGGTCATGATGGGTATTCCAGCATGACAATGACCCAAAACACACAGCCAAGGCAACAAAGGAGTGGTTTAAGAAGAAGCACATTACATTAATGGAGTGGCCTAGCCAGTCTCCAACCCTTAATCCCATAGAATATCTGTGGAGGGAGCTGAACATTCGAGTTGCCAAACATCAGCCTTGAAACCTTAATGACTTGGAGAGGATCTGCAAAGAGGAGTGGGACAAATTCCCTCGAGAGATGAATGCAAACCTTGTGGCCAACTACAAGAAAGTCAGACCTCTGTGATTGCAACAAGGGCTTTGCCACCAAGTACTAAGTCAAACGGGTCAAATACTTATTTCCCTCATTGATCCGCAAATCTATATATAACCTTTTTGACATGCGTTTTTCTTGTTTGTTTTTTTGGTATTCTGTCTCTCACTGTTAAAATAAACCTACTATTAAAATTATAGACTGATCATTTCTTTGTCAGTGGACAAACTTTCATAATCAGCAGGGGTTCAAATACTCCCCCCCCCCCCACACTGTATTTATGAGTAGAGAATCAGTTTTTGTGGTATTTTTATACGAAATGCAGTATGTCCCCCAGATTTTCTTTGGCTCCTACAACCTTGCTTTAGAGGCAGGGTTTATATGTAAAACGTAAACAAATTGACATTGAAATGTATTCTTATGCAAATGAGGTGATCTTTCATCGAGTCAACCATGCCATCACTTTTGGTGAAGTCATCCTTGAGCACCACTGTGGCGTTCGGCTCTAGATATATTGGACGAAGTAGTACTACATGCTTTAGTGGACTGAGGAATAGGGGTTTCAGATGGGAGCTCTTCTGAGGTAGGTTTAGGTATGGTCTGATTAAGATTATTTTTTAAATTAAAGGACTCTTCAAATATATAAGATTGAACAAATGGTTTTATATTATGAGATTTTTTAGGCTTTGATTAAGGTATATTGGGAATACGGAATAGCCAACTATTGAAAAAAATATATTGATTTGCAAATACTATAGAGGATATGAAATACTAAATTTAAAGAAAAGTTGAATCCTATACTGTAAAGTGTTTTTTTATTTAAAGCTTACGTGTATTTTGTGGTGTGGTATATGTGGTACTTGATGTGTGGTTTTCTCTTTGCTAGCCACTTTGAGCTTGTATTCTGATTAACAATGCTTTCGTTTTTTTCTTATTTAATATTTATTTGATACACTCAGCACCATCCTGATATTTGTAAAAGTAATTACAATTTCAGGATAATTTGCCTTTGTATGGTTTGGTAGAAGACCAATTCTAAGCTCACCCATTTAAAACATAGCCTGTAGTTTGGGTCCCCCTCCCAATACTTATGGACCCACTGGGATTAGTGTTGGGACCATGGGGGTTTATATGGGCTTGTAGGGACTAAAGGGGGGCAGTTAGAATTAGATGGGGTTGATGACACTCCCTAACCCACACAGGCTGTTAGGGGATAGGATAGATATAGCTAGGTAATATTTATGGCCCTTAATTGCCCCCATTCAAAGTAGATGTGAGGGAAAGTGGGTTAAAGGACACCCTGGTTACAGAGGGTGTTATAGGGAATAATCAGATTTTATTTTATGATTTACTTGGATACACAGAGGGAATCATCAATTTTCTTCATACATCCTCTATTATATTTTGTTCTTTTACAAAAGGCTATTGGTTTGTCTAGTTTTGAGTGTTACAGTTTAGCATGTACACATTGTTTCAGAGTGTTCTGATTTGATTTTTAGGTTTTAAGAGAAGATTTTGAGGGATGATTATTTGAGTTAGTAAAGATCAAGGGCCCTATTAAATTCTCCCTCGTAGTTCTTTCGGTGCTCGCAAAAGGCAGTTTTTTTGCTGTTTGCGAGGACCGAATCTCTTGCAGCCTGCTTTGCGATATGACTACGAAAATTGGCAGAGAATAGGCTCCGAGAGAGCTACGTAGTCACACGCAGCCTTAAATCTACGCATGATTATCGCATTTTGTAAGAATCCCTATGGGCACAAAAAGTGCCCGCGTGGGATCCTAAAGCCTCTACGTGCTGCCTCGGAGCAGCCCGAGACAGCCGTGTGAGGCTCCCCCCTGCTCCCTATACACATCCCCATGCTGCAGGAGTCTCTATCGGAACCCCTGCAGCACCCCCACATTAACCCCTTGCAGCAAATAAACATATAAATATCGACACCGATGAGGCCCCCGCTGCATTTAAAAGTTTTTAATTTCCCCGCCGCGGCTCCTTAAAGGGGCCGCGGCACACTAATTGCCAAACCTGGCCGCGGCACCTACAATTAACCCCCCTCTATGCTGGGGGTCCCCATCGGGCCCCCGAAGTGTCCCCACATAAACCCCTTGCTGCAGGGTTCCATAGGGACCCCCGCAGCCCCCCTACATTAACCCCCTGCAGTGGGGGTCCCTGATCGGCACCGATCATGACCCTGATGCATTTCAATTTTAAATTTCCCGCCTTGCGGGTACTTAAAGGACCGTAAAGGTCCTGATAGGACTTGCACTAAAAATATTAACCCCAGGCAACTATAATTAACCCTATAATTCATTGGGGGTCAATACAGACCCCATAAGCACTTAATTAACCCCGTCACTCATGAAGGTCAATACAGACCCCCATAAGGCCTTAATTAACCCTAAAACTCATGAAGGTCAATACAGACCCCCATAAGGCCTTAATTAACCCTATAACTCATGAAGGTCAATACAGACCCCCATAAGCACTTAATTAACCCTATAACTCATGAAGGTCAATACAGACCTGCATAAGGTCTTAATTAACCCTATAACTCATGACGGTCAATACAGACCCCCATAAGCACTTAATTAACCCCGTCACTCATGAAGGTCAATACAGACCCCCATAAGGCCTTAATTAACCCTATAACTCATGAAGGTCAATACAGACCCCCATAAGCACTTAATTAACCCTATAACTTATGAAGGTCAATACAGACCCCCATAAGCCTCTATTTAACCCCATCAGTCCCATAAGGGTATATTATAACCATTATGGGCCTGTTACAACCCAACATTAACCACATAAGTGCCATGACGGTCCTCAAGGATCATCATGACACTAACTACAAACACTACACTATAACCCCCAATAAACCATTTAATCTAAACAAATCCCCCTCTACACTAATCTGTTAACACTTACACTACCTATCTACACTTCCTACCCCCTAATAAACCTCCCCATCACTCTAATTACAAAAAAATAAAAAAAAAACTACCTTACAAAAAATAAAAAAACCTAAGTCACCAAAAATAAAGAAAGCTACAGTACAGAAAAAAAACTACAGTACAGAAAAAAAAAACTACAGTACAGAAAAAAAAACTACAGTACAGAAAAAACAAATACATTACAACCCCTCCCCCACTATAGAAAATAAAAAATTACACACCTAAAAAGGAAAGACAGACATACACAATACAATACATACATACATATAATACATTACATTACATACATTACATTACATACATTACATATAATATATTACATATAATACATTACAAATAATACAAATCAAATACCCCCTATCTAACATACAATCTATTTAATATAAAATAAATCCTAACTATATCAAATACATCCCCCTATCTATCTAATATACAATAAATCCTAACTACATACACAGACCCTAATTCTAAGCTAAAATAAAATAATTACAGTCCTAACTACACAGACCCTAATTCTAAGCTAAAATAAAATAATTACAGTCCTAACAACATACACAGACCCTAATTCTAAGCTAAAATAAAATAATTACAGTCCTAACTACACAGACCCTAATTCTAAGCTAAAATAAAATAATTAAGACCACTTACCTTTAAGATGTCCCTTCAGATCACTAACCTAGGGGTAAAACAAAACAAAATAATTAGTGCAAAACATTAACATGAATAAATAAACATTATATACATTCTAAATATTCTACTCACCTTTCCAGCATGTCCATCATTGTTCAGCTCTTCCGGCGCGGCCCTGTTAAAAAAAAACAACTAACGGAGATCTGCACTCGCAGACCTCCCCGATGCTAATGAGCCTTCCGGAGTCTTTTCGGGGAGGAAATTGGCAATGGCGGCTGATGGGGTTAAATAGAGTCTATGGACCCCTGCTGCAAGGGGTTTATGTGGGGACACTTCGGGGGTCCCGATGGGGACCCCCAGCATAGAGGGGGGTTAATTGTAGGTGCCGTGGCCGGGATTGGGTAATAGTGTGCCGCAGCCCCTTTAATGAGCCGCGGCAGGGAATTTAAAACTTTTAAATGCAGCGGGGGGCCTGATCTATGCAGATCAAGGACCCCGGCTGCAATGGGTTTATGTGGGGACACTTTGGGGGTCCCGATGGGAACCCCCAGCATAAAGGGGGGTTAATTTTAGGTGCCGCGGGCCGGGATTGTGTAATAGTGTGCCGCGGGCCCTTTAAGGAGCAGCGGCGGGGAATTTAAAACTTTTAAATGCAGCGGGGGGCCTGATCTATGCAGATCAGGGACCCCCGCTGCAATGGGTTTATGTGGGGACACTTTGGGGGTCCCGATGGGAACCCCCAGCATAAAGGGGGGTTAATTTTAGGTGCCGCGGGCCGGGATTGTGTAATAGTGTGCCGCGGGCCCTTTAAGGAGCAGCGGCGGGGAATTTAAAAGTATTAAATGCAGCGGGGGACTGATCGGTGCCGATCGGGGACCCCCGCTGCAAGGGGTTAATGTGTGGGGGCTGCGAGGGTCCCTATGGACCCCTGCAGCAAGGTGTTAATGTGAGGACACTTCGGGGCTCCCGATGGGGACCCCCGCATAGAGGGGGGTTAATTTTAGGTGCCGGGGGGGTAGTTGGAGTACCTCCCACGGCAGGGCTTATGTGGGGGACTGCCGGGAGGTCCCGTTTAGGACCCCTGCGCTACTTGTTGAGGTGGGGGAGCCTGCAATATCATATCGCAGGCTGTCACTCCTCATGTAGTGTTGATACGTACGTCCCTGCTGCGTATCTCATACGTTGGTCAGAGCAGGGCGATTGTAATAGCATTGGAACTTAGAGAAACTTTGCAGTACGTAGGGCTTAAGTAGAAGCCTCTTATTTACAAGGCTGGAATTTAATAGGGCCCCAAATTTTCACCTTTTCATTTCCTCATTAAACTCTGAAATGCATATATATATGAATAAAGTCGAAAGAGTCAAAATTAGGTGATATATACTTATTTTCATAGTAAGAATCACAGGTAAACAGAGTACATATAAATATGCTTTAGCATCTGAAACATTCACTTCAAAAGCACAATTTACATTGGTCAGTCAAGCTCTTGTCTCTTATTCTTATTCTTATTGTTATTTCATGCTGACACAACAGCTTCACTAACTGCAATCTTACCTTAAATTCTGAACCAATACTCTAAGTATTAAACAGCATTTGAATACACAATGAAGAAAATAGCTCAGTATAAAGAAAAAAAAAGAAAAATGTAAAAACTTTAGAAACATATTTATTGTGTGTATTGTGTAGCACATTTGCTACATAAAAGATGGATAACATTTTTACTTTCATGTATAATTCATTTTTCTATTTTAAAACTTTCAAAAAGTTAACATTCTTGATACTTTCTATCTTCTCTTATTATTTATTTTTTATGTGCTGTATATCCTTTTTCTATGTTCAGCCATGTTTTGTGTTGTTTAATTTATTATAACTAATATAACTTTTAACTAATGTGTCTTTTATTGTCTGAATATTACATTGAACCAATCCTGGAGAAATATCTATTTTTACAATAGGAAAATGTTTATTTATTATCTTTTTACTATAAAACATATTTTAGTAATACAATATATCTTATTTTTTGATCTGTGTTGCAACAAGATTTTTTTTTTTTTACTAAATGTACTTCCTCTTTATCTTATCCTTTGCAACTTCCTTTAATATAATGGATCTTCATCCTTTAAATTGTCACTTGGGATTATTGTTGAGCTGTATCACAATTGTCAAACAAGATGTAGCAATTTAAGTTTCCTTAGGGCCTTATTCAATTGAGCATTTTTTGGTTACTGGAGCTAGTAATGTAGCCCGTAAACTAATTTGCTATTCAGTGGGCGTCTTTTTGCTACCGCAAACAATCTACGGGTTACAGGCTGAAAATCCCTGCGGTTGTTAAAATTATAACTCCGGCCCATCTAAGCCTTTGATCTTTCAAGAAGTAAATGTTACAATCACAAATCGTTATTCAATTGCTACAATACCTCAATCCTGCAAATGTTCTCACACCTGTAAATGGCAAATGGAGAACAAAATCCTATAAGTACCAGATAGGACTCACAAGGGTGTTAAACAACTGTTCATAGCATTGTAAATACAAATAAAAAATCAAAACTGCACTTTAAAAGATGGGGAAAGCGATGAAAGACATTAGAATTAATTGCACAATAGTCTTAAGCTCGCAAATCTGCAATCATTTTTTTTTTTTAAGGTTCATTTCCATGTTATATCAGTCTCAGTAATCAAGGAGTTAATACATATCAGGCCACCCACATGGACTAGAACAGTATCATCATTATTTTTTATTATTTTATACATTGCCGTATTGTGAGCCCGATCGCATATCGGACTTCTATATGCTAATTGTTTGTGGTTTAACCTCCATGTTTTACTGACATAATGATGACGGTCTCATTTACTATTGGCTGTTTCTACATCGATAGTTACGGCCTTGCCTAATTAATCGTGATCAAGCTCTGAAATGCTAATTACGATTGCATGGTTTAAGGTTTAGGCTTTCAGCCAGGTAGTGTGCTTGTTCAATTGAATTGTTCTATAACTGTTGCAATTGAAATTTTGTTGAAATTTTGTTGAAATTTTTTATAAATGTATTTATGAATATATTGTCTACATCGTTTACTCCGTTATTTTATCCATTAGTGAAATGTTTCTCTTTTAATTAGGTTTTTGTTTTTGTTTTGATTTTTTGTTAGGTGTTCCCCCTTAAATAACAAATAAGAAATGGAATAATTTAGAATACATGAAAAATAGCCATTAGAAATCATTGAAGTTTGAGAGTGGGTTATATATGCATATCACATGTTTTGATTTAAAGTGATATTGTTGTAAATTATAAAGGTATATATAATTATTTACATCTAAAATGTAGCAGTAGTTTTCAGCATTTATGAGAAATGTAATGCTTTAAATCATCTGCTTTACTTTTTCTATTTAGGTAATGTGTGTACATTTTTTTTGATATGTCTGAATGTGATGTCCTCTTGGAGAAGAACATTTAAAAGTATATTTTTCATCATTACTTGAAAACTACTGGGGGGTGTTCATTCTGCTATTGCAGGTTCTGTGAAGGGCCATGAACTGCTACAATAGGAAACCAATCATCAGAAATCATCCTCACAAACCCCCTTAAAAAAACTATTTTGAATAAGTTATTAAAGATAATAAAACTTGTAGTTGGCATACTTTTAATACATTTTACAGTAATTTTGAAAATTTGATCTGTGCATGTAACTCTACAGTAAATTTGAGATTATATTTTTGCTGGTTTGATAAAAATGTAAACTTTCCATGATAACATAACTCAATTTAACCAACTTGTTTATGCAATCATGATAGAAATTTTGATTACTTTGATAGCACAAGTGTATCGATAAAAAATTATACATAACAGTGCCTTGCACTTAGCTGCTAACAAAATTGATCTGGTTGAGTCTTAAGTGCATCATTATCAGGAATATAACTGCATTGCTGGGTAGTACTTTATACAATGACATATGCCATATTATTTTTGTCACATTTAACATCTTTTAGCATATCTGTTGTTGCCTTATTACTTGCACTCTGCCAAAATTAGAGGACATTTGTGCAAAAATGAATAATAGACTCAAAAACCCAGTGTATTTTAGGTTAAAGCAGCTTTATGCTTATTCCATTTTTACTATGTGAGATCCCTAAAAGTTGTGCTTCATGTTGATTTCACTTTGCATTAAAGAATCCTCTTTGTTTCAAGGATATTTTTTTATATTTGTTGATTACTGCAAAAAGAAGACACTAGAAAACACTAGTCTAGCTGCTCTAACATGGGTGGATTAAAATACAACCACAGAGTTTAATTATGGAATAGTAGTTTATAAGCAGTTTGATTATATAATTGGGCTGTTGCAGGTCTATGTGTGCTCTAAGCTACTTCATGTACTTGGCAGTTGTAAACAGAAATACTTTTATAGTTTTATGCCCATATATAATCTTCCAAATCCAAATACCAAAAAAAAACATAATGGAGAAGTGAACTAATACTTTTTAATACTATAAAAGCCTTCATAGAATTTAAAAATATACGTTTATAAATCAGGAGCAAATCATGCAAAAAATCATTAAACGTAACAATCAGCTATTAACTAATTCCAAATATATTACCATAACAGTCAGTCAGACTGTCAGTTAACTACAAATATCAGTTTAATATAAAGTCTTAAAGTGTGTCCCCAATAATAAATTGATATTTAATACATTTGATATAATATACAAATATACATACATATATTTAATACATATACAAATATACAAAAACAACTGTATAAACTAAGGGACTTACAAGTTATTAGAGATTTGGAAAATCTTGTAGCAGACTGTTGGAGAGATAGTTAAGAAATACATGGGCCCTTATTCAATTGCGATTTGGCCAATTGAATAGGGGTCTAAATAAGCACATAGCATATTTTTTTATAAGAAGTTTTTAGTTAGTGAAATCCTTGCTTTTGGATAGATGCTTACTAGCTAAAAACTTATTTAAAAAAATATGTTATGGGCTTATTCAGACCCCTATTCAATTGGCCAAATTGCAATTGAATGAGGGCCAAAGTGTACAAGTCAGTAAAACATGGAGTTTAAACTACAATTAATTAGTGTTTAGAAGTAAATTTTGTGATCGGACTTGCAATCCAGCAATGTAGAAATCAATAAATATCATTAAAGCATCTGTTTTAGTCCATACAGGTTCTGTGATGTTATTGCAGATCTGCAAGCTTGAGACTGTTGTGCAATTAATTCTAATGCCTCTCTATGCTTTCCCAGTATTTTAAAGCACAGTAGTATATGCTTATTTGCTTTTGCAGTGTTACAAACTGGTTTTTAATCCACTTACGGGTCCTATCTAAAACTTGCACAATTATTTGATACATTTGCCATTTACGGGTTTGAAGGCAATTACGGGCTTGTTGATTCTTTGTAACTGAATATTGTTACAACCACCTGATTTGGGGAATACGCTCACCCTTGATTAGTACAAGTAGACTCTGAGACCACCTTTATCTAGTGTGTCCAAAATGAGACTGGCACTTCTTAATTTTTCAAGACACATTTTCAGATAACAACCCCCCCTACCCCCCCAAGGCCTGTAGCCAAGCCCTCATCTCTTAGTTGCTAGATCTCAACTTACAGGGTTATAAACTAAACTTCCCCCAGTTATATCTGCTAGATGTCATCTTATACATGTCTACCTTCCCCCCCCCTTAAATACAGGGATCTATGCATGGCTGACTCTCAAAGCCATAAAAATATTTAGAATCTCTAACCCTTTGTATATCCCAGATATGACTGCATTAACTTTATATTATCTAAACATATCCTATTGACTACTTCTGACACAGATACATTTTTTTTAATGTTAATCAATGACAGTACTATATTCACTTATTACATCCATGATATAACGACATGTATGCATTACACCCATGATATAACTGTTAAGCAAGTCGCTAGCATCTTCTAAACACACATATAATAACTGATTAAGCCCAAATAGTACAGTTTTGCTCTCCTTTAGGACTGGTAACATTTGCAGGCTTGTAACAACAATGGAGGCGATAGAATAGAGTTACAGTTTTGACAAGCCTACAGTGCTTTTGAGCTAAATGTATCCAACTGAATATCAGTAACATTTACAGGCTGCTTTACGGGCTCATGTAATTGCAATGTGGCTAATTAAATAGGGCTCATAGTATGTTCTTATGAAGAAATTAACTTAAAGGGAAATGGAAAGTTTCTAGATTTCAACTATATAGTAAACCTAATCATTTATTTACTCTATTTTATTAGGTAGAGCATGAAGATATAGAATCTGAAGTTTACTGTTTCCAATTAGTCAGTATTAGACATTAGAATGTTGCTGAGAGATGGTCACTGATTGGCTGCTATGAAACACTATATAACCAGAATACTGTGTCTTCATAAGCGGCAAAGCTTACTGTTTGTATAATTTAGGCAGAAAAACAGAGCTTTTAAGCACATTTTAATTAAAGAAAGTACAAAAAGATACATAGATATATTGTATTCCCTGTGGATTCCAGAAACCTTTTATGTCCCTTTAATAATGTGCAAGGTGTTTTAAACAAAATATAGCCTTTCATTTTTAAAATTTAATTCAAATTTAAACCACAGCGCCTATACAAATATATGCTTTAAAAACACATGTCTTAAAAACACAATTAAATATTGGACTTTAACGCAAAACAGACATCCAAACTCAAAAGAAAAAATGGGGAATAGGAGTGAGCCTATGGCAAGGGATAGCATAGAAGGTAAGTCCTATGATGTTGGTGGACCCTCTTGCCTGGAAGGTTTTTTAACATACTATAAATAGAAGGAAACAGAAAAATTTGATGTATGATACTTTTTGAAAGTCCTTTCATTGAAGAAGAAAATGAATATAGGGTAGATTACAATTAAATAATTTGTCTATACATATAATATCATGTTTGGAGGTACTCTGCTGTCAGTTTTCAATACATAAATACATTTCTTGCAGGCTGTAACATTCAGGAATGGTATTTCGAAGCCCTTACTAAAGCTCTCTCTGGAACCTCACAAGTATATCGATTGTATCCATAATAGCTACATTTTCTAGAATCACATATATAGTTGTGAGCATGCGGGTTGTTTCTAAGGCTGCGGGCTCGCTCCTTGCCAGCAACTGAAGACCTCGCAATGGTCACAGAATGACACAGAAATACGACACGCCTTACAACCCTTTACGACCTCGCAAAAAACGCCCAAAACTCGGGCACATGAAAACATGAAAGACACAATAAAATCAGACAACAAATACATAAAAAGCTTACCTACAGCAAGGGGAGGCACCCAGGACCTCAAAAAGTGAAGTTACAGCTCAATTAAACACAAAATAAAAGAGTTTAGATACCCGGAAATCCCCTAAGCGAGAGAAAAAATGTCAGCCGAAAAAAACAAAAACGTGGCTACAGGACTCTAAAGACGCAAAACACCATCAAACAACTATGGATTTTCCAAAAAAGACCTATGAGATCTGAAAACAAGGACGCAACCTGCGCGACCAAAAAGCCATTACAAACACAAGAAATACACACAACAAACATATAAAAAGCTTACCCACAGGAAGGGGGTGCACCCTGGACCTCTGCAAGTGAAGTTACACCTTGATTTAAGTCCAAATTAAAGACTTTAGATACCCGATCTATGCGGAAAGAACGATCCAGTCAAGTTCACAAGGCACTTAACACACACTATGCGGCACGTACCACACTGCTATTAACCACCATTTTACATGAAAAAGACAACTATTAGCTGGAAAAATGGTGGCTGGAACGCAAATGTAATGCTGGAACTCAAATAGCGCATGCGTATTGCGTTCTAACGGTTTCAAGCACCTCAAAGTTTATAAATACTGCCTACTTTCCAGAAAATTCTATATTTCTCCTCAGGTGATGAACAGTGTGACTGGATAGTTCACTGCTGCCGTTACTTCAGAAGAGAATTACTTCCTAATTTACAACTTCACAATCTGCAAATTCAAACTAAGAGGTAAGCTATAATATATTTAATTTAATAAGAAAGACACCAAAAAAAAAAAAAAGCAAAAAAATAAAACATTTCAAACATTCCCAATCAAAATGTCATTCATGTATAGTGACATGTGAAATGCACATTTATGTGTATAGGCCCTACAACAACCTAATCTTAACTCAAAGTAATCAAAGAAGTATATTCAACTGACATTAATTCACAGCAACTCATAGCAACAAAAAAAAAAGATGACACTAATACATATTTAACCTGCAGCTCAATCTTTCCCGTTTTTTTTCACTATTCAAACAGACTCTGCTTCAACAGCGTCACTCAAGAATTTGCACTGTGGACTCTGAAAGAGGATTACTTTTAAAGAACTGAAAGAAAGAAGAAGAGCTAAGATAAAAAAATACATTACATGAAGAAAAAGAACATGCTTTGCAAAATCCAAAAGAAGGAATATACAATTAACCATTTAACTTTCTTTTTCTGACACTACAAGAAGACTGGCGGATTAAGATTGGCAGGAGGGGACCATCTGTCATTCGGACAAGAAGAAGACTTCAATCAAGGTATAGTATAACAAGTACAAAAAAAAACACAAATCCCATTGTTAATGCCCGCCAATATGAGAAGTCAAACTACAAAATACAAGCATCAATACATATTGAAGCAAGACAAAAACACCACAGTTCAAGAAACTTGCCAAAGACATATACAATTTCCAAATAAAGACACTTGCACAGAAAAAAAATGAGAACTCAAAGTGGTGGACACAAAACAGGGTAGCATACCAAACATTAGCAATTAACATTCCTGTTTACTGTCCAACAACCTGTAACCATCACAAACAAGCCAAATTAAGCATACCAAAATTGGCAGATGGAGCATGCAAAATGTGGTGGACACAAAACAGGATTGTACAAAAAATCACAAAAACATATAGAAAACTAACTTAACATTCCTCTTTACTGTTGAACAACCTATACTCCTTTTAAAGAAGCCAAAATAAGCATACCAAATGTGGCGGACGCTAAACAGGAAACTACTGTAAATAGTTCCAACATAGAGAAAAGATAATTCACAGTCAGCTTTACTCTACAACAACCTTTAACTGTCATCCACAAGCCAAATACAGCATCCCAAAAGTGGTGGACACAAAACAGGATAGTCCAACAAACATTGGTAACATATACAAATGTAAATAACATAACATTTTTACATAATAATTACTGTAAAAACATATATAACTGTAACATAGAACTAAAATGAAACAATTTAAAGTGGTGCAGAAAAAACAACATAGCATAAGAAATCAGGATAACAGATAGAGTATAAAAAAAAATATCTATGCTATTCATGAGAAATACATTTGAATCAAATAACATTTATCTTTTTCTTCTACAACAGACACTGCGTCAAGACTATCGTACGAAGATTGCCAACAGCGGATCCAGGGATATTCAGCTTGAAATCACACTTCAAACAAGGTAGAGTATAACAAGTAAAAAAAGAGAAAACTAAATAAACATGTTTGCTCTGCATCCATGTCAAGAGAAAAAAACAAAATAAATCAATAACACACCAACAACAATAAGCACCACAAATAAACAGCTTTCACAAAATATTACTGACACATTTCTCATTTACCTACTAATTACCTTTTATGTACAACAACGTTTAACAGTAAACCCGGACTTCAATCTATAAAAAAAAAGACCAAGATAAAATAGCATAGTCCAATAAATAGTCAAAACACATAAAATAACAAATTTTAAATTCTCAATTCACAGCCGGAACGTACAATGTTAAACACAAAACCTAACCAGACACATAAAATAGAATACTACAACAAATACTACTAACACTTAATAAACAACAATACAAACCTTCTTTTCACAGCCACAACATATAAGCCTTTAAGTTAAATAGAAGAATAGTATTACAACAATCCCCTGCAGTAGAAATTAAAAAGAGCAATATATTACTACCATTTTTCCCCTCTACTATGCCTCTAAGCCAACCCTACAAACCTACAACATAAAAATGAACAACCAAAAAAAAAATAGCTAATTTAACACTATAAACCTACTACATCTACAATAAGCTGTAATGCAATTACCTTGGGTGTGCTATGCATCTAACCCAAAAATTACAAACTACAACAGATAAAGTAAGAGCCAAAAAATAAAACAGACGAAATTATCAATAGAAAGAAAGTTCATCTACAATGAACTACAATCACATACAAACACAGTTCATTTGCAATCACAACAGTGTTGCAACAAAAATATTTCATAAACCAACTTAACATCTGAAAGTAAACTAATGATACATTATTTTCATTTACAGATTAAGATGGCTGATAACGAGACCAAACAGGAAAAGATAAGACGTCAAGCTAGAGAGCGACAACAAAGAAGGGCAAACCAGCAGATGCCGGAGCAGAAGGAAATTAGACGAGAAAAAGAACGGAAAAGACTTGCAAGCAAAAGCCTATCAGCTGAGAAAATAAAAGATACACCAAAAATAGCTACTAAAAAACAAAAGCATTTAGAACCGGTTCCTCTAACATCACATGACATTTCAAATGATGAATTACAAACTGAAACTGATATATGCTCTTCAAATTGTCCTTTACTCAAGTCTTTAGCAGTAGAGGTTCATAATTGTGGTGACATGAATATTCTATGTCAGTTTTATGAGGCTTATCGTTTGAAACAGGAAAGACCCAGCAATTCATTAGTTGCTGTCAAAAAGGCAAGGTCAAACTTCCAAAAAGAAAACAAGTCCCAATATATTTACAAAACATTATGATTGAACCTACTTTTCCAAACTACAAAAATTTCAAGACAAACATAAGATCCTACAATAGTGCCATATCCTTTGCATCTATGGGGGCAACATTAGCTGCTAATGTACCAGGACATGGCCCTTATTGCTTTAAAGTCCAAGGACAAATTTACCATCGTACTTCCCATTTACATCCAGAGGAAGAAGAGCAAAGAAAATTTGCTCAACTATATGTCCTAGATACAATGGAAGCTGTTGACCAACGTAGAAAATAAAAAAGGCTTACCCAGTGTTTTTATAGAGCTAGATAAAATTATGGCCAATAACCCCTACAGTCAAGCTTATAAAAAATTGGCAGAAGTAGAAAAGGAACAACAACTTCATGCAGAAAGACATCAATTACCAATCTCAAAGGTCAATATGGTGCTTAAAAGAGATAGACATACTGATAAATGCCGTTATAACTTGCTAACATCAAATGAGGTTGCAATAGTGTTTCAAAATGATGAAGGAGAACCACCATTTCAAAGAGACATTCGAATATATCCCAGAAACGAGGAGCAACCATTCATTAATATCTGTATCTTAAGTACTAATTTAGATCCAATGACATATCCCATTTTTTGTTCCCGCACAGAGAAGCTGGTTGACAACCAAAATTAACCCTTCCCAGTTACCCAAATGCTAAAGCCTGAATGCAAAATAATATTTCCATGCTTGAATTTAAAGTAGCTCAAATTGCCATTCAAAATACATTTAATCCAATTTTATGTAGTGGAAAACTAACACAACAATGGATTATTGATTCCTATTTGCAAGTTGAGTCCAATAATTTAAACTTCATAAAATATCAACAAGATAAACTACGTGTAGAACAATATTGTGGATTAATGGATTATGTCGCTGAGGTTGCTACAAGCAGAGACATAACAGCTGGTAAAGCCATCATTTTACCATCTTCTTTCCAGGGATCTCCTCGCAATATGATAGAAAGATACAATGATGCCATGGCTATTGTCACCAAATTTGGAAAACCCGATTTATTTATTACATTTATATGTAATCCCCAATGGCCAGAAATTACACAAAATTTACTTCTTGCCCAAAGTGCTTCCGATAGACCAGATTTAGTAGCCAGAGTTTTCAAAATTAAATTAAATGAATTAATATGTGACATCACTATAAGTCACTTATTTGGCAAATGTATTGCTTATGTATAAACAATTGAATTTCAAAAAAGAGGCCTTCCACATGCACATCTTCTGATAATCCTTTAAGAAAAAGATAAATTAGACACTGGTGACAAAGTGGATTCAGTCATTGTTGCTGAACTACCAGTTCCAGAACTATATGGTAGACTATATGAGATTGTAACTCATCACATGATTCATGGACCCTGTGGCGAGCTTAATCCACAATCACCATGTTTGGAAAATAATAAATGTACAAAAGAATTTCCAAAAGATTATAGAGACAAAACTTATGCCAATTGTGATGGCTATCCAGTATATAGAAGAAGAGAAGGAGATAGTGCCATTATTCGTAGAAAAAAGGTTGACAATAGATATGTGGTACCATACAATCCACATTTACTTATGAAGTATAATGCACACATTAATGTAGAAGCCTGCACTTCCATCAAATCCTTTAAATATGTCTACAAATATATTTACAAAGGCTATGATGCAGCTATTGTAGTCGTCAAAAGTGCAGACAATACCGAAAGCACTGAGTTAGTACATGATGAACTTGCATCTCATGTAGATGCTCGCTATGTCAGTGCACCAGAAGCTATGTGGCGGCTTTTAAAATTTGAAATGCATGATAGATCACATGCAGTATATAGATTAGCAGTACATTTGCCACAAAGACATTTAGTGTATTTCCATGCTGGAAATTAAACTACTACACTAACTGCATGGTTTCAATTAAATTCTACAGATTCACAAGCAAGACAATTCTTATATATTGAAATTCCATATCACTATGTTTTTGTGAATGGATTATAGAGACCAAGAAAAAGCAGAGGAAATAAAATAATACCAAGAATTTACACGGTCAGTCCAAGAGACCTTGAACGTTTCTGCTTACGACTGCTACTTTTAAATGTTCCTGGTGCACAAAGTTTTGAACACTTAAGAACTGTTAATGACAAAGTATATGAATCCTTTCATTTAGCTGCCAGACATAGAAACTTACTAACTGATGATACAGAATGGGAAAGATGTCTAGAAGAAGCAGCACTATGTCAAATGCCACGGCAGATGAGGGAACAATTTGCATTCAATTGTATCTTCTCAAATGCTCCAAATGCATTAGCTTTGTGGGACACATTTAAAAGTAATATGGCTGAAGAATTTATGCAACATTACAATGAACCCATTGCACACTTAAAAGCATTTATGGAAATCCAAGAAGTTTTTTTAACTCATGGATCAAGTTGTGCAAGTTTTAATCTGCCTGATCCAGGTCTTATAGATGACATAAACTTTGAAGACTATGACATTCAACTACAATTACAAAGGACAGAAGAAAGACTTGCAACTTTAAATACATTACAATTGCAAGCATTTAATGCCATCTAAAATGCACTAGATGATGACATGGTCAAAGAGCGTTATTTCTATCTTGATGGACCTGGCGGATCAGGAAAACCATATCTATATAATTTATTAATGAATTTTGTACGAGCACAAGTCTAATAGCAGTCGCATTTGCCACCACCGGAATTGCTGCACTTTTGTTAGAAGGTGTAAGAACTGTACATAGTGGGTTTAAACTGCCAGTGCCTATTTTAGAAACATTAGTGTCAGATATTCGCATGACATCATTACAAGCAAAAAAACTGAAAAAAAGTAAATTAATTATAATAGATGAGGCTACAATGATGTCATGCTATGCCCTCCAATGTATTGACCGTTTGCTTCGTGAAGTCATGGATAATACTTTTCCATTTGGTGGAAAGGTAATGTTGTTAGGTTGCGATTTTAGACAAACATTACCTGTCGTTGTACATGGAAATCAAACTGAGATTATCGAAACCTGTATTAAGTCAAGTACACTATGGAAAATGTTTATCCATCTTCAGCTGCAACAAAATATGAGATCAGAAGGCCAAAATGATTTCAATGATTGGCTTATTAAAATTGGAGAAGGAAAAACTGAAAAAATACAAAATTTACCTGAAGACACTGTACACATCCCACCTCATATGATTTGTCACCAAGATCTTATATCGCTATATTTGAAAGTACAATAATTAACCAGGACTATTCTGAACTTACCAACCAAGTCATACTAACATGTAAAAATAAGGATGCATTAATCCTCAATAATGAAATATTTAAAAAAATGTATGCACCCCAAAGAAATTATCACGGTGCTGATTCTGTACTTGCTGATGGCAAAGAAAGTCAGGCAAACTTTTCAACTGAATTCATAAACTCATTAACTCCTTCTGGAATGCCACCACATATTTTGCAGCTAAAGAAAGGTGCAAAAAAGGCCTATGCAATGGGACAAGATTAATTGTTCAACAATTAAAGGACCATTTCATAGATGCTGAAATTTTAACTGGTACCCATAGAGGAGAGAGAGTTATCATACTAAGAATAGATTTAGCACCAAGTAAAAGTATTCTCCCTTTTATACTTCAAAGAAGACAATTCCCCATCATTATGGCATTTGCCTTGACCATTAATAAATCACAAGGACAAACTTTCAAATATGTGGGTATTTTCTTAGAACAACCAGTATTTGCATATGGCCAATTGTACGTTGCCTTATCACGGTGCAAAAATCCACAGGCTATTAAAGTTTACATTGAAAACAATGAATGTCAAGGTGATTTATTAGACTCTGGATGCATTTTTACTAAAAACATTGTCTACTATGAAGTACTCTAACTTTCCATCAAACAAACAAAAGCCATGCAAACCAATTTCAAACCAAACGCAAAAACCTAAAAAACAACTATATAATCACAAACAAAATGTGACAAAGTACACACAACTGTCCATTTTCTTTAAAAGCTCATTATTATGCCACAGAAATTAGGTTTACACCAAAAATATTTCATATTAAACTACATGACATTGTAAAACACATAGAGAACAGTGGTTACACATCGCGGACCACCTTTAAGGTCTTGCATTCTCTTTTTATAGAACCACTTTTCCACAGAGGAAACTCTATGTGCCATTTAAAACAATTACTACACGAACAACCAAACGTCAACCATTCAAAACTAACAATAAAGAAATAATTAAGTCAGAATTCATGGAAGTACTGTTTATGCATTAGCCCCACAAAACACTTGTCTTGCATTATTTTACCAAATTATGTTCAAATGTTAATTAACCATGTTACTGTTTCAATTCAATGTATATTTAAGTTAACAGTTCTTGACCTACAAGTTGCATGTTAAAAAAAAACATTACATGAAGTTTACAATACTGATTAATCTAAAGTTGAACTGTTCTTACATTCAAATGTTAATATCCTTTCAAGTTCCTTATTTAGACAGATAAGTAAGTTCAAGTTTACAAAAATATACTTTCAAGTTCCTTACTTAGACATATTACAAAATTCATGTTAAGAGCACAACCACGTGTTCAGGCAGAATGTAAATGTTGTATTTCATGTTCAACATTAATCTAGGGAGTAATCCGATCGCCAGTTAATGGAGTCAGGAAGGAATTAATTTTGTTCCCGCTTTGCTACAATTGGCTACGTTTCAAAGAGGGTTTTTACTGTTTGCCTTCCTGTGAATTGAATGTATATTTAAGTTAACAGTTCTTGAGCTACAAGTTGCTTGTTAAAAAACAATTACTTCAAGTTTAAAATACTCTTTAATCTAAAGTTCAACTGTTCTTACATTCAAATGTTAATACTTTTACTACAAAACTCTTTAACAGTTACTCAAGAAGAATCTTTAAAAAATAAACATGTTTAATATAAGAATTGTACTTTTTTCGACATGACTAAAACCTTACAAGTGTCAAATACGTATCTTACTAGCTAAACAAATTTACAAACATACACATCTCATTGCCGTAATTTTTTGACGGGCAAGTCGCTAGTAACAAATAAAAGTGGTGAAAGTATACTGGTAAATTATATTGATAAAGTGAGAAAGTGGTTTCTAAAAAAAAACCTGAAGAAATGCCCTCTGATTGCTGGTAAAGTACCTAAAATTGTAACCATAAATACTTGTCCCAATGGAGTTTTCTAAAGGCCCATCACATTGATCCCTTCATACATCAAATCCGCTACTATTAATATATTTTTTTATTATTTTTTTTTTTATTTCAACTTTGCACAAGACAAAAAAAAAATTACAAATACAGACAAATAAATACATTCATCATTTTAATCCATAATTGACATATTGGTTTCCATAAACAAGGATAAATAAGCTCTTTCTACTTTAAAATTGATGGGAAAGAATCATAGACTACCCTCTGAATATTATTTCTTTAACATATTGCCTTATTTCTTTACATAATTGTCCCAAGATACCCATTTATTAATAATAGATGTGTTAGCAACTTTTACAATATTTCAATTTCGCTCTAATTCTCTATCTCTTACAATTTTACACTGGACACTAGATCATGAAGGGATGGTTACTAGATTCCAGTGTTTTATCAGGACCCATTTTACAACCAAAAGAATATGAGTTATAAGATATTTATTGATCAGGAATTTTTATTCTATGTTGCTATGTAATACAGCTAGTTGTAAATCCTAATCAATTTATTTCCCCAAAATTTTTGAGAGCTGTTCTGTACATTGTCTCCAGAAAGGTTCAACTTTCTCACATTCCCACCATTGGTGTAGCAGTGTACCCTTCTGCCCACAGCCTTTCAAGCACTTATGTTTTTTATGGCTATCGAAAGTATTCAACCTCTCTGAAAATGAGTACCATCTTTGCACTGTTTTAAAAAAACATTTCACAATATGACACATGATTAGTTGATCTTTTTACCAAAGAGACCGACTTATACCAGACATCATCCTTCCAATTTTGACCTAGGTCTTTTTCCCAGGCCAACATTTTATTCGATTTTATAGGCTGAGCTTTCAACTCCCTTGTCCTATAACATTTGGAAATAAGTGTGATTGTTTAGGTGATAAAACACATTATTCAATTAATGTCAGATCTTTATGGTTATTGCTCATTAATGATATATATTCCAACCATGACATTTTGCTGTTAAGTTTAATGTTTAATTCTGTTAAGCTCAGGAGTGTGCCATTTTGGTATATGTCCCCTATTCTATTAATCCCCTTCTTTATCAATGGGATAATGTCTAAGGGCCTCATTCTATTAGCGGCCGCAGCCGTTGCGGGGCCGCAAGGACCGGCCGCAAGCTATTCTGCTATTCTTTTCCCTTACGGCCGGAGGCTCCGGCAGGCTTGCGGCCGGTGCCTTGCTATCTCGCAAGAGTTTTGCAATTCAATTGCTCCGGGAAACCTCTCTGCAAGGCTAAAAACGAGCCGCAGCTTACTTGCAGGAAAGAGGTCTCGCTAGCACCAATTAAGCACATAAAATAGCTCAAATAAAGCCATCCTGCACTTTGAGAAGACTATAAAGGGATTTTAGGTGTTAGAAAAAATAGCACATAATTATCCTGTACTCAAATCCGTAAAATATTTTATTTTTAATATCCGTAAAATATCCATGTAAAAAGTCCAGAGTGCTTGGAGCACCTCAGACACACCCACGCCGCAGCCGGAAAATAAACAGTTAATTTGAACTCTGGTTTGGGCAGATGTGCAAGCTTGAGAGTGGGTTTCTTTTAATCCTCATGTCCCCCAATATGATCCCTAGCATTTACAGAGCTGTACAGTGCAGGCTTGAATTTATTTTTCAGTTTTTATATTTCACAGCTTACGGCCGGTTCCAAGATATGCGGCCGGCCGTAAGATGAGATCCTTGCGGGGCCGTATAATAGAATCGCGAGTTAACTGAACCCCCGCAAGGAATCGCAGCCTTACGGCCGATTTACGGCCGGTAATAGAATGAGGCCCTAAATATTTAGCCTCTGATTTCAACAATTCTATTGGCGGAATAGTTTGAGGGATAGTTTGTCAGATTGATCTTAATTCTGTTAGCATACCAAAATTTGATTAGAGAGTTTATTCCTTTAGGTATATTCAAAAACTTCTGATTATTATATTTTGATTGCCAAATAGCCAGTTTGAAAGGCATTGTATCCAACAGAGCTCCTTCAATATCTACCCAGATCTTTTCAGTATTGTCTAAATTCCCACTTATTATATGTGAAAGGAAAATGCTGTCATGGATGTCTAAAACGCTGGGATAAGCTAGTACTCCACTATTAAATTTCCTTGATGTTATATTAACCTGAACTCTGGCTTTCTTTCCATTTAATAAAAATGTGTCTAACATTCGTTGAAGATATTGCATGATGTATTTCGGTACAGTTTCTGGTATTGATCTAAAAATATAAGACATTTTTTAGATAATGTTCATTTTATGATAGTAATCCTAGCCATCCTTTACAGCCTTATATCCCTCCATTCAAATAATTTCAATCTAATCTGATTGGATATTATTTTAAAATTCTCTTTCAGAATTTTCCCTGAATAAAAACATATCTTTATGCCCAGATGTATAATACATCAAGAGTTCCAGTTATATGGGTATAATTGTTTTAACTTTTGATTCAAATCTCTTTTCAAATATGATAACTTATTACATTTTTCCAAAATGTTATGTAATTTCTGTAGAGATTGTTCAGGTTAAGTTGTCCACAAAGACAAGAGCATTATTCTCCCTACTACCAATCATCACTCCTCCCACCTCCAGAGATGCTCTAATCACTTCCACCAAAGGCTCCAAATACAGAACGGATAAAAGTAGGGACAAAGGGCAGCCTTGGGGGGTACCATTTTTAATAAAAAATCTTTTGGATTCAAAACCGAAACCGGTAATTCTAGTGCTAGGATTCACATATAATGCCCCTATTGATTTAGAGGCAAATTCTGCCAGGCCAAATTTCAAGAGAATCATTCTTAGGAATTCCCAGCTGACTCTGTCAAGTGCTTTTTCAGCATCTAAAGACAGAGCCAGCATGGGAATATTCCTTCTGTTTGAATATCCATCAACCTTCTCACATTATCCGCGACTTGACGTCCCTTAATAAAACTGGATTGATCTAGGTGTATAAGCCCAGGCAATACCAAGCTTAATCTGTCTGCCAAAATCAATGAATATATTTTAATATCGGAATTTAAGAGCAACATTGGCCTATAGTTTTTGTAATCTTCAAAATCTTGCCCTGCTTAGGTATATTCAATATTTTGGCCTCAGACATTTCTGCCGATATTGAACCATTGTTTATTATTGAGTTAAAAATTGAACACATATGTTCACTTAAAGCAGTTGAAAAGCATTTATAATAATAAATTATTAAAGCCGTCTAAACCAGGAGCTTTTCCTAACTTAAGTTTGTTAATAATGGATTTAACTTATTTCTTTCTTGGTAATTGGACTGTTCAATACTTATCATGGCCATAGAACTAACCAATTAAGGTTGTTTCATTCTCTGATGAGCACCTCTGACTTAGTTTTTTTGTTTATGCAAATTACCCTTAGGGTTTAGTCTCCCTAAGGGTAATAGGGGACTACAGACGTGGACCCCTTGCTCACTGTGCCTTAGGGAGTTCAGCTGCACCTCACTGACAAGGCCCAAAAAGTTTGAAACGCGTCTGTGGTTTGCTGTTTCTCCTGTTCAGGGTAGAATTGCCTGGCATTTCGGGGCTGGGTCACTCTTTTGAGTGTGACCAGACTGATATACTACAGGATATTTCTCCCTTTTGAAGGGCACAAGTGAGCCAAAAGCGGTTGCTCTCAGAGTGGCTTATCATGGCCATAGAACTAACCTATTAAGGTTGTTTCATTCTCTGATGAGCACCTCTGACTTAGTTTTTTGGTTTATGCAAATTACCCTTAGGGTTTAGTCTCCCTAAGAATAATAGGGGACTACAGACGTGAACCCCTTGCTCACTGTGCCTTAGGGAGTTCAGCTGCACCTCACTGGCGAGGCCCATAAAGGCCGAAACCCGTCTGGGGTTTGCTGTTTCTCCTGTTCAGGGTAGAATTTCCTGGTATTTTGGGGCTGGGTCACTCTTTTGAGTGGGACCAGACTGATATACTACAGGATTTTTCTTCCTGTGAAGGGCACAAGTGAGCCAAAAGAGGTTGCTCTCAGAGTGGCTTATCATGGCCATAGAACTAACCAATTAAGGTTGGTTCGTTCTCTGATGAGCACCTCTGACTTAGTTTTTTGGTTTATTATTTTAATTTTAATTTTAGTAAAGAGTTCATTTTAATTTTAATCGTTCCCTTCTTCTCATAGATACATAGTTACATAGGGCCTCATTCTATTATCGGCCGTAGGAGATGCGGGGCCGCAAGGACCGGCTGCAAGCTATTCGGCTATTCTATTCCCCTCTGCCCGGGGATTCCGGCAGGCTTGCGGCCGGCGCCTTGCTATCCCTTGCGGCCGCTCGCGCCGAAGGAAAGCCTTTGATCTAAAACGGCCGCAAGAGTTTCGGCCGCAAGAAAATCCCGGTTGCTATTCTATTGCTCCGGGAACCCTCTCTGCAAGGCTAAAAGCGAGCCGCAGCTTACTTGCAGGAAAAAGGTCCCGCTAGCACCAATTAAGCACATTATAAAGCCGAAATAAAGCCATCCTGCACTCTGAGGAGACTATAACGTGATTGTAGGTGTTAGCATTAATAGCACAACATACCCCTACACTCAAATCCCTAAAAAAATTGTTTTTTAATTTATGTCAAATATCCATGTAAAAAGTCCCGAGGGCTTGGAGCACCTCAGACCCGCCCACGCTGCGGCCGGAAAATAAACAGTTAATGTAAACTCGGGTTTGGGCTGATGTGCAAGCTTGAGAGTGGGTTACTATTAATCCTCATGTCCCCTAATATGATCCCTAGCATTTACAGAGCTTTACAGTGCAGTCTTGAATTTCTTTTTGTGTTTAAAGATTTCTGAGCTTACGGCTGGTTGCAAGATATACGGCCTGCCGTAAGAGGAGATCCTTGCGGGGCCGTATAATTTAATTCCAAGATAACGGAACCCCCGCAAGGAATCGTAGCCTTGCGGCCGTTTTACGGCCGATTATAGAATGAGGCCCATAGTATTTAGGTTGAAAAAAGACTTTCAGTCCATCAAGTTCAACCTTTTAAGATCTCCTCTGATCTGCAATATGCGGATTAACTATTAATTCATTAGTTGTTAATTAATTATTAATCAATTATTTAATGTTTTTTTTTGTTTTATTATTATTAATTAGTCCAGAGGAAGGCAAATAGAAAAAAAAAAAAAAAAACAAGCGAGACTTAGCCAATTTTCCCAAAGGGAAATGTAAAACATTTGTATCAATACTGTCTCTAATTATCCATGATAACCCTGAATTCCCATTTTAATTGGAAATAAATCTAGTCCCCTTTTAAAGTTATCTATCGAATCCACTGTCACCACCTCCTCTGGTAGAGAATTCCACAGATTAACCACCCTTACTGTGAAGAACCCTTTTCTTTCTTTGAGGTGGAATCTTTTTACTTCTAACCTCAAGGGATGTCCTCTTGTCAGTTGAAAACCTCTTGGCACAAAAAGCTCCCCCGACAAATCTTTATACTGACCCTGGATGCATATCGCCTCTTAGACGCCTTTTTTCTAGAGAAAATAAGTTTAATTTGGTTAGTCTTTCTTCATAACTAAGCCCCTCCATTCCCCTTATTAGTTTTGTTGCCCTTCTCTGTACCTTTTCCAGCTTTAAAATGTCCTTTTTATGAAGTAGTGCCCAAAATTGTACTCCATATTCCAAATGAGGGCGTACTAGAGATTTGTATAGTGGCAGAATTATATTTGCTTCCCTGGCTTCTATACCCTTCTTAATACATGCTAATATTTTATTTGCCTTTGCAGCTGCTGCTTGGCTTTGAGCACTGTTACTTAGGTGGTTGTCCACAAGCACTCCCAAATCCCTTTCAATATCTGATACACCTAGATTTGCTCCATTAAGATTATAAATTGCATGGCTATTCTCCTTATATGGAAATCAGCAAGTTCTTGCTTATTGGATACATTCTGACATACAGACTCATTCATTTTGAGCCTTCTAGATCTACTTAAATAGGCTCAGTCTAACAGGGCTGTTAGTATAAAGTGCTTAGATCAGTTATGAAAGGTTTAATTTTAACCTCCCAATTAGGGGATAGACAATGATCTTTCTAACTTCCCTTTAACTTATTATTTAATATCATTAAAGCCCTTCCATATTCTATCATTATTACTTTGTTTTTCACAAATTTGTACCCTCCCCATCTCATCCATAATCATCAAATTTACTCTATAGCTTCATCTAGTGCTAAATAATTATCCGCTTTATTTATAGATTTTAACATACTAAGTTTAAAATGCAACATATTAACCACCAAATTATTGAATACTAGCGACTTGCCCATGAAAAAATGACGGCAATAAAATTTTAAGGCTGGGAATGCTGTTTGCCACACAATATGAGTCTCTGACACTCTTAACTTTTTTGTTATGTACAAAGAACTACATCAATTAAAATAGATTTTAATTTATTTTTTAACATTCAACTTGCATTTTAACAACTCGTAAACCATTATTTTTTAACAATATTTACCATTGTAATTATTATATATGTATGAATAATATAACAATGGAGGAAGTTTGTATGAATATGTATTGTAATCCATTACATAATACTTTGTAACATGCTACTTATATTTGAAATATTTGTTTTTAATATTTAGAATACTGAGCTATGCATGAGTAACATAACAATAGGTCAACTTTGTATAAATAAGTATTTTAAACTATTACATAATGCTTTGTAACATGCAACTTTTAGTTCAAGTACTGTTAACCCATATAGGTATTGAATCCAGAGGAAGGCAAACAGTAAAAACTTAGCCAATTCTAATAATACATTTTAATTCTGCAATAAATTATTATGCGCCTACTGACATGAACCTTTAATAACATACAATGAAACAACTTTGCAAACCTTGTAAAATACATTTTTACCAATGCAAACATTAACGTTATGTAATAACATTTCAACTTAAATTGTATGAAAATGCAGTGATCTGGAATACTTAATCCAGAGGAAGGCAAACATAAAGAAAACTGTGAAACTTAGTCAATTGTTTCGAAAAGGGAAAAAAAACTAATTCCTTCCTGACCCCAGTAACTGGTGATTGGATTACTGCCTGGATCAATACTCTGTTTTTAATTTTAAATTTGAATTTTTAAAGAAATAATCATCCTCCAACTCACATAAACACTTAATTACATACAATGGAACAACTTTACACCTTGTAAAATTGAAATTTTACATTACAAACAGTAATTTAATTAAATAAAATTTAAACTAGAATAATAATTAAATGCAAAATAACTGTTTTGTGGGACTAACCCTGCCAAAAGGCCACTTCCAAGACATTCCACTATTTATTTATTTTTTGTATGTCCAACTGGTTCCCTTAGAAAGAGCCCAGCAGACTTGGAACTTTGACTATGGGATTTAACCACTGTTTATTGTTGTTGTTTTTGTTCACTTTTTGTTGTTATTCTTGTAGTTATTGAAAATGGCACATAGAGTTTCCTATGTGAAATAGTGGTCCTCTAAAAATAGCCTGAGTGACATAAAACCACTGTTCTTTATGTTTATTGTTTTTCTTTTGTGAAGTTGTCCTTGAGGAAAAAGCACTGTTTTTTTATATATATATATCTGTAGTATTGATATTCTTTTGTGAATTGAAGTTACGGCACCTCATAGTAGACAATGTTTTTTTGTAAAAATGTGGCCATCATCTAATAAATCACCCTGACTGTTTTTTTTTAATGTAAACTTTAATAGCTCTGGATTCTTGCATCTTGAAAATGCAACAAACAGTTGGCCATGTGCAAATACTGTTTCTTATAAAAAATACCAACGGATTTAAAAGTTTGTCCTTGGGATTTATTAATGGTCATGGCAAATGCCTTGATGATGGGAAATTGTCTCCTTTGAAGTTCAAAAGGGAGGCTACGTTCACTTGGTGCCAAATCTATCCTTGGTATGAAAACTCTTTCTTCTTTGGGTACCAGTTAGGATTTCAGCATCTATGAAGTGGTCCTTTAATTCTTGAGCAATTTATCTGGTCCCATTACATAGTCTTTTTTTGGGTTCATATTTCACAGTAACATGACAATTGCACCATTCTTTAGCTGCAAAATATGCAGTGGCATTCTAGAGGGAGTTAATGAAATAATAAATTCAGTTGAAAAGTTTGTCTGACTTTCTTTGTCATTACCAAGTATATAATCAGCACTGTGCTAATTTTTTTGTGGTGCATTTATTATTTTTAATATTTCATTATTGAGAAACAATGCATCCTTATTTTTGCATGTTCGTATTACTTTGCAAGCTCTGCATAATCCTCAATATTTATAGAATTTTAGAATATAGCCGATATGGGATCCTGTTTGCAAATCATATGCAATAGAATTTCCAAAGTATCATCATGTAAATTTTGTATTCGCTCTGTTTTTCCTTCTCCAATTTTAATGAGCCAATCATTGAATTCATTTTGTCCTTCTGATTTCATATTTTGTTGTAATTGAAGATGGGTAAATAGTTTCCATAGTAACTTTATACATGTTTCGACAATGTCTGTTCGATTTCCATGTGCAACGACAGGTAATGTTTGTCTACAATCTCCACCTAACAAAATTACCTTTCCACTAGTAAATCCTGGCAAATCATTATCCATGACTTCACGAAGCAAACGGTCAATACATTGTAGGGCATGGCATGACATCATTGTAGCTTCATCTATTATTATTAAATTACTTTTTTAAATTTTTTGGCTTGTAATGATGTAATTCGAATATCCGAAACTGATGTTTCCAGAATTGATCTTGTGCTCGAATGTAACTCAGCAATAAATTATATATTACAAATAAGTTTTTCCTGATCCGCCAGGTCTATCTAGATAGAAATAACGCTCTTTGAGCATGTCATCATCTAGGGCATTTTTTATGGCATTAAATGCTTGCAATTGTGTTGTATTTAAAGTTGTAAGTCTTTCTTGTGTTCTTTGGTTTTCAAGCTGAGTGTCATAGTCTTCAAAGTTTATGTCATCTATGAGTCCTGAATCTGGCAGATTAAAATTTGCACAACTTAATCCATGAGAAAGATAGACCTCTTGAATTTCAAGTAATGCTTTTAATTCTGTAATAGACTCATTGTAACTTTGCAAAAAGTATTCAGACATATTTGTTTTAAATTAGTCCCACAAAGCTAATGCATTTGGAGCATTTAAGAAGATGCGAATGAATGCAAATTGTTTCCGTGGCATTTAACATCGTGCTGTTTCTTCTAGACATCTTTCCCATTCTGTATCATCAGCCTGGAAGTTTCTGTGCCGCGCAGCTAAATTAAATGTTTCATAAACTATGTCATTAACAGTTCACAATTGTTCAAAACTTTGTGCACCAGGAACATTTAAAAGGAGTAAACATAAGCAGAAACGTTAAAGGTCTCTTGCACTTGTAAATTCTTGGTATTATTTTATTTCCAAGTCTTATTTTATTTCCACAGCTTGTTTGTTTTCTCCATAATCCATTAATGAAAACATAATGGTAGGGAATGTCAATATATAACAATTCCCTTGCCTCCAAGTCATTGAAATTTAATTCAAACCATGCAGTTAGTGTAGTTAGTGAATTTGTTGTTTATGTTCTACTTCTGACAATATTTTATAAGCTTGAGTGTAGTGGTTATTGGCCATAATTTTATCAAGTTCTATTAAAACAGTGGGTAAGCATTTTTTTTTTCTTATGCAAGCTGCATACATTGTTCAACAGCTTCCATTGTATCTAGGAGATACAGTTGAGCAAATGTTCTTTGCTCCCCTTCTTTTTGATGTAAATGTGAAGTACAATGCAAAATTTGTCCTTGTACTTTGAAACAGTAAAGGCCATGTTCTGGCACATTACCTGCTAATGTTGTACTCATAGATACATAAGATATTGCACTATTATACAATATTATGTTTAATTTGAAATGTTGGTAGTTAGGGAAAGAAGGCTCAGTCATAATGCTTTCAAAATATGTTGGGAATTGTTGTCTTTGTGGAGGTCTTACCTTGCCTTTTTGACAGCAACTAACGGACTCGCCATCTCTGGGTCTTTCCTGTTTGAAATGATAACTCCCACAAAACTGACAGACAATATTCATCATACCACAATTATGAACCTCTACTGTTAATGATTTAACTAAAGGACAATTGTGAGAATATATATCAATCTGACTCTGTAAATCAACATTACAATTGTTATCAGATTGTTCTGATACATTTTCTAGATGTTTTTGTGTTTTGGTTGCCTTCTTGGGCTTGGATGTAACTTTCTCAGGCGCTTGTCTTATGCTTGCGATTCTATTCCTCCGGTGTCTGTCGATCTTTCCATCTTTGTACAAGTTCTCCTGTTTGCCGTCTTTTCTGTTCCTCTTTGTTTTTGTTATCCGCCATAATAATTTGTAAATATAAATAGTACATTAGAACTTTTTTTTTTTTTTTTTTTATGCAACTTTCTTTGTTTTGCTTATTTCTTCTGCTATCCTGTTTACTGTTGGTATGGTTGCTGTGCATTTTATGAAAGGCGCACACAAAACATGATACGTTCTTCTATGCTGTATGTGTTAACAGCATTTTTTGTCCTATCCTGTTTTGTGTGCACCAGTGTGCCATTATGGAGTTAGGGTTATGAGGTCAGGCTTGGAGGGTTAGTTAAGTTGCAGTGCATTTCCACACAGGTGAACAGAAAACAGGCTAGTTCCTGTGGTTTGATATGTGTAAACAGCATAAGTTTTTTTTTGTGGTAGTATATTTTTTTGTGTATGCCACTGTTGGTATTAGGGGTTTTGGTAATAGGGTTAGGCTTAAAGGGTGGGGCACAGAAAAGATGATAGATCCTTCAATTTTGTATGTGTTAACAGCATTTCTTGTCCTATCCTGTTTGAAGTGTGCCACAGTTGCCATTAGGGGTTTAGGGTCAAGCTTAGAGGGTGGCACACAAAAAACAGCATGGATCATTCCATTTTGTAGGTGTTAACAACATTTGTTGTGCTATCCTGTTTTGTGTGCACCACCTTTTATTTATCCTATTCTGTTTTGTGTGCTCCAGTTTAGGCTTAGATGGTTACTTAGGTTGCATACCAAACAGGAGAGATCCTTTTATTTAGTATGTGTTAACAGCCTTTCTTGTAGTGTCCTGTTTGGTGTGTGCCACTGTTGTCATTCTAGGCTTAGAGTTATGGGGTTAGGCTTAGAGGGTTAGTTGGACTGCAGTGTGTTTACACATTGGCGCACACCAAACAGGATAGATTCTTCCATTTTGTATGAGTAAGCTTTTCTTGTCCTATCCTGTTTGGGGTTTGCCACTGTTGTCATTATGGGCTTATGTTTATGGTTTTAGGGTTAGAGGATTAGTTAGATTACAGTGCATTTTGACATTGGCGCACACCAAAAAGGATTGATCCTTCCATTTTGTATGTGTTAACAGCATTTCTTGTCCTATCCTGTTTGAAGTGTGCCACAGTTGCCATTAGGGGTTTAGGGTCAAGCTTAGAGGGTGGCACACAAAAAACAGCATGGATCATTCCATTTTGTAGGTGTTAACAACATTTGTTGTGCTATCCTGTTTTGTGTGCACCACCTTTTATTTATCCTATTCTGTTTTGTGTGCTCCAGTTTAGGCTTAGATGGTTACTTAGGTTGCATACCAAACAGGAGAGATCCTTTTATTTAGTATGTGTTAACAGCCTTTCTTGTAGTATCCTGTTTGGTGTGTGCCACTGTTGTCATTCTAGGCTTAGAGTTATGGGGTTAGGCTTAGAGGGTTAGTTGGACTGCAGTGTGTTTACACATTGGCGCACACCAAACAGGATAGATTCTTCCATTTTGTATGAGTAAGCTTTTCTTGTCCTATCCTGTTTGGGGTTTGCCACTGTTGTCATTATGGGCTTATGTTTATGGTTTTAGGGTTAGAGGATTAGTTAGATTACAGTGCATTTTGACATTGGCGCACACCAAAAAGGATTGATCCTTCCATTTTGTATGTGTTAACAGCATTGCTTGTCCTATCCTGTTTGGTGTGTGGCACTGTTTGCATTATGGGGTTATTCATAGAGGTTTAGTTATATTGCAGTTCTTTTCCACATTGGCGCACACCAAATAGGATAAATCCTTCCATTTTGTTTATGTTAACAACAATTGCTGTAATATCCTGTTTGGCATTAGGGGTTTAGGTTATGGGGTTAGGCTTAGAGGGTTAGTAGGTTGCAGTGCATTTTCACATTGGCGCACACCAAACAGGATAGATTATTTAGATTTTTTGTTAATTGTTCTACTGTACCTGTTGTCTTGAATTTGTTGTGTATAAATGACAGAGGTGTGTGGAACCGTCCCCTGCTGCCAATGTTCCTGCAACACTTTTCAGGCAGTGTCTGGAGAAAATGACAAACAGAAATGCAAATGTTCAAATAACTTCTCAATTGTTTATTTTTTTACTAAGACCATACTATTTTTGTTAAGCAAATGTATTTTTGTACATTACCTGTTTGGTGTAATTTATTTTCTGTAAATTTCTGCAGAGTTTACAGTCTGTGTTAAACCGTGCAGTGCTGCAAATTAGTCAGTGACACTGTTCAGACAGAGTCTGTTGGAAATGACAGAAATATGCAAATGTTGAAATCAACTGTAAATATTAATAATTATTTTGTAAAATATTTGTTAATAAAAGCAATTTTTTTTATGTAACTGTCTTCTTTATTTTCTTATAAATTTACAACATTTAACCCCACAGAAACATTTGTGTGTTTCAAATCTTTTCTACAGGAATAATGTTGGTATTCGTAAAATTTAAATCCTTTCTTCTTTTTTTTTGTAATTATTAATTTAATAATTGTAATAATTTATGTATCTTTTACATCTTACTATACATAATTAATATCTTCAAAATACTTCTAGGGCGGTACCGGAAATGTTTAATCTGCCGGCGTGAGCTGGCGCTGGGAGAGCAGCGGAGTTCATGTGCAATTTACTCTGATGCAGAGCTATTGAGAAGTATAATTCCCTACTAGAAAAATGTCTATCCCTTAGGCCTGACCTTAGATGTTGTTTACAGGGACAAATTATTTTGTGTATTCAGTTGCAGACTTCCAGTTGTATTGATTTACCTGGGGTGGAAGATTGTCCCTCACTTTCCAGTGAGGTTCATTGGTTCCAGTTGCCTGACTTGTATTTGTGAGACGCTGTCGACGCTGACTGGGCTCTGAGGAGGGTGGCTTCCCTCTGTTTGAGCAATGCAGTGGACGAGGGTGTAGCATTGTGAGAGAGGTTTCCGGCTGATTCTGTAGCACCACCGACGCTGAAGGAGCCTCACGGAGGGACAGCTTCTCTATATCCTCGGGACGCAGCAGAGACTTATACAGGAAGATTTCCCTAAATTTGTGAGAAGCTACTGGTAACAGCTGGTGTTTTTTTATTCTGAACGATCCTTTCTACCCTTGGGTGCATGCAAGTCTTGAAAAAACTGAATTGGCATTTAATATTTGAAGATATTGGCCCATATATTTCAAGAACCAGCTGATACACAGTCAACAAAATAAAGATCCTAAAATATCTGGAGCTCCCCCCTGGTGAACAAAACCCAGTAAATACAACTTTTCTGTTTCAATATAAACGAATATTGTTTAAAAGAATATTGAAAAGGAAAAACCGGAGGTACATAAAGCAGGATGATATATCCTTGCAAAATAGTCCAGGGGGGAACACAGAAACAGATACAGATAAAGGGAGCTGAATTGAAAGCTTAATAATAATAATGCTCTTAGAAACATAAATAGAAATACAGAGTGTAGATAAGTTGCATTATAAAAAGAGTATAGAGAAGTCTCATAGAGATATCTCGAGAAATATCTGCAGCTGTGAGAAACTCAAACTATAAAGATGCTCATGTAACAGCCAGCACTGGTATAGGCCCGAGTGGCCATAGACTATAAATTGTTAAACAAACTACCGGCTCAGTACAAGAATGCCTATAACTTTAACTAACATTCAAAACTACTTATAGGTTAATTGAGCCAAAAATTAGTGATAGGAAACAACTTGACACATTTATTTTACAGCCTCAATCAAGGGTATCGGACTGAAAATAACTCCCCCTATAAATTATACTTCACATAAAAAAGAAGATTAAAGAAAAAGAAAAAAAGAAGATAAAAAAAGAAAGAGAAAGGAGTAAAGCACAGGAAAAGACAGAGAGAGAGAGAGAAAAGGGAAAAGAAAGAAGGGGGAAGAGGAAGAAAGAGAGAAATGGCTAATAGAAAAACCCCCCTCAAGCTCTAAAACTAAAATTAAAGAAAAGAAAAATCAAATACCAAGCATGGCGTCTTTTCTCTCACCTAATAATAAAACAACGTCTCCTGAAACATCACAAACTGATGTTTCATCACTCGAACAAACAATAAATAAATCCCCACATATATTAGCTCAATCTTGGCCAGAGGCCACAGAAAATCCAAGAAGATCAATTAACATGTTCTAAAATGAAAAATGTATTATATAAAGTTAAAGTATATCAAGTTAAAATTACATCTGTATTAACAAAACAAATAGCTGAAAATACTAAAGCAATAAATGAAACAAACTATAAAATGAATGAGATCGAGCTAAAGTGGGAATAAGTAATAACAGACAATAATACACTATTAAAGTATACTTCCAACCTTGAACAAAAAATAGAAGAACTAAATAACAAAATCGGGAACATGAACATGGAGGACCGTTCAAGGAAGAACAATTTAAGAGTGATAGAAGAAAATATAATAGATACAGATCTGAATATTTATGTGGAAGAACTATTTAAAAACGTAATTACGGATAATTCTAAAGAAGATTAAAAAATCCAGATAGTGCATAGAATTCCGCTCCCACAGGGATTGCATAAATTAACACCAAGATGTGATAGTGCACTTTTTGCCATTTAAAGATGAAATTTTGAAAGCAAATTATTTGAAAAAAAAGTTGGACCCTCCTTATGATTAACTAAAAAATTTCATAGACCTTTCTGCACATACTTTTATGAGAAGAAAATAATTCCTGCCGATAACTCAAAGCCTAAGGAAAGTAGAAATGACATACAGATGGAGATTTCCAATGGGTATTTTTATATTAAAAGACTCCATTTGGAGTCAATTCAATAAAAGAAGGACAGACCTTGTTACATTCCTGGAATATAGAAGTTTACCTACCAATGACCAAAAACAAAGTTTCAGAATCCATTCTAAAAAAAACCTGAGTGGGAACTGATAAAATGACCATCAAACACAAAGGGAAGCAAGAAGACAACCAATAGACAGTTTCAACAGTATTGTTAAAATGCTTTTTTTCTTTTTTTTTTTTTAAATGTCGATGGTTAATATAACTTGTAGGAATCTAAAGAAAGAAAGAAAAAATGGGCATTATACTTAAAATAATAAATATATATCAGATAATTTTCCAAGAAAGATATTATATATTAAATTTGATAACACTCATTCTTACACTAATAAGATAGCACTAAAGATATATCTAATTTTATAGTTGTAAAATAAGTAGGTGTAAATGTACACATTTAAAATGTATGCACTTCACAAAGGTATTCAAATATACTGTAATATATATGCACTTTACTCCTTAATGTCTTGTTTAAACATTATTAAATAATAACTTTAAACAGTAATGTCATTACAAAAGAGTAAAATATCAAATGGATATTCACAGTAATTAAAAAAGCAAAAAACAAACGCAAAATAAGTTTTTCTTTTAGGTTAGAACTAGAATTTTATAATCACATCTTTTAATCAATACACTAGTCAAATTACATAATTTAAGAGATCTGATCCTCATGAAGGATTATAATCATTTAATATAAAACAGAATAAAATCTCCAAGTAAATTATCTTTCACAGATTTAATTAACAATATATTAAGCTCAATATAATAGAACAGTTTCCCTAGATGATCATAAGCAGATGATATGCCCTAAATTAAGACAAATTCCTAGATCTCAGAGGCTGAAAATATACCTGAACTTCTGTAACTATTATGGTTAAGAAGAACATGTATGAAATCTTGGTGTTTTAATTTGATATGTTTTGAATCTTTTTTCTGGTTATATCAAATATATGTTCTTTTAATTTTATAAAGGAAGTTAGAAATAAGTTCAAAGGGGGTGAGAAATAAAGAAGGGAAGAACAAAGAAAGGAAAATAAAAAAAGGAGGAAAAAAATAAAAAATGATAAATTTTTTTGAAAAAGTCAATGGATAAAAAAAGAAAAGAGGAAAAAGGGAAGGATAGGGAAGCAGAGAAAAAAAAAAGAGAAGGAAAAGGGAAGAAGAAAAAGAAGAAAAAGGAGACTGAAAAAAGAAAATAATGTAAGCTCTTCCCAAATTTATAATAACTCCAAAAAAATATAATCTTCGCCTTATAGAGGTAAACGTTATTATTATATCTATATCAACAAGTTTGTTTAGTAAAAAGAGGAAAAAGGGAAACAAAAGGAAAAAAGAGAAAAGTGGAGAAACATGACCTCCCAACTACGTTATTTTAAAATCTCCCAACATTTCCTAAAATCAGCATAAGTGCCCTAACATTTGAGTTAGCCTTAAATTTAAGTCTAAATCAAAGTCAGTATGATAGATGTGTGAACATTTTAAAGAATAAGCTTCCCAGAAATCAAATAATTATTATGAAAGTGCAAATGGTAAGAGTGGAAAAGAAAAACATATCAAAACTATCAAGGTAAATTGATTTTGCTCTTACTGTAAAAAATTATTAAAATAATAATGCATAATATCAATGGTATGAATTCACCGTCCAAGAGAAAAATTGCATTTACAAATTATTTAAAAAATAAAGTAGACATTGTGTTATTGCAGGAAACACATTGGAAAAAAGAAATTTTAAAATATACAATAAAAAATATAGAGTAAGAATAGATTCAATAATTAATAATATATACAGAGGTGTTTCAATCTTTTTTAGTTATAAAATAAAAATAGAATGAGAATTTTGTCAGATCGACCCTCTTGGCAGATATATAATCTGGTGTGGATTTATAAATGGGAAAATTATGACATTGGTGAACCTATATCTTCCAAATAGAAGCCAAATTAGCTTTTTGAAGAAAGTCATGAAAGAAATGTATAAAGTTAGGAAAGGTATATTGGTAATATGAGGAGATTTTAATTTAGTAATGGACCAATTGATAGAGTAGGTAAAGCAAAAAATAAATATAAAATTCAGATTAAAAAATGATTAGCAAAATTTACAAAAGAAATGTCTAAATATGATCTCTTTGATTCATGTCTATTGCATCCACAAGGAAATGATTATACCCATTATTCAAACCGACATACATCCTATTCAAGATTAGATTATCTATTTTTGGATATAGATACACTAAGGATGGTATTAGAGACAGAAATCATTACAACATCTTGGTCAGATCACTGTATAGTAAGCATAAATATAGAAATTATGAAGGAGAATAGAAGGATAAAACATGGAAGATAGAGCCAAAAATATTTAAAGATGAGGAGTCACTTAATCTGTTAAAGAAGGAGAAAAGAGATTATTTTAAATTAAACAAGAATTCAGTAAAATCAGCCACTACCTTATGGTGTGCATATAAATCAGTTTTCAAAGGTCTAATGATCTCTCAAATGGCTAAAATGTATAAACTAAGGGGGGAACCTTTAAGACTCCTTTATATAGAATTACAGAAACACCAAAATCAGAATAGACTCCTCCCCAATAAGGAGAGAGAAGAAATGATATAAAAAATGAATGCGCAAATAAAAAAAATACTTCAATACCAGGCCGATTCTCTGATATGGACATTTCAACAAACACACTTTCTACTTGGTAATAAATCTAATAAATATTTAGCAAACAAGAAAGAAAAAATCAAAATAAAAGTTTAAAAGGCCTGGATAAAAAGAGTTATACACACCCAGATAAAATAGGAGAGATAATCACTAACTTCTATAAATAAATATGCAATTTAGGAAAATATTCTACATTTATTAAACCTAGTAATTTAGAAATAAACACATTTCTAAATCAAATAAAACTCCCTATTTTAGTTAATTAATTTCACTCTGGAAGAAATAGAAAAAGACATCCAAAAGGGTAAATCTAATAAATCCTCCAGCCCAGAGGGATTTGACCATTTGTTTTATAAGTGCTTTGTTTCGGAAGTGGGAGAACATATGCAAAATATGTTTGAAGAAATAAAAAAATGAGCTAAAATTGTATTAGAACTTGCGGAGGACAGAATCATAAATATTTTAAAACCTGGGAAAAATCTGGAAGAATGTACTAGCTGCCGTTCAATTTCCCTTATTAATATCGATATAAAGACCTACGCAAAAATTTTAGCTAATAGACTTAATTTAATAAATCCAAAATTAATACATATGGATCAATCTGGCTTTGTCAGAGACGGACAGGCCTCGGACAATACAAGACGTTTGCTGGATTTGATACATTTTGTAAAAACATCTAGGCACCCCACACTGATCTTGTCACTCGAGGCTGAAAAAGCATTTGACAGGGTCAGTTGGGAATTCCTACAAGGGTTTATGCAAAGGATCGGCTTTGCCGACTTTGCATCAAAGTAAATTAAAGCTCTATATGAGCATTCTACTGCATATATATCTTCTTTCACTTTCGAATCAGAGATATTTGCATTAAGCAATGGAACCCATCAAGGGTGTTTACTTTCTCCTTTATTATTTCTCCTTTTTTTAGAACCTTTAGCAATAACAATAAGGGTTGAAGAAAATATCAAAGGAATAAAAATAGGTAATATAAATGATAAAATAATGCTTTATGCCGATGATATTATATTGACCCTATCTGAGTCAGTGAAATCATGTGCTAAATTACAAGACATCTTAGCACTCTATAGTAAAGTTTTTTACTAAGGCTTATTCAATAAAATCAGATATTATTAATAATATTTAAAATCAGACACATTGAATATCTTAAGGAATACTTATGGATTTATTTGGAGATCAAAATATATTATACATCTGGGTATAAAATGTAACTTTTATTATAAAAATGTATTCAAAGAAAATGTAACACATATAATCAAAAATATTAAAACATCAATAAACGATTGGTGTATTCTTAAATTCTCTTGGTCGGCTAGAATTGTTGTGACAAAAATTAGCATTATCCTTAAATTACATATTTAGGGCCTCATTAAATTCCAGCCTCGTAAATAAGAGGCTTCTACTTAAGCCCTACGTACTGCAAAGTTTCTCTAACTTACAATGCTATTAAATTAGCCCTGCTGCGAGCAACGTATGAGCTACGCAGCAGGCCCGTACGTATCTACACTGCGTAAATGTACATGAGGAGTGACAGCCTGCGAGATGATATCGCAGGCTCCCACTCCTCATCAAGTGCTGCGGGGGTCCTAAAAGGGACCTCCGCGGCAGTCCCCCACATAAGCCCTGCCGTGGGGGGTACTCCAAACCCCCCCCTAGGCACCTAAAATGAACCCCCCCTCAATGCGGGGGTCCCTGTCGGGACCCCCGAAGTGTCCTCACATGAACACCTTGCTGCAGGGGTCCATAGGAACCCCCGCAGCCCCCACACATTAACCCCTTGCAGCGGGGGTCCCCGATCGGCACCGATCAGGCCCCCGCTGCATTTAAAACTTTTAAATTCCCCGCCGCGGCTCCTTAAAGGGACCGCGGCACACTATTACCCAATCCCGGCCGCGGCACTTAAAATTAACCCCCCTCTATGCTGGGGGTCCCCATCGGGACCCCCGAAGTGTCCCCATATAAACCCCCTGCTGCGGGGGGCCCCGATCGGCACCGATCGTGACCCTGCTGCAATTCAATTTTAAATTTCCCGCCTCGCGGGTCCTCAAAGGACCGTAAAGGTCCTGAAAGGACTCGCACTAAAAATATTAACCCCAGGCAACTATAATTACCCCATTAACTCATGATGGTCAATCCAGACCACCATAAGGCTCTAATTACCCCATTAACTCATGATGGTCAATCCAGACCACCATAAGGCTCTAATTAACCCATTAACTCATGGTGGTCAATACAGACCACCATAAGGCTCTAATTAACCCATTAACTCATGGTGGTCAATCCAGACCACCATAAGGCTCTAATTAACCCATTAACTCATGGTGGTCAATCCAGACCACCATAAGGCTCTAATTAACCCATTAACTCATGGTGGTCAATCCAGACCACCATAAGGCTCTAATTAACCCATTAACTCATGGTGGTCAATCCAGACCACCATAAGGCTCTAATTAACCCATTAACTCATGGTGGTCAATACAGACCACCATAAGGCTCTAATTAACCCATTAACTCATGGTGGTCAATCCAGACCACCATAAGGCTCTAATTAACCCATTAACTCATGGTGGTCAATCCAGACCACCATAAGGCTCTAATTAACCCATTAACTCATGGTGGTCAATACAGACCACCATAAGGCTCTAATTAACCCCATCAGTCCCATAAGGGTATATTATTACCATTATGGGCCTGTTACAACCCAACATTAACCACATAAGTGCCATGATGGTCCTCAAGGACCATCATGACACTAACTACAAACACTACACTATAACCCCCAATAAACCATTTAATCTAAACTAACCCCCCTCTACACTAATCTATTAACACTTACACTACCTACCTACACTACCTACCCCCTAATAAACCTTCCCACCACTCTAATTACAAAAAATAAAAAACCTACAGCACAGAAAACAAAAAACAATTACAACCCCACCCCCCACTACAGAAAACAAAAAAATACATTACAACCCCACCCCCCACTACAGAAAATAAAAAAATTACACACCTGAAAAGGAAAGACAGATAAACACAATACAATACATACATATAATACATTACATACATTACATACAATACATGACATTACATATAATATATTACATATAATATATTACATATAATATATTACATATAATACATTACATACATTACATACAATACATGACATTACATATAATATATTAAATATAATATATTACATATAATATATTACATATAATACATTACATACATTACATACAATACATGACATTACATACATTACATATAATATATTAAATATAATATATTACATATAATATATTACATATAATACATTACATACATTACATACAATACATGACATTACATATAATATATTAAATATAATATATTACATATAATATATTACATATAATACATTACATACATTACATACAATACATGACATTACATACATTACATATAATATATTAAATATAATATATTACATATAATATATTACATATAATACATTACATACATTACATACAATACATGACATTACATACATTACATATAATATATTACATATAATATATTACATATAATATATTACATATAGTCCTAATCAAATACCCCCTATCTATCTAACATACAATCTATTTAATTTAAAATAAATCCTAACTATATCAAATACATCCCCCTATCTATCTAATATACAAAAAATCCTAACTACATACACAGACCATTATTCTAAAGTAAAATAAAATAATTACAGTCCTAACTACATACACAGACCCTAATTCTAAGCTAAAATCAATAAATTAAGACCACTTACCTTTAAGATGTTGCTTCAGATCACTAACCTATGGGTCAAACAAAAAATAAAAATTAGTACAAAACATTAACATCAAATAAATAAACATTCTATACATTCTAAATATTCAACTCACCTTTACAGCATGTCCAGTCACTGTTTAGCTCTTCCGGCGCGGCCCTGTTAAAAAAAAAAACACAATACATGAATACATTAATACAATATATAAACAATAAATAAAATACACAAATAAACATCTAAATATACATTTCACTTACCTCCCCGCGATGTCCCCGGCCTTCTCTCCTTCAGCCCCGGCTGGGCCGCGGAACCATCCGCGCTCTAAAAAAAAAAAAAAAAAAAAACTAACGGAGGTCTGCACTGGCAGACCTCCCCGACGCTACTGAACCTCCCGGAGTCGTTTCCGGGAGGAAATTGGCATTGTCGGCTTGTGATTGGCTGAAAAGGCTGTCAGCCAATCAAAAGTCGTCAATGTAGGAGCCAATCAGGATGCGCAGATGTCTTCTACCAATCACTCCGTGGGGGTGTATCCCATAGTGATTGGCTGAAGGCATCTGAGCGTTGTGATTGGTTCCCAGAAAGATAGACAAGTGTTTAAGCCAATCAGGGTGGGATATTGGGGTGTATCCCATCCTGATTGGCTTACACATTGACGACTTTTGATTGGCTGAAATTGATAGACAGCTTTTTCAGCCAATCACAAGCCGCCAATGCCAATTTCCTCCCGGAAACGACTCCGGGAGGTTCAGTAGCGTCGGGGAGGTCTGCCAGTGCAGACCTCCGTTAGTTTTTTTTCTTTTTTTTTTTTAGAGCGCGAATGGTTCCGCGGCCCAGCCGGGGCTGAAGGAGAGAAGGCCGGGGACATCGCGGGGAGGTAAGTGAAATGTATATTTAGATGTTTATTTGTGTATTTTATTTATTGTTTATATATTGTATTCATGTATTCATGTATTGTGTTTTTTTTTTAACAGGGCCGCGCCGGAAGAGCTAAACAGTGACTGGACATGCTGTAAAGGTGAGTTGAATATTTAGAATGTATAGAATGTTTATTTATTTGATGTTAATGTTTTGTACTAATTTTTATTTTTTGTTTGACCCATAGGTTAGTGATCTGAAGCAACATCTTAAAGGTAAGTGGTCTTAATTTATTGATTTTAGCTTAGAATTAGGGTCTGTGTATGTAGTTAGGACTGTAATTATTTTAGAATAAGGGTCTGTGTATGTAGTTAGGATTTTTTGTATATTAGATAGATAGGGGGATGTATTTGATATAGTTAGGATTTATTTTAAATTAAATAGATTGTATGTTAGATAGATAGGGGGTATTTGATTAGGACTATATGTAATATATTATATGTAATATATTATATGTAATATATTATATTTAATATATTATATGTAATGTATGTAATGTCATGTATTGTATGTAATGTATGTAATGTATTATATGTAATATATTATATGTAATATATTATATTTAATATATTATATGTAATGTATGTAATGTCATGTATTGTATGTAATGTATGTAATGTATTATATGTAATATATTATATGTAATATATTATATTTAATATATTATATGTAATGTCATGTATTGTATGTAATGTATGTAATGTATTATATGTATGTATTGTATTGTGTTTATCTGTCTTTCCTTTTCAGGTGTGTAATTTTTTTATTTTCTGTAGTGGGGGGTGGGGTTGTAATGTATTTTTTTGTTTTCTGTAGTGGGGGGTGGGGTTGTAATTGTTTTTTGTTTTCTGTACTGTAGGTTTTTTTGTTTTTTGTACTGTAGGTTTTTTGTTTTCTGTGCTGTAGGTTTTTTATTTTTTGTAATTAGAGTGGTGGGAAGGTTTATTAGGGGGTAGGTAGTGTAGGTAGGTAGTGTAAGTGTTAATAGATTAGTGTAGAGGGGGGTTAGTTTAGATTAAATGGTTTATTGGGGGTTATAGTGTAGTGTTTGTAGTTAGTGTCATAATGGTCCTTGAGGACCATCATGGCACTTATGTGGTTAATGTTGGGTTGTAACAGGCCCATAATGGTAATAATATACCCTTATGGGACTGATGGGGTTAATTAGAGCCTTATGGTGGTCTGGATTGACCACCATGAGTTAATGGGTTAAATAGAGCCTTATGGTGGTCTGGATTGACCACCATGAGTTAATGGGTTAATTTAGGCCTTATGGTGGTCTGTATAGACCACCATGAGTTAATGGGTTAATTTAGGCCTTATGGTGGTCTGTATAGACCACCATGAGTTAATGGGTTAATTAGAGCCTTATGGTGGTCTGGATTGACCACCATGAGTTAATGGGTTAAATAGAGCCTTATGGTGGTCTGGATTGACCACCATGAGTTAATGGGTTAATTTAGGCCTTATGGTGGTCTGTATAGACCACCATGAGTTAATGGGTTAATTTAGGCCTTATGGTGGTCTGTATAGACCACCATGAGTTAATGGGTTAATTAGAGCCTTATGGTGGTCTGGATTGACCACCATGAGTTAATGGGTTAAATAGAGCCTTATGGTGGTCTGGATTGACCATCATGAGTTAATGGGTTAATTTAGGCCTTATGGTGGTCTGTATAGACCACCATGAGTTAATGGGTTAATTAGAGCCTTATGGTGGTCTGGATTGACCACCATGAGTTAATGGGTTAAATAGAGCCTTATGGTGGTCTGGATTGACCACCATGAGTTAATGGGTTAAATAGAGCCTTATGGTGGTCTGGATTGACCATCATGAGTTAATGGGTTAATTTATGCCTTATGGTGGTCTGGATTGACCACCATGAGTTAATGGGTTAAATAGAGCCTTATGGTGGTCTGGATTGACCATCATGAGTTAATGGGTTAATTTAGGCCTTATGGTGGTCTGGATTGACCATCATGAGTTAATGGGTTAATTTAGGCCTTATGGTGGTCTGTATAGACCACCATGAGTTAATGGGTTAATTAGAGCCTTATGGTGGTCTGGATTGACCACCATGAGTTAATGGGTTAAATAGAGCCTTATGGTGGTCTGGATTGACCACCATGAGTTAATGGGTTAAATAGAGCCTTATGGTGGTCTGGATTGACCATCATGAGTTAATGGGTTAATTTAGGCCTTATGGTGGTCTGGATTGACCACCATGAGTTAATGGGTTAAATAGAGCCTTATGGTGGTCTGGATTGACCATCATGAGTTAATGGGTTAATTTAGGCCTTATGGTGGTCTGGATTGACCATCATGAGTTAATGGGTTAATTTAGGCCTTATGGTGGTCTGTATAGACCACCATGAGTTAATGGGTTAAATAGAGCCTTATGGTGGTCTGGATTGACCACCATGAGTTAATGGGTTAAATAGAGCCTTATGGTGGTCTGGATTGACCACCATGAGTTAACCCCCCCGCTGCATTTAAAACCTCCCCGCGATGTCCCCGGCCTTCTCTCCTTCAGCCCCGGCTGGGCCGCGGAACCATTCGCGCTCTTAAAAAAAAAAAAGAAAAAAAACTAACGGAGGTCTGCACTGGCAGACCTCCCCGACGCTACTGAACCTCCCGGAGTCGTTTCCGGGAGGAAATTGGCATTGGCGGCTTGTGATTGGCTGAAAAAGCTCTCTATCAATTTCAGCCAATCAAAAGTCGTCAATGTGTAAGCCAATCAGGATGGGATACACCCCAATATCCCACCCTGATTGGCTTAAACACTTGTCTATCTTTCTGGGAACCAATCACAACGCTCAGATGCCTTCAGCCAATCACTATGGGATACACCCCCACGGAGTGATTGGTAGAAGACATCTGCGCATCCTGATTGGCTCCTACATTGACGACTTTTGATTGGCTGACAGCCTTTTCAGCCAATCACAAGCCGACAATGCCAATTTCCTCCCGGAAACGACTCCGGGAGGTTCAGTAGCGTCGGGGAGGTCTGCCAGTGCAGACCTCCGTTAGTTTTTTTTTTTTTTTTTTTTAGAGCGCGGATGGTTCCGCGGCCCAGCCGGGGCTGAAGGAGAGAAGGCCGGGGACATCGCGGGGAGGTAAGTGAAATGTATATTTAGATGTTTATTTGTGTATTTTATTTATTGTTTATATATTGTATTAATGTATTCATGTATTGTGTTTTTTTTTTTAACAGGGCCGCGCCGGAAGAGCTAAACAGTGACTGGACATGCTGTAAAGGTGAGTTGAATATTTAGAATGTATAGAATGTTTATTTATTTGATGTTAATGTTTTGTACTAATTTTTATTTTTTGTTTGACCCATAGGTTAGTGATCTGAAGCAACATCTTAAAGGTAAGTGGTCTTAATTTATTGATTTTAGCTTAGAATTAGGGTCTGTGTATGTAGTTAGGACTGTAATTATTTTATTTTACTTTAGAATAATGGTCTGTGTATGTAGTTAGGATTTTTTGTATATTAGATAGATAGGGGGATGTATTTGATATAGTTAGGATTTATTTTAAATTAAATAGATTGTATGTTAGATAGATAGGGGGTATTTGATTAGGACTATATGTAATATATTATATGTAATATATTATATGTAATATATTATATTTAATATATTATATGTAATGTATGTAATGTCATGTATTGTATGTAATGTATGTAATGTATTAGATGTAATATATTATATGTAATATATTATATTTAATATATTATATGTAATGTATGTAATGTCATGTATTGTATGTAATGTATGTAATGTATTATATGTAATATATTATATGTAATATATTATATTTAATATATTATATGTAATGTCATGTATTGTATGTAATGTATGTAATGTATTATATGTAATATATTATATGTAATATATTATATTTAATATATTATATGTAATGTATGTAATGTCATGTATTGTATGTAATGTATGTAATGTATTATATGTAATATATTATATGTAATATATTATATTTAATATATTATATGTAATGTCATGTATTGTATGTAATGTATGTAATGTATTATATGTAATATATTATATGTAATATATTATATGTAATATATTATATGTAATGTCATGTATTGTATGTAATGTATGTAATGTATTATATGTATGTATTGTATTGTGTTTATCTGTCTTTCCTTTTCAGGTGTGTAATTTTTTTATTTTCTGTAGTGGGGGGTGGGGTTGTAATGTATTTTTTTGTTTTCTGTAGTGGGGGGTGGGGTTGTAATTGTTTTTTGTTTTCTGTGCTGTAGGTTTTTTATTTTTTGTAATTAGAGTGGTGGGAAGGTTTATTAGGGGGTAGGTAGTGTAGGTAGGTAGTGTAAGTGTTAATAGATTAGTGTAGAGGGGGGTTAGTTTAGATTAAATGGTTTATTGGGGGTTATAGTGTAGTGTTTGTAGTTAGTGTCATGATGGTCCTTGAGGACCATCATGGCACTTATGTGGTTAATGTTGGGTTGTAACAGGCCCATAATGGTAATAATATACCCTTATGGGACTGATGGGGTTAATTAGAGCCTTATGGTGGTCTGTATTGACCACCATGAGTTAATGGGTTAATTAGAGCCTTATGGTGGTCTGGATTGACCACCATGAGTTAATGGGTTAATTAGAGCCTTATGGTGGTCTGGATTGACCACCATGAGTTAATGGGTTAATTAGAGCCTTATGGTGGTCTGTATTGACCACCATGAGTTAATGGGTTAATTAGAGCCTTATGGTGGTCTGGATTGACCACCATGAGTTAATGGGTTAATTAGAGCCTTATGGTGGTCTGGATTGACCACCATGAGTTAATGGGTTAATTAGAGCCTTATGGTGGTCTGGATTGACCACCATGAGTTAATGGGTTAATTAGAGCCTTATGGTGGTCTGGATTGACCACCATGAGTTAATGGGTTAATTAGAGCCTTATGGTGGTCTGTATTGACCACCATGAGTTAATGGGTTAATTAGAGCCTTATGGTGGTCTGGATTGACCATCATGAGTTAATGGGGTAATTAGAGCCTTATGGTGGTCTGGATTGACCATCATGAGTTAATGGGGTAATTATAGTTGCCTGGGGTTAATATTTTTAGTGCGAGTCCTTTCAGGACCTTTACGGTCCTTTGAGGACCCGCGAGGCGGGAAATTTAAAATTGAATTGCAGCAGGGTCACGATCGGTGCCGATCGGGGCCCCCCGCAGCAGGGGGTTTATATGGGGACACTTCGGGGGTCCCGATGGGGACCCCCAGCATAGAGGGGGGTTAATTTTAAGTGCCGCGGCCGGGATTGGGTAATAGTGTGCCGCGGTCCCTTTAAGGAGCCGCGGCGGGGAATTTAAAAGTTTTAAATGCAGCGGGGGCCTGATCGGTGCCGATCGGGGACCCCCGCTGCAAGGGGTTAATGTGTGGGGGCTGCGGGGGTTCCTATGGACCCCTGCAGCAAGGTGTTCATGTGAGGACACTTCGGGGGTCCCGACAGGGACCCCCGCATTGAGGGGGGGTTCATTTTAGGTGCCTAGGGGGGGGTTTGGAGTACCCCCCACGGCAGGGCTTATGTGGGGGACTGCCGCGGAGGTCCCTTTTAGGACCCCCGCAGCACTTGATGAGGAGTGGGAGCCTGCGATATCATCTCGCAGGCTGTCACTCCTCATGTACATTTACGCAGTGTAGATACGTACGGGCCTGCTGCGTAGCTCATACGTTGCTCGCAGCAGGGCTAATTTAATAGCATTGTAAGTTAGAGAAACTTTGCAGTACGTAGGGCTTAAGTAGAAGCCTCTTATTTACGAGGCTGGAATTTAATGAGGCCCTTTGTTTATACAGGGAATAGGGTTAGAGTAAAGAAAATAATAGCAAACAGAATTTTGAATATGGAGGAATAGGCACGCCCTCTTTTAAAGAGATCTATGAAAATATTATGATCTTTCATATCATGAATATGATCGATCAACATCTGAAAACTAGTTGGAGAAATATAGAAAAAGATATTATGGAAATAAATCCAACTTTAATACTAACAGGAAAATATCGTTGAAAAAATATAGTCTTGAAAAACCTATCAAAGGGCATTAGATCATTAATAAAATTCTAGGAAAAAAATGAAGTAAAACTTGATTTAATACATCTTCCCACATTCTTAGCTCCTATAGGCATCTTAAGTGATAACTCAAATACAATCATTTACCAGATGAAAATTGGAGGAATAAAATATATATCAGATCTACAGTATACTCTCAGGGAACTATATTAGATCTAATAGAGCTTAATAGGAAACCGGGCTTAAAAAAAAAAATGTTTAAATATTGTTCATTAGTAGAAAATTTAAAACAAATGGGTTTTCCTACACAAAAAAACAGATATGAATTTGAAGAAATTTTAATTAAAGGCTGAGTTCCCCATCTAATATGAAAAATTAAAAAAATTAGAACAAAAGCTTTAGTTTATACAAAATCTAAAAATGTAAATAAATGGGAAATGGATCTGAATCTAAAGTACAAAAATCAGATTTGGTATAAAGCTCTCAAATTAATAAAGAAGTCATCGATCAATGATATGTCTATGGAGTTATACTTGAAATTAACTCAAAAATTGTATCTGGTACCAGCAATTATGAATAAATGTAATCCACAAATGTCTCCACTATGTTGCAAGGGATGTGGCCAATTGGGCATGGCTGCACATATTTGGTGGGAATGTGGGATAATTCAACCTTTTTGGAAAGAATGCTGTGAACAGATATCTGTATTGTTAGATAAAGAATTTCCATGTAACCCAGCAATTCTACTTTTTCATCTAGAATTAGACAAGTTTATCCCACTAGATAAATTGGTAGTTTCTCATATACTGTTAATAATCAAGTCCCTTATACTGAAACATTGGAATCAAATGACAATGCCATCCTAGAAAGAAGTGGTAAATAAGATAAACCATAATAGATAGCTGATGAATAAAGATCACAACTTGTATATTAAAATAGTAGTATTTAAATGGAATATTTGGGATAATTACTGTAGAGGGCACAAATGAACAACAATCTTTCTTCTTTTTTTTTTTCTACTTCATATTCCTCCTTTCCCTTTCTTTTCTAAATATTTGTCAGATTAGAGTAAATATATGTTAATCTATTTCTGTATTCTGGGTATAATGAAAAATGTGTTTTTTTCATTTTTTTATTTTATGTTACCTGTATACTTTGAAATAAAAAAACAATAAAAAAAAGTATAATGTTATTATTTGCAATATTTTTTTTTTAATTATTAATTTATTAAGTCATTAATTTATTAATTAATTATAGCATACCTATTTGCTGTAATTTGCAGGTTTTCAACTTCTAAAGTATTAGGCAAGTTGCTTTAGAAGTAACCCCACCAGTGAAATGTACAGTCACACTGTTCATCACCTGAGGAGAAATTAAGACAATTCTAGAAAGTCTCCAGTATTTATAGACTGCCAGCTCCAGGAGAAACTGTTAAAACGTAGTGCGCATGCACAATTTGCGTTCTATCCACCATTTCCTGCGACTTATTTCCTCGGTTCATTGAAAATGGCGTCAATGTTCTATGTGCTACATGACTCGCGATGTGTTACTGGCTTTGCATAATTGTTCCGAGTGCGTTGTTGATTTTTACATGTTCGGGCCTCGTTTGGGTTTTTTCGGACGTCATTTTTTTCTCACTTAAGCGATTTTGGGTGGGTGAAAAAAGGCGAAATATGGCTTGAATTACCTTGCAACCTCACTCACAGGCATCCTGACAAACTAACTTCAAAACTCACACACAGTAGAGGGGGAGACTGTGTGTGAGTTTTGAAGTTAATTTGTGGCATATTTGTGTTTATTTTTTTGTTTCTCAAGTGCCGTGGTTCGGCCGTTACATTTTTATTTTTGCGAAGTCGGGATTTTTGCAAAATGTTATGCGCTGTATTTTTTTAACGCAATTTTTTTAAACTGCTACGAGGCTCGCACTGTAAATTGGATAACTGAGCTTTCTGTTGATCTGTAGTCTCGCTGGTCATAGGGATGATGCATAAGTCGTGCAGGGTAGTAGGGATGAGCACCTAAGGCGCTCATCTCCACCATCTCAGTGAGTGCATTTGGCTCTCACTGCCTAAGTCGTATGGGGCCATATGGATGAGTGCCTATGGCGCTCATCTCCACCAGTGCAATGAGTGCCGAAGGCACTCATTGCCTGGCCGCAATCACAGCCCTTGCTTTGCGAGGGCTATGGTTGTGATGGGCTCGCTGTGCGAACCCGCAGTTTTAACGTTGCGTTACCAATGACTTTTGGCAAGGCCGCGCTGCTGAGAACTATATATGTGATATTAGCGTGAAAAAGTTTTCGCTTTTTCCATATAATAAGGTGCAAAGTTGTCCAAAATATTTTCTTTTCGTTTTTTAAGGTGCAAATCTGCTTATAAATGCATTAGCTGTAATCCCCCCCCCCCCTTCTTACCTTATTTTCCTATAATTTTTATATCTACTAACTATCTGTAATCTAACTTGACAAATTATAGAATTTAGGCCATAAATGCTAATATTATAAAGGTTTTGACCCTATACTATTTGTTCTTCCTAAATTAGTGCAAAAGTATTATATCTCAGTAATTTGCTGTGAAATATCACACCAAAAAGAAAAAAGGAGGAGGAAAAAGAACGAGAGCTATTATACTTTTAAAAGTATTTTCTATTTTCTTCACTTTCTAACCCTATTTTCCTTTAATTTCCGTATTTACTGACTCTCTAATCTCTGATCTCCTCTAACTTAACTGATTGTGAACAATCTAAATCCTTGTTACTTAAGTTAAAAAAATATTCAAACCATAATGTTAATTCTTTCTAAATTGGTGAATATTTATTCTATCTCAGTGATTTACCATGAAATAGCAGACTCAAAAAGCTAGAGAAGAGGAAAAGAGGGGAGGGACACCATATGGAAAAAGGATCAAGTCTCAAATGCCATTCTATAACTTGGCCTATTTGCAAACTTAAATATTGGAGGGAATTTTCTCTTAATTGTACATTTAAAAATATATAGATCTAAGATACTTGATCCAAAAAGTAAAGTTTTTGTACATCTGGGTTGTTATGTGCTGATCTCATTGTGAAAAATGTTTTTTATCTGAGACATATCATTTATTTCCTTTAAGTTGCCATTCTGGTTTGTTCAGCAACAGGTCGGCATCTGTTAATAGATTTGGTGGTTTTTCCATTTGAATTTTCCAACTGGCCAACCTCTGCGTTCCCTCCTTTACTGAATTTATTTTATACCATTTGGATTCCCTTAAAATCATCAATCCTGATGGTTGTTTCCATTTATAACTAATGTAATTTTTCCTTAAAGCCATTCTGATTTCCATATATTATTTCCTCTTTATCAGAGTAGATGGAGATACATCCATAAAAATTGTAATATTTTCATAGGGGGAGTCCAATATTCTCTTATCGTAAATTGTTTTAATTATAATGTCCATGAATGATAATGATGGTGTCTCTTGGAGAAGAACTTTCTAGGTTCAATGGTAATGGCAGTCTATGACATTTGTCCATAATGCTGTCCTCATTTAGTAATAAAGGAATCAGGCTTTTGAAGAAAGTAATAATATAGCCACCCAATTCTTCTTTAGAAATGTTTGTCTCCGATAATTTAGTCTCCAGTGATTTTGTAAAGGAAATTAAAGTGACATGATCTTTTATCAATTTATCAAATTTAACTTCTGTATCATCTATCTTTTGATGAGTTACTGTTATAGCTTTTGTATTGTCTATAATCTGTTGTTTTATATCCTCTGTTATTTTTAGTTGGAACTCTTCAAATAAAGATTTAATTTTTGTTAATGTTATTTGTTCTTCTTGCTGTAAAACCCCGCCCTTGGAGATACTTGGTTCTGGCCCCATTGCCCTACTGTTATCACTAGAAAAGTATTCCGACTGAGAGGAATTTGTGGATGTCTCGTTTCTTTTAGGAGGAAATAAGTTTAATGGTCTCTGTGTTGCTCCTTTTTGTTTCTCTATTTTTAGCTTTATTAGACATGATATCAGCTCCTCTTTTAGATCAGTATAAAGATTCCAGATGACGTTAAAACGCCAACTTTAGGGTAATAGTTTGAATAGAAATCAACTTGCTTTAAACACTAATGTTATATACACTGTAACATGTCAATGTTATTACCACTAGGTTTTAAGAGACTTGTTGGTCCTATGAATATGGATTCTCATATTTAGATAGTAGGTAGAGCAAAAGTGTAACACCTGGGGGTGTTAGTCAAACAGATCTATTCTTACTGACCTTATTTGCTTTACTTTACACCCCAGGAGGAGACACAGTGTGTCGCAGTGTTTAAATTCTAGTCCCTTTAATAAGGTCCTCGTGAAACCACTCAAGCTTATATCAGCATATCATCAAATCTTTATAGCCACAAAAGTAGAATATGAACCAGTTTTACTCATGGTTCGATGGTAGTACCGTGTTGATCCAAATCTATCTCTTTCTCTTTTTTATGAGTCAGACTGGAGCTTTGTTGTTTTTATCCCATATCCTACAAAGCTGAACTTTATAAGACTCTGTTTTCTCTCATGGTAGGCAGAGATTCAATAATAATGCTTTGTTTTCGCTAGCCCCAGGTGTTTCACACAGGTAGCTCCACTGTCCCAAAATACTGTACGTGTCCTCAGGAGCAATGCTCTAGGGATATGCCAGACTCTCAGCTCGCCTCTTGCCCCCTGGCATCTCGACCTACCAGTTTTGTCTGCTTTGACTTGGTTTAACGAGTCTGCATGTCAGCAGAAATGGCCCATGTACTGAAATACTGCTTCTCTCCGACACCAGAATATCAACTATGGCTACATATCAGCCTGTCATCCATGACAATGCTCGGGGAAAAATATAACGCTCACTGTTCTCCGCCTACCTCCGGCATCTCTCACACACCCAAATATCAGAGTAACTTTGTAGTGATTATGCGTGCCGGGTCAGCGAGTCCTCAGATACTCATGGAGTGTTCAAAAAAAGGCTCCCAGCTCCTTATCTGCCTCCAGGCATCTCTCACATGCCGGGATATCTGGGATATCTGCTGGAAAAAAATCCAGCAGATCGACTTGTTCAGGTAAATTCTCTGGCCTCCTGTTGTCTCTCACCCGCCTGGACTATAGTTGAGATGGAGTCAGCACAGCAACTTGGTCAGCACAAGATACATCTCGTTTTAAATCCGTCAGTCCCTCTCACAGCTCACTGCAAACCAGCCGGCTGCCTTCACAAGTCGGGATATAAGTTCTGGGACAGCAAGTCAGCTTGTCAGAGTCTATCCCCTTGACCTAAGAGCTGCATCACGCAGCTACATTGAGCACTTCTGGTTCACCCCCCCAAATTGAAATTCCCCACTATTATTAACGTTAATGATGTTGGATTTGTTACTTTATTCCTCATATGTGACACAATTAAGGGGTTAATACCACCACATTCATAAGCCAAGGGATCCCTGGGATCCCTATCAATACCTGTTATCTAATGTGAGCCCGGGATCTCCAAGATTCCCCTTAATATCCCATCTACTAAGGCTTCAGGAATTCTATCAGGGGTTATTTTATGGACCCCCATGGCATAAGAGGTTAATGTTAGTGCCGTGTGGATCTGTTAAGGATTTCCATGGCAAAGGGTTAATGGTAGATGCCACAGGAACGGCGAATTTCCAGGGTTCCCCGCTCACAGCTCGTGGTAAGAGGGAATCCCCTCAGAGCATGAGATTCTGCAGGTTTTCAGTGGGTATTGGGGGAAATTCTGGGGATCCCAAGGACTATTTTAGGTAGGGGTATTCGGGGGGGAACTAGGAGATCTGGTACCTGTCATAGCTTTATTTACTTAACAGCACTCAAAGGGTAATGTGTATCACTTGTAGCCCTATTAAATTCAGGCTATGTGTTAAAACGTAGCCCTTAACTCTCATCTTAGGGCTATTTGCGATTTAAGAAGCCCCATAACTCAGACTGCAGATGACTTGTGGGTTAGCTGAGAAAAAAGCCTATGGGTTGAGCAATGTTCAAGAATGCAGCCAGAAATCCTTTTATCTGTCAAGTCTGTAACTGCTACATTTTCAATTAAGCTATTAAATTGCCCGTAACAAGCAAATGGAGCTCAAAGCCCAAGTTGTGCACGAGAGGAATCACAAGGGGGGTAAAATCCAATATGTAGCACTTGTGTTTTCATTTGCTTTACACTACTGTACTAATATTAAAATGTAAAGCGATGTTAGGTCTTAGAATTAATAGCACAACATTCTCAAGGCCGCAAATCGGCTCAGAATTTTTTTTGATTTCATGTATATTTTTGGTGTTATATCGATCCCGGCAATTAATCTATTGATACATACTGTACCTCGCATGTGATAGAATATCATATTTGCGGCTTTATTAATATTGCATTATGACTGGAATGTGCGTTCGCTCGTTGCTCATAATTGAACCCCGTAAGACTTTGAAATCCATCCTTCATTTTCTTGTGATGCAATGTTGACGATCTCTGCTTCCATTGGCTGCATCTAAACCCGTAACTGCAGGCTTACTTAATTGTTTGCGTTCTAGCCCACAACTCCAACGGCCAACAACTGGTTTATGATTTAGCATCTCCAGCTCGTAGCTCACGGCTTTTCTAATTTAATAGCATCTTAACGCGGCCACATTTTAAGCCTGCAGCCTTTATGTGACTTATGTTTCAGTTACTGGCTTGGAATTTAATAGGGCCCTTAGATTTTAGAATGTGATGGGCTCGGGGGACAGCTACACATGGATTGCCACTTTTGGACTTTTTACACTATTTAGTGGGCACTTTTGGTAGGGATGAATTATTTGTGTCATGTACTTGCTAGGGAATGATTTGCGAGAAAACTTTGTGGTAATTATTTCAATGTGGGCCATTTACTTGAGCCCATAGTAGGTATACAAAATCTGCTTGGAGAATATCATTTTCAGGTTAGGTGGAACTTTACCAGGGAGAAAAAAAATCTATAAACTGTCACATATTTAGACAAAAATGTCAGGAAAAATATATGAAAAAAATAAATACATTTGGTGCTGCTTTGGATACATATTATAAGTACAATAGGGGAACTAATAAATATATAGGATGAAACAGAACATAAAAAACAATATCAATACTGATTAAACAAAAAAAATGTAGAGTACTTTTTCGAGCATCCTATATGATTAAAAACTTGCAAACTTACAAGCTAAGGGATTTGGAAGATGATAGATACTTTGGGCATATTAAGTATGAAGGTGATAAGCCTCATTAAACAGATGTCTAGTGAGGTTTTGAAGGATAAGCTGATAGATAGATAGATAGATAGATAGATAGATAGATAGATAGATAGATAGATAGATAGATAGATAGATAGATAAATAGATAGATAGATGATGTTTCTGACAACTTGGAAAATCAAAGATGGAAAAATGTTTGACTTACTCTTCAAAAATTTCAAAAATCATCTATAAAACTAAGAATGCTGTATTGTATATGTTACAGGTTTGTGCACTGTAGCAGACCAGCTTCTATATATTTGTTTAATTTAAATTAAGCTTGTAAAATATGTTGCTTAGACATATTGAGTTGGGACGAAAATCAAAGATGGAAAAATGTTTGACTTACTCTTCAAAAATTTCAAAAATCATCTATAAAACTAAGAATGCTGTATTGTATATGTTACAGGTTTGTGCACTGTAGCAGACCAGCTTCTATATATTTGTTTAATTTAAATTAAGCTTGTAAAATATGTTGCTTAGACATATTGAGTTGGGACAAAATAATAGCTCCTATTCAATTGAGCAATTGTTAGTTACTAGAGCCTGTAATGTAGCCCCTAAACTACTTTGCTATTCAATTTTGAGTCTTTTAGCTACCTGCAAATGATTTGCGGGTTACAGGCTGAAAATCCCTGCGGTTGTCAAAATCGTTTCTCCGACTCATCTAAACCTTTGATCTTTCAAGCCTGCAAATATTACAATCGCAAATCACTATTCATTTGCTACAATTCCTCAAACCCAATTGTTTTCACACCCGTAAATGGCAAAGTTAGAAGAAAATCCTACGACTACTAGATAGGACTTGCAAGTGGGTTAAACACCTGATCGTAGAACTGTAAATGCAACAAAAAAATCAATACTGCACTTTAAAAGATGAGGAAAGCGATGAAAGACATTAGAATTGATTGCACAACACTCGCAAGCTTGCAAATCTGCAATGAAATTTTTTTTTTTTAAGTTTCATTTCCGTGTTATATTAATCTCGGTAATCAAGGAGTTAATACATATCAGGCCACCCACATGGACTAGAACAGTATCGCCATTTATTTTTAGCATTTAGTACATTGCCTGATTACATATCAGACTTCTAAACACTAATTGATTGATGTTCAACCTCCATGTTTTACTGACATCATGATGACGGTCTCATTTACTATTTGCTGTTTCTAAATCGGTAGTAACGGCCTTACTTAATTGATCATGATCATGCTCTGAAATGCTTACGGGTGCATGGTTTATGGTTTAGGCTTCTGGTCAGGTAGCTGCGGGCTTGATCAATTAAGACTTACCGCACAATATGAAGGCAACTACAAATGAATGAAGGCCAATGTAATGCAAATTAATCAATACATATACCCATTCATAAGTGAATCCAACAATTAATGTTATTGTAGTGTCTTAACAGTTATATGCACCGAATAGAGTTGAAAAAACAACACAACACTCAACTGATTCCATTATATGCCAAGTCAAAATATTTTTAAACATGGATCTAGGATATGGTTGGTATTGATTTAAACAGCATTCAGACATTGCCAAAAGTAACACACATATCAAATGAGAAAAAAGAAAAAAGTTCAATCTACTCAAGAAAACAAAGTGACATTTATACTATAAAATCTGACTTTAAGTGCTCCCCATAGTCCTAGAAATATCTGTTTTTTTTCTTGAATGAATAATTAAGTTGTTTTTACATGCATCTGCTCTTGATATACCAATAAAAGAGATTACACAAAACAACAACATCAGGGAGAAATGACAAATGTGATATTTCAGCCTTAAATGATAAACTCTCAACAACAGTTCAGTTTGGTTACTTTTGGTGCCATTTTGGCACAAAGTTACGAATGCAAATAATATGTAACTGAATTTGCTCAATTCCTGGAATTGTTAATCTTCAAACAATAATTTGATGCTATTTTGGTATGGGGAATATTTTTTATATAAGTTGCATGGGAGTGCATTCTGCTAATTAAAGCCAATAACCTGTTACAGTAAATATGGAGCAATAGAATGTCTGAACTGCTTGAACAGAGATTTGTATTGAACTGTTTTAGTGATTGAAAGACACAGAATTGGAAACTGGAAGAGTATATACTATCCTAGGAGAATCATTTATATACTCACAAGTAGTAGAAGGATATGTCAATTTTGTATGGATAATGCAATCTCAATAGATACACGCAATAGAAAATCTACTTTTAATTGCTTTACAAAGCATAACTGTTTTGATTTGTAATGATCAATGGCAAAGTTTAGATTAGTACAGTACAAATTAAATCTAATATAACGTCTTTGGCTAAGGAATCCACAGTAAGTCTTAACAACAGTAAGAAACAACATTGAAGAAATAGCACATGAAGGTCACAGATGAATTGTGATATTAAAAAGGTTGCTACTAGAAAACTTTTAGTTTCATTTGACAGTTCAACTGGAAAAAATATGCATCTTACTTAATTGCATACCTTGCTACAACATCTGCTACACTGAACAATCAGTTGAAAATGACCCTGAATTATAAAGTATACTTTAAAGGGATACATAAATGTCCTAGATTATGAATTCATCTGATGGAGGAGAATCAATAGTGTTTGAAAAAAAAAATGTTTTCCTGGCAAAATACCAAAATAAACAATTAAACACTTACCTTGAAGTTAGCAAAATATATTGTCATATCTAACAGTTGAATATCAGGGTTAACACCCTCTTCAAACCCAGGCTAAATTTGCATCACTTTCAAAATAGTTTTGGCCAATCAAGAGGAAGCAGAGGCTGAAACATTCTGTGACTTGCTGGCTGTGCTACAAATCACCCTGGGATATGTAGTCAGACTTATGTGAAAATAAATAGTACTTTTCTAACATGTGCCAATCTGTGCATTACATTCACCCTAGGTTAAAACCCATGTTTTCTGTCCACTGCATCACTGTAGATGTTTTTTTCTCTCTGATGAATTTCAGCTGTGACCCCACCAACCATGTCACTGCAAGCACTTCCTCTTGGAGGTCACAACCTGTAACCAGATGCTGTGCAGAAGGGTACACTTCCTAGGGGTGTTCAAATCCAGATAGCATTATCCAGCATATAAATAGGTAAGTACATTCAACTTTTCAATACAATACATATCTCTCTACTAATCAGTGGCTGTTTATTAAGAAACATTTGAAACCCAGGAAAATTACATATCCTTTAATGACTTGTAGAGACTATTTTAACACAGTTTATGTAAACGTTATACTTATTATTAATTATTATTCATGCAATTTGTATATTTTTTTTTTTTTTTTTAAAGATATAACTCTATATGTAAAATCAATTATTTCCAACTTTCAATAATGTTTATTTACAAGATACAAATGCTCCTTCATGTATCGTTCAAATATACGCATATAACTCATTTTAGATAACAGAACAATGTAAAAGCTAAACATGTAATTGAGAAAATTTCTTAGAAGAAAAGGCAGCAAACAAGTCCTTTGTTCATGTCTGTGATACTGCAAAAAAAGGGCAAACACAAAATAATTAGCTTACTTTGTCTTTATTAAAGCTTACTTTGTCTATATTAAAGGAATAAAATGTATTGTGAAGGTGTCATTGATTTGTTTATTGTGTTGGGTAATAATTTGACTAATACTGCCACATTCCACAAACCTTCTCTGGTTATTCAGTGGTATTTATCTCTCCTGGTCCTCTCTCTCAGCAGCTCATGTTTTTTAAGTCACTCTCTTATGTTTGCCCTCATGCACACTTGCATCTAGTGCAATCGTTCTTTGTTTGTTTTTTTGTTATTACTTTTGCTGTGTATTATTGAGATGCTCTCTCAGCTGCATCCATGTGTTGTGTGCACTCATGTTCACCAATTGGCTTCTATTTAAGATACAATACCAACAGAGCAGTCCACAGTTTCTCAGCCTCCAAGCTATTCGTTGGAATTATTTATTTGTCTACTGTGTCTTTGTTATTGGACTTTTCTGTTTGTTTTTTTAACTTCTCTCAATGACCTTATTTGATCTCTGCCATCCTGACCCTTGGACCGTTATTGGGCCTGTCTTTTTTGCTACCCTTTGGAATTGTTGTGGAATTGTTATTGTGATTTAAAAATGTCTAGCTTCAAGGCTCACTACATTATTAGAAGGTACAATATTTCATTAATATTAATTTCAGAAAATATTATGTGCTTTACTGGGATTGTTTGTATTTTTGATCCAAGAAGTATATTTAAATATCATGGTCAACTGGTGGAATTAATCTGAATATTAAATAGTATAACGTATTAGTCATTGGGGCTAAATTTGTTTTATATATATATATATATATATATATATATATATATACCGTATATACTCGAGTATAAGCCGACCCGAGTATAAGCCGAAGCACCCATTTTACCACAAAATACTGTGTAAAATGAGTGACTTGAGTATAAGCCGAGGGTGGGAAATGTGCTGCCCCCCGTGTCCCTCTTGTGCCCTCTGTGTCCTCCTCTCTCTCCGTGTCTCCTCCCCTCTCCCTTCCCTGTGTCTCTTTTAACCTCTCCCTTCCCTGTGCCTCTTCACCCCTTCCTTATCACCCTCCTCAACCCCACTCCTCAACCTCCCTCCTCATCCTTAACCTCCCTCCTCAACCTCCCTCCTCATCCTCAACCTCCCTCCTCATCCTCAACACCCTCTTCATCCTCCCTCCTCTATCCCCCATCCTCATCCTCTCTCCTCAACCCCTCATCCTCAACCCCCATCCTCAACCCCCCTCATCAACCCCCTCCTCAACCTTCCTCCTCAACCCCCATCCTCAACCCCCTCCTCAACCCCCCCATCCTCATCCTCAACCCCCCATCCTTAACCTCCCTCCTCAACCTCAACCCCCCTCAACCCCCCTCCTCAACCTCAACCCCCTCAACCCCAACCCACCTCCTCAAACTCAACCCCCCTCAACCTACCCCCTCAATCCCCCTCAACCCCAACCCCCCTCCTCAACCCCCTTCCTCAACCTAAACCCCCCTCAACCCCCCTCCTCCACCTAAACCCCCTAAATACCTCCCCCCTCTCCCCTCACTTACCTGCTTGTGCTCTGGCCTCTGCTCCTTGACCCGGCGCCGGCGCGCATATGATGTCACATGTGCGCCGCGCCATTAGCATATACCGGGTGCCATTAGCATATACCGGGTGTATATGCTAATGACGCGGCGTGCAAGTGACGTCACATGTGCGCCGGCGCCGGGTCAAGGAGCGGAGGCCGGAGCACAAGCAGGTAAGTGAGGGGAGAGGGGGGAGGTATTTAGGGGGGTTTAGGTGGAGGAGGGGGGTTGAGGGGTGTTTAGGTTGAGGAGGGGGGAGGGAAAGAGACACGGGGGGGTAGAGAGACACACAGGGGGTTAGAGACACACAGGGGGAGTTAGAGACACACAGCAGGGTTAGAGACACACGGGGGGGTTTAGAGAGACACAGGGGGGTTAGAGAAACACGGGGGTGAGAGTGACTCGAGTAGAAGCCGAGGGGGGCCTTTTTTGCTTTAAAAAAAGGGCTGAAAAACTCGGCTTATACTCGAGTATATACTATATATATATATATATATATAGCTATACCTCGTTTAACGCTTAAGATAGGTTCCAGGCAATAGGAGTGCTAAGCGAAACAGCTCTTAGTGGGCCAGTTTAACATGGGGAAGATTGGGATAGGGGAACTCATGAAAAAAAAAACACAATTTCAATAGAAATGTAATATTTTGGGGTTTTATATCACCTTAAAACAAACAGCAAATATAAAACAAACACAAACTCAACATTAGCAGATATATAAACTTTAAATTATTGATGTTGAAGCTTCTGAATCATCCTGGATTCTGTTTTCTTTGGAGAAAATAAAATTGCTTTATAGCGAATCAGAACATTAAAAGGGGTCCGGCTGGCAAAAACAGCGTTATAGCGAGGCAATGCTATAGAAAATCAGAGCGTTAAAAGGGATCTGGCAGGAAAAAAACAGCATTATAACAGGGTTTAGCATTAAGATGGGTCTGCCAGGAAAAAAAGCTCTATAGCGAATCAGAACTAAACGCGGTAGCTTTAGGAGGGGTATACCTGTATATACTTCCAAGTCCATAACCAGAAGCTTGATGAAAGATTAAAGTAAAATTGAACAAACAGAAAATGGCATATAATAGTGTATTTAAAAATAATATCCTACTATAGTACAGTTTTACAATATAGTTTATAGCTATATGGTGTGAAAATATGTTGTGATGACAGCCCCAATGGGGAAGATGCTTGTGATAAAGTACTGTAAAATATGTTGCTTAGACATATTGAGTTAGGACAAAATAATAGCTCCTATTCAATTGAGCAATTGTTAGTTACTGGAGACCGTAATGTAGCCCCTAAACTACTTTGCTATTCAATTTGGAGTCTTTCAGCTACCTGCAAATGATTTGCGGGTTACAGGCTGAAAATCCCTGCGGTTGTCAAAATTGTAACTCCGACCCATCTAAACCTTTGATCTTTCAAGCCCGCAAATATTACAATCGCAAATCACTATTCATTTGCTACAATTCCTCAAACCCAATTAGTTTCACACCCGTAAATGGCAAAGTTAGAAGAAAATCCTACGACTACTAGATAGGAGTTGCAAGTGGGTTAAATGCTTCTCCTTCTTCATTTAAGGATACTAGTATAGTCTTCTCCTAATTCCCTGGGCCAACACAAGATTGGCATGACACCCCTAAGGCTTTGTTCCTTCCACTATGATGACTATGGTTTCTCCGGGTTCAACTGTCTAGTGTCTGTAAACCTGTATCCTCAGTGAATACCCCTTATGTCTATTTGTTTTAGACATGGTGTGTCTAACTGCATATTATAGTGATTATATTCATGTTTTCAATGCCTGATGTTGGCATGTATGTTTTGTGTATACTTTTGTAATTCATATACCGGGGGTGGGTCTGGGAGGCTGTTTGTGAAGGTGACACAATAGGAACAGTCATCATTGAAGACCTCCTTTTAAGTGATTAGAAAAGTTAACCCTTACAATCTGAATTACTTTATCCTTTGTTTACTCTGCACCCAGACTAAATGAAATATTGGGACCTTTTTCTTTGCTTTTTATATTTGTTCGCATATGTCTATCAGTCCCTGTGTGCTTTAATAAAATGCATTGCCCCTTTTTAAATATACAAATAATCAAGCATCCAAGCTCTATTTCTGAGTGGTGTAAAAGAGTTTTTTTTAATTACTCTAATCCAGTATAAATCCAGGACCCATGTTTTGGAACTGCATTCTTGCTCTGCACAGATCCTGAAGCAAGTCTCTTACCTGGGAATCCCTAGCACTGATACACAGAAAAAAACAGAGCAGAGGGCCTAACCAGTGGAATCCATTATTTTGGCCAGTCCAGTTGCCCCCCCCCCCCCCTTTTTGACTAACAATTTTGTGAGCGTTCCTTTGCTGTATATGCTATTTTTTCCAGCTAAAATATGTATTATATTTCAGACAATCAGGATAGAATATGGTAATTATTCCCTCTGCATATCTGATTGGTTGAAAGTATAATTGATTAGAATGCACAGATACACCAATCAGATATGGAGCAGGAGTAATTCAAATACTATTTTTTTATGGAAACATATTTCAGCCTTTGGAATCTGTAAACAGTAGTATATAAGGTGATTGTGGTAAAAAAAAAAAACCTTAGTCAGTGCTGCAGCTGATCGGTGGAGGAGCTCCATTAGTTGGAGTTTTTAATTTTATAAAGTGGCTTTTCTTGGGCAGATTTCCATTCCCATTGACTTGTTACGGACAATATGGGTCTTATGGACCCTTATGGGGTCCAGGGTCCTTGTAGATCAAATATGGATCCCTGTGGTGGAGGGAGGACCTTCATGATATAGGGACCCCCATTGTCATATTTTAGTATACCACAGGGATCTGTTGGGCCTCCCATGATAAAGGAGTGATTATTAGATATGGTTCCATAGTAGCCTACACGGTTATACTTTAAATTACCATGGGGGTTCTTAGAGATCCCCATGGTAACAAGTGAATATTTGGACCTCCCTGATTATATTTTAATTGGGGGATACCCAGGCTCACAGGGGTTAGTGGATATTATGGGAGACCCTAGGGAATACTCAGCTCATTGGGGTAGCAGGTAATAATAGGGAATCCCAGGGATTTCCTGGCTCATAGAAGTTAGCTTTAATAACCCCATAATTGTGTCAGATTTGAACAATCAAGCCTCAAATATGACACATTACGGAACTTCTGCCTAGGAACAGCTTTGAGCCATCCAGTTTTCTCCAAAGCAAATTTCTGACTTTATGGGGGTTTGAAAGCATCCATAGGCTTTTTTTTAAATTCCAAGCACTTAGAAAGACTTCCAAGTAATCTTCACTGACACCATCATTACAGGAGCATGTGATAGAATTTTTTTAAATAGTTATAGGGCCGACCCTCAGGGCTTATGATGTCAGGGACATTTCAAGCACATGGATGGGATTTCTCAGAGATTAGATTTATGAGTATGATGTGATAGCTTGGTAGTGATTCATGAGTGAACTTAACTCTGTTTTCTTATGTGAGCCATGGAATGGAGGCCAATGTGTAGTTAAGCTTTTTAGATAAAATAATGTATACATATTTTCTTGTGTTTTCAGTGATTTTCTGTACTGGTATAGTTTTAATTTTTATCTTGGCATGTAAAAAAATCTTTCCAAGCATTGATGTTGTCCTGATATCATTATTATGTGCTCTTTTTCATGCAATTTCACTTTATTTGATGACCCAATCCAATGAGGAAATTGACAACAGCTCCTCCATGTTCCAGCCATTCTGAGTTCCAGAATATATTGAATGTTTAATAGGTTACTCTATTTGTAAAGTTTAATGTATTAATACTATCCTTCATAAATGTTGTTTAATTTAAAACTTAGTATCAATATTTTTTAAATCACAGATGCTGCTACAATGATAATGAGTTATTACTAAATACATGTTGACAAAGCCAACAACAGTTTGGTATGTTAAAGTTTTGACTGTTATGTTTATTTAAGGAAAGTATGAATGTTTTTTTAATTCATTTTTATTGAAAAGAGTATGTTTGAATTTTAGTACTGATTTAAAACAGTTGTTAACAGATTTTCCCTAAATCACTGAGGGTACAAAATAATTTTTGGAGTTGCTCTCTGTTCATGCTGGAGCATGACATTGCAATAATAAACACTAATCAGCATGAGTAGCAAATGTTACAAATTATAGGAATTCACAAGACAATTATCTATTGTGTATTAAGTGTCCACAACTGATTTAGAGTGTTTTGTACAGAAAAAAAAATAAACTTCTTTGAAGAACTCACAGCCACATTAAATTTGAGCCCCGTATCGGACCAGCAACTAATCAAACGCGTAGTTACAGGTTTAGACAGAGCCAATGGAAAAAGCGATCATCATCATTACGCCACTGAAAAAGGGGAGGTTAGATTTCAAAGTCCTACGGCTACAGTTACAATTTGCGATGGGACCCACCCTCCAGTTATAATGCAATATTAATAAAGCCTTAAATATGATATTCTATTACATGCAAGTTGCAGTATATGTATTAATACACTGATTGATCAATATAACTCAAATATTATACATGAAATAAAGTATGTTTCTGGACCAATTTGCGGGCTTGTGAATGTTGCTCTACTAATTCTAAGACCAACCATCACTTTCCCTTTTAATATTAGTACAGTAGTGTGTTTTTATTGGCAGTTACAGTGCTACTTATTGGACGTTAACCCCCTTGAGAGTCCTCTCCAGCAGTCATTGGACTTTGGGCTACATATGCGCGTTACGGGCTTGTATGCGAGTGACTTTGTTGCAATTTAATAGCATATTTGGAATAGTAGCAGTTACAGGCTTGACAGATGAAAGGATTTACGGCTACAAAATTCAACGTTGCTCATCCCGCAGGCTTTTTTCGCAGCAAACACGCAGATCAGTAGCGGCCTGCTTTACAGGGCTAATTTAATAGAAGTAAGCCCTACTTTCTACATTGAAAGCTACATTTTAACACATAGCGCGAATTTAATTGGGCTGTATGCTTGCAATGTATTTATAAAATGTTAAAAATACAGACCATCCTTTATTACCTTTTATATGAAATAATGTTTCTGTGGAATGTAACATTTTGGTTTCTGCTTATCAGTTTCCAGAAATGAGAGGAGTCTTTGAATGCACAGGAAATTCCTGTCTAGGCAATGCATACTTGGCATCAGGATAAAAAAAATGGAGGCACACAGTAAAGGATGACGGCATATAAAACTTGCCAAAATATAAAAGGTATTGTTTTGTTTTTGCTTTATAAAACATTTTGCACATTATCAAGCTATTCAAATGACAGTATACAAAAAGTATCCGGAGTAATCCTTTAATATAGACATATAAGCTTATAAATGAACATTTATATTGGAATGATGAATAGAACTACAGATCTTAGACAAGCTTTTTGATTGAGATGTAAAGATTCAGGTTTGTTTACTGAGTATGACTCAGCACTGTGATCAACAGTACTATCATATGTCAGATATGAGATTATCATAAAAATGATTTTGTATAAAGACATTATAAATTGACCACTAAAATATACATACTTGCATCGAAGCATTTATTAAAAGTGTGGAAAATCAAAATATGTTAATACTAGTGTAAAGCAACATCATATTCCACTGCACAGTATGTTTTCATCTGCACTGTTTACATTTTCATCTATCCCTGTGGAAAACAGTGACCATCCATATCTAATACACAAAATGAATGAATATCTGTCACTTCAATTTCCCTTGAGCACAATGTGAAAAAAATCAGGTCTCTCACAGTCAATCACAGTAGGGCATTATCCCTGATGCTGTCATCTTGTACGTGATTTATTGAAAGGTGGTTGTGACTTTTTAAAATACAAAATGTAGGGTTTTATTTTGAAGTGTTCCCTTATAATGATTATAGAAAGTTCAGTATTGTTTTCCATTTTCCTTTTAGTTTGTATGTTTATTGTATTCTGGTGATATAAAAATGTACAAATTATTTTGACTATACAACCTAAACTAACCATATACTTCCAAGAATTTCACATTTGTAAAGTACATTTTATGATATTTTAAAACTTTGTAGAATAAGCCATAAACCATATATTATAACATATATTTGTGTCAGGAAATATACTTTGTAATAATAATAATATTAATAATAATAATAATAATAATAATAATAATAATAATTTTGATATTGCATTTTTCTTTGCTGGGCTGTCTTCTATAAATATTGTGTTACCCCAAGGCCTGGGTGAATAGTTAATAGTCTAGAACTTCTTGTTGCCATTATGGGGAGGGAGTTCCACAGAACTAAAACTGAGAGCTCTAGAACCAAATGATAAGTAAACGCTTGATACATTTAGCTGTGATGCAGAGCAGACAGAATGGTTCAAAAGGACCTCCATGACACCTTAAGTAAAACCAATCAATCAATCAGTGTATTGTCTTGCTGTAAAAAAAAAAGACGATACACTGATACATTAACTCAATTACAATAAAAGAAACAATTAATTACAGTAAAATAAAAAATAAATTACAATAAAATAAAAACAAAGACTTACAGATAAATATTAGACTAAATACAATAAATGAAATAAACTCAATTTTAGAAAATAAAACAATACTTGAAGCTATATGGAAGCAATATGTCATACTCACCTACCAGTATGCTCATTCAGTGATGTGAACAATGTCCTGGTCCTCATTCTTCTGCTCTGGATAAACAGATTAAATACTAATTATTGCAGTTTCTGACTGGCTGAAATATGTGTTAATTGTATTTCAGCCAATTGGAATTGAGTACGGGATGTGCACTTGCTCATTTTTGCATGGGAACTTGTTATTAATCAATCAGTATGGCTAGATTGACAGTTAGATGCCAATGAGTTACTTAAACAAACTCAGTGGCAGTAGTGTTAATATTGTTTAAATTAGGGATTTCCTATGCTTGTAGAGGATAGGGAGTGATCGGTAGTGGGGTTATAAACTCTGTACCTATTTATTTATTAACTCCCTTGCCCTGCAATGGGATGGGGTTTATATAGATAGAGAGGGGAAGTGGATTTGTGTAGGTCTAGTGTAGTGTTGTACGACACAGATACAGAGCCTACTGAGCTACTGAGAGTCTCTTGCAGCAGGCTGTGTGTAAATGCTAGGGAGGAAAAGGCTTGATCCATGTTCCCTAACTTATGTGGAAGTTTGAGGAGGGATAGTCATGACCCCTTGGACTGATGGACCTTATCTGGAACTGGAAACCAGACTTTGATGGACACTAGCCATGTGGCTACTTTATCCAAGGGCTATTCTAATGGCCATACGAGCTTTCAAAATGACAGTCCCATTAAAATTATAGACACATTGTACTTTTGCTGTCATCCAGCCCCTTGCTCTCTCACCTCTTCCATGATACACATCCCCAGCATACTGAAATGCTCCACACGATCACATCTTGGAGCGTCAATAGAAATGCTCTTTTTTCAACAGACATGGACTAATTTGTGGCCAGAGGGGTGTGTGTGGTCAAGGAGTCCTAAAGTGCTCCTAAGGGGACCCAGGGGGCTTATTGCATGTTTTGCCATGGTGGGAGGCTCAAGGGAGGACTCTACACTATAGAAACAAACCTTGGATGTGCGGCCGTGAACATGATCAATTAGTCAAACGTGTAGTTACGGATTTAGATGGAGCCAATGGCAAATGAGATCATCATCATTACGTCACTGGAAAATGGAGGTTAGATTTCAAAGCCTTACAGGTTTCAATTATGAGTTTCGACCCGCATTCCAGAAATAATGCAATATTAATAAAGCAGTAAATATGATATTCAAGTCCATGCGAGTTCCATTATATGTATTAACACATTGATTGCCGGGATCGATATAATACGGAAATTAAATGTTAAAAAAGTATTCAATATTGCAGATTTGCGAGCTTGAGAATGTTGTGCTATTAATTTTAATACCTAACATCACTTTCCCTTTAATTTTAAGTACAGTAGTGTGTGTATATTTGCCTTTACTTTAACCCCCTAGTGGGTCCTCTCTAGTACTCCATTTGCAGGGTACTGGCTTGAACGCCAGTGAATTTGTGGCATTTTAATAGTGTGATTGGAAAGTAGCAGTTACGAACTTGAAAAAACAAAGGATTAGTGGCCGCGGAGTGCAATGCCCGACATCTGGTAAGGTTTTTTCGCCCTTAACCCGCAAGTCGTTGGCAGGTTGCTTCATGCGGCACAAGTCCTGGTTCCCTAAGATCCCTATTTACCAAATCATTTGAGCCTAGGGCAATTGAAACACTTGTTTTAACAGACACAGATCAGGTGGTGCCAAGTCCTTTGCAAGTGATATCCCTTTGATAATGTGTCTTGTGTTTAACTGCAAATTACGAAGCCATTTTTCTTGACCACACATACAAGATCTTTAGGAATATTGTAGAAATTTTGGGCGGTCACGAAATGTGGATACACCACAGAGCTACCTCAACATCCCTTGCCGACTAAACGACAACTCAATAAAGGCATCTCTATCTGAGGAGAGGTTGGCTATTGAGCAGATAAACCCAACCAAATAGTCCTCTAAGCTTGCTTGCCTAAACCTTCTTCCCTCCCTGCTCAGCCCTCTAACAAGTCCTGCTACCCTCCTGCAACCCTCCGCAGGATCCCCCAATTTCCTTAGAAATCCTGAAGTACAGCAGGGGAACATACACCACACTAAACTACTGTAACCCATCAGGAAGGGCCACAAACACACATGGAGGCTGTGCAGAGGCACGTGGAGCAGCAGTCAACTGACCTCCATCAGGGATAATCTCTGCTACGCCCATCCTGGAAAGTCCCACGTCATTCCTGTTGGACATGTGCCAAGATGTATACCCATTCCCATTTGGATACCTCCCATTAAGTTTTGCTATCGATCAATTCACATAATCACCTGTCATATTGTTATCAGGCCTTCAGGGGAATGTTGATACTCCACAGTATCCCAAATTACAGTTTTGCATGTGTATTAACCCTTTATTATTATTTTATATGATATATATTATTATATGATATTTAATGCTACTATTACTATTATTATTAATATTATTATTAGTAGTAGTATTATTGTGTCATGTATTAATCTATTGCATAGTAACTAGGGCTCATTAGTTTACAGATATAGGAATTTGACATAAATGGGATTTATGTGAATGTCCCATAACCCCAACCATTGAAAACACACTGACATGATAAGAATTGTATTTATTTCATACTCAGAGCACAATCAGAAATGGAATAGACTGTGCATTAATATCATGGGTGTGGTGTGGGCAGATCCCGGGAGAGCAAGAGGCTTGTGGGAAAAAGGGGATACCTAAAGGGGGTAATGTGATAGCATGATGCATAGCACTTACCAGGGTCACATGTGGTCACTACATCACTGCAACGTGACACTGATGAGAAAAAGGATTATCACAAATCACTTAATTTAATTGAAGAAATCATTAATGTGTATTGCACTTACAACTTGTTTAGATCTGCATAATGAAACAGATGATTTAATCTCTGGACTGTGTAATCCAATCCAGTTTCACACATACAGTGTGTTGACAAAACAAAAATCTGAAAAAAGTTGTAAAAAAAAGGTGGAGGGGGATAAAATAAATCAAATCAACATGCATGTACAGTACAGTGCTAAATACTGTATCTGTAACAATATACAAACACACCTTATTCCCATCTGCTATCATTACTAAATATTAGCTAGTTATCAGGAGAACTCACTGGCCATGACCTTTAATAATGTGTCATCTCACAATAAATGCTTAGCTGTGACCAGTGTCAGTGGACAAGGTGTCCTATCACCTTCTCAATATGATATTGTTTATCAACATTGATATCATATCCATCAGCTATAAAGCTGTTAGCACATGTTAAAGGATAACCATGATATCAGCAATAGGGGAAATAGCCAATAATACAGAGAAGACACAAAGGTCAGCAGCCAGATTCAATGTTACTTACATGAGACCCAAGGATCTGTTCAAAGACTCATATTGAGGTCAGGATCACATGCTTCACTAGTGCATACATCAATACTGACTGTCATTAACATGCCATTGTGAGAGTTTGCAAGTGCACCACCATAGCTGTATTAGTCTACATTTAAGCTAACATCAATCATGTCTTAGATATCACTATACATGTCTATGTCTATGATAGCTTTAGAATTGTGGGAGCTACATCTTAAGAGGGGGCTGTCATTGAAGGAATGTCTACTTGAGAGGCACTGTGAAAACCTTACACCTCCATTTCCTTCACAAGGATTGCAGATGCAGTAGATGCCTTCATGGACCTGAATTTTACTTTAAAAAAAAAGAAGGAAACTACAAAATAAGGCGTTAAAAAAGAGAGGGACTGCAGCATCTCTTCTCAAGAGCATTCTACAGTAACCATCATTTGGTGAAATGTTATACAGAACCCTATGTGTTCACAGAGAAGAGGACCATGTACCATATGATGGGAGTTAGCCATATGCATACAGAATATCACCATCGCATAGGCCAATATCCAAGTCTCTGTAGCCAGGCTAGATTAGGTAAAATTTGGACCAATAGATTGTAACTGAGGAGTGCTGTTGAGAAGGCACAAACATCTGCACAGTCCCTAGACTGTCCTCTACCTAGACACAGGGTCTTGATCTCTGTGGCTGGCCACTGTCTCCCTAGTTGTGGTGGAGGGAGGGGAAGGCATCAGCCGGGAGGCAGCGGCATCTGCAGTGGCAATGTTGAAGGCATGGTGGGAGGAGGGGCAAGGCTGTGGGTGGACAGGGGGTGCCTTCGGGGTGGAGGAGGCAGGGCTGGGAACCAGAGTGCGTTGGATAGTGTTTGCTGTCACCTCCTGGAATGCACTCCCCAATCCTGAGCAGCCCGGCCAGGTAGGAATCTGTCATTAGGTGTTGCCTCCTCTCCTCCCTATTTCTCCTGGCCAGGCTGCGCATTACCTCTGCATGACTGGCAGAGATGCTGACCTGGTTCCCCCAGAGACACTCCATCTGCTGCTGCATGAGGGCCAGCATCTCCGCCTGCCCAGCCTGGCTTGGTGGTGGGGATAGAGATCCTTGTGGCGTGGCCTGGTGAGAAGGTGGCGGTGGCCCAGTGGGAGGGTCTGGGGCTGGCTGGAGCCTGATGATGTACGGGCGGTGGTGTTGGTGGGCCCGGTGGTGGTGTTGGTGGTCAGTCTGATGCACTGCTGTGAGGGCCCTGACGATATATTGAGTTTCTGGAGGAGGGGAATAGTGGTGTCAAATACTGGCGGTGAGGCCAGTGGTCCTGATGGTGACCGCACTAGCCAGATGACATCCTCCCCCTCTGAAACAGGGCCCTCAGGTCCTCTTCTTTCATCCTCCCCCTGCGCAGGATCCTTCTGGGCGGGGCTTGCTCCTCCACTTCATGCTCCGATGGAGCCGACGCCTCGCCTCTGGCTCACCACTGGACCCAGACCTCCTTGATTCTGAAAGAGAGAAAAGAAAGGTATATGTTATTAGTATGATGAATCATACATTGTTTTGTGTTCATCTGACATCTAGGCTTTAACCTGGATGATTCATTTAATTGCAACTATGAGTAGCTATCATTCGGTAGATTTGATCTATTCTTTGGTCCTTGATCTCGAATGTTCTTGGCTCCTAACACTATCTTGATTCCGGCTGCGGTCTGTAACTGCATAGGCTGCCGTGGGCACAAAAATACATGGTTGATTACTCTTGTGATTACTCTTGTTGTGCCCAGGAATATCAGTGATTTGTCACATACATCTATCCCTTGTTAATTCCATGGAGCTCACATGTCAGTGTCCTTGTTGGTCATCATGAACATGTGTGGTGTGTGTGATGTATATGTAGTGGCATGTTGGTGGATGTGATATTCACCTGCCATGGAGGCTGGATCCTGCTGGTCCACCAGGCCTGAAGCTCCAGCAGTGGGCAACTGGCTCAATAGATCCTTGGCGATCTCTCCCACTTGTAACTGACTGTAACTTTGAGGCCACCATTTGGTGCTGTGGCATGACTGGCCTCCCTGGCCATCATCCTCCTCACCCTGGCCCGCACAACATCAAAGCGGTGCTTTACAGACCTCACATCTCTTTCTGCTGAGCCCACTGCTGTTACTGTAGCCTCTACCTTCTTCCATGCCTGGGCCCTAGGCCTGGGCCTAAATCCCCTCTCCCCCAAGGGTAGCTGGGCGGTTACTGATTACATGAAGGAGGACCACATTTTTCTTGTGCGTGTAGTTTGAGGCCTTGTGCCGGCCCCTAGCCTCTTGCCTTCCAGACCGTGGACGGGGATCCTTTGCTCCCTTGTCTGCCCCGGAAGTCTTTGGCCACCCTCTTCCACTCACTATATCACACAGTCACATTATTTTCCTCCTTGGCCCTGATGTCATCAAAATGGTGCTTGACAGACCTCACATCCATTTGCTCTGTGTCCACTGCTGTTACCTCAGCTGCTAACTCCTTCTATGCATGGGCCCTAGGCCCTGGCCTGATCTGCCTTTTATATAATTTATAGTATGCTCTTTTCACCTGAATATCATACTCTGAAATTCTACCTTATACATTCCATTAATCTGCCTCTATAATTTTACGGTATGAATTTTATGGTATGCTCCTTTTGTTTTTGTTCTTATATCTATTCAGTCTATACTCTATTCTCCTTGAAAGTTCTGTTTTATATACATATCATTTACTACATGCCACTTGCATCAATTAAGTCCATTTCCATTGAGTACTTGTTTTTTTCTGATAAGGAACTGACACCTCTGTATCTTAACTTAGTCAATTTGCCAATCTGTGACCTGCTATTAGACCTAGCTTTCCACAGTTGACTGATCAGACTGTATACATCTAATGCACTTCCAGAGAAGGCATTTTCAAGATGTAACATCTATTGCTCAAGTTCACATATCTTAAGTGAACATTCTAAAGTGTAGCAAAAAATAATTAGACATGAATTAGACAGTATCGAACAGGAATTGAACACACTTAAATTGATTATCATCATTGACAAGAACAATCAGGGTAAGCCTATGTGATCTCTATCCACTATAATAGTTTATAATAGTTTATAATCAGTTGTGAGTATTGCCTGCAAGATGCATTCTGAGCAGGTGTTACTCAGTTGCCGTACTTGTGCATTCACTGTGGAGCTGCGCAACAGAGGGGGGGGGGGAGGTGGGAGAGATGAGGCAGATAGGAAGCCAGAGAGAGAGGGAGAGAGGGAGGGAGAGAGAAAGGGATGGAAAGGGGGAGAAGGAGAGAGAGGGGGAGGAAGAGAGAGAGGGAGGCAGAGAGGGAGGGGAAGAGAGATATAGAGAGAGTGAGAAAGCGGGAGGGAGGCAGAGAGAGAAGGAGGGAGAGGGAGAAAATGGGAGGCAGAGAGGGGGAGAGAAAGAGAGAAAGAGAGGGGAGGAGAGAGAGAGGGAGGGAAAGATAAAGGTAGGGATAGAGAGGGGGAGGGAAAGAGACAGAGCACACAGAATGCAGAGAGAGGATACAGAGACAGAGAGCACAGAAAGAGGTAGTGCACACACAAAGAGAGGGCGCACAGCGAGTGAGGGTGCAAAGAGAGAGAGAGAGAGTAGGTGAGCAGAAAGAGAGAGGGTGCACAGAGATATGGAGGGCATAGAGAGGCAGTGCTCAGAGAGAGACACAGCACACAGAGAAGACAGAGGGCTCATAGAGAGAGAGGGTGTATAGAGAGGACTCTTGGAGACGGCACACACAGAGAGGGAGAGGGCACACGCAGAGAGAAAGCACAGATAGAGACAGGACAGTGAGAGACAGAACAGACAACTTAAAAGAAAATATGATACAGTCATTTATGACGGTCAAATTACTAGTTTATATATATACTATTGCTTTTTTGCTTAAACATTGTGTCACAATGTTTTCTAACATCTTCTCCTTCTTTAAAACCTCCAGCCTCAGTCTCAGACTCTTCTCTGAATTTTCTCTACATCATGTCTCCAACAACATAACCATCTCACCTTCCCTTCTCTCCACCCCACTTCTTTGCTCCCATCAGATCATCTTTTTCCTCCAGTCACTGTATTTTTCCTCTTCTAAAGCTCAAAAGCAGAAATTCTTCTGTAAATCCCTACATCCTCTCACTCCTTCTTCTGCTGGCTGTAGGAGATATACAGTATCTCCTAACCCAGGTCCCTCATTTCCACCTGCTGTCAGCCACACACAGCCCCCAGGGCCACAAATACTTAAAACACCCAATATTTAAAATCCATTAATTGTCACAAACTATCTACTTTGCCCGTCTCCTGTCCCATCTGAAATGCAAGGTCTATTTGTAATATACTTACATTAATTACCTTTTTATTTCCAACTCCCTCAATCTATTGCTATCACTGAATCTTGGCTCAGTCCATCAGACACTGCCTCCCCTGCAGCACTCAGTAACACACCTAGACCTGGGAATAAGCAAGGTGAAGGTATGGGTGTACTACTTTCCTTTTGCCGTACATTTCACTGCATAACCCTGCTTTCCTCCCTCCAACTCTCATCTTTTGAAGTTCACACAATTTGCTGTGTGTTATCGCCCCTCTGGATCACCCTCTCAATTTCTTTATAATGTTGCCACCTGTCGCCCGCTTTCTCTCCTCCAATGTACTTTCACTCATTCTTGGTTGTGTCAGCATTACCACTGACAAATACAACTCCCAACAGCTGCAAAATTACTATTACTTACCTTATCCCTTGGCCTCTCACAATGGAAATAATCCCCAACTCATTGAGATGTAAACACCCTTGACCTTATTTTTACAAGTCTATAAACAATATACAACATTGTCATCTCCCCACTCACTCTCTCTATATGACCAACATCTCCTAACCTGCAAACTCACCACACCTTCCACTCACTGCCCTTATTCAATCCCTGCCACCAGAAACCACAGAAATGATAATGATGATATTGATATAGCTTACTGTAGAATTTATCATTTTTATAGTATTTATACTATAGCAGTTTATAGTACTCATAGGACTTAATGGAATTTTAGTCATTATAAAAACATGTATTGTTAATTATTTGATTGGTAATATATATTTATCTATAGCATTTTTTGTAATGTGTTAAGTACACTTTTATCATATAGGTTTTTAATGGTATAAGTAATGTACTATTTTCATTTGAAACAGAAAAACAATAATTATGATTATTTATTGATTAATAGATAAATCAAAAGTATCCAAATCTTTTAAATGTAACTAATTATGTGGTTTAAAATAATCTATATATTTGTTTAAAGATGGGGATTACACTTGTACCTTGTCATTGATAATAGCATTATCCTATGAAACCAAAATTGGTTTTCTTAGTGGTAAGAATAATCTCATATTGTGAAAGGTGAGAAGGTGAATCCCTCATTTACTCCATTAGGCAATTTTGTATTCAGCCTACAAATCCACTGGGTTTCTCTGGAGAGCAATTTCTTGTTCCAGCCACTGGATGGATATTTTGATGGGCAATAAGGATATCTATAAAGGAAATACATTTAGTGTCATTTCCATGTGTCTTTTTAACATGAATCGCTACGGGAGTATCATTTTGGTTAATCACAGAATGTGTGTTCTGAGACACAGCGACTTAATTGTTTACAGGTCTTTCCCAGGTATCTAAGTCCACAGAAGCAAAATAATTGGTAAATAAGTCGAGTTGGGGAACAATATATATATTTGATGTTTAATTAAATACTGTTCTGTCACTGAATAACTGAAGGATTTGGTTGATTTCTTTATCTGAGAGCAAGCTTGACACTTGCAACAAGGTTGACAATGAAAACTCAATTCCTGTAACAAACAACTTTTGTAGGCTTTTTGATAATAACTGCATACCAGTATATTTAAGATTTTTGTTAATGATGGATAAGATTTAATAATTGGAACCAAATCTTTAACTAAAAATACATTATTGTGCCTTGCAAAAGTATTCACCCATGGCATTTTTCATGTTTTGTTACCTCACAACCTGGAATTAACATGGATTGTTTGAGGATTTGCCTAATTTAATTTACAGAACATGCCCACAACTTTGAATTTTTTTTTTTTTATGTGAAGCAAACAACAAATAGGACCAAATAACAGAAGTCAATGTGCATTACTAGTCACCCCCCTAAAGTCAATACTATGTAGAGCCACCATTTGTGGCAATCACAGCTCCAAGTAACTTTGGATACGTTTCTATGAGCTTGCCACATCTTACCACTGGGATTTTTGCCCATTCCTCCTTGCAAAACTGCTCCAGCTCCTTCAAGTTGGATGGTTTGCCCTTGTGAACAGCAATCTTTAAGTCTGACCACAGATATTCTATTGGATTGAGGTTTGGGCTTTGACTAGGCCATTCCAACCAATATACATGTTTCCCCTTAAACCACTCGAGTGTTGCTTTAGCAGTGTGTTTGGGGTCACTGTTCTCCTACCTGTCCCCTCTCCTGTCTGTCCCCTCTCCTGACTGTCCCCTCTACTGACTGTCCCCTCTCCTCAGTCTGTCCCCTCTCCTCAGTCTGTCCCCTCTCCTCAGTCTGTCCCCTCTCCTGCCTGTCCCCTCTCATGCCTGTCCCCTCTCCTCAGTCTGTCCCCTCTCCTGTCTGTCCCCTCTCCTCTGTCTGTCCCCTCTCCTCTGTCTGTCTCCTCTCCTGACTGTCCCCTCTCCTGACTGTCCCCTCTCCTCAGTCTGTCCCCTCTCCTCAGTATGTCCCCTCTCCTGCCTGTCCCCTCTCCTGCCTGTCCCCTCTCCTGACTGTCCCCTCTCCTGACTGTCCCCTCTCCTGCCAGTCCCCTCTCTTCCCAGTTCCCTCTCCTCAGTCTGTCCCCTCTCCTGACAGTCCCCTCTCCTGCCTTTCCCCTCTCATGCCTGTCCCATCTCCTGTCTGTCCCCTCTATTGTTTTTCCCCTCTCCTCAGTCTGTCCCCTCTCCTCAGTCTGTCCCCTTTCTGTCTGTCCCCTCTCCTCCCTGTCACCTCTATTGTATGTCCCCTCTCCTCAGTCTGTCCCCTCTCCTCACTGTCACTCACAGAATGGTACAGGTTTTGCTAAAGAATATCCCTGTATTTAGCCCCATCCATCTTTCCCTCAACTCTGACCAGTTTCCCAGTCCCGGCTGCTGAAAACATCCCCACAGCATGATGCTGCCACCATCATGTTTCACTGTGGGGATGACGTTCTTTGGGTGATGTGATGTGTTGGGTTTCTGCCAGGCATAGCGTTTTCTTTGATGGCAGAAAAGTTAAATTTTAGTCTCATCAGACCAGAGCACCTTCCTCCATACATTTTGGGAGTCTCCCACATGCCTTTTCGCAAACTCAAAATGTGCCATTTTGGTTTTTGCTAAAAGTAATGGCTTTCTTTTGGCCACTCTACCATAAAGCCCAACTCTATGGAGCGTACAGCTTATTGTCGTCCTATGTACAGATACTCCAGTCTCTGCTGTGGAACTCTGCAGCTCTTCCAGGGTTCCCTTATGTCTCTGTGCTGCCTCTCTGATTAATGCCCACCTTGCCCGGTCCATGAGTTTTGGTAGGCGGCCATCTCTTGGCAGGTTTGCTGTTGTGCCATGTTCTTTCCATTTGGTTATGATATATTTGATGGTGCTCCTGGAGATCATCAAAGATTTGGATGTTTTTTTATAACCTAACCCTGACTTGTACTTCTTAACAACATTGTCCCTTACTTGTTTGGAGAGTTCCTTGGTCTTCATGGCAGTGTTTGGTGAGTGGTGCCTGTACTTAGGTGTTGCAGCCTCTGGGGACTTTCAAAAAAGATGTGTATATGTAATGACCGCTCATCTGACACTTAGATTGCACACAGGTGGGCATCGTTTCACTACTTATTTCTAAAAAATAGTTTTTTGTATAAATTTTTCTAATTTCATTTCACCAACCAAGACTATTGTGTTCTGACTCATCACATAAAATTTAGATTAACAAAAATTTAACTTAAGGCTGTAATCTAACAAAATAGGTAAAAAGTCAAGGGGGTGAATACTTAACTGATTAAAGTTATAAATAAACAACAGAATTCACTAAACAGGTTGTTCAGGTATAAATAATGATTAAACTTTAAATGATATAGGCATCTTAAGAACAACTCATGTAGGTATATTGCAGTCATGAATTAATATCAAGTGGCCTCAAACCAGCCTCTTATCTGGATAAGATTGGGCTAGTGCCACTGTGTAGTGCATTATCCGAGTAGGATGACGTACTACACTGTTATAGCGTAGTACAGAGGGATATTTATGGGGATAAAATAAAAACATGTAAAATGTTACAAGCTAATGACTCCTTCTGCCTCTGTTGATGTTTATCATGTTTTTGTTATTTATTTTTTAAACAATGGAACAATGGATTTTTTTATCTACATCCTAAGTGAAACTTCCCCCAGCCCATGTGAATTGACCGCTCACCTCCCCCAGCCCTAGTGAAGTTCCCTATCAAATTTCCCAGCCCCGGTGAATTGCCCCATCACCTCCCCCAGCCCCAGTGAATTGCCCCATCACCTCGCCCAGCCCTAGTTAATTGTTCCATGACCGCACCCAGCCCCAGTGTATTGCCCCATCACCTCCCCCAGCCCCAGTGAATTGACATATAACCTCTCCCAGCCCCAGTGAATTGCCCCATCACCTCCCCCAGCCCCAATGAATTGCCCCATCTCCTCCCCGAGCCACAGTGAATTGCCCCTGAGATCTCTGCCAGCCCCAGTGAATTGCATGCACTCACTCACACAGAGACTTCATTCACTGATTTTTTTATCAAGCCCCAGTGAATTGCCCCATCACCTCCCCCAGCCCAGTGAATTGCTCTATTACCTCTCTCAGCCCCAGTGTATTGCCCCATCACCTCCCCCAGTCCCAGTGAATTGCCACCGAGATCTCTCCCAGCCCCAGTGAATTGCATGCACTCACTAACACAGAGACTCCATTTACTGATTTTTTATCTACATCCCAGGTGAAACTTCCCCCAGCCCCAGTGAATTGCCCCCTCATCTCCCCTAGCCCTAGTGAATTGCCCTATCACCTCTACCAGTCCCAGTGAATTGCCCCATCACCTCCCTCAGCCCCAGTGAATTGCCCCATCACCTCACCCAGCCCCAGTGAATTGCCCCTGAGATCTCTCCCAGCCCCAGTGAAATGCATGCTCTAACTCACACAGAGACACATACACTCACACAAAGACACATGCAGTGAGACCATGATCGCAAGCTTTCTTCCTCAAACTTTGCAGGTCATTGCAAGACAATAAATCAAGCATAAATGCTCATTTGCCTAAAATAAATATTTAAATAGGAAGAAGAAGCTGACATGTTTGGTTTCAGTACAATTATAATTTGTCAGAATTTATCAAGGAGAGGGTGTATGTCTAAAGAACAACCATGTAACAGCTGAAGCTTTTTTACTTGAATGTTGATTTATGGTTCTTTAAGGATCTTTAGTTTACCCCAGTGTAGCAGCCTAAGCTAGCTGGCTGCATACAGCGTTGTTGATTGGCTGCAAAGCTGAGCATGCTCACATAGAGGGTTCATTTTAAAAAAAAAAAACCCTCAGGAGCCTAGCTTAATCCTGGGGGTGTAAACATCATCCACAACATTTTTTTTTTAATGCAAAGCTAAAAAAACATAGTGCATGCAAATAAATGTAATCATACACTACTAATTCCCCTCTATCAGATGAATTGATAACCCAGCTCACTTGCATATACCTTTAAACCACTAGTTACATTAAATACAACAAGATAAATCACATCATCCATTGCATTACTGATGACATCGCATTACATGCCATATAATATCACTTGATTCATGTTATGTGTTTAATCTGAGAACATTTGATATTAATGATGTCACTACAGTTTCTACATATGACTATTAATTATGTGTTACAATACAATTTCAAAGTGTTTATAATGGTCTTGTGATATTTTAAATTATGTTATCTATTGGTGATGTAACTAATGAAAACATATACATTATAAAATAATATATATTATCATACTATATACTGTACCATTGAACTTATTTAGATGAAGATTAGACTGTAAGTTTTATCTGATGTATACGTTATTATGTTAATGTAGAGAATCCCCATTTACTTTTATTATTTCTTCCTTTTATTCACATACTAGCAACTTGCCCGTCAACAAATGACAGCAATAGAATTGTAAGGCAGGTAATGCTGTTTGCTACACAAAGTAAGTCTTTTGGTTGTGGGAGTACCTTTGGCACTCATTGCAAGCCTCTTGGTTGGTGTATTTTTGGTTATCAGAGCTCCTTTGGCGCTCATTGCAAGGTTTGCGCTGATGGCATTTTTGCGCGCATTGCGAGCATTTCCCCTGGTGTAGTTGTGCTCCTCTAAAACACCATTGGCGCTCCTTGTGAGGTGCGCGCTAAGCGCCTTTAGCCTTTATTGTGATTCTGTCATCTGTTTATTTTATTTTTTTCTGTCTAAGTATTTTGTAATGTTAATTAATTAATTACTAAAATTATAAATTATTATACTTTACCTATTTTCCTAATATATGCAGGAAGCAATATGCTGATGAGCTAACAATCTGTTTTGATGTTTCTGCAGCATACAATGTAGATTTGCCCTGTTAGTGAGCTGAGGTGTAAGTGTCAGCAATATGTGCAGTGTGTAGTGTAAATAAACTGTGTGCTCTAGGGGAAACTTTTTGTTGAGCTGTGTAGTTCCTGCATTTTGTAATGGTAATGTTATTGCAGTTAGTGTTAGTGTTGTAGTTAGTGTTGTAAAATGGCTGCGATTGTGTATGTGTTACGCGGGTGTGAAGCATTTAGCGTCCTTCCTAATAGTGTATTTAGTAGCTCGTACGGTTCTGTGGTTCTATCCCTGGCTGTGTTTTGTGTGCTTAGTGTAGTCTCTTTTTCGTTTTTTTCGGCGGCCATTTTTTCTCTCGTTTAGAGGATTTTTGAGTGGCGAAAATCTTTAAATGTGATTTAATTTGTCATGTAACCTAATTTCCAGACATCCTGGCTGTCCCCCCTTGCTGTGTGTGTGTTTTTTTTTTTTTATTTTGTATTTTGTGTGTTTTTTGCTGTGCGTAGTGCGGCCATTAAGTTCGTAATTTTTGCGGCTCATATTTTTTTCTTCTAAGTGGCGGTTTCCTTTTGCAAGTGTTACGGCCCATAGTTTTTCATAGGCAATTTTTTTTTTATACGGTTCTTGCACTGTTAATTTTGTATTTGATTTTTGTGTTGATGTGTAGTCGTGCGGGGTCGTTGGGATGATCGCCTACGGCGCTCATCTTCACCAGCGCAGTGAGAGCTTTTGGTTCTCTCTGCCTAAGCCCTATGGGGTTCATAGGGATGAGCGCCTATGGCGTTCATCTCCAACCGGCTCAGTTAGCGCCTCAGGCGCTCCCTGCCTAAGTCGGACGGGGTCGTACGAATGAGCGCTTATGGCGCTCATCTCCACCAGCGCAGTGAGCACCTTCAGCGCTCCCTGCCTAAGTCGTACAGGATCATAGGGATGAGCACCTATGGCGCTCATTTCCACCAGCTCAAGGAGTGCCTTCGGCACTCCTTGCGTGGCCGCAATCTCATTCGCTTTGCAAGGGCCGCAGTTTTACCAGGCTCACTTTGCGAGCCTGCAGTTTTAACGTTGCGTTACTAACTGATTTTGGAAAGGACCCGCTGCTGAGATCTATATCTGTGACTTTTGTACAACTTTTAAACTCAACCTGTAGCTTGTGGGCTAAATGTGGCAGAACAAATTGTATGTGCTGCCCCTAATAACTTAACAAAATAAAATAGTACAATTTGTTGTAGTGATAAAGAAAATTATTATCACTTTAACATAACCTTGTCATCTTAATAATAAGAGCAGTCATTTGTGATTGTGTAACAGAGAGTTGTCCCCCATCAGGCACTGAGCAGTAATTAAGCTCTGAGCCAATGAATTACCATACTTGGTCATCCTAAAAAAAAAAAACAATCCTTAGCTTGGTTAATAACTATAAAAACAGAAAATATTTTGACAATTATATAATTCTTGCAGAATTAATTTTTGTCTCTCTTGAATAAATATGTGTTCTTTGATAGATTACATTGATTGTAGCGTATATTCTTAATTCTGATACACAAGTGCTTTGAACATATGTATGGTGATAGTTGCTTAACTCTCCCAGACTATACCAGCCTAGCATTTTAATGCAGGAATGTATTTTAGGATAGTGTCAGGTTGGTACTGTACTCTTCTCTTTTTTTTCATTCAGCACTAATAAGGTAATTGAGACTGCACGTTGAGTGAAAACGTCTGCAATCTTAAAATAACCTACAGTGTGTAACATTGTTGATCATCAACATTTTCTTTTTTTGTGTGTGGTGAGAACTCAGATGTTACTTCTCTGAAAATGTCACTACAAAAGATGTGCATATAATGAATATTTTTATGAGCATTTTAGTATGAGACTCTAAATACTGTTTTTTTCTTGTTTTCCTTCTTTTGCAGGGGTAGGCAATGTCACACTGGCAGCCCTATTCAATTCCCCCACCATAGCCCGTAATGTAGCCGGTAAGACTTGCGGCTATTAAATTGGCCCCGTAAAGCAGGCCGTTTGATGACTTGCGGCTTAAGGACGAAAAAAGCCTATGGGACGTGGAACGTGGAACTTCACGCCCACATATCCTTTGTGCTCTCAAGCCCATAACTGTTACTTTTCCAATCATGCTATTAAATTGCAACAATTTCACTTGAGTTCAACCGCATAACCCTCAAATGGAGTCAAGAAGCCAACTGTTACTGAGAGGACCCACAAGGGGGTTAAAGTCCAATCTGTAGCACTGTAAATGCAAATATACGCACAATACTGTACTCATATTAAAAGGAAAACATTCTGAAGCAAATAGGCAATATAAAATAATTCGTATTAGGTTTAAATTCCGTGTTATATCTATCCGTATGTTAATACATATAATGAAACTTGCATGGACTAGACTATCATATTAACAGCTTTATCAACATTGCATTATTTCTGGAAAGTAGGTCTGATTGTAACTCGTAATTGAAGCCCGGAGGGCTTTGTAATCCATCCTCCATTTTTCAGTGAAAAAATTATAACGATCTCTGTTGCCATTTGCTCCATCTATACCCATAACTACAGGTTTAACTAATTGATCACGTTCACGGCTGCCCATCAAACATTCGAAAAATGGTTTACGGGTTTGCATCTCAAGCCCGTAACTCATGGCATGTTCGAATTTAATAGCTATATAACTAGGCGAAGCTTACACCCCGCAGCCAGGCTTCTAATTTAATAGGGCTGTAGGAGTGCTGAAAACAGCACAGCAGTTGAGAATTTCTCCTGATTTTTCTATTAACTAAAATGTTGATAGCAGGGAAATATTAAAATATCGAACAGTGTTAATTACTCTAGGACATTATGACAGAATGCAATACAGTTTTTGATTTTTTTTTTTAAGAATCTACAGCTAAATAAGGTAGAAGACTATATTAATTACATTCATTTATATGTGGATATACATTTTGGTCAACAGGGATCTATCCATTTTTTATTATGGTGTTCTTAATATGAACTAAATGGACTTTATTTGCTCAGAATTTGTTTTTCTCTCATGCTGTTTTGTTCCAAAATTCTGATAAAAAAAACACTTCATTGTAGAATAATTCCTCAATTACTTTTCATGATTGGCATCTACAGTATCAACTACTAAAAGGTTACCGCAGTCATATTGTTTTATACAGATTTCCATCAGAAAATCCTATTCCCTCTGAAGGGTTTATGCATTAAAGCTGATGCTGTGTTCTACTGAAATCAAAAAAAATAATTTGAATGTTTTACACAAACAACTTTTTTTGAATTATCCTAGGTGTAGTAACATAAGGTCACAAAAAGAACACATTATCAACAGTGCTTATGCATACTGTTTGTACATATTTTTGAGCAGCCATAGTAACCGGTTCAAACATAATAAGTAAACTTTATTGTCAAGTGAGCCACAATATAGCCTTTTGTTACAAAGCTGATAATATGGAAGATTTTATGTTTTATGAATGTGTAGAGGAAATATAGTTGGATTATCGAAAGTTGGTTTGATAAGATGGTGCAAGTATTGCTATATTCCATGTGACTATATTCTATATGAGCATTGGAATAATTTACCATTAGAGTATGTTGGATCATGCATGTAAAACAATAGTCAAGAGCACCTGTATGGTATTCACTAAATATGCTTGAATCTTGAAACTGACCACAAACCTCTCATATGACTTTAGAGTCATTCTAATGGTGAAATGTTTAATTCTAAATCAGAACAGTTTATTGTGCATTCTCTATGTACTATATCTAGGAAACAATGCAATGCTTTCTGAGATTCTCCAAACTGCTACTTCATAGCCAAACCAAAATTGCACAGACACAGAAAATGTGTTGTCACTGTAGCTAAAAAAAAGGGTGCTTGTTTTGTGAACTACTTTGGTAACAACATTACCAGCTGTGTAAGTTATGTACAAAAATGTTTTAGAAAACATCTGAATTATCTAAAGATTTTTTTTAAAGAATGCATTTATCCATTTTGTGTTTGTTACATCACTTTCCCAGAGTTCAGATCATTAAGGAGTGTTTATGGATATATCAAAAGAAGGAGGAGTGAGGGAGGTGGGAACAGTGGGTGGTCAGTAGTCTTTGTTAGATAATTAGATTACATTGAAATTGAATGCACACCTCTCCCTCCTCACAGGCCCAGAAGCAGGAAGTTTGTATCAATAGACACAACCACAGCTACTCGCAAATGTAAACATCCCTGTCATATATCCAACAAAGTTTCCTGGATGTCTACAGGAAGTAAAAAATCTAGCTTTATGGTTTTTTCCCGGTTAAATGTAGTGTCCACAAATGCTTATGAAATATGCCATGTAAATGTATACATACACAGGTGCAATAATTTAAATATATGGCAAAATATCAAGCTATATTAACAACTTAATTAATCTTGGTCATCGACAGCGTTATACTTCATCGACAGCGTTATACTTTATCTTCTCAAAATCTGATTCTGCCTGTAGAGTTTGTGTGCTTTCCGGTTTCTGTTCAATTAATGTGATTGTAAGATGTTCAATTAATTTCACTATGTTTTTATTGTGAAATATAAGCTAACCTACTTTCTGTGTCAAATGTTGAAAATATTCAGTTCTACAAATGCTCTGTGACAGTGTCTAAATGCCATTAATTGACTGAACCGCCTATCAAACTTAAGTTAGTTCAAGTTCAGAACAGACTGATTTACACATGACTGCATATACAGTAGCATAGTGCCATTAAACATTAAACTATGTATAACAATTGTAAAGATAAGTAATTTATGAGAGATCTAAATGTATGTAATCAGTGAAAGAGCTAGAGAATGGAGGGACCCGGTGAAAAATAATTGGGCCCACACCAGAGGGAGGGGGGATTGAAATTGTTTTTGCTTTGAGCCTTCACCCAATTACCAACTCTTAGTCCCCCTCCTTAAGACCCCTTCCTATAGCAGCACTCAGTACACAAGACTCGTTCCCATAGGTACTACTCCCCAAGACCCCTTTCCATAATGGCTCTCCTTCCCTTACCTCCTGCCAGCACAGAGTTCCTCTGCCTGTAGCACAGCTTCAATTTCTGGTGAAGTCCTCAACTTAGTTAGGGGGGCTGGTATGGCACTAAGGGCATTCCTATAAAGATATACATAAATGTTATCTCTACATAGCAGCCAGTCCCTCTAAGCAGCCATTTTCACTGAGTAACTATCCCTCTTAGCATCCATCCCTACATAGCACCTAGTCCTTGACAGAAGCCATCCTGTCAGCATCCCTCCCCACACAGCACACACCTCATGCAGTACCCATCCCTATCTCATTTGCTCCCTTCTCACAGAACACCCCCCATGTACTTTGTTGTAATTTTACAGCCCTTGTTTTCTCACCTCTTCCCTGATACACATGCCAAGCAAGCATTGGTTAAAATCTGTTTTTGCCTTGTCCTTAACTCATGTATAGCATTGCGGAATATGTTTGCAAGTTACAAATAAAGGATAATAATAATATATCTCTGTCCACCCCTTGAATAAATCATGACAGCATCGATCAAGCTTAAAAGTAGGCCAACATGTGTATGTGTATTAATGTAAAGCTATGGGGTCATTACTGAATAGATGTCTAAACTTCCACAACTTTATTGTCATTATGAAGCTAATGACGTTGTTCAGTTTGTCATACAATATCAATGGCCATATAAGATTACTGAGAGAAAATGCATTGGTACTAACATGAGTTCTACTATCTATTTTTGTCAATATTTAATTTAGAACCTCCATCTGCCTAAGTAGACATCTTCCATCATCAAAATACACGAACAGTTACTGAACCATAATGACTCTGCATATGGGCTGAAAAAGATGTACATCAAAGTATAATATAACATACTATAATATAAAGACTAAGATTTGCCATCACTAAAGCAAAGGAATATATTAATTTAAAATACTTTAGCAACTGACTGGTATACTGTGCAATGTCCAATGTTTTTCATCAAAACAACTGGAGAGCATTATTATATTAAAACAAATTGTGAGCTAGTACAGGAACAAATTACAGCATAATGCCAACAAACATGTATTAAAGCATTAAAGATTAAGAAAACAAAACAGTTCCAATCTTGCAATGTTTTATCCTCACTGTGGTAAAAATAGTGACTATTTCTCTCTAGACAAGCCCATGATTCTCCTCATTGTTAAACTGGTTGCAGGAACATAATAGGAGATTGTAACTACCCTGAAATTAACTGGATGAATGAGACCAGCAGTTCAGTTAATGGAAGAAGGTTATTGTGTACATATCATTATCTGACCAAGGTTATACAAGAACCTCCTAGAAATGAGGCTATTTTGGATGTAGACATCACACATAATATTTATATAGTACCAGATATACCTCACAGCACCAACTAAAGCATATGCAAACTTTCAGATCAATCCAGATGCTCACTCAAAAAAAAATGATCTCAAAGCCATTGTAATATTTAAGCACTTAGATAACAAAAATAAGAAATGCATATTTTTCACAAAAAGTATAATTTTCATAGATGCTGTAAAAAAATAATAAATACTTAGACTTACGAGAGACAACCCCCAACAGAATCAGAAAACAAAATACAGACAAATAGGTATAACATTTTAGAAATATCCCAGTACTTGCATAGAGATATTTACAGAGCCAACATCACACACTGACAGCCAAATAGAATTTTGAAACAAGATTCAAGCCCAAAATTAACCCATGAGCAAAGAGTCATTACATCTTTAATAACACCAGAAGAGGTAGTTACAGGAATAAAAAAAAAAAATTGTAAGACTCTAGGATTCAACATAATTCTGAAAACACTGAGCCCGTGCTGGCGTGCTGTAGGCTCATAGTCTGCTACAATTCTGGTGTAATTCAATTGAACCAGCCCGCAAATTATGGGCCAAAAGCCAAAACCATAAACCATTCACTCATCCGTAGCAGTTCAGGGCAGGAATATGATCAATTAAGCAAGATCGTGACCACCCATTTTGAAACAGCCAATATAAAATGAGACCGTCATCATGATGTCAGTAAAACATGGAGGTTACATGTCAATCAATTAGCGTTTAGGGGCTGATATGCGATCAGACCCGCAAAACTGCAAAATACAAAATAATAAAAGTGAATGTTATAGTCCATGTGGATGGCCTGATATGTATTAACTCATTGATTCCTGAGATCGATATACCCCGACATGACACGAAGTTAAAGTCTTATCCATAGCACTGTTTATGCAAATATACACACACTACTGTACTTATAGGTAAAGGGAAAGTGATGTTAGGTATTAAAATTAATAGCACAACATTCTCAAGCTCGCAAATCTGCAATATAAAATACGTTATTTTCAGTTTAATTTCCGTGTTATATCCATCCCGGCAATCAATGTGTTAATACATATAATGGAACTCGCATGGACTAGAATATCATATTTACAGATTTATCAATATTGCATTATTTCCGGAATGTGGGTGCAATCGAAACTTGTAATTGAAGCCTTCAAGGCTTTGAAATGTAACCTTCATTTTCCAATGACATAATCATGACAATCACTGTTTCCATTGGCTCCATCTAAACCGGAACTATGGGTTTGACTAATTGATCATGTTCACGGGCCACACATCCTACGTGCGACAAATGGTTTACGGGTTTGCGTCTCAAGCCCGTAACTCGCAGCATGGTCTAATTGAATAGCTCTGTAACGCAGCTGAAATTCAAGCCTGCATCCTTTGCAGGCTTGCCGGTGCCACTACGGGCTTAGAATTTAATAGGACTGTAAATATCTTAGGGTCACCACTGCAGTAAGATAAACCTATGTCTTTAATAGAATGTCTTAAAGCAGGAGCCTGATACATGATAAGATCTTATCCTTCCCTTTCTAGGTAAATGCAAAATAGTTTAATATGTAAAATATTATATGCAACTATAATTTTGCCCATACTGACTACAAAAGCGGACATCAAATAGCGCTGTTATGAATTTTATCTGGAGATAAAGCAAGCTATACTTACTGACAGATAGAGGAGCAACACTCCCAGACTTGCTGTGGTATAGTCTAGCATGCTTTCCAGAATAATCAGAGACTCATCTGTTACACTCTCAGACTACAGAAACATTAATTTAGTAAATAAATTTGTAACAAACTTTATATTGCATGGTATCTTTTAACACAATAAAACGTTTCATATTAAATACACAATATTATGTTCAATATTATTTAAAGACACCCTGGGGGCATGGACACTTATTCAGTACATTTTGTAATATAGAACAATAAATATCTATCCTTACGTGTATTCATGGTGACCTGGAATTTTTTACCATCGACAAAGCTGCTAATATTTTTGGAAAATGGGAGCTATATATTGATTCACCCCCAGAGAAAATGTGAGTAACCCTGGTACACAATAATGTGTGCCTTATAGTGGCACAATGAATGAGATTAGTTGGAAATATAGACCAATGGAAAAAAAGACCCTTGACCAATATTAAATATATTTACCATGGTCTATACTCTATATCTACATCTACATCAGGAACAAAACATACATGTAAATTTCCTTTGATGAGCTATATGAAGATAAAGGGAGTTACCCGACGAGATGAGGTTGTTTAATTTAGCATTTTAACTTTGTGTTATGTTTGGATACATATTTAATGTATATGACACCATTCAAAAACAGAATTTCATTGTGGCCAGAATTAAGTTGCCTCAAATATTTTTTTTTGACCAGCAGTGGAATACATATAAATAAACACAAAAGTAACAGTGCCACATCAATGACAGGCAGGGTTGATGGACTAAAGCTTTTAAGACTGTGAAACCACAAGGAGATATTCCACTTCATTTTCATCTCATAAATTGAGTTTTGCAAAAGCCTGCAGAAATACAACTAAACGTCTGTTTAGTATAGACAATATTTTCACAACAGGACTTTTAAGAGATATTAAAGCACAGATGAGATGCAGGTGTAAGGGCTTAAGAAGAACCTAAATACTCCTGCATGTTTTTTGTTTTTTTTCTTTGTGAGTTTACCAAGATGTAAACTGTGCCACTGTAAGATATTTATATATCTTTTTGAAGTCTTGAGTACCACACTAGCAAGAAAGACCTTGATATTGGTTGTGATGTGTGAAAACTGCCAATAAAAAATGGATGAAGAAGCACAGTATTAGTGTCAGTGTATGTTTCCCCACTCCACAGCATATTATAGGAAAAGTGCACAAAAAGATGTCACCAATACCTGGCAGACCAATTGTATCAGGGAACAATAATTTATCCGAAAATATCAGTAGATTCCTGGACTACCATCTGAAAGATCTAGTCACAGGTCTTCCTTCATATATCAAGGATACAACAGACACACTGAAGCAATTGGAAGATATAATAGTACCAACTAAAACATGGCTCGTGAGCATAGATGTAGAAGCCCTATATAGCTCTATACCACATATACAGGGCATCGAAGCTGTGGGCTTCTTCTTAAGAACCAAAGGAACAAAAATGGAACAATTTAGTAACTTCCTATTAAATCTTCTGGAGTATATACTAACTAGAAATTATTTCATCTTTGCTGACAAATGGATACATCAAATTAAGGGCACAGCAATGGGGACATCGTGTGCCCCTAATTATGCAAATTTATTTCTAGGGTGGTGGGAAGAGAGATGGGTCTTTTAGGAAACCAGGAAAAATATGACAGATAATATACTAATGTGGAGACGATTTATAGACGACATAATTATCTTTTGGACCGGAACAAAGGAAGAACTATCTCTCTTCATAGATACCCTTAATAACAACACCTTGGGCCTAAAATTTACATATGAAATAAACTCAACTGAGTTGGCCTTTTTGGATTTAAAAATAATGAAGGATCACCTGGGAAATATTAGTACGACCACATATAGGAAAGATACAGCATCTAATAGTTTACTAGAGTGGTCAAGCCAACATTATGAACCCCAAAAAAGAGGGATACCAAAAGGCCAATATCTACGCATCCGAAGAAACTGCAGTGATGATATTTCTTTCAAGTTAGAGGCTGACAAACTTAGGAAACGTTTCAAAAGTAGGGGATATCCAAATAAATGCCTTAAAAAAGCATATCAATATGCCCTGAATGTTAAAAGAACAGATCTCCTAAATACTCAAGAAAAATATATACAAAAGACAAAACTGGAACAATCACAAATAGAGAAAGAGGAAACTTCCAGTGAAGAAGAAGACATAATACGATGTATACTCACATATGGATATAATGCAAGAGAAATTAAAGACATCTTCTCTAGATTTTGGTATCTATTAACGGCTGATGAGGACCTAAAAACCAAGGTCTCCACACAAAGTTCAATAACATATAGACGGAGCCCGAACCTGAGAGATCTCCTTGTACATAGCCACTTCTCAGAAAATAAGCAAAAGGAAAAAACATGGCTGAAACCTTTGACTGGATGTTAAAGATGTGGACGGTGTAAATATTGTAAATTTATAAACCTTGCAAGGAATTTATCCATCCAACATCAGGTAAAAAATATCCTATAAAAGAGTTTTATAATTGTAAAACCAAAGGAGTTATTTATGTGGTACAATGCATTTGTTTGAAAATCTACGTCGGGAAAACGAGCAGAGAATTCAGACGTAGGATGGGAGAACACATCTGCTCAATTACGAATGAGTATGATACACCAATTGCACGCCATGTAAAATTAAAACATCAGAAAGACACATCTGTCTTAAAATTCTATATAATAGATGGAGCCAAATTGGGCCCAAGAAAAGGGAACCTGGACGACATACTACTTAGGAGGGAATCTAAGTGGATTTATGAATTACAGGCCCAAACACCCAAAGGTCTGAATGAAGGGTTCTCCTTTAAGGCATTTTTATAAGCAAATAAGTGGAACACTCTATCAAATAGCACATACTCTGAAAAGGAAATGAGATAACCCATGATCATGACAGAAGTTTTTTTTTTGAATTTCCTCATATTTTGCAAAGATATAGATATACCATAACCTCCGCGTCTACAATCAGAGGAGGAATTATGTATAAGATCATTTAATCATAAAACTCACTACAACACAATACCACAATCATACACAGTTTGTATATAATTTTTGATTGTGGGTATCCTCATATTATATGAGGACATAAGCACAAATATATGTTATATAATTAGGACACAGTTCAATCACCCATATGCACTATGAATAAGATTGTAGTAACGTCTTAAATGCACATATATAGGAGAATTGGTTTTTGTTTTTTGTTTTTTTTGTTTCTTAATATATCCTATATAATAGACTGGTTATATAAACCTAGCACGATAGGAGTTATATAAGTATAACTTAACACAATATATTTTACATGATCTATAAAATATAATCTATTGTATGAATAACAATAAAAGAGGAACCATATGGAAGATATATCTTTGTAAAAAAGGACAATGGAGGAAATAACTATTCAATAAGGATCTTATAAACTTAGTGGAAGATATATGGATTTACCTCATTATAGCATGATGGAATTATAATGTAAATAGTATCTAAAAGTTTTCTGTTGTGATTCTGCATGAAAAACCATAGATATCCCTCTGAAATAATGGGGAATAGGAGACTGACTCCACACATGGAAGAAAGATATAATATACTGTATGTCAAAACATGTGGAGCCATTGATATATAGTGAATTATATCTAAAGATATACCATTACCCCAGATTAAACTGGCTAAACAGCATATACATATCAAACATATGCAATTCAGACATAAATACAACAAAAGTAATCGGAATCTGTTTCTGGTTGTAATTTTGTGGGATTTGTCATACCAGACTTATACATATTGCCCCTTCACTTGCTAACGAAGGCAAAGGGTAACCATGACTACTGATCTATTATAAATAGGAGGCACCGTTGAGGAGATCGCCTTCCCCCCTTTGAGAAATCACTCCCACGTGACGAAACGTGCGTCAGGGTAGCGTCTGACGTCAGACGCTAATTTTGTAAACAAGCAAGTGCTTCCCATGTAGCTGAATGCAGCTCCATGATCTTTAAGTCCTTACCGGTCATACAACTGGTGCTTTAGCCCTAGCACACGGAAGAGTCCGGTGCTAAGTTCAAACAAGCAGCACAAATCGATTTACATCACAGGACGTTGTAATTAGATCTTTAAGTCCTTATCAGTTATACATTTCGCGCTTTAAGTGCAGCACACGGGAGAGCCGGGTGCTGAGCCCTAACAAGCAGCATAGACTGTTTTAAACCACAGGATGCTGCAAATTAGATCCGCACTGAGCCCTAACAAGCAGTATATACCGTTTTAAACCACAGAACGCTGCAAATTAGATCAATGCAGAAAGTGATGTGGATATAAATATAAATGCCATCTTATATATAAAGGGTGAACTAATGGTGAACTAATATTAAGGATCTATACTTGGAGATATATATAAACATTGATCTCCTTAGTATAGTGCTATCAATATTTAAACACGTATGCCATATTTGAATCTTCAACTCACTGGGATTTATACCTTAATTATGGTGATAAACTAACATATATTAATAAGTGGTACATTCAAGCCTAGTGACTAATACAAAGAGATCCAAATGCTATTGTAAGGAGATATATATATGTCCACTTGGCATAACGACCAGTTTACCTCATATCTATATTAAGAGGTGATATTTACTGTGTATATAGATCTGTGAATGAGATCAGACACAAATATTGTAGCAAACATATAGAAGGGCATGATAAGACACCATATTGATGTATGGACTGGTAATCTGTAGGACTTACTACTTTGGATATAGATATTAAGTAAAATCTCTCAGAGATATATATATATACAGTATATATACCAAGGAAGCCAAGCTTAACATTTGTAAAAAGCACCCCTCAAGACAGAATAGAAGAGATTATAACACTGGATTTATCTCTCAGTAACTGGTCTAGGGTGCAATACAAAGGGAGTCAATATTAATTGTTTTTAAGGAATTATTTCCTATTCCCTTGATTTTAAATACGTTTTTAATCAAAGTTGTCTCCAATTAATTAAATAAAGATTTATTGTTTTGATTTCTCTGGTTCTTTATTATCACATATGAATAGGTGTTATGCACCGAGAGAAATAATAATTATTATTTCCCAACACTATAAAGAATATTATAGGAGAGGAAGAACTGTAATAAATATTGGTATTTAGGGCCTTCACAGACATATAACTTGACTGCATGGCTTACAACCCGAAGCCCAGTTCCATGTACTTTAGAGCTGAATTGCCCCACGTTTGATTACATGATGGTCTCACACTGGCGAGGATTTGTGACTTTTTACTACTTACTGTGTTTTTTGTAGTTTGTTAATGTCTCTGAAAATTTTCTGACTATCCTAAAGAGCATAACATTATTAGATTTGCAAATTTCCAGGGATATTAAAAAGTTATATATAATGCAACCAAGTCTTTCTCTTTATACCATTTCTTCGAAAATGTACAAAAGACATAGATTAAAGAGCACTCACTTTTAATAACCATCACCTAGGAATAAATGATAAAAAGTGATAAAATGGTAGCTAAAACTGGCACAATTGTAATTAAAATAACCAATCCCTTGAATACGTTGAAATAATTTAACATAATATTTTGGGTATACTAGTTGTTAATAAATATCATATTATTATTATTATTATTATTATTATCTTTTATTTGAAATGCACCAACATATTCCACAGCGCTGTACAGAGTATAAGAAGAGGTAAGGGTGGTTAATCTGTGGAATTCTCTACCAGAGGAGGTGGTGACAGCAATTCCATAGATAACTTTAAAAGGGGACTAGATTTATTTCTAATTAAAAAGGGAATTTAGGGTTATCATGGATAATTAGAGAGACAGTATTGATCCAAATTTTTTACATTTCCCTTTGAGACAATTGGCTAAGTCTTGCTTGTGTTTTAAACAATTGATTAATAATTAATAAACAGCTAATGAATTAATAGTTAATCCGCATATTGCAGATCAGAGGAGATCTTAAAAGGTTGAACTTGATGGACTGAAAGTCTTTTTTCAACCTTAAATACTATGGGCCTCATTCTATTATCGGCCGTAAATCGGCCGTAAGGCTGCGATTCCTTGCGGGGGTTCTGTTAACTCGCAATTCAATTATATGGCCCCGCAAGGATCTCCTCTTACGGCCGGCCGCATATCTTGAAACCGTCCGTAAGCTCTGAAATCTAAAAACTCAAAAATAAATTCAAGCCTGCACTGTACAGCTCTGTAAATGCTAGGGATCATATTGGGGGACATAAGGATTAAAAGTAACCCACTCTCAAGCTTGCACATCAGCCCAAACCCGAGTTCAAATTAACTGTTTATTTTCCGGCTGCAGCGTGGGCGAGTCTGAGGTGCTCCAAGCACTCTGGACTTTTTACATGTATATTTTACGTATATTTAAAAAAAAATTTTTTACGGATTTGAGTATAGGGTAATTATGTGCTATTTTTGCTAACACCGAATATCACTTTATAGACTCTGCAAAGTGCAGGATGGCTTTATTTAAGCTATTTTATGTGCTTAATTGGTGCTAGCGGGACCTGTTTGCTGCAAGTAAGCTGCGGCTCGTTTTTAGCCTTGCAGACAGGGTTCCCGGAGCAATAGAATAGCAACCAGGCTTTTCTTACGGCCGATTTCCTTGCGGACGTTTTAGATCAAAGGCTTTCCTCCGGCGCGAGCGGCCGCAAGAGATAGCAAGGCACCGGCCGCAAGCCTGACGGAACCCCCGGCCGGAGGGGAATAGAATAGCCGGAAAGCTTGCGGCCGGTCCTTGCGGCCCCGCAGCGGCTGCGGCCGATAATAGAATGAGGCCCTATGTAACTATGTAACTATGTAGTATACATTATACAATATTAACAACTGCAGAAAGAGCAGGGCCCGGTTTTGAGCTTTAAGTCTTGTGAAAAGTGTTTTATTCCAAAGCATCCTACAAGAATGGAAACTCGCTATTGGCAATCTAAAGAGATTGGAAGAGGCAGAAATGGAATAGCAGGGTTTAGGAAGAAAGTAAGCGTTTATATAGGTAGGAAGTTATGAAAATATAGAAGGTAGTTCATTTGTTGGAGAGGAAAGGGGTCAGATGTAAAGTGAATAGGACTATTATGTAATACTAGTAAAATGCCAGTCAAAAATGACGGTATCATGTCTCTCCCCCCTTCCCAGTGTCTCCCCCTTCCCTCCCCTGTAGCTTCCCCACCTGTGTCTCTTCCCCCCTTCACTCCCCTGTGTCTCTCCCTCCTTCCCTTCCCCGTGTCTCTTCCTTTCACCTTCCCTCACCTGTGTCTCTTTCTCGCCCTTCAATCCACTGTGTCTCTTTCTCCCTCTCCCCTCCACTCCCCTGTGTCTTCCTCCTTCCTCTCCTCTCCCCTGTGTCTCTTCCACCCCTCCCCTGTGTCTTTTCCCCCTCCCCTCCATCTCATCCCCTCTCCACTCCTTTGTCTCTCTCCCTCTCCTGTGTCTTCCTGCCCCATCCACTGTGTCATCCTCCACCCTCCCCTGTGTCTTCCTCCCCTTCTCCCTTGTTTCTTCCTCCCCCTCTCCCCTGTGTCTTCCTCCCTCTTCCTCCTCTGCAGCTTGTGGCTTTTGCCGCGAGCTGTGCATGCGCAGCTTGTATGGACTTAGGAAGTAGTGGTAAGTGTGTATGCTCTGATGGAGCATTACACACTTACAAGAATTATTATAGTTGATTGTATCTACCCTAGTGGACAGATAATGTAACCTGCAGATGGGAATATCAGGAGACAAATATTTTAAACACAGCTTCAATAAAATTAGCTCATAAGAGAATAAAAGAGGAGTGGAGGACATGAATGGTGAGATGGTTATGTTTTAGACAAGAAGTGGAAAAGTTGAGACGAAGAGCTTGAGGAAATGGCAAAGTGATATTAGGAAGAAGAAGAAGGCAAGAGAAAACATTCTGTTAATGGTTGATAGGAATCTTAGCTCAGCTGTGTAAGTTTGTTGCAATTGTAGCTAGTAGCCAGGAAGAGAGACCAGGGAGACACGGTGTAACAAGATGGGATCTTAGCTGAGCTGTGTAAGTTTGTTCCAATTGTTGCTAGAAGTCAGGTAGAGAGAACAGGGAGACACGGTGTAACAAGATGGGATCTTAGCTGAGCTGTGTATGTTTGTTCCAATTGGAGCTAGAAGTCAGGTAGAGAGAACAGGGAGACACGGTGTAACAAGATGGATTGTTAGCTTAGCTGTGTAAGTTTGTTGCAATTGTAGCTAGTAGTCAGGAAGAGATACCAGGGAGACACGGTGTAACAAGATGGGATTTTAGCTTAGCTGTGCAAGTTTGTTGCCATTAATTCCCCATTATAGTGACTTGTCCCACATGGACTCAATCTGTCCAAATAATAGACACTATTATAGATACAAATATATATATATATATAGTTTGTAGTTTCTTATTGTATCATTGCAGACTTCATACTGTTGACATAAATTGTCAGTTGTTGAGATAAGGTATATTTTACACGCTATACCCTTGTGCAATATCAAGAGACAATGTGCATTGAATTAAAATTCCTTTAAAGGAACAGATCTCACAGTGGATGACATAAAAACTTTATACATGGCCAATAACAGGTGCCCAGGCATTGTGCAAAATACAAAATATCTCAACGAGAAAGCTCTAATTAAATAAGCATTTTTAATAATGCCTTATGTGTTAAGCCCATCAGTACCTTCAAAGGCAACCGACATTGGTAAAAAAAACTTTGTTTGGGAGTGAACACCACATAAGGTAACATATATGTACAATTCCATAAAATTACCTCTATCTATAAACATAATCCTACAATGGGGGAAAATGTATTTGATCCCCTGCTGATTTTGAAAGTTTATCCACTGACAAAGAAATGATCAGACTATAATTTTAATAGTAGGTGTTTTATAACAGTGAGAGACAGAATAAGAAAAAAAAAAAATAACGCATGTCAAAAAGGATATAAATTGAGTTGCAGGTCAATGAGGGAAATTAGTATTTGATCCCCTATCAATCAGCGTGATTTCTGTCTCCCAGGTGTCTTTTATACAGGTAGAGATTATGAACACTTTCTTAAAGGGAGAGCTCCTAATCTCAGCTTGTTACCTTTATAAAAGACACCTGTTCACAAAAGCAATCAATCAACAGATTCCAAGCTCTCCACCATGGCCAAGACCAAAGAGCTGTCCAAGGATGTCAGGGACAAGATTTTAGACCTAAACCAGGCTGGAATGGGCTACAAGACCATCACCAAGCAGCTTGGTGAGAAGGTGACAACAGTTGGTGTGATTATTTGCAAATGAAAGAAACACAAAATAACTGACAGTCTTCCTTGGTCTGATGCTCCATGCAAGATCTCACCTTGTGGAGTTTCCATGATCATTAGAATGGTGAGGAATCAGCCCAGAACTACACAGGAGGATCTTGTTAATGATCTCAAGGCAGCTGGGACCATAGTCACCAAGAAAACAATTGGTAACACACTACGCCATGAAGGACTGAAATCCTGCAGCACCCGCATGGTGCCCCTGCTCAAGAAAGAACATGTACAGGACCGTCTGATGTTTGCCAATGAACATCTGAATGATTCAGAGGAGAACTGGGTGAAAGTGTTGTGATTAGATGAGACCAAAATCGAGCACTTTGGAATCAACTCAACTCGCCGTGTTTGGAGGTGTAGGAATGCTGTCTTTAACCCCAAGAACATCATCCCCACCGTCAAACATGGAGGTGGAAACATTATGCTTTGGGGGTGTTTTTCTGCTAAAGGGACAGGACAACTGCACCGCATTAAAGGGAAGATGGACGGAGCCATGTGCCATCAAATCTTGGTTGAGAACCTCCTTCCCTCAGCCAGGCCATTGGAAATGGGTTTTGGATAGGTATTCCAGCATGACAATGGCCCAAAACACACTGCCAAAGCAACAAAGAAGTGGCTTAAGAAGAATCACATTAAGGTCCTGGAGTGGCCTAGCCAGTCCCCAGACCTTAATCCCATAGAAAATCAGTGGGGAGAGCTGAAGGTTCAAGTTGCCAAACATCAGCCTTGAAACCTTAATTACTTGGAGAGGATCTACAAAGAGGAGTGGGACAAAATCCCTCCTGAGATGTGTGCAAAAGTGGTGTCAAACTACAAGAAACGTCTGACCTCTGTGATTGCCAACAAGGGATTTGCAACCAAGTACTAAGTCGAAGGGGTCAAATACTTATTTCCCTTATTGACCTGCAAATAAATGTATTACATTTTTGACATGCATTTTTCTTGTTTTTTTTTTTTTTTGTCAGTGGACAAACGTTCAAAATCAGCAGGGGATCAAATACTCCCCCCCCCCCCCCCCCCACTGTAGGTACAAAACATTGAATATGGCATTTAGGATCTGTTGGAATGGGGTGAATGCACCAGCTAGAAGACGATTGAGGAGTTATTTGCATTAGTGAAAGTGGGTGAAGATAAGAGATTGAATAAGCAGTGTTGAAACAGAGATAATGATAGAGGAACATATTTTGAGGATATTGTAGATATGGCACCAATAGGTGAGACTGACTAAAGATATATGATTAGTGAAAAAGAAGGTAGGACCAGGGTGACATTATAAGAGATAGAATGGGAAGCAGATATTAAAAACTGGAATTGCGGAGAGCAGGAAAGAAAGAATAGTATTCCTGTTTTCAATGGATTAATGAGGAGAGATCAAGTTTCCATCCAATAATTAATAAAAGTGAGAAAAGAAGAGACACAAAAGGATAAATCCAGGTGATTCTAGGGAAAGAGAAGAAGGTAATCGGCAAAGAAATAACAATAGATATTTTAGGAAAAAATAAGGTTTTCTAAGGGTGATATGTAGAGGGAGAAAAGCAGAGGTCTGATAATTTATCCCTTAGACACACCATGCAAGATACATTTTTAAATGTATAATATATACTTCATATACTTTGATGACCAGAACAGAATATGAGATATTACATCAAATTATTAAAAGACGGCAAACAGTGCACAAAATTGAAACAAAATCAGTAAAATGCATTGTATTGGAAGAGAAATTAGCAGCATAGTTTAACCACATGTAGCGCAGCGAGCCCGCAAGAACTGTGTCCCTCGCAAAGCGACAGACGCAGTTCCCCGCAAATGCGGGTCCTCGCGAAGCGAGGGCCCGCATTTGCGGTGATGGAGCATCCCAACATCCCCGCAAATGCGGATCCTCGCGAAGCGGGGGTCCGCATTTGCGGAGGTGGAGGCTCAACGTCGGCTGTGTTAACACACACATACACACACACGACTTTTTAACAAAATAAACCCAACCTCCCAGCCAACAAAAACCCAACAAAGTCCCCGCAAATGCGGATCCTCGCGAAGCGAGGGTCCGCATTTGCGGTGGTGGGAGCATCCCAACATCGGCTGTGTTAACACACACATACACACAACTTCATAACAAAAAAAACTTAAAGTCGCCTCACACCCGCTTACACCCAGACGCAAGAAACAGTAAAAAAGGCCCCTCACACGCTCTTAACACACATACGCACGACTTAGAAACAAAGACACTGCGTCGTACACGTAAAAGCTAACCGCGTCTATCGCAAAAAAATACGACATCATCGCAACAACATACGGCCACATCGGAAAAAAATACGGCCGCGAAAGACCCATTCCAACCGCCGCGCATCAAAACATCACAAACACAAGAAATAAAAACAATGAACACATAAAAAGCTTACTTACAGCACGGGGGGGCATCCGGCACCTCCAAAAGATAATTTACACGTCCATTTAAGTCCAAAACAAAGAGTTTAAACTGCCGAAAATCGGCAAAGCGAGAGAAAAAATGGCAGCCGAACAAAACGAAAACGAGGCTTCAGACGTAACTACACTACACTTACTCGCAATAATGAAACACATACTATGCGGAACGGATCACACTCATATTAAACACCATTTTAACCACTACTACGCACAAAATGGCGGATGGAACGCAAATTGTAAGCTGGAACGCAAATAGCGCATGCGTATTGCGTTCTAACGGTCTAACTTTCCAGAATGTTCTACAAGTTTAGAAATACTGCCTATTTGACAGAGAAAAATACATTTCTACTCAGGTGATGAACAGAGTGACTTCAGACATAACTGCTGCTAAAACTTGAGAAGACAATTATTTCCTAATTTAATACTTTACATTGTGCAAATTACAACTGAGAGGTAAGCTATAATATATTACATTTTATTATCAAGACAGGACATAAAAAAAAAAAATTAAATAGGAAAATGAGATTTATGTAGTGACATGTGACACGCACATTTATGTCTATCATGTATACTCACATGTCCCAGACACATTTATGTGTGTAGGCCCCCCCAAAAAATAAGGTTCATTTAACAAAACAACAACAACAAAAAAAAAATCAAAAAGAGGTTTATGTATACTGACATGTGACACGCACATTTATGTGTATTGCCCCTGCAACAAAATTATCTTAAAACAAACTAATTAAACAACTACATTTAAATGACATTAGAAAAAAATAAGTTGGGAATATTAAAATATGACTCATGTATACTGATATGTGACACGCACATATATGTGTATCATCTATAGTCACATGTCACACATTTATGTATGTTGGCCAAAAAAAAAAATAAGGTTCATTTAACAATTAAAATATGATTCATGTATAGTGATATGTCACACGCACACAAAAAAATTACTTTCAACTATGGAAATGTGCTTTATGTTTGTGACATATGTGTGTAGCCACCACCGAAAAATAATGTTAATTGAAAATAATTACAGAAGTATATTTAAATGACATTAATTTACTGCAATTCAATAGATCACCTAAAGCTTAATCTTTCTACTTTTTTTAATATTCAAACAGACTCTGCATCAACAGCGTCACTCAACAATTTGCACCGTGCATTGTGAAGCACAATCCCTTTTAAAGAACACCAACAAAGAAGAAGAGGTAAGATACAAAAATACATTAAATGCTGAAAAGGCCATGCTTTGCTAAATAAAAAATAATAATTATATTATTCACTATTTCACTTTCTTTTTCAAATAGACACTACAAGAAAACCGGCGGATTAAGATTGCCAGGAGGGGACCCTCTGTCATTCGACACTTCAATCAAGGTAAAGTATTAAGTATAAAAAAGAACCGAACCATGAGCCTCATTCAATTGCGAGTTGGCCAATTGAATAGGGCTCTATATAAGCACATAACAGATTTTTTAGACAGACATTTTTAGTTACTGAACTTCTAACCACAATCAAGGTCTTCACTAACTAAAAACTTCTGTCAAAAAATATGTTATGTGCTTATATAGAGCCCTATTCAATTGGTCAAAACGCAATTGATTCAGGACCTAAATATGTTTAATGGCCGAGGGCCTCATTCAAATGTGATTTGCCCATTTCAATAGGGCTCTATATAAGCACAGAGCATATTTTTTTACAGAAGTTTTTAGTTAGTGAAGACTTTGCTTTTGGATACAAGTTCACTAACTAAAAACTTCTGTAAAAAAAGATGCTCTGTGCTCATATTGAGCCCAATTCCATTGCGAAAAACGAAATTCAATGAGGCCCTGACAATATAACAAATCCAGCAACCAAAGGCCCTCATTCAATTGATATTTTGGACAATTCAATAGGGCTCCAAATAAGCACATTTCGAACCCTATTGAATTGGCCAAACTGCAATTGAATGAGGGCCAAAGTATGCAACATATGGTACACACAAAACAGGATTGTAACAAACACATAGCAAACTAAATTCATATTCTTTTTCAATGTTTAACAACCTATAAGCATTAGAAAAAACACTACATAAGTATAACAAAAGTAGTGCCCATCAAACGGGATTGTACGAAAACTCACACAAACACATAGCAAACTACATTTAAATTCTTATTTAATGTTTAACAACCTATAAGCCTTAGAAAGAAGCCTAAATAAGCATACCAACATTGGTGCGCACCAAACAGGATTGTACGAAAACTCACACAAACACATAGCAAACTACATTTATATTCTTATTTAATGTTTAACAACATATAAGCATTAAAAAAAACCATAAATAAGCATACCAACAGTGGTGCGCACCAAATTGGATTGTATGAAAACTCACACAAACACATACCAAACTACATTTATATTCTTATTTAATGTTTAACAACCTATAAGCCTTAGAAAGAAGCATAAATAAGCATACCAACAGTGGTGGGCACCAAACAGGATTGTAGAAAAACATAGAAATAATGTCATTTTTTAGTTAATACAAATACATTCAAATAAAATAACATTTTCATTTTTATTTTATAACAGATACTGCGTCAAGAACATCGGACCAGGAGTTTCAACTGAAGACCAGACCAGCGGACGAGGACTTTCAACAGAGGACCAGACCATTGGACGAGGACTTTCAACAGAGGACTACACCATCGGACGAGGACTTTCAACAGAGGACCAGACGATTGGACGAGGACTTTCAACACAGGACCAGACCATCAGACGAAGGCTTTCAACACAGGACCAACAAAGATTCTGCTTGAAATCAAACTTCAATCAAGGTACAGTATAACAAATAAAAAAAGATAAAAATTAATTAATATTCTTCTTTAATGTTTAACCACCTATAAGCCTTAGAAAAAAGCCTAAAGAAGCATACCAAAAGTGGGGCGCACCAAAAAGGATTGTAGAAAAACACAGAAATAATGGCATTTTTTCATTAATACAAAGACATTCAAATAACATAACATTTTCATTTTTATTTTATAACAGATACTGCGTCAAGAACATCGGAACAGGAGTTTCAACTGAGGACCAGACCATCGGACGAGGACTTTCAACACAGGACCAGACCATCGGACGAAGGCTTTCAACACAGGACCAACAAAGAATTTTGCTTGAAATCAAACTTCAACCAAGGTACAGTATAACAAGTAAAAAAAGAGAAAAAAAAATAAAGATCTTAGCTTTGCATCGATGTCAACAGAAAATAAAACTTAAAATAAACCACCGGTAACTATAACTGTTGAAAAAATATACACATTTTTCATCTATCTCTTATTTGTCTTTTAGGGCCAATAATCTTTAACAGTAAATACAAACTTCAATGTAACCTTAAAAAAAAAATTGCATAGTCCAAAAAAGTCTAAAAACACAGAATCTATACAATTTGTCATTGTAACATTCCAGTCCTAAACCCTAATTTAATTGCCATTTGACAAATTGAATAGTGCTGTAAATAAGGACATACCATCTTTTTGAAAATACCTTTTTAGTTACTGAAACACTTGCTTTTGGATACATGTTTAATAAATAAAAACTTCTTTAAATAATTATCTGATGGCCTTATTAGACCTCTATTCAATTGACCGCATTGAAATTGATTAAGTATAAAATGTAAACACACTGTTGATAACAATTTGTCATGAAAAACAACTTAACATCTCAAAATAAACTAATGATACATTATTTTATTTTTGCAGATTAACATGGCTGATAACGAGAGTAAACAAGAAAAGAAAAGACGCCAAGCTAGAGAACGACGACAGAGAGCAGACAGCCAGCAGACACCGGAGAAGAAGGAAATTCGACGAGAAAAAGAACGCAAAAGAATTACAAGCAAAAGACTGTCACCTGTAGAAATTAAAGATATGTCAAAAAAAGCAACAAAGAAAATAAAGCATTTACAACCTGTTGCTCAAACATCAGATGACATTTTACCTGAAAAAATACAACAGATACCAAAAAAAGCAACAAAAAAACAAAGCATTTAGAACCGGTTCATGAAACATTGCATGACATTTTACCTCAAACAATACAACATATACCAAGAAAAGCCACGAAAAAAACAAAGCATTTAGAACCTGTTGTTGAAACATTATATGACATTTCACCTGATGAATATGAAAGTCAAAATCCTATATGCTTTGCAAATTGTCCTCTACTCAAGTCTTTAGCAGTAGAGGTTCATAGTTGTGGGGACATGACTACTCAATGTCAGTTTTGTGAGGCTTATTATTTTAAACAGGAGAGACCCAGAGATGGCCAATTTATTAGTTGCTGTCAAAAAGGCAAGTTCAAACTTCCAGAAAGGAAACAATTTCCTCTCTATTTACAAAACATTATGACTGAACCTACTTTTCCAAACTACAAAAATTTTAAAACAAACATAAGATCCTACAATAGTGCCATATCCTTTGCATCCATGGGGGCAACATTAGCTGCTAATGTACCAGGACATGGTCCTTACTGTTTTAAAGTCCAAGGACAAATTTATCATCGCACTTCCCATTTACATCCAGAGGAAGGAAATCAAAGAAAATTCGCTCAACTATATGTTCTAGATACAATGGAAGCTGTTGACCAACGTATGCAGATGGAAGAAAATAAAAAATGCTTACACAGTGTTTTTATAGAGCTAAATAACATTATGGACAACAATCCCTACAGTAAAGCTTATAAAAAATTGGAAGAAGTAGAAAATTAACAACTACTTCATGCACAAAGACATCAATTACCAATGCCGAAGGTTAATATGGTGCTTAAAAGAGACAGACATACTGATAAACGTCGTTATAACTTGCCAACATCAAATGAGGTTGCAATGGTGTTTCAGAATGATGAAGGAGAACCACCATTTCAAAGAGACATTCGAATATATCCCAGAAATGAGGAGCAACTGTTCATTAATATGAGTATCTTAAGTCCAAATTTAGATCCAATGACATATCCCATCTTTTTCCCACACGGAGAAGCAGGTTGGCAACCAAAATTAACTCTTCCCAGTTACCCAAATGCTAAAGCCAGAATCCGAAATAATGTTTCTATGCTTGAATTTAAAGTAGCTCAAATTGCCATTCGCAATGTATTTAATCCAATTTTATGTTGTGGGAAACTAACACAACAATGGATTATTGATTCATATTTGCAAGTTGAGGCAAATAATTTAAACTTTATCAAATATCAACAAGATAAACTCTGTGTAGAACAATATTCTGGATTAATGGACTATATTGCTGACGTGGCTACAAGCAGAGACATGACAGATGGCAAAGCCATCATTTTACCATCTTCCTTTCAAGGATCTCCTCGGAATATGAGAGAAAGATACAATGATGCTATGGCTATTGTCACTAAATTTGGCAAACCCGATTTATTTGTGACATTTACATGTAATCCACAATGGCCAGAAATTACACAAATTCTACTTCTTGGACAAACTGCTTCAGATCGACCAGATTTAGTAGCCAGAGTTTTTAAGATTAAATTAAATGAATTAATACGTGACTTCACTATAAATCAGTTATTTGGCAAATGTCTTGCTTATGTATATACCATTGAATTTCAAAAAAGAGGCCTTCCACATGCACATCTTCTAATAATACTTCAAGAAAAAGATAAATTAGATACTTCGGACAAAGTGGATGCAGTCATTGTTGCTGAACTACCAGATCCAGAACTATATGGTAGACTATATGAGATTATTACTCATCGCATGATTCATGGACCCTGTGGTGACCTTAATCCACAATCACCATGTATGGAAAATAAGAAATGTTCCAAAGAATTTCCAAAAGATTATAGAGACAAAACATATGCCAATTGTGATGGATATCCACTTTATAAAAGAAGAGAAGGAGATAGTGCCATTATTCGTGGGAAAAAAGTGGACAATAGATATGTAGTACCCTACAATCCACATTTACTCATGAAAGTACAACGCCCACATCAACGTAGAAGCCTGCACTTCCATCAAATCCATTAAATATGTCTACAAATATATTTACAAAGGTTACGATGCAGCTACTGTAGTCGTCAAAAGTGCAGACAACCCTGAAAGTAGTGAGTTAGTACATGATGAACTTGCATCTCATGTAGATGCTCGCTATGTCAGTGCGCCAGAAGCTATGTGGCGGCTTTTAAAATTTGAAATGCATGATAGATCACATGCAGTATATAGGTTAGCAGTACATTTGCCACAACGACATTTAGTCTATTTCCATGCTGGAAATGAAATGAATGCATTGACCCAAAGTGAAGATCGTCACACTACACTAACTGCATTGTTTGCATTAAATTCCACTGATGCTGAAGCAACACAATACTTATATATTGAAATTCCATATCACTATGTTTTTGTGAATGGATTATGGAGACCAAGAAAAACCAGAGGCAAAAAAATTATTCCAAGAATTTACCCAGTCAGTCCAAGAGATGTTGAACGTTTTTGCTTACGGATATTACTTTTAAATGTTCCAGGAGCACAAAGTTTTGAACAATTAAGAACTGTTAATGACATTGTATATGAATCCTTCCATTTAGCTGCAACACATAGAAACGTACTCGCTGATGATACAGAGTGGGAAAGATGTTTAGAAGAAGCAGCACAATGTCAAATGCCACAACAGATGAGAGAACAATTTGCTTTTATTTGTATCTTCTCAAATGCTCCAAATGCATTAGCTTTGTGGGAGACTTTTAAAAGTAATATGGCTGAAGACTTTATGCGACGATACAATGAACCCATTGCACACTTAAAAGCGTTAATGGAAATCTAAGAAGTCTTTTTAACTCATGGATTAAGTTGTGCAAGTTTTAATTTGCCTGATCCAGGTCTTATAGATGACATTAACTTTGAAGACTATGACATTCAACTACAAGCAGAAAGAACAGAAGAAAGACTTGCAACTTTAAATACACTACAATTGCAAGCATTTCATGCCATTAAAAATGCAATAGATGATGACATGGTGACAGAGCGTTATTTCTATCTTGATGGACCTGGCGGATCAGGAAAAACATATTTGTACAATTTATTAATGAGTTCAGTACGAGCACAAGGAAAAATAGCAATGGCGTTTGCCACTACTGGAATTGCTGCACTTTTATTACAAGGTGGAAGAACTGTTCATAGTGGATTTAAACTGCCAGTGCCTATTTTAGAAAATTCTGTGTCAGATATTCGCATGACATCCTTACAAGCAAAGAAATTGAAGAAATGTAAATTAATTATAATAGATGAGGCCACAATGATGTCATGCTATGCCCTCCAATGTATTGACCGTTTGCTTCGTGAAGTCATGGAGAATATTTTTCCATTTGGTGGAAAGGTAATGTTGTTGGGTGGCGATTTTAGACAAACATTACCTGTCGTTGTACATGGAAATCAAACTGACATTATCGAAACCTGTATCAAGTCAAGCACAGTATGGAAACATTTTACCCATCTTCAACTGAAACAAAATATGAGATCAGAAGGCCAAACTGATTTCAATGATTGGAGAAGGCAGAACAGAAAAAATATTACATTTACCTGACGACACTGTAGAGATCCCACCTCATATGATTTGTCAACAAGATATTATATCGGCTATATTTGAAGGGAGCATAAATAACGAAGAATATTCCGAGCTTGCCAACCAAGTTATACTGACGTGTAAAAATAAAGATGCATTAATACTCAATAATGAAATCTTAAAAAAAATTAATGCACCACAAAGAAATTATCACAGTGCTGATTCTGTACTTGCTGATGACAACGAAAGTCAGGCAAACTTTTCAACTGAATTCATAAACTCTCTAACTCCTTCTGGAATGCCACCACATATTTTGCAGCTAAAGAAAGGTGCAATTATCATGTTACTGCGAAATATGAACCCCAAAAAAGGCCTATGCAATGGCACAAGATTAATTGTTCAACAATTAAAGGACCATTTTATAGATGCTGAAATTTTAACTGGGACCCATAAAGGAGAGAGAGTTTTCATACCAAGAATAGATTTAGCACCAAGTGAAAGTAGTCTCCCTTTTATACTTCAAAGAAGACAATTTCCCATTATTATGGCATTTGCCATGACCATTAATAAATCACAAGGTCAAACTTTCAAATATGTGGGTATTTTCTTGGAAGAACCAGTATTTGCACATGGTCAATTGTACGTTGCGTTGTCACGGTGCAAAAATCCACAGGCTATTAAAGTTTACATTGAAAACAATGAAAGTCAAGGTGATTTATTAGAAGATGGACTAAAAACATTGTCTACTATGAAGTACTATAACTTTGCAGGATACAAATTAAAGATGCCAACATTTTTTAAAAGCATTCCAAAATACATAACAATTGGTTGTTTAATTCAGTCATAATTAATGGAAGTACTGTTTATGAATGATTCGCCTCACAAAATACTTGCCTTGCATTGTTAGTAAAAATTATGTTAAAATGTGAAGGAACTATGTTAATGTTTCTAATGTTACAAGTTTAAAAAATATATTTTCAAGTTATTTCATTCAACAGATTACAAAGTGGATGTTAAGAGGTCAAGCACCTTTTAAGTCACAATGTAAATATTGTCTGTTATCTTAAGATTACTACCTAGATTAATGTTTATCGACAGTTTATGTGGTCAGTAATGAATTACTTTAATTACGTACGTTTTAAGGAGAGTTTTTACTGTATGCCTTCCTCTACATTCAATGTATATTCAAGTTAACAATTATTGTGATACAAAATTGCATGTTAATACTGATTAATTTAAAGGTCAACTGTTTTTACATTCAAATGTTAATACTTTTAATAAAAAATTAGGTTACAAAATGTATTCACTATGTTCCTATTTATAATGTTCAAAATTATACCAATGTTTTGTCAACTTCTAAACTTACATAAAAAATAAAGTTCAAGTTTAAAAAGATATACTTTGAAGGTTATTGCTTACATATATTTTAAACTTCATGTTAAAATTCGGGACGTTTCATGAAGGCTTTTTACTTTTTGCTTTCCTATTCATTCAATGTATATTAAAGTTAACAATTCTTCAGATACAAATTACATTTTAAAAAACCATTACATCAACATTTTACAAAAATACACGTTCATATTAAAATACTTACAAGTGTCAAAAATATATGTTAATAACTTAACAACTTGACAAACATATACATCACATTGCCGTCATTTTTTGAAGGGCAAGTCGCTAGTCACATATATAGTTGTGAGCATGTGTTTTGTTGCTAACAATGCAGGCTCGCATAGTGAGCCTGCGGCCCTCGCAAAGCGAGGGCCGCAGTTGCTGGCATGGAGCACAAAGTGCCGGCTGAAACGCAAATTTAAGGCTGGAACGCAAATAACGCGTTCTAACGGTTTCAACCACCTCAAAGTTTATAAATACTGCCCACTTTCCAGAAAATTCTACATTTCTCCTCAGGTGATAAACAGTGTGACTGGACAGTTCACTGCTGCCGTTACTTCAGAAAAGAATTACTTCCCAATTTACAACTTCACAATGTGCAAATTCCAACTAAGAGGTAAGCTATAATATATTTAATTTATTAAAAAAGACCCCAAAAAATACAAATTAAAAAAAATCCCCATTTCAAACATTGACACGAAAGACGTCATTCATGCATTGTCAAATTTCAAATACATGAATAAATTGTTACAAGGACTGGAATTTGATAAATGGCTAGTGGATATAGTTAAAGCTATAATTGGTAACCAAATCTAATTACAATAGGATATGATATTATCTAAAAGATATATATCTTGCACACCCAAAATATGTGATACAATATAAAGGGGAGACATGGAACTGTCCGCATGCATATATAAATACTATTGTATGTCCTTAATTACAGATATTATCCTATTGGATGGTTTTTATAATGGTTAAAATAGTTTCCCTCATATGGCAAATAAATTTGCTTAATCCTTGGGAAGCTATAACCTATTTAATAGCTAAAACCAAATGTTGTATAAAACAACAAAAAACGCAGAAAAAAGATAAGTGCAAGCACTATACGGTTGGGAAAAAAGTGGATTAAACAAATAATGAATATACTACATTACTTGTCAATGTATAAGAGGGGGTGAAAAAAGACTAGTCGTTTAAATCAAGGCTAATAAGAAGACATTGCCAGTGTCATCCATATTTATCCGCCACTTGATCATAAATGCACAACATGCAATTCTAGGTGGCGTATTAAGCCTAAATACTATTAGTGAATACTATTTGCTAGCTGCAAATTATACTTTATTTATATCACGCTCTCAATTGAATGTAATATACCACAACCTAAGTGAATGCACTTATCTTTTTTGAAGTAGTCCCTATGGCTCGTTTCACCCTGCTTAGGGCTTACTCATGGGTTAATGAACTTCATTATCATTGTGCTTTTATAGCACTTTCTATCCACTTATTGCCTGTATTAAAAACAACCTCATTGGTCTGTTGAGAAACGTGGTGACGTGGCGCGTATTGCCGCGTCATCACGCTATACGTATATTACCATTAATTCGCTTCTTCACTATTCATGCTTGTAATACAATTACATGATGACGCAGCAACGCTGTAAGCGTCACCGCGTCATCACGTTGTACACATAATGCCAACCATTCACGTATTTGCCATCCATGTCCATCATGGAGTAGTATGATGATATGAACTGTATAAGTGTACGCTTTACTTCCTTAAATAGCAACGCTAATGCGTGTTCATTAGTTCCTAGTTGCTTAATACATATTAAATTGGTAAGCCAATAGATTGACACTAATTACGTCAATCAAACATTGAAATCAAAAATTATATATATGTATGCTTAAAGGAATATTACCGGGCTAACCATATAAATTGGACATATTTTTACATAAGGACAATTGCATATCTCCCCTCCCACTAAAGTGTGAACTTACTAATAAATGAAAAAGGTGAAAGTAACTAGATGTGAGACTAATTACTGTTCTACTAAGAGAAGAGTAGCTTACTGTGTGTTGTTATTGATTGGTGGATGATAAATAGGTGATTGGAATATGATAAGTGAAAGAGTAACTTGCTGTGTGTATTGTTAAAAGGTGAATAATAAATGGTAATTAGATATGTTGAGTGGAGTAAAAATGTAATATTATGTGTTGGGCTATTGACGGTGTGAGAATAAAGGGGAACTACCTATAACTAAGTGAAACGTAATCAATAAATGCTGCCAAATAATAAAAAAATAAATCTATAAACGGAGATATTATTGGCCATAAATAATATATGATGCTCTTTTATTTTATAAGGAGGGTCCTTTATTGTTATATAGGTTCGTAGGGTGTAAAATAACGTTCAATCTTGTTTTAAAGGAAAGCTGAATATGTAAAGCCTTCATTAAGTCCTCGAGGGCTCTGTGTATCTAATTCAAATATCCATTTGCTCTCCAATTTAAGCAATGCTTTATCCAGATCTCCTCCTCTAGTTACCTGTTGAATATGATCTATCACTGAAAATGTCATGGTGCAGGGTTTATTACCATGAAATAATTTTATATGGCGAGATACAGGATTATCTAACTCTTTGATAATTGCATATGTGTGCTCTAATATGCGTCTTCTTAATTGGCGTATTGTTTTTCCCACATATAACTTGGGGCATGGACATGTAATTATATAAATGACATGTGTGGAACTACAGTTAAGAAAATTTCTGATTGGATAATTAATTAGGGTACTTGGATCAACAAACTCTTTACTTGGCTTAATAAATTTACAAGCTTTGCATCTTCCACATCTAAATAACCCTTTTACGGGGGAGAGCCATGATGTTTTACTCGTGTTTGAAGATTTGTAAAAGCTCCTTACAAGTTCGTCTTTAATACTCTTACGGTATGTGATGGGTGCTGTTTCTGGGAGGCTTGATTGTAAATTTGGGTCATGTCTGATTATGTGCCAGTGTTTATTTAGCACCTCTTTGATCTCCTTCCAATCCTTCCCAAATGTCATTATACATCTTATCTGGTTGTCCTTCTGTAGTTCTTTTTTGGTATATAAAAGATCTTTTCTATCTGATTCCAGAGCTCTTTTGTATGCCCTTTTCAAGATACGGTTTGGATAGCCGCGAGCTTTGAATTTCTTCCTAAACTGATCAGCTTGATTTTTAAAATCCACTGAATTATTACAGTTCCTTTTTATTCATAAATATTGACTTATAGGAATACCTGACTATAAAGCTCTTGGGTGTTGACTAGACCATTTTAATAAAGAGTTGGTCGCTGTTGGTTTCGTATATGTCAATGTATTTATTTTTCCTATGTGATCTTTTGTTATTATAAGATCGAAAAATTCGACCTTGTCTTTATTTACCACATAAGTAAATTTAAGGCCCAGGGGATTTTGGTTCAATTCCGTCATAAATCTACCAAATTCCCATGCATCTCCTGTCCAAAATAACAATATTTTATCGATAAATCGATGCCAGGTGAGGATTTTTTCACTGTATTTAGACATATTGTCTGTAAATACATAATTCTTTTCCCAGAATCCTAAGAATAAATTCGCGTAATTTGGAGCACATGGAGTACCCATTGCTGTTCCATTAATTTGGTGGTACCAACGATTGTTGAAAATGAAAAAGTTCTTTGTTAAAACAAATCTGAGAAGAGATATGATGAAATTGTTCATGGTTCTGCACTTAATCGGTTTCATACTTAGATAATATTCCACAGCTTTAATTCCTTGATCATGTGGGATACTGGAGTATAATTGCTCGACATCTATTGATATTAACAGAGTTTCTTCAGGAACTGGGATTTCATCTAAGTATTTTAACAGATCCAATGTATCTTTCAAATATGAAGGAATTGTTGACACAATATCTTTAAGATAGTCATTGACGTATTCGCTGATCTTCTCTGTGAGACATCCATTTCCAGACACAATCGGGCGGCCTGGTATAGGCCATCTGTTTTTGTGAACCTTCGGTAGTGAATAAAAGGTCGCTGCTCTTGGCCATTTAGGACACAGATGTTCATAAGTGTTTTGATCTATGATCTTTTCTTGTTTTGCTGAATTAAATAAGTGTTTTAACTCTTTTTGAAATTCATACATAGGATTCTTTTGTAAGACTCTATACGTTAAGTCATCTGATAACAATTTATCACACATTTGTAGATATTCTTGTTCTTCCAAGATCACCGTATTTCCTCCTTTATCTGCTGATTTGATTACCACATTACTTTTCTTCAACTCATGCAACGCTTTGAATTCCTGGGTGCTCAAATTATATTTTTCATTTTGGACAGGATTTGAAACAGACTTGAACACACTTTTCAGATCTTCTGTTACCAGATCCAAAAAAACTTGGATATTGGCATATTGTTTAAAATCAGGTGTGAAGGTGGTTTTATTTTTTCTCTTTACTTCATCCAATGAAGGATCATCATCTTTTTGCTCATCCATTAAGGACAACAAGATTTCAAAAGTTTCCTTATCTTCATTATTTACACCCAAATTGGTCAATTCTCTTTCTTTCTTTAAAGCGAAAAATTTCTTTAAATCACAAGTTTTCTTGCAAACAAATTTATATCCTTTACATTTTCAAATAAATTAGAATTTCTTGTGGGTACAAAGGATAGTCCTCTTGACAGTAATGATTTATGAGCACTACTACTCCCTGATGGACATGGATGGCAAATACGTGAATGGTTGGCATTATGTGTACAACGTGATGATGCGGTGATGCTTACAGCGTTGCTGCGTCATCACGTAATTGTATTACAAGCATGAATAGTGAAGGTGCGAATTAATGGTAATATACGTATAGCGTGATGACGCGGCAATACGCGCCACGTCACCACGTTTCTCAACAGACCAATGAGGTTGTTTTTAATACAGGCAATAAGTGGATAGAAAGTGCTATAAAAGCACTATGATAATGAAGTTCATTAACCCATGAGTAAGCCCTAAGCAGGCGAAACGAGCCGTCGGGACTACTTCAAAAAAGATAAGTGCATTCACTTAGGTTGTGGTATATCATTAGGTTTGCAGTTTTTAGGTTCAAAGGTATTTGTACAGTTTTTATTCTTTCCCTTTTTAAAGTTTTAATCGTCGTTTTTTTCAACCAATAAAGTTTATATTTTACTATTGCCCACTTTTTTTGTTATGTGGTATATTACATTCAATTGAGAGGGTGATATAAAGTATAATTTGCAGCTAGCAAATAGTATTCACTAATGGTATTTAGGCTTAATACGCCACCTAGAATTGCATGTTGTGCATTTATGATCAAGTGGCGGATAAATATGGATGACACTGGCAATGTCTTCTTATTAGCCTTGATTTAAACGACTAGTCTTTTTTCACCCCCTCTTATACATTAACAAGTAATGTAGTATATTCATTATTTGTTTCATCTACTTTTTTCCCAACCGTATAGTGCTTGCACTTATCTTTTTTCTGCGTTTTTTGTTGTTTTATACAACATTTGGTTTTAGCTATTAAATAGGTTATAGCTTCCCAAGGATTAAGCAAATTTATTTGCCATATGAGGGAAACTATTTTAACCATTATAAAAACCATCCAATAGGATAATATCTGTAATTAAGGACATACAATAGTATTTATATATGCATGCGGACAGTTCCATGTCTCCCCTTTATATTGTATCACATATTTTGGGTGTGCAAGATATATATCTTTTAGATAATATCATATCCTATTGTAATTAGATTTGGTTAACAATTATAGCTTTAACTATATCCACTAGCCATTTATCAAATTCCAGTCCTTGTAACAATTTATTTATTCATATCAGAGTGTTAAGCACCTAGGAATTTCTATATAGTGATTACCCATTACAAATTTCAAATACAGACATATGTTTATGGGCCCTGCACAAGCTAATCTTAACTCAAACAAATCAAAGAAGTATATTCAAGTGACAATAATTCACAGGAAATAATGCCACAAAAAACAAAAAAAAAATGACACCCCCACATATATAACCTGCAGCTCAATCTTTGCCTTTTTTTCACTATTCAAACAGACTCTGCATCAGCAGCGTCACTCAAGAATTTGCAGCGTGGACTGTGAAAGAGAATCACTTTTAAAGAAGACAAAGAAAGAAGAAAAGGTAAGATACAAAAATACATTACATGCAGAAAAAGACCATGCTTTGCCAAAAGGAAAACAATTAATATTCAATTAACCGTTTACCTTTCTCTTTCAAAACAGACACTACAAGAAGACCTTCCCGTCAATATCAAAAGTCCAACAAAAAAAATAGAAGTCTCAATACAAATTACAGAAAAAACAAAACACCACACTTCAAGAAATATTGCTAACACATATAGAATTCCCAGATAAACACACCTGCATAGGAAAAAACCTTTTAACACAACCCATAACTAAAATACAAGTGGCGGACACAAAACAGGATAGTAGAGCAAACATTAGCAACATATAGAAAATAAACTTACTCTTCCTGTTTACTCTACAACAACCTCTAATCATCACCCATAAGCCAAATGGAGCATCCCAAAAGTGGTTGACACAAAACAAAATAGTACAGAAAATATTACCAACATATAGAAAATAAACTTACTCTTCCTGTTTACTCTGCAACAACCTCTAACCCTCACACAGAAGCCAAATGGGGCATCACAAAAGTGGCGGACACAAAACAGGATAGTACTGCAAATATTCCACACATATAGAAATTTACATTCACATTCCTGTTTAGTTTACAACAACCTTTAACCCTCAGCCAGAAGTGAAGTAGAGCATCCCAAAAGTGGGGGACACAAAACAGCATTGTCCAACAAACAGCATAGTACAGCAAACATTAGCAACATATAGAAAATAAACTTACTCTTCCTGTTTACTCTACAACAACCTCTAACCATCACCCATAAGCCAAACTGAGCATCCCAAAAGTGGTGGACAGAAAACAGGATAGTACAGAAAATATTACCAACATTTAGAAAACTAACTTAACATTTCTGTTTACTCTACAACAACCTCTAACCCTCACACAGAAGCCAAATGGAACATCCCAAAAGTGGCGGACACGAAACAGGATAGTATTGCAAATATTCCCAACATATAGAAAATCACATTCACATTCCTGTTTAGTCTACAACAACATTTTACCCTCAGCCAGAAGCGAAGTAGAGCATCCCAAAAGTGGGGGACACAAAACAGGATAGTCCAACAAACATTGCTAACATATACAAAATGGAACAAACATTACTGTTTAGTCTACAACAAACTGTAACTGAAACCCAGAACAAAAATCCATCAATTTAAAAGTGGCGCACAAAAAACAGCATAGGATAACAAATCATGATAACAGATACACAATTCAAAAAGAAACAATACTGTTTTATGGCCAACAAACTACTACAGTAAAACGATAATACAATTACACCAGTGGTCTACACAAAACACCATACTAATAAATTAGAGCCAGCACTGCACAGTTTCTCACACACTCTAAAATCAATAGAATTTTACACACAACAAAAAAAAACAAAAATGCTAACACATTGCTTTTGAAATAAGTAAAACATGCTGTTGCTTATCAATAAATTCCAATACAATAAAATTTATCTTTCTCTTTTACAACAGACACTGCCTGAAGATTGTTGCACGAAGATTTCAAGCACCGGATCCAATGATATTCATCCTGAAATCAGACTTCCAACAAGGTATTAAAAAAAGAGAAAACAAAATAAACATGTTTGCTGTGCACCAATGTCAAAATGAAAAATAAAAAAAGCAACAACAAACCAACAACAATGACCCCAAAAATCACGATCCTTGAAGAAATATTGTTCACACATTTAAAATTTAGAGACTATTCAGGTTTTACCTACAGCAACCATTAACAGTAAACCCTTACTTCAATCTATCAACCAAAATGTGCCCAAGATTAAACAGGATAGTAGAACAAATACTGATAACACATAAAAAAAATCAACAATAAATTATCTGTTCAGAGCCCTAACCTGCAACATTAAGCCCACAACCTAAACAGACAGAGAAAATAGGATACTACATCAAATATTACTAACACTTACCAAAGAACACTAGCAAGCTTCTTTTCAGACCCTCACCATATAAGCCTAACAGGAAAATCTAAGCCTACAATTAGAACAATCACCTACAGTAAAAATGTAAAAGATCAATATATTACTAACATTCACATCATCAACTCCACACTTCCTTTGCTTCTCCTATTCCTCTAAGCCAACCCTACAAACCTCCAAGATAAAAAGGAGCGTCCACCAAAAAACACCCAAAAAAGAACACATATTAATTTAACACTATAAAGCAACTACATCTACAATGACCTATAATGTAATTCCCTTGGCTCTGCTATGCCTCTAAGCCAAAACTAAAAATCTACAACATAAAAAGAAGCCTCCACCAAAAAAAATAAAAAAAAATAACACATACTAATTTAACACTATAAAGCAACTTCATCTACAATGACCTACTATCACATAGAAACAACGGAAATCTATAATCACAACAGTGTTGCACCAAAAACATTGTACTAACAAAAAACACAAACAAGCACTTCCAAAACAAATTAAAATCACAAACTAAACTAATAATACATTACTTTCATTTACAGATTAAGATGGCTGATAACGACAACAAACAGAAAGAGATAAGACGTCAAGCTAGAGAACAACAACAAAGATGGGCAAACCAGCAGACGCCGGAGCAGAAAGAAATTCAACGAGAAAAAGAACGGAAAAGACTTGCAAGCAAAAGACTATCAGCTGAAAAAATAAAAAACTACACCTAAGAAAGCAACCAAAAAACAAAAGCATTTAGAACCTATTCCTGAAACATCACATAACATTTCCAATGATGAATTACAAACTGAAACTGATATATGCTCTTGAAATTGTCCTTTACTTAAGTCTTTAGCAGTAGAGGTTCATAATTGTGGTGACATATTCTCTCAGTTTTGTGAGGCTTATCATTTTAAACAAGAAAGACCCAGAGATGGCCAGTTCCTTAGTTGCTGTCAAAAAGGCAAGGTCAAACTTCCAGAAAGACAACAATTTCCAACATATTTACAAAACATTATGACTGACCCTACTTTTCCAAACTACAAAAATGTCAAAACAAACATAAGATCATACAATAGTGCCATATCTTTTGCATCTATGGGGGCAACATTAGCTTCTAATGTACCAGGACATGGCCCTTACTGCTTTAAAGTCCAAGGCCAAATTTCCCATTGTACTTCACATTTACATCCAGAGGAAGGAGAGCAAAGAAAATGTGCTCAACTATATGTCCTAGATACAATGGAAGCTGTTGACCAACGTATGCAGCTGCAAGAAAATAAAAAATGCTTACCCAGTGTTTTTATAGAGCTAGATAAAATTATGGCCAATAACCCCTACACTCAAGCTTATAAAGAATTGGCAGAAGTAGAAAAGGAACAACAACTTCATGCAGAAATACATCAATTACCAACCCAAAGGTCAATATAATGCTTAAAAGAGATAGACATACTGATAAACGTTGTTATAATTTGCCAACATCAAATGAGGTTGCAATGGTGTTTCAAAATGATGAAGGAGAACCACCATTAAAGAGAGACATTAGAATATATCCCAGAAATGAGAAGCAACCTTTCATTAATATAAGTATCTTAAGTACAAATTTAGATCCAATGACATATCCAATATTTTTTCCATACGGAGAAGCAGGTTCGCAACCAAAATTAACTCTTCTCAGTTACCCAAATTCTAAAGTACGAGTGAGAAATAATATTTCCATGCTTGAATTTAAAGTAGCTCAAATTGCCATTCGAAATACATTCAATCCAATTTTATGTGGTGGAAAACTAACACAACAATGGAATATTGACTCCTATTTGCAAGTTGAGGCCAATAATTTAAACTTCATAAAATATCAACTACGATAAACTACGTGTAGAACAATATTGTAGATTAATGGATTATGTCGCTGAGGTTGCTACAAGCAGAGACATGACAGTGGTACAGCCATCATTTTATCATCTTCTTTCCAGGGATCTCCTCGCAACATGCAAGAAAGATACAATGATGCCATGGCAATTGTCACCAAATTTTGGAAACCAGGTTTATTTATTACATTTACATGTAATCCGCAATGGCCAGAGATTACCCAAAATTTACTTATTGGCCAAACTGCTTCCGATAGACCAGATTTAGAAGCCAGAGTTTTTAAAATAAAATTAAATGAATTATTTGGAAAATGTTTTGCTTATGTTTATACACTTGAATTTCAAAAATGAGGCCTTCCACATGCACATCTTCTTATAATACTTCAAGAAAAAGATAAATTAGATACTGGTGACAAAGTGGATTCTGTCATTATTGCTGAACTACCAGATCCAGAACTATATGGTAGACTATATGAGATTGTAACTCATCGTATGATTCACGGACCGTGTGGAAATGTTAAGTGGAAATGAAAATAATAAATGTACTAAAGAATTTCCAAAAGATTATAGAGACAAAACTTATGCCAATTGTGATGGCTATCCATTATATAGAAGAAGAGAAGGACAAACTGCCATTATTCATGCCAAAAAGGTAGACAATAGATATGTGGTACCATACAATCCACATTTACTTATGAAGTATAATGCACACATTAATGTAGAAGCCTGCACTTCCATCAAATCCATTAAATATGTCTACAAATATATTTACAAAGGCTATGATGCAGCTACTGTAGTCGTCAAAAGTTCAGACAATACCGAAAGCACTGAGTTAGTACATGATGAACTTGCATCTCATGTAGATGCTCTCTATGTCTGTGCGCCAGAAGCTATGTGGCATCTTCTAAAAATGTAAATACAAGATCGATCACATGCAGTATACAGATTAGCTGTACATTTACCACAAAGACATTTAGTGTATTTTCATGCTGGAAATTAAACAAATACATTGGCACAAAGTGAGCATCGTTACACTACACTAACTGCATGGTTTCAATTAAATTCAACAGATTCACAGGCAAGACAATTCTTATATATTGAGATTGCATATCATTATGTTTTCGTTAATGGATTATGGAGACCAAGAAAAAGCAGGGGAAATAAAATAATACCAAGAATTTACACTGTCCGTCCAAGAGACCTTGAACGTTTCTGCTTACGACTACTACTTTTAAATGTTCCTGGTGCACAAAGTTTTGAACACTTAAGAACTGTTAATGACATTGTATATGAATCATTTAATTTAGCTGCGCGACATAGAAACTTCCTAGCTGATGATACAGAATGGGAAAGATGTCAATAAGAAGCAGCACTATGTCAAATGCCACAGCAGATGAGAGAACAATTTGCATCCATTTGTATCTTAGATTCACGACAGAATATTAAAAGAAAAAATAATAAATGCTTTAATATTTTTAGGGATCACAACGTTGATTAAAATTGAATAATTTAAAAAAAATCCAGGATTGGACATACAATTTAAAAGAAACACAATGTTGGGAATAGAATAATCACCATATAAGTGTGAATAAATCCTTTTTACATATCACACATTCATGGTATAAATCTATTACTCCATGCAGTATAGTGAGAATAATTCATCAATAATAAAGGGCTTTTGGAACCTTCAATGTCCTGTTTTAATCACCTTATTTAATTACTCTATAATGAAACCAACAGAAAGGCTTATAAGGGGGTTTAGTATAACTCTAATGGTAAACTCTATTAACCCTGTTAAAGGAATAAATACTCCTTCCCTTGGGATTATCCTTATTGAGATCAGTATCGTGGAGTGGGAGCAGTCAGCCCCAAGAGGCAGGCACAAGTATATATTTGTATCATAAGAGTTATACTCCTATCATAAATATGTAAGGTAAGTATCCTGCATAGGCTGAATATAAGTAAATCTCCCCCACTCACTCAATCCTTTCATTAATATTGGGTAAGGACAGGTTAGGGTTCACAATCATTCAAACACTCACACACTGCATAGTAAACAGACAGCTGCGCACTCCAAAGTGGGGATGCACGCAGTGTCGTGCGCCTGACACTTTTCAACGTCACTAGACGTCTTTCTCAAAGGCAAAGCGTGTATGTACGAGGGATCAGCCTATTTAACTAGTTTCCGTTACCATGGATACCTAATATGCGGTGACAGAATAGCATGTATATTGTCACTAAGAGGCAATTAGTTTTAAACGAATTCTAGAAGCTATATTAAGCTTTAGAGAGAAAGAGAATATATTTATGTGTAGTGTTTATAATACAATATAATTGTAAGTATTTGTAGATCATGTTTTATTGCAAACTGAAGCAAATTATATATAAATTGCTTCAGTCTGCAATAAAACAAGTTCTATAAATACATACTATTATTCTCATTATACTGCATGGAGTAATAGATTTATACCACGAATATGTGATATGTAAAAAGGATTTATTCACACTTATATGGCGATTATTCTATTCCCAACATTGGGTTGTGAATTTAAACTGCCAGTGCCTATTTTAGAAACATCAGTGTCGGATAATCGGATGACATCATTACAAGCCAAAAAACTTAAAAAAAAGTAAATTAATTATAATAGATGAGGCTACAATGATGTCATGCTATGCCCTACAATGTATTGACCATTTGCTTTGGGAAGTCATGGATAATACTTTGCCATTTAGTGGAAAGGTAATGTTGTTAGGTGGCGATTTTAGACAAACATTACCTGTCGTTGTACATGGAATTTGAACCGACATTATCGAAAAGTGTATAAAGTCAAGTACACTATGGAAACATTTTACCCTTCTTCAATTACAACAAAATATGAGATCAGAAGGAGAAAATGATTTAAATTGTTGGCTTATTACAATTGGAGAAGGAAAAACAGATCAAATCCCAAAGGTACCTGAAGACACTGTACACATCCCACCTCATATGATTTGCAAACAAGATCTTATATCGGCTATATTCGAAACTACAATAAATAAAGAGGACTATTCTGAACTTGCCAACAAAGTCATACTAACATGCAAAAATAAGGATGCATTGCTTCTCAATAATGAAATATTTTAAAAAATGAGTGCACCACAAAAAAATTATCACAGTGTTGATACTGTACTTGCTGATGACAAAGAAAGCCAGGTTACTGCGAAAGATGAACCCCAAAAAAGGCCTAGGCAATGGGACAAGATTAATTGTTCAACAATTAAAGGACCATTTCATAGATGCTGACATTTTAACTGGTACCCATAAAGGAGAGAGAGTTCTCATACCAAGGATAGATTTGGCACCAAGTGAAAGTAATCTCCCTTTTATACTTCAAAGAAGACAATTTCCCATCATCATGGCATTTGCCATGACCATTAATAAATCACAAGGACAACTTTCAAATCTGTGGGTATTTTCTTAGAACAACCAGTATTTGCACATGGCCAATTGTACGTTGTCTTATCTTGGTGCAAAAATCCAAAGGCTATTAAAGTTTACAATGAAAGTCAAGGTGATTTATTAGAGGATGGACACAATTTTACTAAAAACATTGTCTTCTATGAAGTACTGTCAGTTTCAATCAAACAAACACAATTCATGCCACACAAATTGCAAAGAAAAGTAACAAATCACATCAACCACAATGTAACAACAAAAAACAAAGCAAAAATATAGACAATCTTCGGTTTCTTTCAATAATTAATTTTAATGGCACTCAAAAACTTTTGACAGCACCAATGATTCCATATTAAAATCCATACAATGGCAAAACACACAGAGAACAGTGGTTACACATCGCGGATGAACTTTAATGTCTCTCGTACTCTTTTTAGAGAACCACTTTTCCACAGAGGAATGTGCCATTTTAAACAATTACAACACTAACAAACAAAGCTCAACCATTCAAAACCACCAATTACTAAATAATTCATTACTAATTAATGGAAGTACTGTTTATGCATGAATAGCCCCACAAAGCACTTGCCTTGCATTTTTTTTAAAATTACGTTCAAATGTTAATTAACTATGTTACTGTTTATAACTTTACAACTTTTAAAAAAAATACTTTCAAGTTGGTTAGTTAGACATATTAAAAAGTTGATGTTAACAGCACAAGCACGTTTTCCTACACAATGTAAATGTTGTATTTCATGTTAACTATTAATCCAGGGAGTAATCTGATCGCCAGTTAATGGGGTCAGGAAGGAATTTATTTTTTTCCCGCTTTGATACAATTGGCTATGTTTCAAGGAGGGTTTTTAGTGTTTGCCTTCCTCTGGATTCATTATATATTTTGGTTAACAGTTCTTAATCTACAAGTTGCATGTTAAAAAAACTATTATCTCAAGTTTACAATACTCATTAATCTAATGTTCAACTGTTCTTACATTCAAATGTTACCACTTTTACTAAAAAACTCTTTAACAGTTAGTCAACAACAAAAGACAATGTTCCAAAAACAAACATGTTTAATATAATAATTGTACTTCTTTCGACATAAGAAAAAGGTTACAAGTGTCAAATACGTATATTACCAATCAAACAAATTTACAAACATACACATCTCATTGCTGTCATTTTTTGAGTATAATATACTATAATACTTATGTCCAGTTCTAGTGGCTGGATCTCCAAAAGGATATTAAAATATTAGAAACAATGTTGTGTAGTCTAAAGATATACTGTATATTGGAATATATCCTGACCTTAATATGCATAGCTCAGAGGAAATAAGGTTTACAATGTGCGTTATCTGGCCGGGACTTGCGGGCTTGGCCAATTAAATAGCACCGTAAGTCGTGGATGCCGAGGGCTAGCAGCAGGCCTGCAGACTTATGCCCTACATCCCGTGACTTGAGGGCTTGCAATTGAATGAGGCTCATTGTATTTTGGGGTAAATGCATTACACATTTTCAATTTCACTAAAACTTTGGTGTGTTAATATATATATATATATATATATATATATATATATATATATATATATATTATATATTTATTTATTTTTGTTCTTTGGGAGAGCCCAATTTTTTGGCTCAAGTATTCATTGTTTTTGTCAGGAAGCCAATAAATCTTAGCTGGATCTTATACTGCTGAAAAAAAAGATGCTGATGATTTATTAAATCAATCTGTTTAGGTAAGCAGGGTGTTTGAAAATAACTCTATACAGCTGCATTTTGAACATATATTCATTATAATAATACAATGTTGCATTACTTACAGTATATAATTTAAAGCACCATTATTAGAAAACATTGCAGTTTGAGCACATTTTTATCAAACATAAGAAAAACAAACTGAATTGTGAGAATATATACAGTGAATTGTAGATGAAGATTACTTGCATTCTTCTTAATTATTGAAATATATATTTACATTAGCTCTATTAGTGTTGTAGCTACCTATTAATCTTAATGGCGGAATATTTAGAAACAGACGTTTTCTAAGTTCAAGAACAGGGATTTTTAAAGGTACAATGGATTACAAAATATTATTTTATTTTATATACTGTAATAAAAGCATTTATTAATGGATCACTATATTTAAGAAAACAGCAATTATTAATAAAGTAGGTAACAACAGTAATTGCAACTGTGTACGAAATAAACAAAAATGTTTATTTCTATGAGCACTGAAGATTGATATGTAATGGTGGGAAGATGAAGTAAGAAGGATAATATGGTTTACAGAGTTGGATGAAATAACAAAGGGCCAATTAAAACATGATAAGGATGGAGGGATGAAAAAATGTTGGTGCTGGGAAATTAGCTGATGCTTAAAACAAAAGGTAGTATAAGATATGTGAAACTAAATTTGTGCATTAAAATAACACATTATAGGTTAACGTAACATGTATGCACTGGTGTAGAAAATCTGCTGTTAGCTACCATTACACTACTTCAGTTCCCTATATCATAAAGTTATTAAGCAATTAAACAATTACACAATTAAAAACTATTAATTATCAATTTCCATTTGTGACTTGTCATATACATGGGAACAGACAATGTTGTGCTCAAAGCTGGCCAAAACATAGCCATCAAAAAGCATATAACTCCATTAGAAATAATGTCACAGTCACAAAGGCAGACATGTGTAAATCAAATATATATACACATATAGATTAATATGTTTGAGTTATTACCTAAATATATTGGAACACCAACAAGTGGCAATATTACACCTTCACATAACATATTACAATGCCCGGGGGAACATACACCACAGAATGCAAGAGGTTAATACCAATCAGAAAATAATTCTTTGTACACTATGGTGCCTAACACCAATTTTTCTCCAAACAATGTATTGATAAGATGAATGCCATATGGTAGATACATTAAAATTATACTTTATTTAAATCACATCACTAATAAAAATTTTAATGTCCTATTTTGAGTATAAAGATGAATAGAGGAAATCCAATTCGTAAGATTGTACCATCTGGATAGAAATAGATATACCACCCCATTCGATAGAACTAGCAAAAATCGGATAGAATAGAGAGCACGTCACTTCTAGGCGTCAGACGCTGTGCCAGATTATAAAACAGCAAGCATAAAAACTCTAATAGCCTCAAAAAAATATAAGATTATAGGTGCAAACATCAAGGAACTATACTAATAAGGGGATCTCTATACATAGACAGTACCACTTGTGATATTGAAGCTTTATAGCTTGGAGTCAGATCACCTGAAGGCTTCACATCCAATACTGGAAATGTTATAATATTATTTAATTTTTCACGTTGCCCTTTAACAATTCATAAGAGAGTAAGTATAAGATAAAATCAAGAGACAAATATATTCAAAGTGGCACAGCACAACTTCTAGGAACAAAATAAAAAAAAATATTCTAAATAAAGTCCCAGAAGTGACGTCCATACTGAGTATTACTTTATTCAGTTTTTTAAGCGAACAATTTTTAACAAAGATGGTTTTAATAATGCATTAAAGTTTACGTTTCTAAAGTTTGGTTTGTGGGTTATATAATAAATTCCACAAAAAATGTGTTCTTTAAGTGGTTTTCTCTTACTATCACTATCTTGAACATTTCTTAAAACTTAACCCCTTAGAGTACAAAAGTTCTAAAACAAAGGTCAAACTTACTTTATAAATATAGAATAGTGAGCAGTCCCAAATCTGGCTAAATTGAGCTAACCAGTAGATAGCAAGAAGAAGAGAAACCAAGCAGCTTGCAAACACAATTTCCCAACTTAGCTTTGAAAATGTGCTGCTCTATAAACCTATGTAGAATATCAGTTGGGAATTTACAAATGAAAAAAATCATAGTTCCCTATTAATCAGATCATTATAACATATAATGGATCTAATCTGAAACAAAAACACTATATATATATATATATATATATATATATATATATATATATAGTATCTCTTTTCATGGGAGAACACTGAAGAAATGGCTAAACTGATAAACAACAAAAGTGAGTACACCCCTAAGTGGAAATGTCCAAATTGGGCCCAATTAGCCATTTTCCCTCCCCGGTGTCATGTGACTCATTAGTGTTACAAGGTCTCAGGTGTGACTGGGGAGTAGGTGTGTTAAATTTGGTGTTATCGCTCTAACACTCTCTCATACTGGTCACTTGAAGTTCAATTTGGCACCTCAGGTCATAGAACTCTAATGTGAGGATCTGAAAAAAAGAATTGTTGCTCTACATAAAGATGGCTTGGGTTATAAGAAGATTGCCAATACCCTGAAACTGACCTGCAGCACAGTGGGCAAGACCATACAGCAGTTTCACAGGACAGGTTCCACTCAGAACAGGCCTCGCCATGGTCAACCAAAGAAGTTGAGTGCACATGCTCTGCGTCATATCTAGAGGTTATCTTTGGAAAATAGATGTAGGAGTGCTGCCAGCATTACTGCAGAGGTTGAAGGGGTGGGGGGTCAGCCTGTCGGTGCACACTGAATCAAATCGGTCTGCATGGCTGTAGTCCCAGAAGGAAGCCTCTACTAAAGATGATGCACAAGAAAACCCACAACCAGTTTGCTGAAGACAAGCAGACTAAGGACATGGATTACTGGAACCATGTCCTGTGGTCCAATGAGACGAAGATAAACTTATTTGGTTCAGATGGTGTCAAGCGTGTGAGGTGGCAACCATGTGAGGAGTACAAAGACAAGTGTGTCTTGCCTACAGTCAAGCATGGTGGTGGGAGTGTCATGGACGGGGTCTGCATGAATGCTGCCGGCACTGGGGAGCTACAGTTCATTGATGGAACCACGAATGACAACATGCACTGTGACATACTGAAGCAGAACATGATCCCCTCCCTTCAGAGACTGGGCCACAGGGCAGTATTAAATCATGATAACGACCCCAAACAAAATGGCTAATTGGGCCCAATTTGGACATTTCCACTTAGGGGTGTACTCACTTTTGTTGTTTATTAGTTTATCATATTTAAAATATTATTTGTGTACATTTTTTGTTTTTAGTGTGTTAACTCAATAATATGTAAAAAAAATTGTTTAGCTTTCGACTCATTCCGATTTTTTAAATCTTTGGCCCTGGACTGGAAGTGACATAATTTCTTGTGCAACAGCAAAAATAGACAGTTATTTACATCTTTGTCCCCTGGAACGGAAGTAACATCATTTTCTGTGTAACAGTAAAAACGGACGATTATTTAACATATGTCAGCATTCTTTATAACATTTATTTCTGACACTCCTATTTTTTTTTCTAATCAATCTATTTAAAATATTACTTTGTGTAATTGTTTTGTGTGTTCATTCAGCAATTTGCCTTTTTTATATATACAGTAGCTTTTGACTCAGTCCGATTATTTACATCTTTGCAGGCTGCCTTGTTTCTCTTTTAATAGAGTCACTTCTTCCTGTTATTTACTGGTTAGCTAAATTTAGTGAGATTTGGCGCTTCAGTTAGTGAGCCTGCCAGACAGGAGGACCCACCAAAGTCATAGGCCTGAACTCCATTCTATGCCTTTGTTGCTAGTTCTATGGAATGCATATAAAAAATAGCAAAAAGTAAATATGCAGTAGTGCTGGTGAGGGTATTTGATAGTAAATACCAAGTGTGAAGAGATATATCTCAGTATAACATACAACAAATATGCAGTATCTCAATATTTCATAAACATAAATATTTCAATATTTTATAAATACCTGATAGTAGATACAAGTATTATCAATAATGTATCAAAGTAAATTTCCAATGTTCTAAGAGACCCTTGTATATAAAAAAAACATTTTTGGTACCTTAAGTTTCTGGGGTCGTATCTGGTAATTCAAAATTATCCCTTGAGTACAACAGATGTTGCGATCTGTAGATGATCTTGGTAGGCAGTGGGCAGCTTCTTCCTGAAGAGCTTGGTCCCTTAAGTGCTCAAATATAAAACAAGAAAAAAAGGGATGGGGGAGGAGGGCACCAACTCCTAGTGCAGATCAATACACAGTATAGTATGATAGCAATCAAGGCATATTAAGGGTACACTCACATCTTCCAACCTTATACAGTGAGACTGTCCAATGGTATGCTAATATATCCTTCCGTATGTCCTTTATCCATATCAGATGCAGTATGACAACAAATGCTTATAGTATAGAGTTTGGTGTGATATGTAACAGGTTTTCTCCAATATCTTACTATAACACTGGTGCAGGGGGTTTAGATTTTAACCCTAGTGGTGAAGCTACTGCTGGTGAAGCTACTGCCGGTGCAGCTGGTGCAATGCACAGAGGCCCTGCTCTGGAGGGATTGCTGTCCCTAGACCAACCTGACATGTATTTTATTTAATAATAATATATCCTGGGAATGAGCATGTGTTTTTTTTCTTTTAATTGTTAAGAATATTTGTTTGAGGACAGGGATAACATATGTAGGGTTCTGTCTGTAGTGTGTATTCCTCTTATTATGGTCCTTTAAATTGTTTTAATTTGTATTCTTTAGCTTGCAGTACATTTCAGTGTGCACTCCCTATTTGTAACATGCCAAGCAAATGTGCTTACTATGGGTTTTGATTTTACTTAAGAGTGTTTGACATGCATGTTATTTTGTAATCATTTTTTTTTGAGTGACAAATAAATGTTTTCTCTTTTTTTAAGAAAGTGTTTTGCATTGTTAGAGCTTATGAAATGTGATTACCTGGATCAGGTAAATTCTTGTAGTCAATGGGTTATACATTTGGTGGGTATCTATTCTATCTGTATCCTTGAGGTTACTGATCTTCAGCCAGGTGTTTCATCAGTATTTTCACTTGCTCTCTCTTCATATTATAGGATGTTTTCTCATGTCACATATTGGTTGGTAGATGGTAGCTGTATTGCATAGCATTCATGAAGCAGATGGACATCATGCTTTAATTTTCTAAAATGTTTTGAGGGTAAGGATATATAGTACTATAATATATAACCCATGTCGTCAACCAGTGTGAATAGACACAGTCAATAACTTACTTTCTCCTCATATATGGCACATAGTTGCAGCTCACATTAATTGAAAAGTAACAGTTTAGCTAACAGGTAACATTTATGGGACTTATCAAATAAGATTACAATATACATCTGCTAATTTTAGAGCAACCATGTTTGGATTTACAAACAATTTGAAGTAAACTCTTGTTAGATTTCCTGTGTGACAGTGTTAGTTTTAAGGAGATTAATGATGTCTCTCCTCATGTACTATACATGTACTACCCAGCACTCATCTCTTAAATAGCTGCAACGTCTGTTTCACCAGCCTGATCTCTGTGGAAGCTTGACGCGAAACACGCATGTCAGATCATTATCTGTGTATGTACCGATTTGGTGACATCACAAGCCGGCTCATTTGAGCTCTGACTGCCAAATACTTTTCCTGTGTTACAGGCGATCGTGTCCTGAATTTACTTAACGTAACCATGCCCAACCACGGATATTAATAGGACTTCACTGGGATTAGTCCCAGGCAGAAAAGAGTATAAACTAAGTATTTCTCAGGTTCAGGGGGTAAGTAGTGGTTCCCAATGAACCTCCACTAGACTCAAGTTATATACAGCCACATAGCTAAATTACATATATCCCCTGAAGTGTCTATTTTACCTCTCCATGATATGATACATAGACTTGTGAACTTAGAAATTGATTTTGGTGCTATACAATGGGAAAGTCCATGACCAGACATAAAGGTGTCTTTCCTTTTTCCTCCCCCCTTTTGTTGTAGCAATATATATTTATACTGCTGGCCATAACTCTAGTTCCTTTGACATAGATATTATCTACCTAACTAAGAGTTTATTGAATCTACTCTTGTGTATGTTTTTTGGGATTATTGGAACTATTATCTCCCACTAGTAGTATTACTATCCCTCCTTTCTTTATAATTAAAAACATGTAACCTGAATAACATTACAGTAATAGATGGATCGGTGGTTCTGCAAAGATTACTTTAAAATATCTAGTGAATTTAATCATTCTCAATAATTATGAAATACCTACAGTAAATAAGAAGTTAGGTGCAAGGTGATATTATAAATGAGACACCAAGAGCCCCATTAAATTGTTATGATTTTAGAAATTGTAGCCCGTAAAGGAGCCTGCAAGAATTATGGCTATTAAATTGGCCTCTTTCAGCTAGCCACAAACGACCTGCGGGTTACAGCCAGTAAAACCTTACGGGCCATCAAAATCTGAACTCCATCACAGCTAAGCCTTTGTTCTGTCAGGCCTGTAAATGTTACTAGCACAAATCGCTATTAAATTGCTACAAATCAGCAAGGACGCACTGGCTTTCAAAACTGTAAATGGCCAATGGAGTCAAAAATCCTACGGGTACTAGAGAGGATTCGCAAGGGGGTTAAAGTCCTGTCCGTATCACTGTAAATGCAAATATAAACGCACTACTGTATTTTAAATTAAAGTGATGTAAGGTATTAAAATTAATAGCACAACATTCTCAAGCTCGCAAATCTGCATTAAAAAATAATTTATTTTATTTTCCGTGTTACATCAAGTCTGGACTTGCATGGACTAGAATATCATAGTTATTGATCATTTAATATTGCATCATATCTGTAATGCTGGCCCGATCGCAAATCTAACCTCCATTTTTTTAATGACGTAATGATGACAATCTATTTTACTATTGGCTTCATCTAAACCTGTAACCACTAGTTGACTAATTAACTAACTAACTAATTGAACATGTTCATCGCCGCAAATGCAACATGCGGAAGCATGGTTTACGGATTTGGATGTTGGCTACATATGTTGCAGGCTTGTCACTCTGTAACTCCACTGAATTTCAAGCCTGCAGACTTTGCGGCTTCAAATTTAATAGGGCCCCACGACCAATAGAAAATATCCAAGTGAATTACTCACTTTGCCAGGATCTTTAAGACGCCTCACCATTTTGTCAATTTGTGAATCCTGACAATTTGTTTTAAATATATACTTTCCACAATAGTTTATATTTTGAGGAACAGCCTCCAGTTTTGCAGGTCCAGCATTGGACACATTATTATTATTACAGTTTTTTCTAAAACGCCAACATATTCTATAGTGCAGTACAGGATTAAATACAAAGAAAAATAAATACAAAAAAAATTAGAGGGCCCTGTCTTTGAGTTTGAAATCTTAGTTTTTTCTTTTCAAATTATCTTATAAGATTGAAAACGTGCACAGTCTAAAGGGACAAATAAAACAAAAGTGAAGTAATTAAAAGGAAGAAACAAGAACTTGGTAAGCAATTGAAGAGACAGTAGAGGGTTAATTAGTGATTACGTTTGTGGGTTTATTAGCAGTGTAAAACTGAGGTGATAGTGTTAAACCTGGTGGGTGGGTGGGGACAGGGTAGATGGGAGGGCACGTTATATGAGTTTAGATGCGGAAGAGAGGTGGTGGTGTGTGAAGGTCTAGGTCTAGAGACAAAAGAAAAAAGGTACATAGAAATTAAAAAAGTGACAGTTGGAAGGTGAATCTGCAGAATGGATGGTATCAGGCCAACTATCTTTAGTTGAATCTCTGCAGAAATAGCTGCTCAGTCCTAGTTGTAAAAGCAAATGAGAAGATGACAGTTGTAAAGTGAATCTGCAGAATGGATGGTATCAGGCCCAGTATCTTTAGTTTAATATCCACAGAAATAGCTGCTCAGTCCTAGTTGTAAATGCAACTGAGAAAGTAACAGTTGGAAAGTGAATATGAAAAATGGATGGTATCAGGCTCAGTATCTTTAGTTGAATCTCTGCAGAAATAGCTGCTTATTCCTAGCTGTAAATGCAACTTAGAAAGTGACAGTTAGAAAGTGAATCTTCAGAATGAATGGTATCAGGCCCAGTGTCTTTAGGTGAGTCTCTGAAGGAATGGCTGCTCTGTCCTGGGGGTGAATGCAACTGACAGTTGGAAAGTGAATCTGCAGAATGGTCAGAAAGGATGATATCAGGCCTAGTGTCTTTAGTTGAATCCCTGTAGAAATGGCTGTTCAGTCTTTATGGTAAATGCAACTGAGAAGGTGACACTTGGAAAGTGAACCGGCAGAACGGATCAGTTTATCTTCCAGTGTATCAGGGAAATTAATTAACAAAATTCCTTCAGCTGGACACTGGTATCACATGCCATGCCAAATTCCAAATGGGATTTGATATGGGTTTTTCTCACCACTGGCTTTTTCTTGCCACTCTTTTATAAATTTCAGCTTTCCGGGTTGTAGTTGTCCCATTGATGGTTTCTCCAGTCTCAGTTGTGTATCTCTCTAGCTCCCTCAGAGTAACTACTGGACTCAGTTGCTGTTCTCACTAATGTCACCCATACCAGATCACTAACTTTTCCATGAATGTCCGTCTCTACGCAAAGCTGGTGTTGTGCCAAATTCTTTCCATTTTTAAATAATGGATTTAATTATGCTCTGGGTGGTGTTCAAAGATTTGATTAGATCTTTTATAACCCAACCATGACCTATGCTTCCCCAAAACCTTAAACCCTGTTCTTTATCATGCTGCCTGGTTAGGTATGCTCTCTAAAAACTCAGTGTCTTATATAAATAGATGTTTTTAATCTGTGAACACATGATATTTATTTTTCTTTATTTTTACACAGGGTTACTCCATTTAGTTTATTATGGGATTTTTGCAATCATGACTTTTCATTTTTTTCTTTGTAATTCACTATTTTCGGTAAATAATTAAGATAAACTCCCAATGAAATATATTTAATTTCCACATTGTAACTCTATAAAATCTGTAAAAGTACAATATGAATGATTACTTATGCAAGTTCTATGTTCTCATGAGAGCAAGGGTCTCAACTCTATCTATACCAGTATGCACAATTGTATCTTATGCATTTGTTGAGTACTGAAGCACTGAGCTTAGGACTACATAAAATGTCATTAATACCTTAAAATATTAACTTTGTTTTTTTGTTTATGCAAATAACCCTTAGAGATTAGTCTCTCTAAGGGTAATGTGGGACACCAGACGTGAACCCATTGCTCACTGTGCCTTAGGGAGTTCAGCTACACCTCACTGCCGAGGCCCAAGGAAGGCCGAAACGTACGTCTGGGGTTTGCTGTTTCTCCTGTTCAGGGTAGAATTGCCTGGTATTTCGGGTCTGGGTCACTCTAGTGAGTGGGAACAGACTGATATACTACAGGATATTTCTCCCTGTGAAGGGCACAAGTGAGCTAAAAGAGGTTGCTCTCAGAGTGGGTTATCATGTCCATAGAACTAACCTATTAAGGTTAGTTCGTTCTCTGATTGAGCACCTCTAAATTTGTTTTTTTCTTTACCTTAAAATATTAAACCCTAAAAAATAGTTTGCCATGTATTAAAAATAAATTAGTGTTTAAGCACTGTTGAATATATGTTATACTAAAAAAAGCAGTAAACAGTGTGATTAAAAGTTATACCTATACTTCACAATGAATACCTTAGAATTAATTCTAAATACATCACAAGTATTTTCTTGGTGCAATACAGGCAAATTGCTGCATTCATTTTATATTTATATAACTGCAAATAAAGTTTCATTTTAGATTTATATGATGGTACACACTGACTGTAACAATTTTCTAGGTTAATATAAAAAACAATCTTTTGGAAGTAGATTCTATTACCTTTTTCTTTTTCAGTGATTCTCTAAACTGTCATAAACTAAATTTGGCACAGTTATATGAGGAGTCTTTAATTAGGATCAATATAGCATTCAGTTCTTGCTTATAAATAGCTTTTTAAATTAATATTCAGCCACTAATAAAATAGTATCATAGAAAAGGGAATAATTTCAAATAACTGAAAGGTAGGCAGCAGTATAGCAAACCACTAGGAAAAGAAAACAGTTAGTGTATATAGAGAGCTGTGCTTATTTCAGGATACAATTTACAGAATTCAAAAGAAAGGATATTAAAATGGTACATTATCTGTGAAATAAAATTTATCAGAAAAATATTTAAAAAACATAATATATATGTTTGCAACATTATGGAATACTTTATATACACTGATGGATTCAACAATATGAAAGACAGAAACATATTGTACAAAAAAGAACAGATGTCACGCACTGAAGATCGAGAGATGGAGATTTATTTAAGAGTAGGAATGCTTAATTTATATAATTTGTAGATAATAGCTACATTCTAGTCTCACCAGAAATGTCAGAAGTATACACATAAATGTAATTTAAAAAAAACTTTGGATTCATGAAACTCCACTTCCAAACACAGCAACGGAAATTGTTTACTCCAGGGCTGTATTTTCAGAAAACAGTCACATTACGTGAGCACTAGTAGTCAATGTCCTCCAGGTTCTGACGGAAGAAACTTCTTGACACTATATCCTATTTGATTTTAGAGTGGGTAGCAATTGTGTGCAAACATTGATAGAAAATATTTCTTGTTTGTTATTTGTTTTTTGTTCAGTGAATATTTGGTGTACTTTATTCACCTAAAGAAAGATCACATACCCATTTTGATGGTAGATAAAGAATGGTAGCATGGTTATTATCTATGGGTTTGTGCCTAAGGTTAAATAAATCCCCATACCATCATCTTCATTAAACTGTTCACTTATTATCACAAATAATGTATTATTTTCTTTATAACGATTTCAACATAGTTTGGAGTAAAATATCCCTTATAGGTCATTGTGCTTGTGGCTCCAGATCAACTGATTACAGAATATAAATAAGTGTTATTAAATCCTAATTTCTTAACACACAGATAGTATGTTCTTGTAATCGGGTGTAATGATAAACAGAAACATATTCTATTAGTATCTAATTCCTTGGATTAAACTAAAAGTGCTTCACTAATGGATATGAAATATTCCCTTCGAAAATAACCATCACCGCCTTTGTGAAGAGCTGTAAAGCTTCTGTGACGTTTAGTGAAAATGAGGAAATATTCCAGGGTGTATTTATTGTATTGTGAATCAAATTTCCTGCAAATATAAAAGATCCTATATTTATTTACTATGGATCATGTTACCTAATGAAGTTATGTGTTTCTACCTAGACCCACAAGACCAGTGCCTAGGGCAGCACATTTTCAGAGGGCAGCAGACTGACTGAAGTGCCAAGGAATAGTATGTGCATGTGCACAGATCATTCTTTATGCAGTAATATTTCTGTCTGTAAATATACGTGAACTTTTCTGAAAAACTGTATATATACATAAACCCACAGCCATATATGACTTTATTTAGGTGTGTTCTATTTTTATGATGGGGATATAGGAAGTGGACAAAATAAATTGCCAGTGGGTTGTAGGGGCACGTAAATCTGAGTGAGTCTAGTGTAGCATAAACCTAAATAAACTAAACAAACTAAAGCTGACATAACTTAGACACCAAATATATTTTTGCAGCATACCATTTACACTGAGAAAAATATGACTTGATTTTGTTTAGCAAATTTAATGGTTTTATGACATCCTTAATGATAAGATAAAACCAATTTTGACAATGCAGGAATTAGCAATGCATTGAGTGTAATTAACCCAGGGAGTGTTATATCAAAAAGCGTTCTACATCAAATAGTGTCACAAAATAAACATAAAACAAACCTTTATTAATAAATTGATATTTTATTATTATTTTTATTATTATTATTATCATTTATTTGTAATGAGCCAACATATTCCGTAGCATTATACATATGTTGTGATCAAGGCAAAACAATATTAACACATTACAAAAGATGGAGGGCCCTGTCCTTGAGCTTAGAATCCGGTGTCCATAGTGCTTTCCCCAAAGCACATTGCAAGATTATATATCAGTCAGCTCTCTGTTTACATTTTCAGTATTTTTGGATGAGTAATTATACTCTATAATTATATTCTATCTAATATTGGATACTTATTTTTTTATTATCCAGTGCAATAGCTATATTTCTTAATAAATGGGATTGAGCACCTCTAAGCAGTGCAATTTAGATAATCTTTTAAATATGTTTTAAGTGTCGTTGTTAAGTTTTATTATTGAAAATAAATAGATTTTTTAGCTACTATGATTCTATCTTCCTTAAATCAATAAACAAGGGTTAAATAATTAAGTGAAGTGTCTATTTCTTTCTTTTTTCTCAAATATATGTCTATTTACACTCATGAATTTGATTTACTTCTACAATTTATACAATTTGAAGATATTAGAAGTATTACCCTTACACAGAAGGTTGCTCATTTTTCTAGATTTAAGATTGAAAACTCACAGACTTACAATCTAAAGGTTTTGGGTGTGGTACAGAAGGGTGAAACATGCAGTATGCATGTTAAGGAGGCAGGTGATAGGCTTCTTTAAACGGGTATGTTTTTAGTAAGGTTTATTTAAAGCAGAAGGATAGTCTGGTGGAGCAAAGTAAGGAGTTCCAGAGAATAGGGGCAGCACGAGAAATGTCCTGAAGGAGGGAATGAGAGGAGGTAACGAGAGAGGAGGAAAGAGCAAAGAGGGCAGGTGGGGGAATATTTGGAGATGAGAGCAGAGATATAAAGGGGTGCAGTGTTGTTGAGGGCTTTGTAAGTTAGGGTCATGATTTTAAATGTTATTCTGCAGGCTAAGGGAAGCCAGTGGAGTGATTGACAGAGAGGTGCTGCAGACTCTGAGGACCTCATTCAATTTGAATTTTGCCAATTGAATAGGGGTCTGAATAAGCACATAACATATTTTTTTTAAGAAGTTTTTACTTAGTAAGCATCTATCTAAAAGCAAGGTTTTCACTAACTAAAAACTTATTTAAAAAATATATGTTATGTGCTTATTTAGAGCACTATTCAATTGGCCAAATCACAATTGAATGTAGGCCTGAGTGTTTAGTACGGTAGATGAGTCTATTGGAGGCATTCATTATGGATTGAAGGGGAATAGACGGGTGATGGGTAGGCCAACCAGAAGTGAGTTGCAGTAGTCAAGACGGAATATGATAAGTGAATGTATTAGAAACTTAGTTGTGTAAGGCAGTGACATATTTTGGAAATTTTCTTTAAATTGAAAATACAAGGTTTTGTTAGTGTCTGTATTTGAGGAATGAAAGAGAGGGCAGGGTCCAGTAGAACCCCAAGACAACGGGCTTGGGTGGTGGCAGTGATATTGGCATTGTTGACAGTGAGAGAGATGTGAGGAATTGACACTGTAATAGATGGTGGGAAGATTAAGAGTTTGGTCTTAGATATGTTGAGTTTGAGATGGTGGGTGGACATCCAGGAGGATATGCTTGAGAGGCAGTTGGAAACAAAAAAAATATAAATCAGGTGCTGAGAGGTAGATTTGAGTGTCATCTGCAAAGAGATGATACTGAAATCCAAAATATTTTATTAGGGTGCCAAGTGAGGATGTATAGATAGAGAATAAGAGGGGGTCTAGGACTGAACCTTGGGGTACACCAATAGACAGAGGTTGAGGAGAAGAAGAGGTGCCAGAGAAGGAGACACTAAATGTTTGATCTTGTATGTATGATATGAACCATGCGAGAGAATTATCTCTGATTCCAAGGGGGAATTATAAAAACGTATAATGGGACCACCAAAAATAAAGCCACCTTAATACTTACATACCAAAAAGACCAGAGTCACGATATATATTTATCAAAAATGCTAATGTGACAATATAAAACTGCAAGTTACACACAATGTTACTTAATATTATTTTTTCCCTTGTTACTATAGATAACAACTTTCATACATGTATCACTAGTAAGGTTGCTAACGTTGAGGGCTTAAGAAAGCAGTATGGTGTAAATAGATCCAGGCTCCTAGCCACTTATTCACATCTGTTATATAGACAATCCATACAAGGCAAAGTTTATATAGTCACATTTGGACTCTCGGTCTAATGAGATCAGTAGTACCAAAGTGAGCAGAATACTGCTGTGCTATGAGCTGAAAAAACATATTTACTTGGCCGTGTATTATCACAAATACCTTCACTGCTAGAGTCTGGGTGCTTTCCGCTATCTTGGTCCCGATGCACGTTTCACCATTGACCAACCGTGGATTTCTCAAGGGGATAATGTGTGCCACAAAACCGCCTGTCTTTTAAATAAGAGACTCCATAATCAGATAAAACCAACAATCCAAGGAAGATAGAGAAGAAAATACATAACATGCTAATGTCAAAAGCCTTGGTAAAAACAAGTATATTTTGTCTAAAATTGTAAATACCATGTATAAGGCTTATTTATAAAATATTTCTTCAAACTTCAAAACACATTGATTATTGAATTGATGCATTTATGGGATAGTTGGATAACATATTACTGATTTATTAATGTGCTGTAATTTTACACATGAACTGATTCAATACTTGGACTTTTGATTTAAAGGGATACTTACAAAGCTTTGTATATCATGTTTTTGTTGATTAAAATTTGTTTTGTAACCTTAACCTCACCACAGAAGGATCTACATTTATAATACCCAGTTCCTGACTGTCTAATGTAATTATATGACCACAGTGGCTCTTTAAGATTATCAATCCATGAAAATACTGTAAAGTATACAACATATTGCAATATCAATGGTGTAAATGACAAAGTACAGATAAAGCCCAGACTGATTATGTAAAAGGTAAATCACCCAAACAAAAGGGTACTGAACTGTGATATAATTATTATATTGGAACAATTTACTTACAGGAAAATACAGATATGCTAAATCTCAGTCTCAATCTTTCTGCAATATGTTTCTGTGTCAAGTAAACATCTTCTTATCTCCATTCCATTCATCGGTAGAGACTGTTATCAAACTTAGATATCGCAGCTGAGAGTTATAAATGTCTTTAAGCTAAAGAACATCTGTATAGCAAACAAACAAACAAAATTACATATAAACACATGTAAAAAGAGAAAACTGAACTATATTTAAAATAGATAAATTATATGTGTTCAAATGTTCTGCTTTTTCAATTCATTTTTTCGTATATGTGCTTTATATGTATGGGTAAAAATAACTGGACCTTCAATAATTATTTGAAATTGATTTAGATGAATAGTTGATGGGAGACGAAAGAGACAGTTTAAAAAATGCATCTCTGGTTTAGATAAGTACAATACAGTGTTGGCTTAGATGCACAGAAGGTAAAGCTAAAATCATTGTAAAACTGCCTTGGAGTAGTACAGTAAAGTCTCTATGACCTGGATAGAGTTGCAAAATTTCACTTTCTTTCACTTTCTTTTTACATTCAGCATGCTGATACTTGCAAGACTTTTTGTATGTGAATAAAATGTTATATATACATTTCAAATCTGTTATATATTGCTTATTATGATATATGTAATGCAATAAGTGATGTATTAACAAATCCATGTTGAAATCTTTCTTCAGTTTTCCATATATCTCCCCTTCAGATTTTTTACAGTAAAATAAAGCAAATCATGTAAAGAATTATGGCACACAAAATAATGTAAAAATATTAGAAGACACAGTATCTTACTGGTATTACCAGTATCATATTATTCAGTAATGATTCTAAAGTTTAGCATTACACCCTAAGGCAATATATCTGAAATAGAATAACTTTCTCTTGAGGAATAATTCAAAGGAGCAGTCTGGTAGAATTATTCACTCATAACTTATTTGCTTGCAGCATTATTTCCCCAGGATCAGCTACATAAATAAAAAGTGAAAGCATAAAAGAAAGCACAAAATAATCTTACAAAAACTTGCTAATTAATGTGAAATATCATAATACCTCCGTAATCTTTTATATTCTTTAACTATGTGTAGTTTTTTTAGAACAAAATCCTCTTAGTGCATGTCTTGAAGTATTTTACTTAAATAAATAGTATATGTTTATGTCATGACCCACTTTTTGGGGTCATTGTGGAACCCCCCACCAAGAACAGCCTTTCAGGGCGGACCAATGGGCCATTGTGGCCACTAGCCCATGGGACCACCAACCTCAATGGGTTTTACAAGGATAAGCACATATCCAAAAGAACTGTGACATGTTGTGCAACAACAATGTTATTGTATAGTTACCTAAGAGCAATACATTGTTGCTAATTGGAAATGAGAGCCTGTAAATGGAAACAGAGAAACATTTTCTTGTTTCTGCCACATTGTATCTGGCACATAATATTATTAGCGTGACTCCATTTTGTCACTGCCTCTGGCCACATACTACCTGGAGGAAACCCACTCAGACATCATGTCTACAGGAGTTATTGTTAACCCTATCTTATTATCTCTAACATGAAGCAAAACAATAGGTAACTAATTAATTCCCTGGGGTAAGTATAATAGTTTGTAGAATTGGAAAGGTTTTGGTTTGGGTCTCATTGATCCGGATTTCACTATTATGTTGCTAACCAAATTTATAACTTCTCTTTAATATTTGTACAGAACTATAATTATGGATCGTAAAAGACTATGCACTCATATCAATGTATTGAATTGGTGTAGATGTGGGTTACTGTGGCTCTATGGACAGCAAGTTGCCTAAAAAAAGGCAATAATACATTGTATATGTATCTGTATAAACCACCTAGTTTACTGACTGTTAATATCCTGTTTTAATCTGTATTTGACCCTCCAGGATGTGATAGGAGGATTGTTCATTTCTCACATAACCTTTGGGAATATACTGTCACTGTTGAACTTTTTCTATGTTGAATGTGGGGGTTTGCAGAAAAGATGCATGTTGCGAGCATTCATACATGGAATAGAGAGAGAGGTATAAAAGATACACATTGTCTTTTATATTTTTTTCACTGTGAAACATAAACTGATAACTTCTTTCTGTCCACATTAAAAAAATGAAATTGGTGAGTATGAAAAAGTTTGTGAGAAAGCATACTGGAGGAAAGATTGTTGTGGAAGAGAGGATGAAGCTAGGTAGAAAGGTGTAAAAAGGAGGAGAAGAACCAGGAGCAGGACTATGACCTCCGTGGTTCCTCCTGCCTGGAAGGCTCACTAGCTGAAGCCCCAGATCTGGCTAATAGTTATATCTAACAAATAGCAGGAAAATAATTTCCTGTGCCAAGAGCCTAAGAAATACCTAAAACTCTCAAATATTAATACATAGTAATATCAATACCTGGCAATAGAGGACTGAAACAATAGATACAAATCCCTCTAGTCTCTAATGAGTAATTGATCTTCCATTAAGTATATTATTGTAAGCTATAGGGTGCAACATCTATCCACAAAATAATTAATACAACAGATGTCCTACATAGAGAACCTTATAGCTACAATACACACATTTTAAAGGATCAGTAAATCTCTCTAGGGATTGCCAGATTATCATTTCACTGACTGTGGCTTACTCATAGGCTTGACATTATCATTATTATAATTTGAATCCTATGAGTAAGCCTCTTAGTCAGTGAAACACTATTTCTATAGGGATCCTTTATGTTAACTGCACATATTGTAGTGAAATATATGTGTGTGTGTATATTTGTGGGCACATTTGCATGTCCCAGCTCAGCTTCCCAGAATTAAACTTGTTTTAGACATTCAAATGTGAACACAGATGTACTACTTATTTACTATATATATATATATATATATATATATATATCTAAGAAATAGTTGTGAGCGTACGAGTGACGCGGGCCTCGCGTACAACCTAGAAGCCTTACAAAGAAGCATAAATAAGTATAACAGAAGTGGTACGCACAAAACAGGATTGTACTAAAACTCACACAAACACATATGAAACTACATTAAGATTCTTCTTTAATGTTTAACAACCTATAACCATTACAATGAAGCTTAAATAACTATAAAACAAGTGGTGTGCACAAAACAGGATTGTACAAAAATAAAGACACAAACACATAGCAAAATAAATTCATATTCTTCTTTAATATATCACAACCCACAAGCCTTACTAAGAACCTTAAATAAGAATAACAAAAGTCGTGGGATTGTACAGAAAGTTAAAAAAAAAAAAAAAGAAAAAAATAACCATAACTGATACAATACAGCCAAATTCATACATTTTTTCCTTATTTAAAAGACATTTCACTCAAACAACATTTTCTATTTTATATTACAACAGATACTGCGTGAAGACAATCGGACGAGGACTTTCAGCAAAGGACCAGACCATCGGACGAGGACTTTCAACACAGGACCAGACCAGCGGACGAGGAATTTCAACACAGGACCAGACCATCGGACGAGGACTTTCACCAAAGGACCACAACATCGGACGAGGGCTATCGCCAGAGGACCACAATTTTACACAGAGGACCAGGATTTTACACAGAGGACCATACCATCGGACGAGGACTTCCAACAGAGGACCACAACGTTGGACAACGATTTTCAACCGAGGACCAACAAACATTCGGATTTAAATCACACTTCAACCAAGGTACAGTATAATAAGTACAAAAGGAGAAAACTAAATAAACAGCTTTCAGTTGCATCCGTGTCAACAGAAAAATATTTTTTTTTTTTACTATCTCCCTTATTCTATTTAAATTGCCACTATGCAATACATAGCTCAATAACCACATCAATGTTTTTTTAGCAAAGAAGTTTTGCAGTGGTAAATATCTATCCACAAACAAGGTTTTCAAGAACTAAAAAATTATTTAAAATAAAAATCAGAAAAAAAAAAAAAAATGTACTATCTCCCTTATTCTATTTAAATTGCCACTATGCAATACATAGCTCAATAACCACATCAATGTTTTTTTACCAAAGAAGTTTTGCAGTGGTAAATATCCATCCACAAACAAGGTTTTCAAGAACTAAAAGATTATTTAAAATAAAAATGTTAAATGCTTATTTACAGCAGTATTCCATTGGCTAAATTGGTATTCAAAGAGCCCAGGAATTATAACTTTTAACTAAAGATAACTGATACATTAATGATTTGCCTTTCTTTTCCCCAATTGTGCACAATAATCTTTAACAGTAATTACAAATTTAAATATACACAATTACATTTCTTTTTTTGCCTTTACAGATTAATATGGCTGATAACGAGACCAAAGAAGAGAAGAAAAGACGTCAAACTAGAGAAAGACAAGAGAGATGGGCCGCCCAGCAGACACCAGAGGAGAAAGAAATTCGACGAGAAAAAGAACGCAAAAGACTTGCAAATAAAAGACTATCAGCTGCAAAAATGAAAGATACGACAAAAAAAAATAAAAAGCAAATAAAGCATTTACAACCTGTTCCTCAAACATCAGATGACATTTTACAAGATACAATTAAACACAGACCAAAAAAAGCAACTACAAAAACAAAGCATTTACAAACTCTTACTGAAAACTTACAGGACATTTCAACAAAACAAGGACAACATATACCAAGAAAAGCCACGAAAAAAACTAAACATTTAGAACCTGTTGAAACATTTCATGACTTTTCACCTGATGAATATGAAAGTCAAAATCCGATATGCTTTGCAAATTGTCCTTTACTCAAGTCTTTAGCAGTAGAGGTTCATAGTTGTGGGGACATGAGTACTCAATGTCAATTTTGTGAGGCTTATTATTTTAAACAGGAGAGACCCAGAGATGGACAATTTATTAGTTGTTGTCAAAAAGGCAAGTTCAAACTTCCAGAAAGGAAACAATTTCCAAGCTATTTACAAAATATTATGACTGAACCTACTTTTCCAAACGACAAAAATTTTAAGACAAACATAAGATCCTACAATAGTGCCATATCATTTGCATCTATGGGGGCAACATTGGCTGCTAATGTACCAGGACATGGTCCTTACTGTTTTAAAGTCCAAGGACAAATTTATCATCAGACTTCACATTTACATCCAGAGCAAGGAGAGCAAAGAAAATTCGCTCAACTATATGTCCTAGATACAATGGAAGCTGTTGACCAACGTATGCAGATGGAAGAAAATAAAAAATGCTTACCCTGTGTTTTCATAGAGCTAAATAACATTATGGACAACAATCCCTAGAGTAAAGCTTACAAAAAATTGGCAGAATTAGAAAATGAACAACAACTTCATGCACAAAGACATCAATTACCCATGCCAAAGGTTAATATGGTGCTTAAAAGAGACAGACATACTGATAAATGTCGTTATAACTTGCCAACATCAAATGAAGTTGCAATGGTCTTTCAGAATGATGAAGGAGAACCACCATTTCAAAGAGACATTAGAGTATATCCCAGAAATGAGGAGCAACCATTTATTAATATTAATATCTTAAGTCCAAATTTAGATCCAATGACATATCCCATCTTTTTCCCACATGGAGAAGCAGGTTGGCAACCAAAATTAACCCTTCCCAGTTACCCAAATGCTAAAGCCAGAATCCGAAATAATGTTTCTATGCTTGAATTTAAAGTAGCTCAAATTGCCATTCGAGATGATTTTAATCCAATTTTATGTGGTGGAAAACTAACACAACAATGGATTATTGATTCATATTTGCAAGTTGAGGCCAATAATTTAAACTTTATAAAATATCAACAAGATAAACTACGTGTAGAACAATATTGTGGACTCATGGACTAGGTTGCTGACGTGGCTACAAGCAGAGACATGACAGCTGGCAAAGCCATCATTTTACCATCTTCCTTTCAAGGATCTCCTCGAAATATGAGAGAAAGATACAATGATGCTATGGCTATTGTGACAAAATTTGGAAAACCAGATTTATTTCTGACATTTACACGTAATCCACAATGGCCAGAAATTAATCAAAATCTACTTCTTGGACAAAGTGCTTCAGATCGACCAGATTTAGTAGCCAGAGTTTTTAAGATCAAATTAAATGAATTAATACGTGACTTCACTATAAATCAGTTATTTGGCAAATGTCTTGCTTATGTATATACCATTGAATTTCAAAAAAGAGGCCTTCCACATGCACATCTTCTCATAATACTTCACGAGAAAGATAAATTAGATACTTCGGACAAAGTGGATGCAGTCATAGTTGCTGAACTACCTGATCCAGAACTTTATGGTAGACTATATGAGATTGTTACTCATCGCATGATTCATGGACCCTGTGGAGACCTTAATCCACAATCACCAATCTGTTAACTAGCGATTCTATTATACGGCCCCGCAAGGATCTCCCCTTACGGCCGGCCGCATATCTTGAAACCGGCCGTAAGCTCAGAAATCTAAAAACTCAAAAATAAATTCAAGCCTGCACTGTACAGCTCTGTAAATGCTAGGGATCATATTGGGGGACATGAGGATTAAAAGTAACCCACTCTCAAGCTTGCACATCAGCCCAAACCCGAGTTCAAATTAACTGTTTATTTTCCGGCTGCGGCGTGGGCGTGTCTGAGGTGCTCCAAGCCCTATGGACTTTTTACATGTATATTTTACGTATATTAAAAAAATATTATTTTACGGATTTGAGTATAGGGTAATTATGTGCTATTTTTGCTAACACCGAATATCACTTTATAGACTCCGCAAAGTGCAGGATGGCTTTATTTGAGCTATTTTATGTGCTTAATTGGTGCTAGCGGGACCTGTTTGCTGCAAGTAAGCTGCGGCTCGTTTTTAGCTTTGCAGACAGGGTTCCCGGTGCAATAGAATCGCAACCAGGCTTTTCTTACGGCCGATTTCCTTGCGGCCGTTTTAGATCAAAGGCTTTCCTCGGCCGCAAGAGATAACAAGGCGCCGGCCGCAAGCCTGCCGGAGTCCCCGGCCGGAGGGGAATAGAATAGCCGTAAAGCTTGCGGCCGGTCCTTGCGGCCTCGCAGCGGCTGCGGCCGGTAATAGAATGGGGCCCCATGTATGGAAAATAATAAATGTTCAAAAGATTTTCCAAAAGATTATAGAGACAAAACATATGCAAATTGTGATGGATATCCACTTTATAAAAGAAGAGAAGGAGATAGTGCCATTATTCGTGGAAAAAAAGTGGACAATAGATATGTAGTACCCTACAATCCACATTTACTCATGAAGTACAACACCCACATCAACGTAGAAGCCTGCACTTCCATCAAATCCATTAAATATATCTACAAATATATTTACAAAGGCTATGATGCAGCTACTGTAGTCGTCAAAAGTGCAGACAACCCTGAAAGTAGTGAGTTAGTACATGATGAACTTGCATCTCATGTAGATGCTCGCTATGTCAGTGCACCAGAAGCTATGTGGCGGCTTTTAAAATTTGAAATGCATGATAGATCACATGCAGTGTATAGATTAGCAGTACATTTGCCACAATGACATTTAGTCTATTTCCATGCTGGAAATGAAATGAATGCATTGGCCCAAAGTGAAGATCGTCACACTACACTAACTGCATGGTTTGCATTAAATTCAAATGATGCTCAAGCAACACAATACTTATATATTGAAATTCCATGTCACTATGTTTTTATGAATGGATTATGGAGACCAAGAAAAACCAGAGGCAATAAAATAATTCCACGAATTTACACAGTCAGTCCAAGAGATGGCTAACTTTTCGACTGAATTCATAAACTCTCTAACTCCTTCTGGAATGCCACCACATATTTTGCAGCTAAAGAAAGGTGCAATGATCATGTTACTGCGAAATATGAACCCCAAAAAAGGCCTATGCAATGGCACAAGATTAATTGTTCAACAATAAAGGGATCATTTTATAGATGCTGAAATTTTAACTGGGACCCATAAAGGAGACGGAGTTTTCATACCAAGAATAGATTTAGCACCAAGTGAAAGTAGTCTCCCTTTTATACTTCAAAGAAGACAATTTCCCATTATTATGGCATTTGCCATGACCATTAATAAATCCCAAGGTCAAACTTTCAAATCTGTGGGTATTTTTTTGGAAGAACCAGTATTTGCACATGGTCAATTGTACGTTGCATTGTCACGGTGCAAAAATCCACAGGCTATTAAAGTTTACATTGAAAAAAATGAAAGTCAAGGTGATTTATTAGAAGATGGACGTATTTTTACTAAAAACATTGTCTACTATGAAGTACTATAACTTTGCAGGATACAAACTAAAGCCATGCAAACATTTTTTAAAAGCATTCAAAAATACATAACAATTTGTTGTTTAATTCAGTCATAATTAATGGAAGTAATGTTTATGGATAATTCGCCTCACAAAATACTTGCCTTGTATTTTTATGAAAAATTATGTTACAATGTTAAGTTACTATGTTAATGTTTCTAATGTTACAAGTTTAAAAACAATATTTACAAGTTATTTCATCAAACAGATTATAAACTTCATGTTAAGAGCTCAAGCACCTTTTAAGTCACAATGTAAATATTGTCTGTTATCTTAAGATTACTACCTACATTAATGTTTATCGACAGTTTATGTGATCACTAAGTAATTACTTTCATTTGGTACGTTTTAATGAGAGTTTTTACTGTATGCCTTCCTATACATTCAATGTATATTCAACTTAACAATTATTCTGATAGAAATTGCATGTTAATACTTATTAATTTAAAGTTCAACTGTTTTTACATTCAAATGTTAATACTTTTAAGACAAAATTAAGTTACAAAATGTATTCACTGTGTTCCTGTTTATAATGTTCAAAATTATACAAATATTTTGTCAACTTCCAAAGTTACATAAAAAATAAAGATCAAGTTTAAAAATATATACATTGAACGTTATTGCTTACATATATTTTAAAATTCATGTTAAAATTAGGGACGTTTCAACAAGGCTTTTTCATTTTTGCTTTCCTCTGGATTCAATGTATATTAAAGTGAACAATTCTTCAGATACAAATTTCATGTTAAAAAAACCATTACATCAACATTTTACAAAAATACACGTTCATATCACAATACCTACAAGAGTCAAATATATATATAAATAACTAAACAATTTGACAAACATATACATCACATTGCCGTCATTTTTTGACGGGCAAGTCGCTAGTATATATATAAAACAGACAAATTAGGAAGTATAACCAGATATCATAAACTATTATCAAAGAAAAAATAATAGCTAAAATCTAATATTTAATAAATATCCTAAAATAGTAGAAAACGCTGAGGAAAATAAAGTAATCAAATAGAGGAAATGATCAATATATATATATATATAGGCTCGCAACCAAAAACAGTAGAAAAAGAGGCCTATGGGCAATAAAGCTGTAAGAGCAAAAAATGTATGTGTGGATTCAAATAAAATATATGAAAGAGAGGTTCTAAGTAAAGTGCTCAAGTACAAAGTGCTTTATACAGGCTGAAATGCCATCCTGTAAAATGGCTAATATAAGAATTGAGAGAAATGTGTAGAGCCAGCTAGGTCTGCTGGTAAAGTGACTAGTGCTTAAAAAAAATAGGTGGTAATGTATGATGCCAATATTCTATTACAAAGTGCAAAGTGCTTATGTAATAAATAAGCTGCATTAACAAGGTGCTATGTAAGGCTGTATGTGTCACAAACCTGAATACAGCAATAAAGCAAGAAATAAAGTGGCTAGTGTAAGTATAGTTGCTAATATATAAGTGACCTGTGGAGGAGAAACCAGTGGCAATAAAACAACGTTATAAATAATAGCAAACAATCCAATGTCAAGGTTCGGGCACATAGAAAAGGAGATTTTAGAATAATCATATGAATCACCAAGATATGAATCACATAACAACAATCAAGGTAAATCCTCATATATAAGTATAAAAACAAATCAAAGGATAAACCAGCCTTGTGATGAATGATAGTACCCTATGTATAGCAGTGGGATAACACTCTATATCAGTCTAATCAAACTATAACCATACAAAGTAATAATAACTACATCATCCTCAATCATCATACAATATGGTATGAAATGAGGTTAATCATATGGTAGTAAAAAATCTTACAATAGTATAGTGTGTTTATTTTTAGTCAGAGCGTGAGTGGCAATCCCATTTAGTTGGGGAAACTCACTGCTCATCACACCAAAATATAAAGCAGACACTCACATCATCTTCCCTTGGAGTTCGCGAGTTTAAAGGGGGATCAGGGGTACATACCATGGGCAGATCTGTCTATCTGACCAGATCCCTGTTTTGCAATTAAGCTTTCTCAAAGACAGGGGCAAGTACCATGGGTCAATGATTCATTCAGCGTCCGCAGGCTTTCTTTAAGAGTTATCCGATATGATGCCCTCACGCTATGGGCCACTATACTAGGTGATGTGACCCCTGTACTTCCTTGGTTGGCATGCATGTAGTAGAAGAAAACTGGAAGAATGGCAACTGCCATCTAAATCTATGCAGTGTAAAAAAATGTAAATAACACACTATATACTGTACAATATGTACAACACACAAATGATGTTTGCTATGTAATAGACTCTATACCTTATTTTTAAGAAAAGCAATGTGTAATTCTTATTATTATTGTTTTTTTTATATAAACATATATTTAATATTTACAGCAATATACATTGTGTACAACACACGAATGATGTAGCTGTATAATGGACTCCATCCCTTGGTATTGAATAAAGCAATATGTCATCAAATGTTTGTATTTACATATACTTATGTGCATTATCATAAAGGAGGAGTTACTGGGAATATTTGTTTAGAAAAGAAGGCGTGACTCTCCCATTATACCAATATTTCAATGGTGAGTAAAATCAGAAAGGTCATATACTATAATACAATAAAATATTCATATTTGAATCAGAAGGTAATCAATAGTCAATAGTTATCTCTAATTGGACCAAGAATGATAAGGTCCAGAACCCAACATTACATGGTGAAAGAAATGGGAAAGTCTTGCTCAGATATCATAAACTATTATCAAAGAAAAAATAATAGCTAAAATCTAATATTTAATAAATATCCTAAAATAGTAGAAAACGCTGAGGAAAATAAAGTAATCAAATAGAGGAAATGATCAATATATATATATATATAGGCTCGCAACCAAAAACAGTAGAAAAAGAGGCCTATGGGCAATAAAGCTGTAAGAGCAAAAAATGTATGTGTGGATTCAAATAAAATATATGAAAGAGAGGTTCTAAGTAAAGTGCTCAAGTACAAAGTGCTTTATACAGGCTGAAATGCCATCCTGTAAAATGGCTAATATAAGAATTGAGAGAAATGTGTAGAGCCAGCTAGGTCTGCTGGTAAAGTGACTAGTGCTTAAAAAAAATAGGTGGTAATGTATGATGCCAATATTCTATTACAAAGTGCAAAGTGCTTATGTAATAAATAAGCTGCATTAACAAGGTGCTATGTAAGGCTGTATGTGTCACAAACCTGAATACAGCAATAAAGCAAGAAATAAAGTGGCTAGTGTAAGTATAGTTGCTAATATATAAGTGACCTGTGGAGGAGAAACCAGTGGCAATAAAACAACGTTATAAATAATAGCAAACAATCCAATGTCAAGGTTCGGGCACATAGAAAAGGAGATTTTAGAATAATCATATGAATCACCAAGATATGAATCACATAACAACAATCAAGGTAAATCCTCATATATAAGTATAAAAACAAATCAAAGGATAAACCAGCCTTGTGATGAATGATAGTACCCTATGTATAGCAGTGGGATAACACTCTATATCAGTCTAATCAAACTATAACCATACAAAGTAATAATAACTACATCATCCTCAATCATCATACAATATGGTATGAAATGAGGTTAATCATATGGTAGTAAAAAATCTTACAATAGTATAGTGTGTTTATTTTTAGTCAGAGCGTGAGTGGCAATCCCATTTAGTTGGGGAAACTCACTGCTCATCACACCAAAATATAAAGCAGACACTCACATCATCTTCCCTTGGAGTTCGCGAGTTTAAAGGGGGATCAGGGGTACATACCATGGGCAGATCTGTCTATCTGACCAGATCCCTGTTTTGCAATTAAGCTTTCTCAAAGACAGGGGCAAGTACCATGGGTCAATGATTCATTCAGCGTCCGCAGGCTTTCTTTAAGAGTTATCCGATATGATGCCCTCACGCTATGGGCCACTATACTAGGTGATGTGACCCCTGTACTTCCTTGGTTGGCATGCATGTAGTAGAAGAAAACTGGAAGAATGGCAACTGCCATCTAAATCTATGCAGTGTAAAAAAATGTAAATAACACACTATATACTGTACAATATGTACAACACACAAATGATGTTTGCTATGTAATAGACTCTATACCTTATTTTTAAGAAAAGCAATGTGTAATTCTTATTATTATTGTTTTTTTTATATAAACATATATTTAATATTTACAGCAATATACATTGTGTACAACACACGAATGATGTAGCTGTATAATGGACTCCATCCCTTGGTATTGAATAAAGCAATATGTCATCAAATGTTTGTATTTACATATACTTATGTGCATTATCATAAAGGAGGAGTTACTGGGAATATTTGTTTAGAAAAGAAGGCGTGACTCTCCCATTATACCAATATTTCAATGGTGAGTAAAATCAGAAAGGTCATATACTATAATACAATAAAATATTCATATTTGAATCAGAAGGTAGTCAATAGTCAATAGTTATCTCTAATTGGACCAAGAATGATAAGGTCCAGAACCCAACATTACATGGTGAAAGAAATGGGAAAGTCTTGCTCAGATATCAAAGCAATAAATTTGGATGTTTATAAGTGAAAGGCATATTAAAGATATTATTAATAGGAAAAAATAACTACTGTCAAGTCGAGAGAGACCAAAATTTAAGGATTAAATAAATGAAGACAAGGAAAACCCTCATTCAATCCTTTGGGGGACTGAGATTGTAGCAGGTAAATCCATTTGCTTTCCTTTCAGAGTAAGACATTTTTAAGATCACCCCCTCTGATATTAGGTTTGACTATGTCTATGACATGAAAGGTTATTCCCTTCATGTTGTTATTATGAAACAACCTGACATGTCATGCCACTGGGGTGTCCAAATTATTCTGGAAAGCACATGCTCTAAGATACGTCTTCTAAGCTGTCTCTCAGTCTTGCCCACGTACAGAAGGCCACATAAGCACACATCACGTATACCACAAAAGTGGAAAGACAATTTACGAAATCTTTAAGTGTGTAACTATTGTTAGTGGCTGGATGAGTGAATTTATTTTCTGGAAAGATAAATGGGCAAGCTTTGCATTTTTTACATTTAAAGAGGCCCTTAGGAGGGCATAACCACTTGTGTTGTTCCATGGATGGTAATAGGCTCTTGGTAACCATTTGGCCTATAGATCTTATTTTTCAATAGGTTACTCTTGCCTTGGAGGTTAAATGATCTTTAAGGTCTGGATCTTCTCTTAGTAAATACCAGTAGCGATCCAGAATCTTCTGTATTTGATGGCTATTTGATCCAAAGGTCAGGATACATCTGATGATATCTGTTTCCACTCGCTCATTTGGTTGCTATAGTAGATCTGGATGTTTCCCTTGTATTGCTCTCTGGTATGCCCTCTTGAGGGCTTTGTTAGGGTAGCCTCTTTTCCTAAATCTCTCAAAGAATATCGGCTTGCTCTTTAAAAGTCCTTCTCATCACTTCAATTGCGTCTTAGATGTAGGTACTGTCCGAAATGTATGCTACTTTTTTGTTTCACTGGGTGCTGGCTATGCCAGGTCAGCAGCATGTTTGTAGCAGTGGGTTTTTGATGGACCACTGTTTTGATAGTGCCATTGTCATCTTTCACGTTCTTCTAATCTAAAAATTCCATTTCTTTGTTACTTATGATTGAGGTCAATTTCAATTTGAGATCGTTGGAATAAAGCTGTTGCACAAATGCATTAAAGTGGTCCGCTGTACCCTCCCAGATGATCAAAATGTCATCGATGTACCTTGTCCATGATGACACGCAGTCCGTGAAAGGACTATTGGAATCTGAGAAAAGTACTGATTCCTCCCAAAGTCACAGAAATAAGTTGGCATAGCCTGGGGCACAGGCGGTGCCCATTGCTGTGCCCCTGACTTGTCTGTACCATTTTTCATCCAAAAAAAAAAAGGTTCTGTCAAGAATAAATTGAATCAAGGTTATCAAGAAATTCCTCCAATCAGTTGAAAGGCTGCCTCTAGCCAGAAAATATGTGATTGCTCCTATTCCCAGATGATGAGGGATACTACTGTAGAGTGATTCTACTAGATGCAAGCCAGGAACGATGTAGTAGAAACAATAGGATTATCTAAGTGTTTAAGGACATCTGTAGTGTCCTGAATATACCACGTTAGGCAACTCACCATGGGTTGAAAATTCTGATCTACCAGTTGACTGATCTTTTCTGTTAGATTCCCATAACCTGAGACAAGGTCTGCCTGGGGTGGGTTTGGTCTTCTTGTGGATCTTCGGAAGGCAGTAGAATGTACCTACCAGGGGTGCAGAGGGAAGTAAGTATTTCAAGCTTTTCTTGGTTACGAGTCCCCTATCACTTGCTTCAGTGAGACTAGCACTTAGTTTCACCAAATATTCTTTGAGAGGATTCGAGAGGTAGATTTTCACAAGTATGTTTATCCTTTAGGATTTGATGACACATCCTCAGGTAGTTTTCTCTGCTCATCATGACGATATTGCCGCCTTTGCCTGCCGGCTTGATAACAATGTTGTTATTTGTAGATAATTCATGAATGGGAGTTCTTTCATCCATGGTGAGATTTTCAGTCCTTATTGGGCTTGGCATATATCATTTTTCAATTTCTTGACTTTCTAACTTGAGAAATATTTCAAGGTTATCATAATTTCTGAAATCTAGGGTAAACTTGGTTTTGTTTTTAAACCTTATTTTAAGTTTGTTATTGATATGGTCGTCAGTATCAGTTTCACTTAAAAGTCGCATTAAGCTTTGAAAAGCTTCAAAATCCTGTATTGTAGATGTTCCATTTGCTTTCTGTTGTTATCATTGTGGCATTTGGTATTTATTTATTCTTGACAAAAACTATGATGCTGCCACCACCATGTTTCACTGTGGGGATGGTGTTCTTTGGGTGATGTGATGTGTTGTATTTGAGCCTGACATAGCGTTTTCTTTGATAGCTGAAAAGTTCAATTTTAGTCTCATCAGACCAAAGCACCTTCCTCCATATATTTTGGGAGTCTCCCGCATGCCTTTTCATAAACTCAAAAGGTGCCATTTTGTTTTTTGCTGAAAGTAATGGCTTTCTTCTGGCCACTCTGCCATAAAGCCCAATTCTATGGAGCGTACAGCTTATTGTCATCCTATGTACAGATACTCCAGTCTCTACTGTGGAACTCCGCAGCTCCTCCAGGGTTATTTTAGGTCTCTGTACTGCCTCTCTGATTAATAATCTCCTTGCCCGGTCCGTGAGTTTTTGTGGGCGTCCGTCTCTTGGCAGGTTTGCTGTTGTACTATGTTCTTTTCATTTGGTTATGATAGATTTGATGGTGCTCCTGGGAATCATCAAGATTTGGATATGTTTTTATAACCTAACCCTGATTTGTACTTCTCAACAACATTGTCCATTACTTGTTTGGAGAGTTCCTTAGTCTTCATGGCAGTGTTTGGTTAGTGGTGCCTCTTGCTTAGGTGGTGCAGCCTCATTACATATACACACCTTTTCAAAAAAGGTGTGTATATGTAATGACAGATCATGTGACACTTAGATTGCACACAGATGGACATCATTTCACTAATTATGTGACTTCTGAAGGTAATTGGTTGCACCAGAGCTTTTTATGGGCTTCATAACAAAGGGGGTGAATACATACGCACATGCCAATTTTATATTTTCTATTTCTAAAAAATAGTTTTATGTATATATTTTTCTTATTTCACTTCACCAACTTAGATTGGTGAAATTCAGATTAACAAAACATTGAACTTAAGGCTGTAATGTAACAAAATAGGTAAAAAGTCATGGTGGGTGAATACTTTTACAAGGCACTGTATACTAGAACTGCCCTTATGCTAGAAGTGTTCGCACCTTCCCCTGTTTATATTAGGTTCTTACTACTCACCTGCCCACTACTAGCTGCACAAGTACACACACTTACTGTTTAGGAGTAATCACAGAACAGATGCAAGCAGATCACAAAAAGTCACACACTGATATATCTTTACACAGGCAAAAGCACACACCTCTCAGCTGCCCACTAATCACTGCACAAGTACACAACACACTTACTGTTTAGGAGTAATCACAGAAAAGAGGCAAACAGATCCCCAAAAGTCACACACTGATATAGCTTTCCAGTTAGGGTTAAATGGGACTAGATAGGGTTACATAGGTCAGGATGGAGTTAAAAAGGTCTAGATAGGGTTAAATAGGACTAGGTAGGCTTAAATAGGTCTAGATGGGGATAAATGGGTCTAGATGGGGTTCCATCGGACTAGATAGGGTTAAATAGGTCTTGATGGGGTTAAATAGTTCTAGATGGGGTACATAGGTCTAGATGTGGTTAAGTAGATAGTGATAGGGTTAATTAGTTATGGTGAGGGTTAAATTGGGTTAATTAGTTAGAGGGGTTAATTGGTTAGAGGGAGGGTTAATTAGTTAGAGGTGTGTTAATAGAATGGTATAGGGTAGGATAGGGGTCATGAGGGTTCTGGATGACCCTCAGGAAACTTATAGTGTTAATCAAGGGATTAATAGTGTCCAATATGGGGTTAATTTTAGTCTCATGAAGGTCTATATTGCCCCGCATGAGTGTTAGGGTTAATTTATGGTTCTGGGGGCATACTTATAGTACCTCTGCGGCAGGGATTAATTGTTTTATTTAGCGCAGGTCCTTTAAGGACCTTTAAGGTCCATTCAGGATCTGCAGGATTTTGGAATTTTAAATGCAGCGGGGGTTTCGTTTGGGGACCCCCAGCATTAGGGAGGTTCATTTTAGGTGCCGCGGGGGTACTTACAGTACCCACAGGGCCTGGCTTGCGCATTGGTTTGCACTGACCCTTTAATGACACGCTTTAAACTATAGGTATTGAATTGTTTTGTGATTTTTGCGGACGCAACTGTTGCGGCCGTGAAAGATCAAAGGCTTTGAGGGAAGCAACTTGCGATTATCAGAATGGCAATGGAAAGTAGCGTGCACCAAGTAACCCGATCGGAGCCTGTAAGTAGAAGGAAACTGAATAGCAAAGTAACTTGCTCTCTCCATTTGCAGGCCCGGATCTAAAAAAAGTAGCAATTGAATGAGGCCCATAGTATTGCAGGACTATGCAAGTCCACAGTCATTTGGGCATGGGTACAAATTAAGCCTAACAACAATAATGTGAATTAAAATATGATATATGTATTTATTAATCGTGTGTAAGATCATGCTGCTGGGGAGATGTCTTTGATGGAATGGTTATATGAAAGCCAAAGTGCATATAGATTAGTTACATTATTTGATACCACTGCTTGCAGATAAACCAATAAAGTAAAAAACACAGATTATTCAATGATGGAAATAATAAAAATGGCACTACATCTTCTCTTCAAAGTTAACGATAACCATACTTGTCCACAGAGATGAGGATTATGTGATGGTAGTTAGTCATATGGTTACAAAATATCACCATCACATAGACCATGGCCATCTACTATGTAGACGTGCATGAGTATGATATCATTTTGACCAATAGATTTTGACTGAGGAGTGTTTTTGAAAAGGTAGATAAAAGATGGGGCCCAAATCTTCTCCTCTGCCTAGGGCCTCCATGTGCTGGGGTAGCAGAGGGAGGCATAGAAGATGGAAGTGACAGGAGTAGGAGGCATTGAGAGAAACAAGCATTGTCCAGCCTGCTGATGTGCTGCGTATGTGCTAGGGAGAGTTTTGGGCAGTGCTTGCGACCAGCGAGTGCTCATACAGCTGATCATGGACATTGCACAGCACAATCTGGTCACAAGCACTGCATGTAGCAGCCAGGCCATGTAGCTCCTCATCTTATCTCCCTGTGGATCCTCTTGATTCTTTAGCCCGCCATGGTTTATTGGGAGGAGATGTTAGTTAAGAGGCTCACCATGCAGTCCTACTTCCTCTGAACATAAACCAGCATCTCTTCAAGTAGCTTTCAATGGTGGGCAAGGGGGTTGAGGTCTTTATCCAGCCAGGTCATAGCAAACTGTGGGAGAAGGCAGTGGTGGGGGCGGAATAAGGGGGTGTTAAGGTGCATAAGGTTTTTTGCTGGTGGTTGTGGGGCTGGTGGACATAAGGTTCAGAGGTGATGGTGGTAGGGAAGAAGGTGGTGGTAGAGCTGGCATAACTCTGTGGTCCCTGCAAAGGAGGGCCCAGGTGGCGATTCTTCTGGGGGAGGAGGGGCTTAGTGGGGTTAAAGATGGCCAAAGTGGAGGACGGGCCAGCAGATTCTCCCACTAACCACATAAAACGAAAGTTCTCCTCCTTATATCCTGGGACATCAGATGTTCAATGCTGCTTTTCCTCCTCTTGCCACAGATACTCTTGAGCAGGAGCAAAATCAGGTTCCTCAACCGCAGCTCAACCTAAGCCACTGCCCTGCCTAAGGCTCCTCTAACTAACTTGACCTTCTGGGTGCTGAACAATTGTATATGAGTTAAAAAAAAGTGTACGATCATTTGATCTCTATGTGTTTGTATATATCTCATATATACATCATGGATGGTTCAATAATTTGCCATTGTATGGAGTTATTATTTACAACAAATGATAATTGCGTTGTATTATGAGCTTGGTTAGTAATGGCTCATATAAAGATCATATCTGTAGCTCATGAAGACACCAACTCTGTTGAACTTCTTGTGCACTGTGTCATACTAACCAATCTGTGATCATCTCTCAGCAATAGTTAGTAACATGATGCTGAGATGTGGTCTCTTTTAACCTAGTACACCACACTGCATATCCATTCCCATCTACATACACTGCAGTGGGCACACCCTTACTCTCTACTGGATGTTTATATATATATATATATTGTAATTGATACTCATTGTAAAGTGTTATCTCTAAGTATTTGACACACATCTGATGCTGCCCACCAATGAAAGTGATATCTAAGCTTCCTGGATTTGTCCACCAGGCCTAGAAGTTCTAAACGGTAGCCAATGCAATCCAGTCCCTTAAAATCCTCCTCCACTCACTGAGCTGGATAGTCACTGGGGTGCCACCACCCATAGCTCTCACTGCTCTGCCCTCCTCTGACATTTTCCTCTTTATCTTGACACAGCTGTCATCATAGCCGTGTTTGTCAGACCTCACGTGCCTGTTTGCATATCCAAAGGCTGTAACCTCTGATGCCATCTCACTCTAAGACTAGGCCCTCTGGCCAGGCCTCACGTCTCTCCCCTCATGTAGAACATTGGCACAGACATGTACCTCAAGGAGGAGCATCTTGTCCTTCTAACTGCTGCTGAGGATGCTGGCTTCCCTCATGTTGGCTGGGGGAGCTTTTTTGTAACGTTACACATGTATTCAATGCCTCTCAGTATTATTATATTATATTACGCTTGCAAAGATACATCAGTCATAGCAATATTACAGATACTGCGCCACAGCCCTAGGAACCAATAGAAAACAGCAAATGGAAAGTGATTGACAGGGATAGATAATATACTTGCAAGTCTCCCACCCTTCTTATGTCTCCTTCCCTCTACTGTCATCTTCCCTATGCCTCACCTTCTCTCTCCTCTTCACTTCCTCCTCTTCTCCCCTCCTCACTCCTTCCACCATCACTCACCAACAAAAAATATAAATAAAACAAAGTGTATACGTAGATATTATTGAAGTCAAAAAATGGATGTTCTATGTGTATTTTCTATCTGATAGGGAATACAGTGAGGGTGGAGGTGTGGCCTAGCTCTAATTGTATCTATGTGTATTATTATCCTATGTGTATGTATATTCTGTGATATCAGTATTTATGTGTATTGTAAAATTAAGTGTAAAATAGTATTTACTTATCTATAATAAGTAAAAGATTATAAACCTGCACTCCATATATACAATCCTCCTGCACTGTCTTTTTCTCTCTAGACCGAAACCACCAACTCCTGGGACCTGCTTGCTAATTTGTAAAATCTACAACACAGCGCTGGGGCAGGAGGCAAATATATACAGTATGTATATACAGTATGCCTAATCACTGTTTCATTGGCCATTTTCTAATGACTCCTATCATTGTGGCGCAGCAAGAATATCCATAAAATATCTTTGATTGGTATAAGGGTGCCATATTCCAGCCCTTTCAGTGCTACACATAAGAGCATGGTTACGGATGACGGGTTGGATGCGTAATATTGCGAGTGAAATGCTTTGGATACGTTTGTAACATAGAGAAAATCAGCTGCTGTACCTGAGTTTAAATAGCTTGCAATCAGCATTACTCGTATAGAATAAGGCTACAGGTTAGTAGTTTAATACATATAGTTTAAAATGCTTATTTATAAAACAGTGAGAAATTTTTTACTCAATCTATTACGTCTCCAACAAAGGATTGGAAAAATGTCAAGATTAGAGTATAAAAAAATATTATTTATAATTTCAGACTGAATTACTTTATTAATCTATATTTTAACATCAATTTGTGATTGTCTCACATTTTGTTTCCTTTACAATTAGTAACAATACCTTTTTAGCCTGTGTATAGTGAAATTTGTTGCAATTCACATTTACAATTTATGTTATTTATAAATTGAATTTATCTGCTTTTATAGTTTGATACACTAGAGTACCTACAGCATTTTATATGCATAACTAACAGCCTTAATAAATTGCAATTCCTCAAATTCTAAAGGGCTCTATATAAGCACACAGCATATTTTTTTTTACAGAAGTTTTTAGTTCGTGAACTTCTATCCAAAAGCAAGGTCTTCACAAACTAAAAACTTCTGTAAAAAAAAATATGCTGTGTGCTTATATAGAGCCCTTTAGAATTTGCAGAATTGCAATTTAATAAGGCTGCATGTATTTGATTACATAATCCTCGCAAAAATTCTATGTGAGAAAAATAATATGTAAATATTAACTTTGTTATTCTCATCTGATAATGAGTCCTAGTTATATATAACTTCTCATTGCTTTACATGCAGAGTAGTTTAAACTGCTATTACATGGCACTCTCTAGTGTTATTACTAAGAACTGAGATGTCTCACTGTGGTCCATATCTTCAAAGTCAAGCGAAATATTGTAATGTAATAAAAAGTCTATAGAAGCAAGGGAAGCGCATAGTGGGGCATATTAAATTCCAGCCTTGTAAGTCCAACGTTTAGCATGTAAAGGCTGCATGCTTCAAATTTGGCTCGTTATTAAATTAGAAAGGTCTGGGAGCTACGAGCGAGAGACGCTATTTCGTAAACCAGTTCGCGGCTGGTGGACTTGCGTGCTTGCACGCAAATAGTTAAGCAATCTGGTAGTTACAGGTTCAGATGGAACCAATGGAAAGAGAGATCGTAAGCGTTGCGTCACTGAAAAAGGGTTGGGTAGATTTCAAAGTCCTCCGTGCTTCAAATCCAGTTTGCGATCTGTCCAACAGGCCAGAAATAATGCAATATTAATAAAGCAGTAAATATGACATTCTATTACATGCGAGTTACAGTACAGGTCGTAACACATTGATTGCAGGGATTGATATAACACAAAATATAATCATGACATAAAGTCCTAACATCAAGTCCTAACATCACTTTCCCTTATAATAAATGTACAGCAGAGTGATTTTATTTACATAAGAAGTGCTACATATTGTACTTTCCCCTTTGCGGGTTCTTTAGAGCACAGCTTGGCCTCTGGGCTCCATTTGCGTGTTACATGCTTGCTCGTGAGTGACCATGTAGGACTTTAATAGCTGAATTAAACAATTAGAGGTTACGGGCACGAAACATCAAATGATTTACGTGCGCAAAGTACAACATAGCTCTCCACATAGCCTATTCTCGCCCGTCCTGCGCATTAACACGCAAAGTCAGCTGCGAGATGCATCTTAGCATGCAAATTGCGTTAAGATGACATTTACGAGCTACATGTTCACACGTAGCCCCAATTTAATACGGCTGTTAACATGGCCATCAATTGCCCAATTCGTAAATTTATTTACACTTAAAATCACTCTTAATATTGCTACGTATTCAGCAAATGTTACTTATTGGCACTAATGAATTCTTAAGTTAAACGAATGCATATAAAAATTTACAAAAAAAAAATCCAAAGCAAAATTTATGAGTTCAAGATATTTGCAAGTAGCTAATTGAATAAGGGTATAGTAGTATTTTCTGATTTTATGTATCTATTCAATTCCTTGCTTCTTAAGTTTTACCTAGTTCACTCACAAATCGTAACCCCATGAGTTGTCAGTAAGATATATGTTAGAGAGGAGAGAATCCGTGCATTTTACTTAGTTTCTTAATGCAAAACAACCACAGGAACCAATAAAAAGAGTAAAATGTATTTAATGTACACTTAATTTATTTTACACATAGATTGCTGATTCCACATGCATTACATGCACACCAATTAGTATACCAATATATATATATATATATTTATATCACACATAATAGTTGTAAAACTGCGAGACGTCGTCACGCTTTGCGAGCTCGCAAGAACTGCATCCCTGGCTTCACACTCACCCACAGCAGGGGGGGGGGGGGGAGCCAGGACATCTGGAAGTGAGATTAAACTCTAATTCAACCCCAAATTCCACCGTTTCAGCACTTGAAAAACGGCTTAGCGAGGAAAAAATGGCCGCAGAAAAAAGTCTCTGATTAACCCCACATTAACCCTTGCAGTGGGGGTCCCTGATTGCACACAATTGGGGACCCCCACTGCAATGAAAATTCAAACGTTACGACTTACAGGTCCTTAAAGGACCGTAAAGGTCCTTAAGGGACCAGTAATAAAAAAATAAATTAACCCTATCACTCATGGGCTCTATACAGAGCGCCATCAGCCCCTAAATAAACCTGTCACTCATGGGGGTCAAAACAGACCCCCATAAACCCTTAAGTAACCCTTGAAGGGATCTGAGATAAGCTTGGAAACTCGCATTAAACCCACATTAACCCTTGCAGTGGGGGTCCCCGAAGGCACGCGATCGGGGACACCCGCTGCAATGAAAATTAAAAATTCCTTCCTTACGGGTCCTTAAAGGACCGTAAAGGTCCTTAAAGGACAAATAAAAAAATAAAAAAATAACCCTATAACTCATGGGGCTCTATAAGGAGCCCCATCAACCCCTAAAAAAACGTGTCACTCATGGAGGTCAATACAGACCCCCATAAACCCTTAATTAACCCTGTCACTCATGGGGGTCAATAGAGACCCCCATAAGCCCTTCATTAACCCTGTCACTCATGGGGGTCAATACAGACACCCATAAGCACTTAATTAACCCCCTCACTCATGGGGGTCAACACAGACCCCCCTAAGCACTCAATTAACCCCTTGACTCATGGGGGTCAATACAGAGCCCATAAGGACAAAATTAACCCTATCACTGATGGGGCTCTATACAGAGCCCCATTATCCCCTAAAAACTGTGTCACTCATGGGGGTCAATACAGGCACCCATAAAACCCTAATTAACCCTGTCACTCATGGGGGTCAATACAGACCCTCATAAACCTATAATTAACCCTGTCACTCATGGGGTCAAAACAGATCCCCATAAGCCCTTAATTAACCCGGTCACTCATGAGGGTCAATACAGACCCCCATAAGCACTTAATTAACCCGGTCACTCATGGGGGTCAATACAGAACCCCATAAACCCTTAAATAATCCTGTCACTCATGGAAGTCAATAAACACCCCCATAAACCCTTAATTAACCCTATCACTCATGAGGGTCAATACAGACCCCCATTAACACTTAATTAAACCGGTCACTCATGGGTGTCAATACAGACTCCCATAAGCCAATAAATAACACTGGCACTCATGGGGGTCAATACAGACCCCCATAAACCCTTAATTAATCCTTTCACTCATGGGGGTCAATGCAGACCCCCATAAACCCTTAATTAACCCTGTCACTTATGGGGGTCAATACAGACCCCATTAACACTTAATAAACCCGGTCACTCATGGAGCTCAATACAGACTCCCATAAGCCAATAAATAACCCTGGCACTCATGGGGGTGAATATAGACCCCCATAAACCCTTAATTAACTGTGTCACTCATGGTGGTCAATACTGCCCCCCATAAGCCCTTAATTAACCTGGTCACTCATGGGGTCAATACAGACCCCCATAAACCCTTAAATAACCATGTCACTCATGGAAGTCAATAAACACCCCTATAAACCCTTAATTAACCCTGTCACTCATGAGGGTCAATACAGACCCCCATAAACCCATAATTAACACTATTGGCTTATGGGGGTCTGTATTGACCCCCATGAGTGACAAATAACCCTGTCACTCATGGGTGTCAGCACAGACCCCCATAAGCAGTTAATTAACCCGGTCACTCATGGGGGTCAATACAGACTCCCATAAGCCAATAAATAACCCTGGCACTCATGGGGGTGAATATAGACCCCCATAAACTCTTAATTAACCCTGTCACTAATGGTGGTCAATACTTACCCCCATAAGCTCTTAATTAACCTGGTCAATCATGGGGGTCAATACAGACCCCCATAAACCCTTAAATAACCCTGTCACTCATGGAAGTCAATAAACACCCCCATAAACCCTTAATTAACCTGTCACTCATGAGGGTCAATACAGACCCCCATAAACTCATAATTAACACTATTGGCTTATGGGGGTCTGTATTGACCCCCATGAGTGACAAATAACCCTGTCACTCATGGGTGTCAGTACAGAACCCCATAAGCACTTAATTAACCCGGTCACTCATGGGGGTCAATACAGACCCACATAAACCCATAATTAACCCTGCCACACATGGGGGTCAATACAGACACCTATAAGCCAATAAATACCGCTGTCACTCATGGGGTTCAATACAGACCCCCATAAACCCTTAATTAACCTTGCCACACATGGGGGTCAATACAGACACCTATAAGCCAATAAATACCGCTGTCACTCATGGGGGTCAATACAGACCCCCATAAACCCTTAATTAACCCTGTCGCTAATGGGGGTCAATACAGACTCCCATAAGCCAATAAATACCCTGGCACTCATGAGGGTCAATACAGACCCACATGAACCATTAATTAACCCCCTCACTCATGGGGGTCAATACAGACCCCCATAAACCCTTAATTAATATGGTCACTCATGCGGTCAATACAGACCCCCATAAACCCTTAATTAACCCTGCCACACATGGGGGTCAATACAGACACCTATAAGCCAATAAATACCGCTGTCACTCATGGGGGTCAATACAGACCCCCATAAACCCTTAATTAACCCTGTAACTGATTGGGATCAATACAGACCCCCATGAACCCATAATTAACCCTGTCGCTCATGGTGGTCAATACAGACTCCCATAAGCCAATAAATACCCTGGCACTCATGAGGGTTAATACAGACCCGCATGAACCATTAATTAACCCCCTCACTCATGGGGGTCAATACAGACCCCCATAAACCCTTAATTAACCTAGTCACTCATGGGGGTCAATACAGAGCCTCATAAACCCTTAAATAACCCTGTCACTCATGGAAGTCAATAAACACCCCAATAAGCCCTTAATTAACCCTGTCACTCATGGGGGTCAATACAGACCCCCATAAACACTTAATTAACCCGATCACTCATGTGGGTCAATACAGACCCCCATAAACTCATAATTAACCCTGTCACTCATGTGGGTCAATACAGACCCCCATAAACCCATAATTAACCCTGTCACTCATAAGGGTCAATACAGACTCCCATAAGCCAATAAATAACCCTGGCTCTCATGGGGGTCAATACAGAAACCCATAAACCCTTACATAACCCTGTCACTCATTGAAGTCAATATACACCCCCATAAACCCTTAATTAACCCTGTCATTCATGAGGGTCAATACAGACCCCCATGAACCCATAATTAACACTATTGGCTTATGGGGGTCTGTATTGATGCAAGGTGTCAATACAGACCCCCATAAACCCATAATTAACCCTGCCACACATGGGGGTCAATACAGACACCTATAAGCCAATAAATACCACTGTCACTCATGGGGGTCAATACAGAACCCCATAAACCCTTAATTAACCCTGTCACTGATTGGGATCAATACAGACCCCCATAAACCCATAATTAACCCTGTCACTCATGGGGGTCAATACAGACTCCCATAAGCCAATAAATACCCTGGCACTCATGAGGGTCAATACAGACCTGCATTAACCATTAATTAAGCCTTTCACTCATGGGGGTCAATACAGACCTCCATAAACCCTTAATTAACCTGGTCACTCATGGGGGTCAATACAGACCCCCATAAGCACTTAATTAACCCGGTCACTCATGTGGGTGAATACAGACCCCCATAAACCCATAATTAACCCTGTCACTCATAAGGGTCAATACATACTCCCATAAGCCAATAAATTACCCTGGCTCTCATGGGGGTCAATACAGAACCCCATAAACGCTTAAATAACCCTGTCACTCATGGAAGTCAATATACACCCCCATAAACCCTTAATTAACCCTGTCATTCATGAGGGTCAATACAGACCCCCATAAACCCATAATTAACACTATTAGAAATAACCCTGTCACTCATGGGTGTCAATACAGACCCCGATAAGCACTTAATTAACTCGGTCACTCATGGGGGTCCATACAGACCCCCATAACCCCATAATTAACCCTGCCACACATGGGGGTCAATACAGACACTTATAAGCCAATAAATACCGCTGTCACTCATGGGGGTCAATACAGACCCCATAAACCCTTAATTAACCCTGTCACTGATTGGGATCAATACAGACCCCCATAAACCCTTAATTATCCCTGTCACTCATGGGGGTCAATACAGACCCCTATAAGCACTTAATTAACCCGGTCACTCATGGGGGTCAATAAAGGCCCCCATAAACCCATAATTAACCATGTCACTCATGGGGGTCAATTAACACCCCCATAAGCCCTTAATTAACCCTGTCACTCATGGGGGTCAATACAGACCCCCATAAGCACTTAATTAACCCGGTCACTCATGTGGGTGAATACAGACCCCCATAAACCCATAATTAACCCTGTCACTCATAAGGGTCAATACATACTCCCATAAGCCAATAAATTACCCTGGCTCTCATGGGGGTCAATACAGAACCCCATAAACGCTTAAATAACCCTGTCACTCATGGAAGTCAATATACACCCCCATAAACCCTTAATTAACCCTGTCATTCATGAGGGTCAATACAGACCCCCATAAACCCATAATTAACACTATTAGAAATAACCCTGTCACTCATGGGTGTCAATACAGACCCCCATAAGCACTTAATTAACTCGGTCACTCATGGGGGTCCATACAGACCCCCATAACCCCATAATTAACCCTGCCACACATGGGGGTCAATACAGACACTTATAAGCCAATAAATACCGCTGTTACTCATGGGGGTCAATACAGACCCCATAAACCCTTAATTAACCCTGTCACTGATTGGGATCAATACAGACCCCCATAAACCCTTAATTATCCCTGTCACTCATGGGGGTCAATACAGACCCCTATAAGCACTTAATTAACCCGGTCACTCATGGGGGTCAATAAAGGCCCCCATAAACCCATAATTAACCATGTCACTCATGGGGGTCAATTAACACCCCCATAAGCCCTTAATTAACCCTGTCACTCATGGGGGTCAATACAGACCCCCATAAGCACTTAATTAACCCTGCAACACATGGGGGTCAATACAGACACTTATAAGCCAATAAATACCGCTGTCACTCATGGGGGTCAATACAGACCCCATAAACCCATAATTAACCCTGTCACTCATGGGGGTCAATACAGACTCCCATAAGCCAATAAATACCCTGGCACTCATGAGGGTCAATACAGACCTGCATTAACCATTAATTAAGCCTTTCACTCATGGGGGTCAATACAGACCTCCATAAACCCTTAATTAACCTGGTCACTCATGGGGGTCAATACAGACCCCCATAAGCACTTAATTAACCCGGTCACTCATGTGGGTGAATACAGACCCCCATAAACCCATAATTAACCCTGTCACTCATAAGGGTCAATACATACTCCCATAAGCCAATAAATTACCCTGGCTCTCATGGGGGTCAATACAGAACCCCATAAACGCTTAAATAACCCTGTCACTCATGGAAGTCAATATACACCCCCATAAACCCTTAATTAACCCTGTCATTCATGAGGGTCAATACAGACCCCCATAAACCCATAATTAACACTATTAGAAATAACCCTGTCACTCATGGGTGTCAATACAGACCCCGATAAGCACTTAATTAACTCGGTCACTCATGGGGGTCCATACAGACCCCCATAACCCCATAATTAACCCTGCCACACATGGGGGTCAATACAGACACTTATAAGCCAATAAATACCGCTGTCACTCATGGGGGTCAATACAGACCCCATAAACCCTTAATTAACCCTGTCACTGATTGGGATCAATACAGACCCCCATAAACCCTTAATTATCCCTGTCACTCATGGGGGTCAATACAGACCCCTATAAGCACTTAATTAACCCGGTCACTCATGGGGGTCAATAAAGGCCCCCATAAACCCATAATTAACCATGTCACTCATGGGGGTCAATTAACACCCCCATAAGCCCTTAATTAACCCTGTCACTCATGGGGGTCAATACAGACCCCCATAAGCACTTAATTAACCCGGTCACTCATGTGGGTGAATACAGACCCCCATAAACCCATAATTAACCCTGTCACTCATAAGGGTCAATACATACTCCCATAAGCCAATAAATTACCCTGGCTCTCATGGGGGTCAATACAGAACCCCATAAACGCTTAAATAACCCTGTCACTCATGGAAGTCAATATACACCCCCATAAACCCTTAATTAACCCTGTCATTCATGAGGGTCAATACAGACCCCCATAAACCCATAATTAACACTATTAGAAATAACCCTGTCACTCATGGGTGTCAATACAGACCCCCATAAGCACTTAATTAACTCGGTCACTCATGGGGGTCCATACAGACCCCCATAACCCCATAATTAACCCTGCCACACATGGGGGTCAATACAGACACTTATAAGCCAATAAATACCGCTGTTACTCATGGGGGTCAATACAGACCCCATAAACCCTTAATTAACCCTGTCACTGATTGGGATCAATACAGACCCCCATAAACCCTTAATTATCCCTGTCACTCATGGGGGTCAATACAGACCCCTATAAGCACTTAATTAACCCGGTCACTCATGGGGGTCAATAAAGGCCCCCATAAACCCATAATTAACCATGTCACTCATGGGGGTCAATTAACACCCCCATAAGCCCTTAATTAACCCTGTCACTCATGGGGGTCAATACAGACCCCCATAAGCACTTAATTAACCCTGCAACACATGGGGGTCAATACAGACACTTATAAGCCAATAAATACCGCTGTCACTCATGGGGGTCAATACAGACCCCATAAACCCTTAATTAACCCTGTCACTGATTGGGATCAATACAGACCCCCATAAACCCTTATTTATCCCTGTCACTCATGGGGGTCAATACAGACCCCTATAAGCACTTAATTAACCCGGTCACTCATGGGGGTCAATAAAGGCCCCCATAAACCCATAATTAACCATGTCACTCATGGGGGTCAATTAACACCCCCATAAGCCCTTAATTAACCCTGTCACTCATGGGGGTCAATACAGACCCCCATAAGCACTTAATTAACCCGGTCACTCATGTGGGTGAATACAGACCCCCATAAACCCATAATTAACCCTGTCACTCATAAGGGTCAATACATACTCCCATAAGCCAATAAATTACCCTGGCTCTCATGGGGGTCAATACAGAACCCCATAAACGCTTAAATAACCCTGTCACTCATGGAAGTCAATATACACCCCCATAAACCCTTAATTAACCCTGTCATTCATGAGGGTCAATACAGACCCCCATAAACCCATAATTAACACTATTAGAAATAACCCTGTCACTCATGGGTGTCAATACAGACCCCCATAAGCACTTAATTAACTTGGTCACTCATGGGGGTCCATACAGACCCCCATAACCCCATAATTAACCCTGCCACACATGGGGGTCAATACAGACACTTATAAGCCAATAAATACCGCTGTCACTCATGGGGGTCAATACAGACCCCATAAACCCTTAATTAACCCTGTCACTGATTGGGATCAATACAGACCCCCATAAACCCTTAATTATCCCTGTCACTCATGGGGGTCAATACAGACCCCTATAAGCACTTAATTAACCCGGTCACTCATGGGGGTCAATAAAGGCCCCCATAAACCCATAATTAACCATGTCACTCATGGGGGTCAATTAACACCCCCATAAGCCCTTAATTAACCCTGTCACTCATGGGGGTCAATACAGACCCCCATAAGCACTTAATTAACCCTGCCACACATGGGGGTCAATACAGACACTTATAAGCCAATAAATACCGCTGTCACTTATGGGGGTCAATACAGACCCCAGAAACCCTTAATTAACCCTGTCACTGATTGGGATCAATACAGACCCCCATAAACCCTTAATTATCCCTGTCACTCATGGGGGTCAATACAAACCCCCATAAGCACTTAATTAACCCGGTCACTCATTTGGGGCAATAAAGACCCCCATCAACCCATAATTAATTATGTCACTCATGGGGGTCAATACAGACTCCCATAAGCCAATAAATACCCTGGCACTCATGAGGGTAAATACAGACCCGCATGAACCATTAATTAACCCTTTCACTCATGGGGGTCAATTAACACCCCCATAAGCCCTTAATTAACCCTGTCACTCATGGGGGTCAATACAGACCCCCATAAGCACTTAATTAACCCTGCCACACATGGGGGTCAATACAGACACTTATAAGCCAATAAATACCGCTGTCACTTATGGGGGTCAATACAGACCCCATAAACCCTTAATTAACCCTGTCACTGATTGGGATCAATACAGACCCCCATAAACCCTTAATTATCCCTGTCACTCATGGGGGTCAATACAAACCCCCATAAGCACTTAATTAACCCGGTCACTCATTTGGGGCAATAAAGACCCCCATCAACCCATAATTAATTATGTCACTCATGGGGGTCAATACAGACTCCCATAAGCCAATAAATACCCTGGCACTCATGAGGGTAAATACAGACCCGCATGAACCATTAATTAACCCTTTCACTCATGGGGGTCAATACAGACCCACATAAACCCTTAATTAACCCTTTCACTTATGGGGTTCAATACAGACCCCATAAGCCCTTAATTAACCCTGTCATTCATGAGGGTCAATACAGACCCCCATAAACCCATAATTAACACTATTAGAAATAACGCTGTCACTCATGGGTGTCAATACAGACCCCCATAAGCACTTAATTAACTCGGTCACTCATGGGGGTCCATACAGACCCCCATAAACCCATAATTAACCCTGCCACACATGAGGGTCAATACAGACAATTATAAGCCAATAAATTCCACTGTCACTCATGGGGGTCAATACAGACCCCATAAACCCTTAATTAACCCTGTCACTGATTGGGATCAATACAGACCCCCATAAACCCTTAATTATCCCTGTCACTCATGGGGGTCAATACAGACCCCTATAAGCACTTAATTAACCCGGTCACTCATGGGGGTCAATAAAGGCCCCCATAAACCCATAATTAACCATGTCACTCATGGGGGTCAATTAACACCCCCATAAGCCCTTAATTAACCCTGTCACTCATGGGGGTCAATACAGACCCCCATAAGCACTTAATTAACCCTGCAACACATGGGGGTCAATACAGACACTTATAAGCCAATAAATACCGCTGTCACTCATGGGGGTCAATACAGACCCCATAAACCCTTAATTAACCCTGTCACTGATTGGGATCAATACAGACCCCCATAAACCCTTAATTATCCCTGTCACTCATGGGGGTCAATACAAACCCCCATAAGCACTTAATTAACCCGGTCACTCATTTGGGGCAATAAAGACCCCCATCAACCCATAATTAATTATGTCACTCATGGGGGTCAATACAGACTCCCATAAGCCAATAAATACCCTGGCACTCATGAGGGTAAATACAGACCCGCATGAACCATTAATTAACCCTTTCACTCATGGGGGTCAATTAACACCCCCATAAGCCCTTAATTAACCCTGTCACTCATGGGGGTCAATACAGACCCCCATAAGCACTTAATTAACCCTGCCACACATGGGGGTCAATACAGACACTTATAAGCCAATAAATACCGCTGTCACTTATGGGGGTCAATACAGACCCCATAAACCCTTAATTAACCCTGTCACTGATTGGGATCAATACAGACCCCCATAAACCCTTAATTATCCCTGTCACTCATGGGGGTCAATACAAACCCCCATAAGCACTTAATTAACCCGGTCACTCATTTGGGGCAATAAAGACCCCCATCAACCCATAATTAATTATGTCACTCATGGGGGTCAATACAGACTCCCATAAGCCAATAAATACCCTGGCACTCATGAGGGTAAATACAGACCCGCATGAACCATTAATTAACCCTTTCACTCATGGGGGTCAATACAGACCCACATAAACCCTTAATTAACCCTTTCACTTATGGGGTTCAATACAGACCCCATAAGCCCTTAATTAACCCTGTCATTCATGAGGGTCAATACAGACCCCCATAAACCCATAATTAACACTATTAGAAATAACGCTGTCACTCATGGGTGTCAATACAGACCCCCATAAGCACTTAATTAACTCGGTCACTCATGGGGGTCCATACAGACCCCCATAAACCCATAATTAACCCTGCCACACATGAGGGTCAATACAGACAATTATAAGCCAATAAATTCCACTGTCACTCATGGGGGTCAATACAGACCCCATAAACCCTTAATTAACCCTGTCACTGATTGGGATCAATACAGACCCCCATAAACCCTTAATTATCCCTGTCACTCATGGGGGTCAATACAGACCCCTATAAGCACTTAATTAACCCGGTCACTCATGGGGGTCAATAAAGGCCCCCATAAACCCATAATTAACCATGTCACTCATGGGGGTCAATTAACACCCCCATAAGCCCTTAATTAACCCTGTCACTCATGGGGGTCAATACAGACCCCCATAAGCACTTAATTAACCCTGCAACACATGGGGGTCAATACAGACACTTATAAGCCAATAAATACCGCTGTCACTCATGGGGGTCAATACAGACCCCATAAACCCTTAATTAACCCTGTCACTGATTGGGATCAATACAGACCCCCATAAACCCTTAATTATCCCTGTCACTCATGGGGGTCAATAAAGGCCCCCATAAACCCATAATTAACCATGTCACTCATGGGGGTCAATTAACACCCCCATAAGACCTTAATTAACCCTGTCACTCATGGGTGTCAATACAGACCCCCATAAGCACTTAATTAACCCTGCCACACATGGGGGTCAATACAGACACTTATAAGCCAATAAATACCGCTGTAACTCATGGGGGTCAATACAGACCCCCATAAACCCTTAATTATCCCTGTCACTCATGGGGGTCAATACAAACCCCCATAAGCACTTAATTAACCCGGTCACTCATGGGGGTCAATAAAGACCCCCATAAACCCATAATTAACCATGTCACTCATGGGGGTCAATACAGACTCCCATAAGCCAATAAATACCCTGGCACTCATGAGGGTAAATAGAGACCCGCATGAACCATTAATTAACCCTTTCACTCATGGGGGTCAATACAGACCCCCATAAACCCTTAATTAACCCTTTCACTTATGGGGGTCAATACAGACCCCATAAGCCCTTAATTAACCCTGTCACTCATGGGGGTCAATACAGACCCCCATAAACCCATAATTAAACCTGTCACTTATGGGGGTCAATAAAGACCCCCATTAACACTTAATTAACCCGGTCACTCATGGGGTCAATACAGACTCCCATAAGCCAATAAATAACCCTGGCACTCATGGGGGTCAATACAGACCCCCATAAACCCTTAATTAACCCTGTCACTCATGGTGGTCAATACTTACCCCCATAAGCCCTTAATTAACCTGGTCACTCTTTTTGGGGTCAATACAGACCCCCATAAACCCTTAAATAACCCTGTCACTCATGGACTTCAATAAACACCCCCATAAACCCTTAATTAACACTATTGGCTTATGGGGGTCTGTATTGACCCCCATTAGTGACAAATAACCCTGTCACTCATGGGTGTTAGTACAGACCCCCATAAGCACTTAATTAACCCGGTCACTCATGGGGGTCAATACAGACCCCCATAAACCCATAATTAACCCTGAAACACATGGGGGTCAATAGAGACACCTATAAGCAAATAAACACCACTGTCACTCATGGGGGTCAATACAGACGCCCATAAACCCTTAATTAACCCTGTCACTGATTGAGATCAATACAGACCCCCATAAACCCTTAATTAACCCTGTCACTCATGGGGGTCAATACAGCCCCCCATAAACCTATCATTAACTCTGTCTTTCATGGGGGTCAATACAGACCCCCATAAGCACTTAATTAACCAGGTCCCTCATGGGGGTCAATAAAGACCCCCATAAACATATTATTAACCCTGTCACTCATGGGGGTCAATACAGACTCCCATACGCCAATAAATACCCTTGCACTCATGACAGTCAATACAGCCCCCCATAAACCTATCATTAACTCTGTCTTTCATGGGTGTAAATACAGTCCCCCATAAGCACTTAATTAACCCAGTCCCTCATAGGGGTCAATAAAGACCCCCATAAACACATAATTAACCCTGTCACTTATGGGGGTCAATACAGACCCCCATTAACAATTAATTAACCCGGTCACTCATGGGGGTCAATACAGACTCCCATAAGCCAATAAATAACCCTGGCACTCATGGGGGTTAATACAGACCCCCATAAACCCATAATGAACCCTGTCACTCATGGGGGTCAATACAGACCCCCATAAACCCTTAATTAACCCTGTCACTTATGGTGGTCAATACAGCCCCCCATAAACCTATCATTAACTCTGTCTTTCATGGGGGTCAATACAGACCCCCATAAGCACTTAATTAACCAGGTCCCTCATGGGGGTCAATAAAGACCCCCATAAACCCATTATTAACCCTGTCACTCATGGGGGTCAATACAGACCCCCATTAACACTTAATTAACCCGGTCACTCATGGGAGTCAATACAGACTCCCATAAGCCAATAAATAACCCTGGCACTCATGGGGGTCAATACAGACACCCATAAACCCTTAATTAACCCTGTCACTCATGGGGGTCAATACAGACCCTATAAACCCTAATTAACCCGGTCACTTATGGTGGTCAATACAGACCCCCTGTAATGATATAGGAATCACAAAGTTGTGGAGACCAGTAGCCAAGGTCAGCAATAATCCGGTTCAGCAACTTGTAGGTTAAACAGGAACAAGCTTTTATTGAAGGGATCAGGAACCAACAATAATCTAGCAAGGTACATTTGACAGGAAGTGCCTTATATAGGCCAAGGACCAGACACCTGACCAGACACTGCTTAAGAGACTTAGGTACTGATAAAATTGCTAGCAGAGTCAAGCTTATAAGGTCTCAATGGAATTCACAAAAGGCAGGCTGGCGCAGTGGTAGGGAAGAGGTATAGCAGCCTGGGGACCAGGGTTCAAAACCCAGCAGAGTCAATTCCTCACATTACCCCTGCCTCTATAGGTGCAGCCTCTGGATGCCCTATTACCTGGTTTAGCAGGGTACTGCACATGAAAAAACCGAAGTACATCAGGAGCGTGAATATTGTCCACTGGTTCCCACGAACTCTCCTCCTCACCATAGCCTTTCCAGCGAACCAGATACTGAAGTTTGTTACAGAAGATCCGGGAGTCAAGAATTTTTTCCACTTCGTACTCATCCTCACCATCCACGAGGACTGGAGGTGGGGCAGGCAGGGCTCGGCCAGGGAAAGTATTTTCATGAACAGGTTTAAGCAGTGCAACGTGAAACACTGGATGTATTTTCATGAAATTCGGGAGTTGCAAACGGAAGGTGACAGCATTGATCTGAGTAATGATCTCAATAGGTCCCATGAACCTTTGACCCAATTTATGAGAAGGAATCCGAAGCTTAAGATTCTTTGTTGACAGCCACACCTTGTCACCAACGCGATAGACTGGGGCCTCCTTTCTATGCCTATCAGCAGCTCTTTTGTAACATTCCTGAGCCTCCAAAAGAGTCTCTTTCAACAGTGCTTGGGAATCACGTAAGGCGGTTAGCCTGTCAGTGACAGCAGGAACGGAAGTAGTATTTGGGAGACTGACTAGAAAGGTCGGATGGTAACCATAGTTGGCAAAAAATGGGCTCAAAGAAGTGGAGCAGTGTTGGGCATTGTTATAGGCAAACTCCGCCGTGGGTAGAAAATCCAGCCAGTCATCCTGCAGGTAACTAATATAGCACCGCAAATATTGCTCCAAAGTCTGTTTGGTTCGCTCAGTCTGTCCATTACTTTTCGGATAAAAAGCTGACGACAGATTTACATTAATACCTAGATTAGAACAAAAATGTTTCCAAAAATGAGACGTGAACTGCACTCCCCTGTCAGAAACTACTTCATCAGGCACTCCATGCAAGCGAAAAATGTCCCGAATAACCAGGTCAGCCGTCTGTTTAGCTGAAGGGAGACCACGAGCTGGTATGAAATGACCCATCTTAGTTAACCTGTCCACAACAACAAGAATGGTAGTGTGTTCCTTAGAGGGAGGTAGTTCCACAATAAAGTCCATGGATATAGATCCCCAGGGACGATGAGGAATCGGAAGAGGCTGAAGCAAGCCAACAGGGGATGAGCGAGGAGTCTTATGTCTGGCACACACATCACAAGAGGACACATACTTCTTAACATCCTCATGATACTTCGGCCACCAAAAGGATCGGGCAAGTAGGTCTTGCGTCTTTCGGATTCCTGGATGACCTGCTGGTTTTGAGTCATGGTAGAGACGTAAAAGGTCCAGTCGCACTGACTCCGGAGCAAACAGACGTCGTTGAAAAATCCAAAACCCATTAAGCATCGTCATATGGAGATCACGAGGAGGATCACGAAGAACTGGGTCTTCAGCGTAGCCCTTTTTAATGCGAGACATCAGATCAGAAGGAAAAGCAACTCCTATAAATATATTCTCCGGCAAGATGGTGGTCTTGGTTACGGTAGCATGGAGGGGTCAGCTATTCTAGACAAGGCATCCGCCTTACCATTCTTGGAGCCAGGACGGTATGTAACCAAAAAATTAAACCTTGAGAAGAATAGGGACCAGCGTGCTTGTCTGGCTGACAGTCTCTTAGCTGATCGAATACATTCCAGATTTTTGTGATCTGTGAGGACAGTAATTGGATGGGTAGCTCCCTCCAAGAGATGTCTCCATTCGGTGAAGGCAGCTTTTATAGCCAATAGTTCTTTATTCCCTATGTCATAGTTTCTTTCTGCTGGCACCATCTGGCGGGAATAGAAGGCACACGGATGTAACAGCATCTTAGGTCCAGTCCTTTGAGACAGTATAGCACCAACAGCTGAATCAGAAGCACCAACTTCCACAATAAATGGTAATTCTGGCTGAGGATGTACCAGGACAGGGGCAGTTGTAAACAGAGTCTTTAATCAGGAAAATGCGGTATCAGCCTTATCGGACCACTGAAAAGGAGTCCCCTTAAGTGTGAGTTCAGTGATAGGTGTAATAACGGCAGAGAAATTCTTAATGAAACGCCTGTAAAAATTGGCAAACCCCACAAATCTCTGGACATCTTTTTCATTCTTGGGGATGGGCCAGTCCAGCACAGCTTTAATTTTACTTGCGTCCATAGTTAAACCTTTAGGAGTTATGACATACCCCAGGAATTGAATTTCTGTTTGTTCAAAGTCACATTTTTCTAGTTTAATGTATAGGTGGTGGGTACGAAGGCGCTCCAAAACTATACAGACCTGTTTTCTGTGGTTTTCAAGACTATCAGAGAATATTAGGATATCATCCAAATATGCCACAACAAACTGATCCAGGAGATCTCGTAGTACATCATTGATAAGATGCTGGAAAGTTGCAGGGGCATTACAAAGCCCAAATGGCATTACTAGATATTCGTAATGCCCGTACCTGGTTCTGAAAGCGGTTTTCCATTCATCATTTGGTCTTATGTGAACCAGATTATATGCCCCCCGAAGATCAAGCTTTGTAAATATTTTAGCTGAGCGAAGTCTCTCCAAAAGTTCAGGAATGAGAGGCAAGGGGTAGCGGTTTTTAACAGTGATGTTATTAATGTCCCTGTAATCAACGCATGGCCGTAGGCTGCCATCTTTCTTCTCTACAAAGAATATAGGAGCTCCTGCTGGGGAAGTAGATGGTCGAATAAAACCTTTGGCAAGATTTTCTTGTATGTATTCACGAAGAGCTTTCAATTCAGGCTCAGAAAGGGAATATATACCGCCAAATGGGATAGCAGCCCCAGGCAACAGCTCTATTGGGCAATCATAAGGCCTGTGGGGTGGAAGCTGATCAGCATTCTTCTTATCACAGACATCTGCAAAATCCTGATATTGTAGAGGAAGCTTAGTCAAGTTTGTAGCAACCATTTCATTAATTGTTGTGGCAACAGGTGTTACCTTAGTCGGTTGACAATTTATTAAGCAGTGTTCTGAAGGAAAGGACAAAGTTCTGATCTTCCAATCAATCTGTGGGTTATGCAGAGCAAGCCAAGGTACCCCCAAAATCACTGGAAACTGTGTTGAGGAAATTAGGTGGAAAGATAAAGTCTCATGGTGATTCACTTCCAGAGTCAACTTTAAGGGCACAGTCTCATGTGTAACCGGGCCCGACGTAAGTGGAGAACCGTCCACTGTCTCCATTAACACAGGTGCAAATTTAGGGCCTCATTAAATTCCAGCCTCGTAAATAAGAGGCTTCTACTTAAGCCCTACGTACTGCAAAGTTTCTCTAACTTACAATGCTATTAAATTAGCCCTGCTGCGAGCAACGTATGAGCTACGCAGCAGGCCCGTACGTATCTACACTGCGTAAATGTACATGAGGAGTGACAGCCTGCGAGATGATATCGCAGGCTCCCACTCCTCATCAAGTGCTGCGGGGGTCCTAAAAGGGACCTCCGCGGCAGTCCCCCACATAAGCCCTGCCGTGGGGGGTACTCCAAACCCCCCCTAGGCACCTAAAATGAACCCCCCCTCAATGCGGGGGTCCCTGTCGGGACCCCCGAAGTGTCCTCACATGAACACCTTGCTGCAGGGGTCCATAGGAACCCCCGCAGCCCCCACACATTAACCGCTTGCAGCGGGGGTCCCCGATCGGCACCGATCAGGCCCCCGCTGCATTTAAAACTTTTAAATTCCCCGCCGCGGCTCCTTAAAGGGACCGCGGCACACTATTACCCAATCCCGGCCGCGGCACTTAAAATTAACCCCCCTCTATGCTGGGGGTCCCCATCGGGACCCCTGAAGTGTCCCCACATAAACCCATTGCAGGGGGGGTCCCCGATCTGCATAGATCAGGCCCTCCGCTGCATTTAAAACTTTTAAATTCCCCGCCGCGGCTCCTTAAAGGGACCGCGGCACACTATTACCCAATCCCGGCCGCGGCACTTAAAATTAACCCCCCTCTATGCTGGGGGTCCCCATCGGGACCCCCGAAGTGTCCCCATATAAACCCCCTGCTGCGGGGGGCCCCGATCGGCACCGATCGTGACCCTGCTGCAATTCAATTTTAAATTTCCCGCCTCGCGGGTCCTCAAAGGACCGTAAAGGTCCTGAAAGGACTCGCACTAAAAATATTAACCCCAGGCAACTATAATTACCCCATTAACTCATGATGGTCAATCCAGACCACCATAAGGCTCTAATTAACCCATTAACTCATGGTGGTCAATACAGACCACCATAAGGCTCTAATTAACCCATTAACTCATGGTGGTCAATCCAGACCACCATAATGCTCTAATTAACCCATTAACTCATGATGGTCAATCCAGACCACCATAAGGCTCTAATTAACCCATTAACTCATGATGGTCAATCCAGACCACCATAAGGCTCTATTTAACCCATTAACTCATGGTGGTCAATACAGACCACCATAAGGCTCTAATTAACCCATTAACTCATGGTGGTCAATACAGACCACCATAAGGCTCTATTTAACCCATTAACTCATGGTGGTCAATACAGACCACCATAAGGCTCTAATTAACCCATTAACTCATGGTGGTCAATACAGACCACCATAAGGCCTAAATTAACCCATTAACTCATGATGGTCAATCCAGACCACCATAAGGCCTAAATTAACCCATTAACTCATGATGGTCAATCCAGACCACCATAAGGCTCTATTTAACCCATTAACTCATGGTGGTCAATCCAGACCACCATAAGGCTCTAATTAACCCATTAACTCATGGTGGTCAATACAGACCACCATAAGGCTCTATTTAACCCCATCAGTCCCATAAGGGTATATTATTACCATTATGGGCCTGTTACAACCCAACATTAACCACATAAGTGCCATGATGGTCCTCAAGGACCATCATGACACTAACTACAAACACTACACTATAACCCCCAATAAACCATTTAATCTAAACTAACCCCCCTCTACACTAATCTATTAACACTTACACTACCTACCTACACTACCTACCCCCTAATAAACCTTCCCACCACTCTAATTACAAAAAATAAAAAACCTACAGCACAGAAAACAAAAAACCTACAGTACAAAAAACAAAAAAACCTACAGTACAGAAAACAAAAAACAATTACAACCCCACCCCCCACTACAGAAAACAAAAAAATACATTACAACCCCACCCCCCACTACAGAAAATAAAAAAATTACACACCTGAAAAGGAAAGACAGATAAACACAATACAATACATACATATAATACATTACATACATTACATACAATACATGACATTACATATAATATATTACATCACATATATAGTTGTGAGCGTACGAGTTGTTGCTAACGCTGCGGGCTCGCGCAGCGAGTCGCGGGCCTCGCGTAGCGAGGGCACTGTGCCAGGTTCTCAGTTGCTGGCATGGAGCGCCGAAGGCGCTCCTTGCCAGCAACTGAGGACCCTCGCGAAGCGAGGGCCTCAGTTGCTGGCTTGGAGCGCCGCAGGCGCTCCATGCCAGCACCTGAGGACCTCGCAAAGCGAGGTCTTCAGTTGCAGCAACTGCGACCCTTGAAAAAAAAAGTTTACGTCCAAACACATTACGACACTCGCAAACAACATACGACACACGTTCAAACACATTACGACACTCGCAAACAACATACGACACACGTTCACACACATTATGGCCTCGCAACACTCGGACGCAACTCGCGAACATTACAAAATTACAAACACAATACATACACACAGCACATACATAAAAACCTTACCTACACAAACACGAAGCACCCAGGACCTCAAAAATGCAACTTACAACTTAATTGCACTCAAAATAAAAGAGTTTCGACACTAAATAGTTTGTTAAGCGACAAAAAAAATGGCCGACGAATAAAACGAAAACGAGGCTACACACGCAAACACCATGCTACACACGCAAACACCATACGAGACACGTTACCACACATTACGACTTCGCAAACATCGGACGCAACACGCCGACATACAAACATTTAAAACTTAACAAAGACACACAACAAACACATAAAAAGCTTACCTACAGCAAGAGGAACCAGCCAGCACCTCAAAAAAACAAGTTACACCTACATTTAAATCAAAATAAACACTTTAGACACTAATACCATCGCTAAGCGAGAGAAAAAATGGCCGACGAACAAAACGAAAACGAGGCTTCAGACGTAACTACACTACACTTACTCGCAATAATGAAACACATACTATGCGGAACGTATCACAATCATATTAAACACCATTTTGAACAGTAATACGCCTAAAATGGCGGATGGAACGCAAATTGTAAGCTGGAACGCAAATAGCGCATGCGTATTGCGTTCTAACGGTCTCACTTTCCAGAACTTTCTACAAGTTTATAAATACTGGCTATTTCCAACTAAAAAATACATTTCTCCTCAGGTGATCAACGGAGTGACTTCTGAGATAACTGCTGCTTTTACTTGAGAAGACAATTCTTTACTAATTTACTACTTTACATTGTGCAAATTACAACTGACAGGTAAGCTATAATATATTACATTTTATTATCAGGTCAGGTCAAACAAATAAAAAAATAAACTAGGATTTATGTAGTCATCATGTATGGCACATTTATGTGTATAGGCTCCCAAAAAAAATTAAACAGAGCTTTATGTATAGTGACATGTGACACGCACATATATGTCTATAATGTATAGTGACATTTGACACACACATTTCTGTGTATTGCCCCTTCATAGTGACATGTGACACGCACGTATATGTGTATAATGTATAGTGACATGTGACACGCACATATATGTCTATAATGTATAGTGACATGTGACACGCACATTTCTGTGTATTGCCCCTTCATAGTGACATCTGACACCGACATATATGTCTATAATGTATAGTGACATGTGACACGCACATTTATGTGTATTACCAATGCAACAAAATTAGCTTACAACAAAATCAGTAAACAACTACATTTTAATGACATTATATGTCATGTATACTGATATGTCACACGCACATATATGTGTATCATCTATAGTTACATCTCACACACACACATTTATGTGTGTTGGAAAAAAAAAATATAAGGTTAATTTAACCATTTAAATTTGACTCATGTATACTGATATGTCACACGTACACAAAATAATTACATTAAACTATGTAATGTGCTTCATGTATGTGACATATGTGTGTAGCCCCCAACAAAAAATAAGGTTAATTGAATTAATTTACTGCAATTCAATACATCAGATAAAGCTGAATCTTTCTATTTCGTTTCATATTCAAACAGACTCTGCATCAACAGCGTCTCTCAACAATTTGCACCGTGCACTGTGAAGCACAATCCCTTTTAAAGAACACCAACAAATTTGAAGAGGTAAGATACAAGAACACATTACATGCTCAAAAGGACATGCTTTGCTAGATGACAAATTATAAATATACAAATAACTATTTCACTTTCTTTTTCAAACAGACACTAAAAGAAGACCGGCGGATTAAGATTGGCAGGAGGGGACCGTCTGTCATTCAAAACTTCTATCAAGGTAAAGTATTAAGTATAAACAAGAAATAACCATGAGCCTTATTCAATTGCAACTTCCTCATTTGAATAGGGCTCTATATAAGCACATAACATTTTTTTTATACAGAACTTTTTAGTTACTGAATTTCTAACCACAATCAAGGTTTTCAATAACTAAAAACTTTGCTCAATAAATATGTTATGTGATTATATAGAGCCCTCTTCAATTGGCAAAATTGCAATTCAATGAGGACCTATATGTCTTTAATGGCCAAGGGCCTCACTGAAATGTGATTTGCCCATTTCAATAGGGCTCTATATAAGCACATAACATATTTTTGAAACAGAACTTTTTAGTTACTGAACTTCTAACCACAATCAAGGTTTTCAATAACTAAAAACTTTGCTCAATAAATATGTTATGTAATTATATAGAGCCCTCTTCAATTGGCAAAATTGCAATTCAATGAGGACCTATATGTCTTTAATGCCCAAGGGCCTCACTCAAATGTGATTTGCCCATTTCAATAGGGCTCTATATAAGCACAGAGCATATTTTTTAGGAAATTTTTCTTTTGTGAACACGTTCCTTTTGGATACAAGTTCACTAAATACAAAATTCCGTACAAACATATGCTCTGTGCTGATATTGAGCTCTATTCCATTGGCCAAAACACAATTGAATAAGTAGCTCACAATATAACAAATGCAGTAACCAAAGGCCCTTATTCAATTGCTATTTTGCAAAATTAAATATGGCTATAAATAAGAACTTTTAGGCCCTTACTCTATTTTAACAAATATATGTGATGTGCTTATTTACAACCCTATTCAAATTTCTACATTGCAATTCAATTACGGCCTTACAGTACTATTACATTGTAAAAAATGCAATTGCATGAGGGCCAAACTATGCAACATATGGTACACACAAAGGCCCTCATTCAATTGCAATTTGCCCAATTGAATAGGGCTCTAAATAACAACATAACAATAGCTTAAAACTAAGGTTTTAGTTAATAAAAAAATATCAAAAATACAGTTTTTCAATGACTACAAAATTATTTTAACTAATATGCTAATATGCTATGTGCTCATTTACAGCACAATTCAATTAGCCAAATCGCAATTCAATGACACACAAACTGCTACACACAAAACAGAATTTCTTATTAAGGCCCTCATTCAATTGCAATTTTGCCAATTGAATAGGGGTCTAAATAAGCACATCACATATATTTTTTAAAGAAGTTTTTAGTTATTAAGCATCTATCCAAAAGCACGGTTTTCACTACCTAAAAACTTCTTTAAAAAATATATATTATGTGCTTATTTAGAGCCGTATTCAATTGGCAAAATCGCAATTGAATGAGGGACTAAATGTTTAACAACCTATAAGCCTTAGAAATAACCAAAAATAAGAATAACAAAAGTGTTGTGCACCTAATAGCATTGTATAAAAAAGCACACAAACTCATAGCAAACTATATTAACATTCTTCTTTAATGTTTAACAACCTATAACCTGTACAATCAAGAAGAAATTAGTTTTGCACAAGTGATGTGCACCAAACAGGATTGTCAATAACTAACACAAACACATAGCAAACTACATTAATTATATTATTTCATGTTTCACTAACTATAAACATCCAAATAAAGGTTAAATAAGTATACCACAAGTGGTGCGCACAAAACAGGATTGTACAAAAACTAACATAAACACATAGCAAAATAAATTCATATTCTTATGTAATATATCACAACCCACAAGCCTTACTAAGAACCTTAAATAAGAATAACAAAAGTCTTGGGATTGTACAGAAAGTTAAAAAAAAATTTTTTGAAAAAAATAACCATAACTGATACAATACAGCAAAATTAATACATTTTTTACTTATTTAAAAGACATTTCACTCAAACAACATTTTCTATTTTACATTACAACAGATACTGCGTGAAGACAATCGGACGAGGACTTTTTCCACAGGACCGGACCATCGGACGAGGACTCGGACCAGACCAGCAGACGAGGAATTTCAACACAGGACCAGACCAGCAGACGAGGAATTTCAACACAGGACCAGACCATCGGACGAGGACTTTCACCAACGGACCACAACATCAGGACGAGGGATATCGCCACAGGACCACAATATCGGACAGGGGCTATCGCCACAGGACCACACCATCGGACGAGGACTTCCGACAGAGGACCACACCATTGGACAACGATTTTGAAACGAGGACCAACAAACATTCGGATTTAAATCACACTTCAACCAAGGTAAACTATAATAACTACTAAAGAATAACACTAAAGAAACTGCTTTCAGTTGCATCCGTCTCAACAGAAAAATAAATTAATTAATTTACTATCTCCCTTATTTTATTTAAATTGCTACTATGCAATACATAGCTCAATAACCACATCACTTTTTTTTTCAGCAAAGAAGTTTTGCAGTGGTAAATATCTATCCACAAACAAAGTTTTTAATAAATAAAACCATTATTTTAAATAAATATGTTACATGCTTATTTACAGCAGTATTCCATTGGAAAAATTCAGAGCCACTGAAGACAGGAATTAAAAATTTAACTAAATATCAATGATACATTCATGATTTGCCTTTTATTTCAACAATTGTGCACAATCATCTTTAACAGGAATTACAAATTTAAATATACACAATTACATTTATTTGTTTCCGTTTACAGATTAATATGGCTGATAACGAGACCAAAGAAGAGAAGAAAAGACGTCAAACTAGAGAAAGACAAGAGAGATGGGCCGCCCAGCAGACACCGGAGGAGAAAGAAATTAGAAGAGAAAAAGAACGCAAAAGACTTGCAAATAAAAGAATATCCGCTGCAAAAATGAAAGATACAACCAAAATAAATAAAAAAATAATAAAGCATTTACAAACTGTTCCTAAAACATCAGATGACATTTTACAACATACCAGTCAAGACAGACCAAAAAAAAAAACTACCAAAAAAAAGCATTTACAAACTCTTACTAAAAACTTACAGGAAATTGCAACCGAACAAGTCCAACATATACCAAGAAAATGTACGAAAAAAACTAAACATTTAGAACCTGTTGTTGAAACATTTCATGACTTTTCATCTGATGAATATCAAAGTCAACATCCAATATGCATTGCAAATTGTCCTTTAATGAAGTCTTTAGCAGTAGAGGTTCATAGTTGTGGGGACATGACTACTCAATGTCAATTTTGTGAGGCTTATTATTTTAAACAGGAGAGACCCCGAGATGGACAATTTATTAGTTGTTGTCAAAAAGGAAAGTTCAAACTTCCACAAAGGAAACAATTTCCAACCTATTTACTAAATATTCTGACTGAACCTACTTTTCCAAATTACAAAAATTTTAAGACAAACATAAGATCCTACAATAGTGCCATATCATTTGCATCTATGGGGGCAACATTGGCTGCTAATGTACCAGGACATGGTCCTTACTGTTTTAAAGTCCAAGGACAAATTTATCATCGGACTTCACATTTACATCCAGAGGAAGGAGAGCAAAGAAAATTCGCTCAACTATATGTCCTAGATACAATGGAAGCTGTTGACCAACGTATGCAGATGGAAGAAAATAAAAAATGCTTACCCAGTGTTTTTATAGAGCTAAATAACATTATGGACAACAATCCCTACAGTAAAGCTTACAAAAAATTGGCAGAAGTAGAAAATGAACAACTACTTCATGCACAAAGACATCAATTACCCATGCCAAAGGTTAATATGGTGCTTAAAAGAGACAGACATACTGATAAACGTCGTTATAACTTGCCAACATCAAATGAGGTTGCAATGGTCTTTCACAATGATGAAGGAGAACCACCATTTCAAAGAGACATTAGAGTATATCCCAGAAATGAGGACCAACCATTTATTAATATTAATATCTTAAGTCCAAATTTAGATCCAATGACATATCCCATCTTTTTCCCACACGGAGAAGCAGGTTGGCAACCAAAATTAACCCTTCCCAGTTACCCAAATGCTAAAGCCAGAATCCGAAATAATGTTTCTATGCTTGAATTTAAAGTTGCTCAAATTGCCATTAGAGATGAATTTAATCCCATTTTATGTGGTGGAAAACTAACACAACAATGGATTATTGATTCATATTTGCAAGTTGAGGCAAATAATTTAAACTTTATAAAATATCAACAAGATAAACTACGTGTAGAACAATATTGTGGACTCATGGACTATGTTGCTGACGTGGCTACAAGCAGAGACATGACAGCTGGCAAAGCCATCATTTTACCATCTTCCTTTCAAGGATCTCCTCGAAATATGAGAGAAAGATACAATGATGCTATGGCTATTGTGACAAAATTTGGAAAACCAGATTTATTTGTGACATTTACATGTAATCCACAATGGCCAGAAATTAATCAAAATCTACTTCTTGGACAAAGTGCTTCAGATCGACCAGATTTAGTAGCCAGAGTTTTTAAGATAAAATTAAATGAATTAATACGTGACTTTACTATAAATCAGTTATTTGGCAAATGTCTTGCTTATGTATATACCATTGAATTTCAAAAAAGAGGCCTTCCACATGCACATCTTCTCATAATACTTCAAGAGAAAGATAAATTAGATACTTCGGACAAAGTGGATGCAGTCATAGTTGCTGAACTACCGGATCCAGAACTATATGGTAGACTATATGAGATTGTTACTCATCGCATGATTCATGGACCCTGTGGAGACCTTAATCCACAATCACCATGTATGGAAAATAATCAATGTTCAAAAGATTTTCCAAAAGATTATAGAGACAAAACATATGCCAATTGTGATGGATATCCACTTTATAAAAGAAGAGAAGGAGATAGTGCCATTATTCGTGGAAAAAAAGTGGACAATAGATATGTAGTACCCTACAATCCACATTTACTCATGAAGTACAACGCCCACATCAACGTAGAAGCCTGCACTTCCATCAAATCCATTAAATATGTCTACAAATATATTTACAAAGGTTACGATGCAGCTACTGTAGTCGTCAAAAGTGCAGACAACCCTGAAAGTAGTGAGTTAGTACATGATGAACTTGCATCTCATGTAGATGCTCGCTATGTCAGTGCGCCAGAAGCTATGTGGCGGCTTCTAAAATTTGAAATGCATGATAGATCACATGCAGTATATAGGTTAGCAGTACATTTGCCACAACGACATTTAGTCTATTTCCATTCTGGACATGAAATGAATGCATTGGCCCAAAGTGAAGATCGTCACACTACACTAACTGCATGGTTTGCATTAAATTCCACTGATGCTCAAGCAACACAATACTTATATATTGAAATTCCATATCACTATGTTTTTGTGAATGGATTATGGAGAGCAAGAAAAACCAGAGGCAATAAAATAATTCCACGAATTTACACAGTCAGTCCAAGAGATGTTGAACGATTTTGCTTACGGATATTACTTTTAAATGTTCCAGGAGCACAAAGTTTTGAACACTTAAGAACTGTTAATGACATTGTATATGAATCCTTCCATTTAGCTGCAAGAAATAGAAACTTACTCGCTGATGATACAGAGTGGGAAAGATGTTTAGAAGAAGCAGCACAATGTCAAATGCCACGACAGATGAGAGAACAATTTGCTTTTATTTGTATCTTCTCAAATGCTCCAAATGCATTAGCTTTGTGGGAGACTTTTAAAAGTAATATGGCTGAAGACTTTATGCGACGATACAATGAACCCATTGCACACTTAAAAGCCTTAATGGAAATTCAAGAAGTCTTTTTAACTCATGGATTAAGTTGTGCAAGTTTTAATTTGCCTGATCCAGGTCTAATAGATGACATTAACTTTGAAGACTATGACATTCAACTACAAGCAGAAAGAACACAAGAAAGACTTGCAACTTTAAATACACTACAATTGCAAGCATTTCATGCCATTAAAAATGCTATAGATGATGACATGGTGACAGAGCGTTATTTCTATCTTGATGGACCTGGCGGATCAGGGAAAACATATTTGTACAATTTATTAATGAGTTCAGTACGAGCACAAGGACAAATAGCAATGGCGTTTGCCACTACTGGAATTGCTGCCCTTTTATTAGAAGGTGGAAGAACTGTTCATAGTGGATTCAAACTGCCAGTGCCTATTTTGGAAAATTCAGTGTCAGATATTCGCATGACATCCTTACAAGCAAAGAAATTGAAGAAATGTAAATTAATTATAATAGATGAGGCCACAATGATGTCATGCTATGCCCTCCAATGTATTGACCGTTTGCTTCGTGAAGTCATGGATAATATTTTTCCATTTGGTGGAAAGGTAATTTTGTTGGGTGGCGATTTTAGACAAACATTACCTGTCGTTGTACATGGAAATCGAACAGACATTATTGAAACATGTATAAAGTCAAGTACAGTATGGAAACATTTTACCCATCTTCAACTGCAACAAAATATGAGATCAGAAGGCCAAACTGATTTCAATGATTGGCTTATTAAAATTGGAGAAGGAAGAACAGAAAAAATACTACATTTACCTGACGACACTGTAGAGATCCCACCTCAGATGATTTGTCAACAAGATATTATATCGGCAATATTTGAAGGGAGCATAAATAACGAAGAATATTCTGAGCTTGCCAACCAAGTCATACTGACGTGTAAAAATAAAGATGCATTAATACTCAATAATGAAATCTTAAAAAAAATTAATGCACCACAAAGAAATTATCACAGTGCTGATTCTGTACTTGCTGATGACAATGAAAGTCAGGCAAACTTTTCTACTGAATTCATTAACTCTTTAACTCCTTCTGGAATGCCACCACATATTTTGCAGCTAAAGAAAGGTGCAATTATCATGTTACTGCGAAATATGAACCCTAAAAAAGGCCTATGCAATGGCACAAGATTAATTGTTCAACAATTAAAGGACCATTTTATAGATGCTGAAATTTTAACTGGGACCCATAAAGGAGAGAGAGTTTTCATACCAAGAATAGATTTAGCACCAAGTGAAAGTAGTCTCCCTTTTATACTTCAAAGAAGACAATTTCCCATTATTATGGCATTTGCCATGACCATTAATAAATCACAAGGTCAGACTTTCAAATCTGTGGGTATTTACTTGGAAGAACCAGTTTTTGCACATGGTCAATTGTACGTTGCGTTGTCACGGTGCAAAAATCCACAGGCTATTAAAGTTTACATTGAAAACAATGAAAGTCAAGGTGATTTATTAGAAGATGGACGTATTTTTACTAAAAACATTGTCTACTATGAAGTACTATAACTTTGCAGGATACAAATTCAAGATGCCAACATTTTTTAAAAGCATTGCAAAATACATAACAATTGGTTGTTTAATTCAGTCATAATTAATGAAAGTACTGTTTAGGAATGATTCGCCTCACAAAATACTTGCCTTGCATCAAAATTATGTTAAAATGTTAAGTCACTATGTTAATGTTTCTAATGTTACAAGTTTAAAAAATATATTTGCAAGTTATTTCATTCAACAGATTACAAAGTGGATGTTAAGAGGTCAAGCACCTTTTAAGTCACAATGTAAATATTGTCTGTTATCTTAAGATTACTAACTACATTAATGTTTATCGCCAGTTTATGTGCTCAGTAATGAATTACTTTAATTACGTACGTTTTAAGCAGAGTTTTACTGTATGCCTTCCTCTATATTCAATGTATATTCAAGTTAACAATTATTGTGATAGAAATTGCATGTTAATACTGATTAATTTAAAGGTCAATTGTTTTTACATTCAAATGTTAATACTTTTAATAAAAAATTAGGTTACAAAATGTTTTCGCTATGTTCCTGTTTATAATGTTCAAAATTATACAAATGTTTTGTCAACTTCTAAACTTACATAAAAAATAAAGTTAAAGTTTCAAAATATATACTTTGAAGGTTATTGCTTACATATATTTTAAACTTCATGTTAAAATTCGTAACGTTTCAAGAAGGCTTTTTACTTTTTGCTTTCCTATTCATTCAATGTATATTAAAGTTAACAATTCTTCAGATACAAATTACATTTTAAAAAACCATTACATCAACATTTTACAAAAATACACGTTCATATTAAAATACTTACAAGTGTCAAAAATATATGTTAATAACTAAACAACTTGACAAACATATACATCACATTGCCGTCATTTTTTGACGGGCAAGTCGCTAGTATAATATATTACATATAATACATTACATACATTACATACAATACATGACATTACATACATTACATATAATGTATTACATATAATATATTACATATAATATATTACATATAATATATTACATATAGTCCTAATCAAATACCCCCTATCTATCTAACATACAATCTATTTAATTTAAAATAAATCCTAACTATATCAAATACATCCCCCTATCTATCTAATATACAAAAAATCCTAACTACATACACAGACCCTTATTCTAAACTAAAATAAAATAATTACAGTCCTAATTACATACACAGACCCTAATTCTAAGCTAAAATCAATAAATTAAGACCACTTACCTTTAAGATGTTGCTTCAGATCACTAACCTATGGGTCAAACAAAAAGAAAAATTAGTACAAAACATTAACATCAAATAAATAAACATTATATACATTCTACATATTCAACTCACCTTTACAGCATGTCCAGTCACTGTTTAGCTCTTCCGGCGCGGCCCTGTTAAAAAAAAAACACAATACATGAATACATGAATACAATATATAAACAATAAATAAAATACACAAATAAACATCTAAATATACATTTAACTTACCTCCCCGCGATGTCCCCGGCCTTCTCTCCTTCAGCCCCGGCTGGGCCGCGGAACCATCCGCGCTCTAAAAAAAAAAAAAAAAAAAAAAAATAACGGAGGTTTGCACTGGCAGACCTCCCCGACGCTACTGAACCTCCCGGAGTCGTTTCCGGGAGGAAATTGGCATTGTCGGCTTGTGATTGGCTGAAAAAGCTGTCAGCCAATCAAAAGTCGTCAATGTAGGAGCCAATCAGGATGCGCAGATGTCTTCTACCAATCACTCCGTGGGGGTGTATCCCATAGTGATTGGCTGAAGGCATCTGAGCGTTGTGATTGGTTCCCATAAAGATAGACAAGTGTTTTAGCCAATCAGGGTGGGATATTGGGGTGTATGACTTTTGATTGGCTGAAATTGATAGACAGCTTTTTCAGCCAATCACAAGCCGCCAATGCCAATTTCCTCCCGGAAACGACTCCGGGAGGTTCAGTAGCGTCGGGGAGGTCAGCCAGTGCAGACCTCCGTTAGTTTTTTTTCTTTTTTTTTTTTAGAGCGCGAATGGTTCCGCGGCCCAGCCGGGGCTGAAGGAGAGAAGGCCGGGGACATCGCGGGTAGGTAAGTGAAATGTATATTTAGATGTTTATTTGTGTATTTTATTTATTGTTTATATATTGTATTCATGTATTCATGTATTGTGTTTTTTTTTTAACAGGGCCGCGCCGGAAGAGCTAAACAGTGACTGGACATGCTGTAAAGGTGAGTTGAATATTTAGAATGTATAGAATGTTTATTTATTTGATGTTAATGTTTTGTACTAATTTTTATTTTTTGTTTGACCCATAGGTTAGTGATCTGAAGCAACATCTTAAAGGTAAGTGGTCTTAATTTATTGATTTTAGCTTAGAATTAGGGTCTGTGTATGTAGTTAGGACTGTAATTATTTTATTTTACTTTAGAATAATGGTCTGTGTATGTAGTTAGGATTTTTTGTATATTAGATAGATAGGGGGATGTATTTGATATAGTTAGGATTTATTTTAAATTAAATAGATTGTATGTTAGATAGATAGGGGGTATTTGATTAGGACTATATGTAATATATTATATGTAATATATTATATGTAATATATTATATTTAATATATTATATGTAATGTATGTAATGTCATGTATTGTATGTAATGTATGTAATGTATTATATGTAATATATTATATGTAATATATTATATTTAATATATTATATGTAATGTCATGTATTGTATGTAATGTATGTAATGTATTATATGTATGTATTGTATTGTGTTTATCTGTCTTTCCTTTTCAGGTGTGTAATTTTTTTATTTTCTGTAGTGGGGGGTGGGGTTGTAATGTATTTTTTTGTTTTCTGTAGTGGGGGGTGGGGTTGTAATTGTTTTTTGTTTTCTGTACTGTAGGTTTTTTTGTTTTTTGTACTGTAGGTTTTTTGTTTTCTGTGCTGTAGGTTTTTTATTTTTTGTAATTAGAGTGGTGGGAAGGTTTATTAGGGGGTAGGTAGTGTAGGTAGGTAGTGTAAGTGTTAATAGATTAGTGTAGAGGGGGGTTAGTTTAGATTAAATGGTTTATTGGGGGTTATAGTGTAGTGTTTGTAGTTAGTGTCATAATGGTCCTTGAGGACCATCATGGCACTTATGTGGTTAATGTTGGGTTGTAACAGGCCCATAATGGTAATAATATACCCTTATGGGACTGATGGGGTTAAATAGAGCCTTATGGTGGTCTGGATTGACCATCATGAGTTAATGGGTTAATTTAGGCCTTATGGTGGTCTGGATTGACCACCATGAGTTAATGGGTTAAATAGAGCCTTATGGTGGTCTGGATTGACCATCATGAGTTAATGGGTTAATTTAGGCCTTATGGTGGTCTGTATTGACCACCATGAGTTAATGGGTTAATTAGAGCCTTATGGTGGTCTGGATTGACCACCATGAGTTAATGGGTTAAATAGAGCCTTATGGTGGTCTGGATTGACCATCATGAGTTAATGGGTTAATTTAGGCCTTATGGTGGTCTGTATAGACCACCATGAGTTAATGGGTTAATTAGAGCCTTATGGTGGTCTGGATTGACCACCATGAGTTAATGGGTTAAATAGAGCCTTATGGTGGTCTGGATTGACCATCATGAGTTAATGGGTTAATTAGAGCCTTATGGTGGTCTGGATTGACCACCATGAGTTAATGGGGTAATTATAGTTGCCTGGGGTTAATATTTTTAGTGCGAGTCCTTTCAGGACCTTTACGGTCCTTTGAGGACCCGCGAGGCGGGAAATTTAAAATTGAATTGCAGCAGGGTCACGATCGGTGCCGATCGGGGCCCCCCGCTGCAGGGGGTTTATGTGGGGACACTTCGGGGGTCCCGATGGGGACCCCCAGCATAGAGGGGGGGTTAATTTTAAGTGCCGCGGCCGGGATTGGGTAATAGTGTGCCGCGGTCCCTTTAAGGAGCCGCGGCGGGGAATTTAAAAGTTTTAAATGCAGCGGGGGGCCTGATCTATGCAGATCGGGGCCCCCCCCTGCAATGGGTTTATGTGGGGACACTTCGGGGGTCCCGATGGGGACCCCCAGCATAGAGGGGGGTTAATTTTAAGTGCCGCGGCCGGGATTGGGTAATAGTGTGCCGCGGTCCCTTTAAGGAGCCGCGGCGGGGAATTTAAACGTTTTAAATGCAGCGGGGGGCCTGATCTATGCAGATCGGGGACCCCCGCTGCAAGGGGTTAATGTGGGGGTGCTGCAGGGGTCCTGATAGAGACCCCTGCAGCATGGGGATGTGTATAGGGTGCAGGGGGGAGCCTCACACTGCTGTCTCGGGCTGTTCCGAGGCAGCACGTAGAGGCTTTCGGATCCCTTGCGTGGACTTTTTGTCCACGTAGGGATTCTTACGATATGCGAGACTCGTGCATAGATTTAAGGCTACGTAGCTCTCTCGGAGCCTATTCTCGGCCATTTTCTCGCAGTCATATCGTAAAGCAGGCTGCGAGAGATTCGGTTCTCGCAAACAGCAGGAAAACTCCCTTTTGCGAGCACCGAGAGAACTACGAGGGAGAATTTAATAGGGCCCTTAATGTCCATAAAGTTTCCGCCTGCTCCAGAATCTATCATAGCTGTAGTTGAAATTTTATGATCACCACATTGCAACGTGATAGGCACCACAAAATGAGGATGTTGAGTCAACATACCCTCTTCACCATGAGCCAGAGAAAACAAGGGTTGTGTGACAGAATCCAGTTGATCTGCAATCTGGGATTGGTGTCGAATCTGTGCGCCCTCAGCAGCCATAGTGCAAACGGCATTGATTTAGGAAACCCCTACATTTTTTGCGATCTCCTCCAAACTTTTCTGGCAGGGGCAAGCGGGCATCTTGTGCAGGTGTAACAGTAGCAGCTGAAAAATCACGTGCCCTGTAGCTGGTGTACTCACTGTGCATTGACTGAAATTTATTTTGCAGTTCAGCTACCTGGTCCTGCAGCACTTGGATGGTCTGTGCCTGGGTCTGCACAGTTCTTGCAGTAAAAGCAACCTGCTGGGCCAATGCAGAATCTGTCCCGGCGGTCTCCATGAAAGGCCCAGATTATTCTGTAATGATATAGGAATCACAAAGTTGTGGAGACCAGTAGCCAAGGTCAGCAATAATCCGGTTCAGCAACTTGTATGTTAAACAGGAACAAGCTTTTATTGAAGGGATCAGGAACCAACAATAATCTGGCAAGGTACATTTGACAGGAAGTGCCTTATATAGGCCAAGGACCAGACACCTGACCAGACACAGCTGAAGAGACTTAGGTACTGATAAAATTGCTAGCAGAGTCAAGCTTATAAGGTCTCAATGGAATTCACAAAAGGCAGGCTGGCGCAGTGGTAGGGAAGAGGTATAGCAGCCTGGGGACCAGGGTTCAAAACCCAGCAGAGTCAATTCCTCACACCCCCATAAGCCCTTAATTAACCCTGACACTCATGGGGGTCAATACAGAACCCCATAATTAACCCTGTCACTTATGGGGGTCAATACAGACGCCCATTAACACTTAATTAACCCGGTCACTCATGGTGGTCAATACTTACCCCCATAAGCCCTTAATTAACCTGGTCACTCATGGGGGTCAATACAGACTCCCATAAGCCAATAAATAACCCTGGCACTCATGGGGGTCAATACAGACCCCCATAAATCCTTAATTAACCCTGTCACTCATGGTGGTCAATACTTACCCCCATAAGCCCTTAATTAACCTGGTCACTCATGGGGGTCAATACAGACCCCCATAAACCCATAATTAACCCTGTCACTTATGGGGGTCAATACAGACCCACATTAACACTTAATTAACCCGGGCACTCATGGGGGTCGATACAGACCACCATAAACCCATAATTAACTCTGTCACTCATGGGGGTCAATACAAACTCCTATAAGCCAATAAATTACCCTGGCACTCATGGGGGTCAATACAGACCCCCATAAACCCTTAATTAACCCTTTCACTCATGGGGATCAATACAGACCCCCATAAGCCAATAAATAACCATGTTACTCATGTGCATCAATAGAGACCCCCATAAACCCATAATTAACCCTGCCACTCGTGGGGGTCAATACAGACCCCTATAAGCCAATAAATATCCCTGTCACTCAAGGGGGTAATACAGACCCTCATAAGCCACTATTTAACCCCATCAGTCCTATAAGGGTATATTATGACCCTTATGGGGCTGTTACAACCCTAACATTAATCACATAAGTGCCATGACGGTCCTCAAGGACCCCCCAATAAACCATTAAATCTAAACTAACCCTCCCTCTACACTAACCTGATAACAACTACACTACCTACCTACACTACCTACCTACACTATCTACCTACCCCCTAATAAACCCCCCACCACTTTAATTACAGAAAATAAAAAAAACTAAAGTAAAAAAAAAAAAAAAATCGACATTACATAAAATAAAAATACCTAACTCCCAAAAAATAAAAAATCTACATTACAGAAAATAAAAAAACCTAAGTCACAAAAAATAAAAAAAGGAACATTAAAGAAAATAAGAAAATACATTACAACTCCCCCCCCCCAACTACAAAAAAATAAATAAATTTAGACACCTGATAAGGAAATAATGTTCAAAAAATTATCTTAGTTTTTTTATTAGGCCTAGGTGTTATTACTTAGATGCATTTAAAAAAATTGTCCCATGGATCCTATTTAGGAATCCTTGACCAACCAACCAAGGTTGTACAGAAACACCTTTTATGCAGTATTTATTTTAATTATTATTGCCACATATTATTTTAATTATTATTGCCACATACTAATTTAAAAAAATGTAATCTTTATTTGTACATTTAAAATATTGTTAAAAATGCAACAATTAAAAAATTCATGTTAAACCCAAGGTTTTTAATCCTTTGTGTTTTTTGATGTCCAGCAAATTATTAAAGGTTTATTTAGGTTTTATTTTTGTTGTTATTATATTCTTTTCTTTGATCACAGCTTTTTTATTTAATTACTGTATTATGCTCCAGTCAAAAAATGATTTTGTTTTTCAATTCAACTGTATTTGTGTATTTTTGGTTATTTTTCCTTGATCAAATCCTTATCAGGTACCCTGAAATTTAATTTACATCAGATTAAGATTTTACAGAAGATTAAGATAAGATTTTATAATCCTTTTATCTGTTTATAGTTTTGTTTATTCATACAGCACTTCACTTGAGTATATGCTTTAGGTGCTTTTATGTTTCTTTTGTGTTAATCTTTTGCCCTGTTTATTTATGTTAATTTCATGATTCTATTACATTTTAATTCAAATTGGGCTATTCAAAACTTTTATCTTAAAGTGCTTGCGCTATTGTGATTTAGTGCTAATTTATTCTTATATTGTTGAATTAACCTTTTACCTAAAGATTGCTATCTGAAATTTAAGGAGGATCCAACAGATGAATATATATAAAGGTTAGAAAGAATAGTGGAAGAAGCAAAAGAAATGGAATTAAAAACAACAACAGAAATGAAATTTCTTATAAACAGAAGACTAACTATACCCACATTCTATTCTATACCTAAAATACATAAAAGCCTAACAAATCCCCCCGGAAGACCCATTGTGTCAGGGATAAACAGCATAACCCAAAATCCATGTGTATATATAGATGAAATTCTAAAGCAATATGTAACAACTTTGACATCATTTGTCAAAAACACAAAAGACACATTGAGGAGAATAGATGGAATAACAATACAAAACATCTCTCTATTGGTAACAATGGATGTAGAATCACTCTACACAAGCATTAAACATGAACATGGATTACAAGCGGTGAAAACAGACCTAGATTCTAAAGGAGTGGATTATGAAAACCAAAATAAATTTACAATAAAATGATTGGAATTTGTTTGTGATAACAATTATTTTATCTTCAAGAAACAGTGGTATAAACAGGTTAGGGGCAACGGGTAGCTGTGTGCCCCTAACTACGCAAATTTATATTTAGGCCACTGGAAAAATAATATAGTATTCTCAGAAAACAATGAATCTTATATACAAAAAATAGAACTATGGATAAGATTCATTGACAATATACTGGTCATATGGTCAAGCTCTGAAGAAGAACTGAAAGAGTTCATAAAAAAATTAAACAATAATGAACAAAATTTAAAATTAACATATGAGTTCAATAAAGAAATAGTGACATTCCTTGATTTAAGCATCTATGTAAATTGCAAAAAAGAACTAGCAACAAGGACCTATAGAAAAACAATGGCAACAAACTCGTTGTTACATTGGAAGAGTCACCATCCAATTTCAACAAAAAAAGCCATACCAATAGGACAGTATTTACGTATAAAAAGAAACTGTAGCAGCCAACAAGAATTCAAAATACAAGGTAAAGAACTACAGGAAAGATTCATTCAAAGAGGATACACACAAAAAGTGTCAAAGAAAGCATACCATAGGGCCTTAACACAGGATGGAAATCAACTATTGGTTGAAAATAAAAGAGACAAAAAATAACAACCTATAAGATTCATCACAAACTTCTCTAGTCAATCTCAACAAATAAGATCTATATTGCAAAAACACTGGAACATCTTGAAATTAGACAGAGATCTGGATGAAGTACTTATAGAGCAAAGTACAATCACACACAGAAGAGCAAAAAATCTAAAATACCTTCTGGTACATAGCCATTGTGAAGAAAAGAAAAATAAGAAGAACTGGCTAATAGAAGACCAAAAGGGTTGTAAAGCATGCAGCAAATGTAAAGCATGTCCATTTTTATTAAAAACCACAGAATTTCAAGATGCAACAGGATTAAAGAATTATAAGATAAGACACAATATAAATTGTCTAACTGAATGTGTTATCGACCAAATAATTTGCTCATGTAATAAAAAATACACAGGCAAAACCAAAAGACAGTTAAGACGCTGTGTATTAGAACATGTAAATGATGTTTTAAATTTAAAAGATACCCCAATAGCAAAACATGTATGTCATCATCACAACAATAATCCATACTATTTGAAATTCATAGGTATTGATCATATACCAAAAACAGCAAGAAGAGGAGATTGGGATAAATACCTACTATGTCAAGAGGCAAAATGGATATTTCAATTGGATACAAAAAAAAACACAGGGTTTAAATGAAGAATTTACATATACAGCATTCATTTGAAAGAACCTCTTATGAAACAAAATATAAAATTAAAATACCTTGATTTAATATATGAAAAGGATACAAAAAACCTGCCAGGTTTAAATTAAGAATTTATATATATATATATATATATATATATATATATATATATATATATATATATATTTATATATATATATATATATATATATATATATATATATATTTATATATATTTATATATATATATATATATATATATATATATATTTATATAGTACTCATTCGAAAGAACTTCTAATAAAACAAAATACAAGATTAAAAACTTGTATTCAAAAATATGAAAAATTAAAAGAAGTAATTAGAATACCATCTTGATCTATAAAATTCATTAATATAATAATAAATATAAAACATAAATAAAACAAATATGTATAAATAAGTAAACAAATAATATATACAAACTAAAAATGAAATATAAATAAATAAAAAGAAAATAGATATAAACAAATAAATATCTCGATTAAATAAAAAATAAATTAACATGGTAGGCAAAATAATTATAATTTAAAATCAATAAACATGTTTAGAAAACAAAGTTTTAATAAAATAATACAAAGCTATACTAATGCTAGCAAGTTAAAAGTATCACTTTGAAAGTAATTTAATTATTATTTAAAATCAATACACATATTTAAATAATATAAATACAATATAATAATAGTAGAATTAAATATAATAAAAAAGAAAGTCAAAAGCAACATTTGAAAATAAAGTATGAACAACAACATTCTGGAACACAAAAGAGTTAACTAATTGCCATAGAAACTATAAATAGCTCCACAGAGAAGGCATTACTGTGCCCCTGATGAGTGAGAGACTGATAGAGCCTTACGAAATGTGCGTCGGGAGATTTGACGTAGTGTGGAGCATGATAGATATAGCTCTATAGCTCCAGAACCACTACTAACTTAAAAAAAAAGATAGGAAGCCAATTCTTTCACCAAAAATTTACAATATAGAAACAACAGAGTAATATACAAGAATAAGAAAATAGAAAAGTAAGAAAAAGATAAAAGGAGTAAAAGCATAATTGAAGCAAAAAACGTAAGAAAAAGGAGGACACAACCTCCTTTAAAAAAACTAAAAGACAGAAGCATTAATGAAACATACAGTTTAAGATACAGCATACAATCAGGAGTGTATACATATTAAAAAATAGCATAGCACCAGCACTTTAAATTAATAAGGTAAAGTAGTGACTGTGACAAACTAACAGTCACGAGGTAAAAGGTTAATTCAACAATATAAGAATAAATTAGCACTAAATCACAATAGCACAAGCACTTTAAGATAACAGTTTTGAATGGCACAATTTGAATTAAAATGCACTTTAAGTAATAGAATCATGAAATTAACATAAATAAACAGGGCAAAAGATTAACACAAAAGAAACATAAAGGCACCTAAAGCATATATTCAAGTGAAGTGCTGTATGAATAAACAAAACTATAAACAGATGAAAGGATTATAAAATCTTATCTTAATCTTATGTAAAAATCTTAATCTTATGTAAATTAAAATTCAGGGTACCTGATAAGGATTTGATAAAGGAAAAATAACAAAAAATACACAAATACAGTTGAATTGAAAAACAAAATCTTTTATTGACCGGGGCATAATAAAGTAATTAAATGAAAAAAGCTGTGATCAAAGAAAAGAATATAATAACAAAACAATTAAAACCTAAATAAACCTTTAATAATTTGCTGGACGTCAAAAAACCCAAAGGATTAAAACATTTAAAAAAAAATGTATGCATCTAAGTAATAACACCTAGGCCTAATAAAAAAACTAAGATCATTTTTTGAACATTATTTCCTTTTCAGATGTGTAAATGTTTTTTTTTTCTGTAGTGGGGGGGAAGTTGTAATGTATTTTTTTATTTTCTGTAATATTCATTTTTTATTTTTTGTGAGGTATTTTTATTTTATGTAATGTCGATTTTTTATTTTTGGTGACTTTAGTTTTTTTTATTTTCTGTAATTAGAGTGGTGGGGGGTTTATTAGGGGTTAGGTAGGTAGTGTAGGTGTTCTGAGGTTAGTGTAGAGGGGGTTGGTTTAGATTTAATGGTTTATTTGGGGGTATAGTGCAGTGTAGTGTTTATACTTAATGTCATGATGGTCCTTGAGGACCGTCATGGCACTTATGTGGTTAATGTTAGGGTTGTAACAGCCCCATAAGGGTCATAATATACCCTTATAGGACTGATGGGGTTAAATAGTGGCTTATGAGGGTCTGTATTGACCCCCATGAGTGACAGGGTTAATTATGGGTTCATAGGTGTCTGTATTGACCCTTGTGAGTGACAGTGTTAATTAAGGGTTTATGAGGGTCTGTATTGACCCCCATGAGTGACAGAGTTAATTAATGTATTATGGGGTCATTATTGACCCCCTTAAATGCCAGGGTTATTGATTGGCTTATGGGGGTCTGTATTGACCCCCATGAGTGACAGGGTTAATTATGGGTGTATGGGGGTCTTTATTGACCCCCATGAGTGACCAGGTTAATTAAGGTGCTTACAGTTGAATTGAAAAACAAAATCTTTTATTGACTGTAGCATAATAAAGTAATTAAATAAAAAAGCTGTGATCAAAGCAAAGAATATAACAACAACAAAAATAAAACCTAAATAAACCTTTAATAATTTGCCGGACGTCAAAAAACCCAAAGGATTAAAAACCTTGGGTTTAACATGAATTTTTTAATCGTTGCATTTTTAACAATATTTTAAATTAAAAAAATTCAATCTTTATTTGTACAATAAGTATGTGGCAATAATAATTAAAATAAAGGCTGCATAAAAGGTGTTTCTGTACAACCTTGGTTGGTTGTTTAAGGATTCCTAAAAAGGATACATAGGACAATTTTTTTGTACGCTGAAAAGGAAATACATAGAATACATACAATACAAATAACATACAATACCCCCCTATCTAACATACAATCAATAAGATCTATCTTAAATACTTCCCCCAATCTAATATACAATAAATCCTAACTATCTAAAATATAAACCCCTATCTAAAATACAATAGTATATAATATACAATAAATACTAACTATCTAAAATACATACCCCTAACATACAATAAATCCTAACTATCTAAATAACATACCCCTATCTAACATACAATACTATATAATATACAATAAATCCTAAGGCCCTCATTCAATTGCGATTTGGCCAATTGAATAGGGCTCTAAATAAGCACATAACATATTTTTTTAAAATAAGTTTTTAGTTAGCAAACATCTATCCAAAAGCAAGGTTTTCACTAACTAAAAACTTCTGTAAAAAATATATGCTATGTGCTTATTTAGAGCCCTATTCAATTGGCCAAATCGCAATTGAATGAGGCCTTAACTATGTAAAATATATACCCCTAACATACAACAAATCCTAACTAACTAAAATACATAACCCTAACATACAATAAATCCTAACTATCTAAAATACTTACCCCTATCTAACATACAATAAATGCTATCTCTATATACAAACCCTAATTCTAAGCTAAAATAAAATAATTAAGACCACTTATGTCCCTTCAGATCAGCAACCTAGGGTAAAGATTTTTTTTTTTTAGTACAACACATTTACAGAAAATAAATAAACATTCTAAATATTCCAAATATTTTACTCATCTTTCTAGCCTGTCCCTGTCCTTCTTTTTTTCTCCGGCGCAGCCCCTGTTAAAAAAAAAACCATTACATTAGTACAACATACATAAACATAAAAAAAAATAAAATAAACATAATATACATTGTATTTACCTCCCACGATGTCCCCAGCCTCCTCCTCTACAGCCCCGCCCTGGAACCGCACTAAAAAACCACACAAAAAAAAAAACTAACGGAGATCCGCACTCAGGGACCTTCTCGAGGCTAATGAGCCTCCTAGAGCCTTTTCGGGAAGATAATAGGCAATGATTAGCTGAAAACGCTTTCTAGCAAATTCAGCCAATCAAAAGGTGTCAATGTGTGAGCCAATCAAATGGATACACCCCAAAATCCCACTCTGATTGGACAATGCACCTGTCAATCTTTATTTAAAGCAATCACAAGGCGCAGATGCCTTCAGACAATTACAATGGGATACACCCCCAAAGGGTGATTGGCTGGAGGCATCTGCACATTCTGATTGGTTGCAGGGACAATAGCCAATCACAATGGGATACACCCCCATGTAGTGATTGGCTGAAGGCATTTGCGCTTCTGAATGGCTGTTGTCAATGTAGATCAGTATTACAGCCAATGAGAAGGTGCAGATATCTTCAGCCATAAAGCCTTCTGATTGTTTTAAATAAAGATTGACAGGTGCATTATCCAATCAGAGTGGGATTTTGGGGTATATCCCTTTCTGATTGGCTCACACATTGGCGCTTTCTGATCGGCTGAATTTGATAGATAGCATTTTCAGCCAATTAGAAGCCGTCATTGATAATTTTCTTCTGTAAAACTCTGTAGGAAGCTCATTAGCGTCGGGGAGGTCCGCGAGTGCAGATCTCCGTTATTTTTTTATTTATTTTTTATTTAAGACCGCAGATTATTCAAGGACGGGGCAGAAGAGGAGGAGGCCTAGAACATTGCGGGGAGGTAAGTACAATGTATATTATGTTTATTTTACTTTTTTTTATGTTTATGTATGTTGTAGTAATGTAATGTTTTTTTTTTTTTAACAGGGGCCGTGCCGGAGAAGAAGCAATGAAGAAGGACGGGGACATGCTGTAAAGGTGAGTAGAATATTTAGAATATTTAGAATGTTTATTTATTTTATGTAAATGTGTACTATTTTTTATTTTTTTTCCTAGGTTGATGATCTGAAGGGACATCTGCAAAGGTAAGTGGTCTTAATTATTTTATTTTAGCTTAGAATTAGGGTTTGTATATGTAAATAGCACTTGTATGTTAAATAGTTAGGATTTATTGTATGTTAGGGTATGTCTTTTAGCTAGGATTTTTTGTATAATATATCGTATTTATTATATGTTAGATAGGGTTATGTATTTTAGATAGATAGGATGTATTATATATTATATAGTATTGTATGTTAGATAGAGGTATGTATTTTTGATAGTTAGGATTTATTGTATATTAGAAAGATTGGGGGATGTATTTTAGATAGTTAGGATTTATTGTATATTAGAAAGATTGGGGGATGTATTTTAGATAGATAGTATTGATTGTATGTTAGATAGGGGGTATTGTATTTTATTTTATTTGTATTGAATTGTATTGTATTGTATGTATTCTGTATTCTATGTATTTCCTTTTCAGGTGTGTAATTTTTTTCTTCTTAATTTTTTTATTTTCTGTAATGTTCTTTTTTTATATTTTGTGACTTAGGTTGTTTAATTTTCTGTAAGGTAGAATTTTTATTTTTTGTGAGTTAGGTTTTTTTATTTTCTGTAATGTAGATCTTTTATTTTTGGTGCCTTAGGTTTTCTTATTTTCTGTAATTAGAGTGGTGGTTGATTAGGGGGTAGGTAGGTAGTTTAGGTAGGTAGTGTAGGTGTTAATAGGTTAGTGTAGAAGGGTGTTAGTTTAGATGTAATGGTTTATTGGGGTGGGTTTAGTGGAGTGTAGTGTTTGTACTTAGTGTCATGAGGGTACTGGAGAACCCTTATAACACTTACGGGGTAATGTTAGGTTAAATAACCTTATGGGACTAATGGGGTTAAATAGAGGCTTATGAGGGTCTGTATAGACCCCCATAAGAGACCGGGTTAAAATGGTGTAGTGCTTACACTTTGTGTCATGAGGGTCCTGGATGACCCTCATGGCACTTATAGTGTTATTACATTAGTGTGTTATAGGGGTCTATATCGTTGAGGCACCCAGTACAGTACAGGTGCAGAGATGAGGAATCTGTAAAATGAGGTGAAAAGCATTTTTAATATTTTGATTCAATGAATTCATTAATCATTGAAATTATCCTGTTCAATTTGCATATATGCAAAAAGTAAAGGCATAATCATCAATATATTCATAGGTAAATGCATAAAAAAATATTAAACTGATTTAAATATTTAACTGCTTAGAGTGTCCTATCCCTGTCAGTCAATGAGCAGGAACGGAGATATATAAGTGCATTTGAAAATGTACCTAATTTATGGGTAAATATTTTTTTGGGGATTAATTATTAATAATTAATAGTTAATAAATTAATGTACGTTAATGATCAGTACTTCAGATATGTACATGCAATATTAAATCTATGCATGGTAAAATAGACATAATTTTTTTATAATGATTACTAATTAATATTTAATTAATTAATATATGTTCATTAATTAATTAATCAATAACAGTGATAAATGGAAAACAAAAAGCAGCCATTTCAGAATCATAATGTGTAGATTTCCAACTTAGTGTTGTAAAATGGCGGCTATATTCTATGTGCTACATACCTCGCAAGCATTTTCCATGCTTCCTAACTGTGTATTTTTGTGCCTCTTACTTCCCTGGCAAAGACGTAGGTGCCTGGCGGTGTTTAGCGCGCTTTGGGGTCGTGTAGCCTTGTTTTACGACCGACATTTTTTTTCTTGCTTAGCCGATTTTCAATTTCTGAAACTCCTTTAATTCGACTTTAATGCGCGTGCAACCTCACTGGCAGATATCATGGCTGTCCCCCCATGCTGTGTGTGAGGATTTTGTAATTTTTTTTTTGTATCTTTCAGTCTTTTTGGTGTTTTTGGATGTACGTGTTTGGTCCGCTAACTTCATATTTTTGCGACCTCGTAATTATTTTTTCTAAAGTCCCGTGGTGTAGTTTTTTTTTTCTGGGTCATTTTTTACAGTGAGTGGGGTACCGTAGAACCTTCACCTCCGCAAATGCGCACACTCACTTTGCGAGGTTCACATTTGCGGCCTGTAATGAGCCTTTGGCTCATTGCAGTTTATTCCCTACCCCACCCCCGCATATGCGGCCCCTCATTGCAGCCAACATTGGAGCATACACCTCTGCAAATGAAGCAGTTCTACGAGCTTGCAAAGTGTGATGACGACTCGCAGTTTGACAACTATTATATGTGATGATATACTCTATATGAGTTGCTGCGCATTGTGTCATACTAACCAATCAGTGAGCATCTTTCATCAATAGAGATCAATAGTTGTTTACATGCTGCTGAGGAGTGTTCCCTCCTGGGCTATAAAATCAACACTGCATATCCATCCCTACAAAGTCTGTATCTGCATATGCTGCAGTGGCCATACCAATAACTGCGGTGTCAATTTATGTTTACTAATTTTCTATCTGCTAATTGGTGTGTGTATTTCAGACATATATGATAATGTCTAACATTTAGTTTGATATGTAAGTCTCCTGAATTTTATGAGGGATACACAATCCATCTAATCCCTAGTCAGATCCAGGGAGCTAACATGTGACGCTCATTGTTGGACAGCATTTCTATGACTAGAGTTATCTATGTGTGTGTGCTGTACATATGGTGTACATGTAAGTGTATGTTGTTAAATTTGATGTTCACCAGGAAAGGAGGTTGTATCCAATGTAACCACCAGGCCTGGAGCTCTGGGGACTGTCCCGCTGTTTGTGTTGGACAGTCACTGCAGGGCCGCCACTTGTTGATGCAGCTCTTCTGACCTTTGCCAGGCTGTCATCGTAAAGGTGCCTAACAGACCTCACATCCCTATGGCAATAACCTATCTCGGTCACTGCGGCTCCTTCCTTCTTCCTGACCAGGCACCTGGGGTCGGCCTTAACTTCCCTACCCCATGTAATAATATCCCCCGTGATAAAAGGCACATATGGCATCAAGGAGTACCACCATCTCCTCTGGCCTGTAGTTGGGGGCCCTGTGTTTGTCCTTCAAATTGTGGACTGGGATGCTTATCTGCCTGCTCTAACCCTGGCACCTGTTCCTCCCCCCACTAACCCCCCTAAGATCAGGCCCCCCTAAACCCTGAACTAGGTGTGCTTAAGTCTATGTGCTCATCCCACCCACCCAATACCCCCCCCCCAGAACTACCACTCTTAGCCCCGACACTCCTACCCTCACTATATCTCCCTCCCTCACTCCCCCACCTCCCTTGCATGTCCTCCCTCCCACTACCTCCCTCCTTTTAGTCTCTGGAACTCCCTCTCTCCTCTCCTCCTCTCTTCATCCTTTCCTTCCCTCCTTTACCCTCAACCACCCTCCCCTATCCTCGCACTATCACTTATAAAAATAAATATAAGGATAAATAAAGCATTGTGTATTTGTATGTGTTTTTGAAGAAAACTAAAATGTATGTTCTATGTGTTTTTTTATTTCTTAAGCATAGGGTTGGGGGGGTGGATATGTTTGTATGATGTATCCTATCTATAAGAGTATCTATGTGTATTATTATTCTATGTGTCTGTATAGTATGTGATATGGGAGTTTATGTGTATTGTAGAGAGGTCGCGGACAGTTCGCCCGCGGACTATTCGCTGCGATTTTGTCATGTTCGCGTTCACATCGGACGGCGAACACATGCGCTTTTTGGTTCGCCCCCTATTCTTCATCATTGAGGAAACTTTGACCCTGCACCTCACAGTCAGCAGACACATTCCAGCCAATCAGCAGCATACACTCCCTTCCAGGGCCTTCCATCTGAAGGACAGCATACATTTTAGAATCATTCTGAAGCTGAATTCGTTGTGAGAGGACAGATAGTGTAGCTGCTGGAGATTTAATAGGGAAATAGATAGCCAGGCTGTGTATTTAGCTTCCACTACAGACCTGAAGGACTCATCTGATATCTGCTGCAAGGACAGCAACCCAAAAAGCCCTTTTTAGGGCTAGAACATCATTTATTTTATTTTATAATTTTTTTCTGTGTAATCTAATTGCATATGCCTGCCTGCCAGCATGTGTGTGAAGCCTATTGCATTTACTCTGCCAACTTTTGCCAGTGCACAGTGATACGTCATATCTGTTGCAACCGTAGTGTACAGTGAAATAAAACAACACTTTTTTGACTGTAATACATTGAATAGCAATTGCCTGCCTACAGGCGTGTGTGTGAAGCCTATTGCATCTACTCTGCCAACTTTTGCCAGTGCACAGTGATACGTCATATCTGGTGCAACCGTAGTGTACAGTGAAATAAAACAACACTTTTTTGACTGTAATACATTGAATAGCAATTGCCTGCCTACAGGCGTGTGTGTGAAGCCTATTGCATCTACTCTGCCAACTTTTGCCAGTGCACAGTGACACTCATATCTGGTGGCATCTTAGATTGCACGCGCAGTGCCCCAAATTTGAAGTAGGAGGTCTGACCAAGCATCATTTTCCATCTCCCTGTTCCAAAAATCAATGCCATATACACGTCCCCTAACAGTGGACGTAACAGGGATTAAACCGATAGGAATAGTACTACTTAAAAGTACACACCTTATAATAATGCAGACAGAGGCAATGCAGAGAGAGGAGTCTGAAGAAGAGGAGTCAGAGGAGGAAGGTGGCTTTGAGGAGGTGGAAGACCAAACACAGCAGGCGTCCCAGGGCGCTTGTTGTCACCTTTCGGGGACCCTTGGTGGCTGGGTGGAGGAAGAGACCTTCAATGACATCAGTGAAGACAAGGAACGGGACATGGCTAGCTTGGTATCCAACCTTGTGCAAATGGGGAGTTTGCGGTTGTGCAAAGGGACTGTTTGCAGTTGTTTGCGGTGCATTAAACGGCGAGATTGGTCTGTTACTGTGAAGCGGGTGTAACTCTTACACTACCTGATCGATACAACATCATACCTGATGTTTTAAAGCATGTTATTCCAAACAATTTAGGAATGTCAGGTGATTTATGCCCTTTATGGCTTAAAACCAGACTCTGCATCAACTATGTAATTTTCCGTGGGAGTTTTGCCATGGATCCCCCTCTGGCATGCCACAGTCCAGGTGTTAGTCCCCTTGAAACAACTTTCCCATCACTATTGTGGCCAGAAAGAGTCCCTGTGGCTTTTGAAATTCGCCTGCCCATTGAAGTCTATGGCGGTTCGCTGGGTTCGCCCCGTTCGCGAACATTTGATTGAAGTTTGCGGCCGATGTTCACGAACCGAAAATTTGATGTTCGCGACATCAATAGTGTATTGTAATTGAAGTGTGAAATACTATAATCCTCTATAATAATTAAAAGAAGATAAAGCTGCACTCCAATATTATTCTCTCCGGCTCTTTCTCTCTAGAATGGAACCTTCAACTCCAGGACCTGCGTGCCAATCTTTAAAAATCTGTGACACAGTCAATGCTGTAGCATGATGCTCCTCCAAATAAATACTGTATGCCTGTCATTCATTTTCCGTTTAGCGTTTTCCATTGGCGCAGCATGAAATGCTGTAGCAGTTAGCTGATTGGAGAACGATTGAGCAGGTGCTGTTATCCAGCCCCTACTATTTGAAGCATGGTTTACATACGTGACCTGACTGTCGTAATGCAGGGGACCAAAAAATTAGCATAAATTTTGTGAAAAAATCTCCTGCAGCCGATTTATGCCAGTCCCCTAACTTAGAGCACCTGGTTTATGCAGGATGCTAGGCACTGATGTAAATTGGCTGCTGGAGCTTTTTTTTCCTAACTTCTACACTGATGTAAATCTTTCACTCTCCCAGATTAGTGCACAGCCATAAATCCTGCCTTAGACACAACTGATTTCTGTGCAACGAGTAGACAAACCAAGCTTTACAGATGAGACAGGCCCTCTGAGTCAATAGGAAATGTCATAAATCCTGTAATGAGTTAGCAGTGAAGTTACAATTACTGTAACTAGTTGCTATAAAGGAACATACTGAGGTAGAGTACTGGCCCACCTTTCATTTCAAATGCTCCAACCCATGAATCCTTAGTTATGCAGTTTTAGTTCAACGCACTGTAAGTAAAACACATACACTTTTCCCTGGTGTTATTTACACAATCCCTCTCATGTTATCATCTTGTACTCCTCTGTCAGACTCTGGTTCTCCCCCTGCTAATATAGCTGATTTAAGCTCTGCTGTTTGCAGGTTTGATCCTTTGCACACAAACAACACTTTAAATTAATTTGTTACTCAGACTCTTTTCCTCAGTCTGCCTCAGGCCCTTCCCTAGGCCTAGTTACACCTGTAGCTTAAAAAGAACTGTCCCAGCCTTTCTCATGTGCAGTCTAATTGCTGTGTGATAACCTTTTGACTCCTGCAGATCTAAATTGGGCAAATGGCATTATTTAATCACAGGATCACATACATGCCTTCTACGATTCTCTCATATCTCTGTCCAGCTTTGTAACAAGATTATATATATATATATATATATATATATATATACATATATATATATATATATATATATATATATATATATATATACACACACACATATATATATATATATATATATATACAGTATTTTTTTATATATTAATAAATGTTGATATTAAAAAGATGTGACAATTGTATTGATAACTTCAATAAATAAAGATGTGTTTCTTTGTGTTAAAATATGAAATATTTATAGACAATTCATTATAATGTTTGTTCCTAGGCAACATAGTTTTGTGATATGTACTAACCCCTTGAGTACAGGATTTTGTGTTACCCTGTATTTTGTATCATAAAGTGGGCTTAACACTAACATCATATTTTTTAATTACACATATGATGATATTGGATTGTTAAGTGTCAAATAATGTTGACATTTCATGATTTTGTAGTGCTTTTTTCTACTATACTGTCATTTTAAATGCTTATGGGGGTCTCGGCAAGGGTTTGAAAACAAGTAGCGAGTGGTGTTTGGTACTCAGAAATCTTTCTTCTGCTTTTTGCAGTTACAGCAGTGACCTAATTTGAGAATGATTCATAAAATCTTATTAGCATAGGGTTTGGGTGTCAAAGTGTCAGGAAGTAACTCGTAATTTATTGTCAGTGCAAAACTCATAAAAAAAACATTATTTTGGTGACTCAAGTTTTAGAATACTGGAATAAAAGCATAATAGGGTGCTCCCAGGGGTAAATTTTACAATTGATAGTATGAGATAAGAGATAGAAAAGATCCCTTTTACAGGGCACACCTATTTTCACAATCTCCCAGGGGAGAGTAAGTTGCTTAAAACATAACTTTTATTGTTGTTTTGTTTAAAACTTTATTCCATTAAAAACTCTTACACAATGACGCTGCAGTGAATTCCATTAAAATAACCTTTGTAGCACCTAAACTGGCAGGATCTTGGAATTATCACCTTTAAGCCATATAGCTTAGAAACTGATATATTTTTGGGGGCTTTTGTTATGATCATTACTTTTTTACAGACATATTGAAACACACTTTGGTGCCTTATATCTAAGAGTGATTGGTGCTCTAAGAGTGTATATCTATGTAATTTTATAAAGTGAATATCTCATATATAATAAAAAGTGTGTGTGCTTTACTAAAGTGCCTACAGTTTAATAGTAAGTCATAAAGAACTATTAAAGTGCAATTAGAATAATAAAGTGCCTATTATGGCATCCTTCTTACTGGTATCCCAATATAAATATAGTGTATTGTTTACACACATATTCAATTTTATGAAACAGCTGTTATTTTCTGTCTCTCATCTCAAACTATCAACAGGGAATCCATGGTAAAATCATTGGAGTGTGTTAAATCTAATTTAGAACTATACTTAAGAGCCAACCCCCATCTAAAAGTATGCTTTATTAACCCTTTAACATGACTCAGAACGGCGACTTTTCAGAGGCCAAAAATACCAAATTCACCAAAAACACATAACTATTTCGAATAATGACCTGGAACAGTGTCTTTTTAGAGGGTCAGTATTACCAAATTCACCAAATCCACATAACTAGGTGGGAGTCATGTAATAACCTACATAAATTCCACAGAAATGAATTTCATGTACTCGTTCCTAAAATACAATATTTTGCAGAACGGCGACTTTTTAGAGGGTCAGTATAACCAAATTGACCAAATACACATAACTAGGAGGGATTCATGTAATAACCTTCATAAATTTCACAAAATTATTTCAAGTATGCGTTCCGGGCCAGAATACTGTATTTGGTAAAATGACCCTGAAAGGTGACTTTTTGGAGGGTCATTATTATAAAATTCAACAAATACACATAACTAGGTGGGATCATTGTAATAACCTTCAAAAATTCCACAGAAATTAATTTCAAGTACTCGTTCCAGGCCAGAATAAAATATTTCGCATAATGACCCGGAACAGTGACTTTTTAGAGGGTAAGTATTACCAAATTCCCCAAATACACATAACTAGGTGGGAATCACATATAGAGTTGTGAGCATGCGAGTTGTTGCTAATGCTGCAGGCTCGCTAGCGAGCCTGCGGCCCTCGCAAAGCGAAGGCTAACATTTGCGAAGTGCGAGGCTCCCACGTCGACCACAAAATTTACGAACTTACTTACCATCCACAAATATGACCCGCTGAAAAAAAACATTACGACCTTGCAAAAATATGACCTTAGTGCCCTAAACCCGCACACCTGAAAACATTAAAAACACAATAAATACACACAAGAAACACATAAAAAGCTTACCCACAGCAAGGGGGGGCACTCAGGACATCGGAAACTGAAGTTACACCTCAATTTAACTCAAAATACAAGAGTTTAGACACCTGAAAATCCCCTAAGCAAGAGAAAAAATGGCAGCCGAAAAAAACGAAAACGAGGCTAAGGACGCAAAATTACTACACTTACTTGCAAAACAAAACGAACACTCCAGACCAGTTCATGCGGCACGTAACACACACTATGGGGCACGTACCACACTGAAATTACCCACCATTTTACATGAGACACACAACTATTAGCCGCAAAATGGTGGCTGGAAAGCAAATTTAAGGCTGGAACGAAAATAGCGCATGCGGTTTCAACCATCTCAAAGTTTATAAATACTGCCCACTTTCCAGAAAATTCTACATTTCTCCTCAGGTGAGGAACAGTGTGACTGGACAGTTCACTGCTGCCATTACTTCAGAAGAGAATTACTTACCAATTTACAACTTCACAATCTGCAAATTCCAACAGAGAGGTAAGCTATAATACATTTAATTGATTAAGAAAGACCACAAAAAAAAAAAACATTTGAAAGATTGATACCAAAGACTTAATTCATGTATAGTGACATTTCAAATACACACATATGTGTATGGGCCCTACAACAAGCTCATCTTATCTCCAACAAATCAAAGAAATATATTCAAGTGACATTGATTCACAGGAAATAATGCCACTAAAAAAAAAAGGACACACATACATATTTAACCTGCAGCTCAATCTTTGCCTTTTTTTCACAATTCCAACAGACTCTGCATCAACAGCGTCGCTCAAGAATTTGAAGTGTGGACTGTGAACGGGGATCACTTTTAAACAAGACAAAGAAAGAAGAGGTAAGAGACAAAAATACATTACATGCAGAAAAAGACCATGCTTTTCCAAAACCCCCCAAAATTATATACAATTAACCATTTATCTTTCTCTTTCAAACCAGACACTACTTGAAGACTGGTGGCTCAACATTGCCAGTAGGGTCATTCAGTGTCATTCATATAGCAAAAATACTTCAATCAAGGTATAGTATAACAAGTAAAAACAAAAAAACAAATCTCATCTTTCCTGCCCGCCAATATCAAAAGTCCCCAAAAAATATATAAGCCTCAATACATATTACAGCAAAACCAAAACACCACACTTCAATAAATATTGCTAACACATATACAATTCTAAAATAAACACACTTACATGGGAAAAAAAACTTTCAACATAACCCATAACTAAAATAGAAGTGGCGGACACAAAACAGGGTAGTACAGCAAACATTACCAACATATAGAAAATCAACTTACTGTTCCTGTTCACTCTACAACAACCTCTAACCCTCACCCAGAAGCAAAATGGAGCATCCCAAAAGTGGCGGACACAAAACAGGATAGTACAGCAAATATTACCAACATATAGAAAATTAACTTAACATTCCTGTTTAGTCTACAACAACCTTTAACCCTCAGCCAGAAGCGAAATGGAGCATCCAAAAAGTGGTTGACACAAAACAGGATAGCCCAACAAACATTGCTAACATATTCAAAATGGAACAAACATTACTGTTTAGTCTGCAACAAACTGTAACTGGAACCGAGAACAAAAATCGATCAATCTAAAAGTTGTGGACAAAAAAACAGGATAGGATAAGAAATCCTAATAAGATAACACAATTCCAAAATAAAAAATACTGTTTTATGACCAACAAACTACTACGGTAAAAACAATAATCCAATTACACCAGTGGTCTACACAAAACACGATACCAATAAATTCAGGCCAGTGCTGTACGGTTTCTCACACACTCTCAAATCAATAGAATTTTACACACAACAAAGAAACCAAAAATGCTAAAAGATTGCTTTGGAAATAAATAAAACATGCTGTTGCTCAAAAATAAATTACAATAAAATAACATTTCTCTTTCTCTTTTATAACAGACACTGCCTGAAGACTGTTGAACGAAGATTTGCAGCACCGGATCCAGTAATATTCATCCTCAAATCAGACTTCCAACAAGGTATAGTACAACAAGTAAAAAAAGAAAAAAAAACAAAAGCATGTTTGCTGTGCAGCAATGTCAACATCAAAAATAAAATAAAAGTACAACCAACCAACAACAATGAGGCACACAAATCACGATCCTTCAAGAAATATTGTTGACACATTTAAATTTAAAAAGCAATTTTGTTTTACCTACAGCAACCTTTAACACTAAACCCTAACTTCAATGTATCAACCCAAATGTGCCCAACATAAAACAGGATAGTACAACAAATACTGCTAACACATAACAAATGCAACAATAAATTGTCTTTTCTGGGCCCTAGCTACAACATTAAGCCCACCACCTAAACAGACACAGAAAATACAATACTACAACAAATATTACTAACAACCACCAAACAACACTATAAAGCCTATTTTCTGACCCACACCATATAAGCCTAAAAGTAAAAAAATAATCCTACTATTACAACAATCACCTACAGTAAAAATTTTGTGTCTCTTCTATTTGCGAATAATTGCACTAACTGTTGTCACCTACTCACCAAGCTGCTTGGCGATGGTCTTGTAGTCCAGCCCAGCCTTGTCCACAATCTTGTCCCTGACATCCTTGGGTCTTGGCCACAGTGGAGAGTTTGGAATCTGATTGATTGATTGCTTTTGTGGACAGGTGCCCTTTATATGGGTAACAAGCTGAGATAAGGAGCACTCCCTTTAAGAGAGTGCTCCTAATCTCAGCTTGTTACCTTTATAAAAGACACCTGGGAGCCAGAAATCTTGCTGGCTGATAGGGGATTGTATACTTATTTCCATCACTGACCTGCAAATTAATGTATAACTTTTTTGACATGCATTTTTCTTGTTCTTTTTTTTGTTATTCTGTCTCTCACTGTGAAAATATACCTACCATTAAAATCATAGACTGATCATATCATTCAAAATCAGTAGGGGATCAAATACCACCCCCCCACACACACACACTGTGTGTATATATATATATATATAAATATATACATATACATATATATATATATATATATATATATATATATAGTTACATAGTTACATAGTTACATAGTAATTAAGGTTGAAAAAAGACTTTCAGTCCATCAAGTTCAACCTGTTAAGATCTCCTCTGATCTGCAATATGCGGATTAGTTATTAATTAAATTATTGATTAAATAATTATTAATAGTATAGTATTGGAGAATGAATAAAGAGTTAGTCCATCAAGTTCAACCTTTTTAGATCTCTATTGATCTTTTTAATTTGGACTATTTATTATTATTGTTAATTGTTAATTATTGTTAATTGATCCAGAGGAAGGCAAACATAAAAAAAACCCCATTGAAACTTTGCCAATTGTCTCATAAGGGGGAAAAAAAGCAAAATTCCTTCCTGACCCCAGAAACTGGCGATCAAATTTCTCCCTGGATCAATATTCCTTCGCTAGTTATCTAGGATAGCCTTGAATGCCCTCTTTATTCAGAAATATATCTAACCCCTTTTTGAAGTTGTCTATCGAATTCGCTGTCACCACCTCCTTTGGTAGAGAATTCCACAGTTTAACCACCCTAACTGTGAAGAACCCTTTTCTTTGTTTAAGGTGAAATCTTTTTTCCTCTAACCTCAACGGATGTCCTCTTGTCAGTTGAAAATCTCTTGCTACAAAAAGCTCACTTGACAAAGCCTTATATGGACCCTGGATGTATTTAAATAACGTAATCATATCTCCTCTTAGACGCCTTTTTTCTAGCGAAAATAAGTTTAATTTTGCTAGTCTTTCTTCATAACTTAGCCCCTCCATTCCCCTTATTAGTTTTGTAGCCCTTCTCTGTACTTTTTCCAGCTCTAAGATGTCTTTTTTGTGAGGTGGTGCCCAAAATTGTACTCCATATTCCAAATGAGGGCGTACTAGAGATTTGTATAGTGGCAGAATTATATCTTCTTCCCTGGCTTCTATACCCTTCCTAATACATGCTAATATTTTATTTGCCTTTGCAGCCGCTGCTTGGCTTTGAGCGCTGTTACCTAGGTGGTTGTCCACTAGTACTCCCAAATCCCTTTCAATATCTGATACCCCTAGATTTGCTCCATTAAGATTATAGATTGCTTGGCTATTTTTCCTTCCCAAATGCATAACCTTACATTTATTTGTATTAAATCTCATCTGCCATTTAGCCGCCCATTTCTCTAATTTATGCAAATCCTTTTGTAGGGAAAGTACATCATTATCTGATTTTATTACCTTGCACAACTTAGTGTCATCAGCAAAAATGGAGACACTACATTCGAGTCCTACTTCAATGTCATTAATAAATATGTTAAAAAGGAGAGGACCCAATACTGAGCCCTGAGGAACCCCACTTATCACATTAGACCAATCGGAGTATGTTCCATTTACAACAACCCTTTGCTTCCTGTCTTTTAGCCAGCTCTCGATCCATGAGCAGATATTTACTGCAATTCCTGTATCCCTTAGTTTGCTCACTAGTCTTCCATGTGGCACTGTATCAAATGCCTTTGAAAAATCTAAAAAGACTACATCCACTGAGTTGCCCTGATCCAAGTTCCTACTAACCTCCTCATAAAAACTAATTAGATTGGTCTGACACGACCTTTCCTTCATAAATCCATGTTGACTGCTACCTATGATCCTGTTCAAATAGACATATTCTTGTATTCTGTCCCTTATTAACCCTTCTAAAAGCTTCCCAACTACAGAAGTGAGGCTCATATTCAGCCAAATGCTTCAGAAATCATTGGACGGTGCTTCACAGTGCAGATGGACAATGACCCGAAGCATACTGCAAAAGCAACCAAAGAGTTTTTTAAGGGAAAGAAGTGGAATGTTATGCAATGGCCAAGTCAATCACCTGACCTGAATCCGATTGAGCATGCATTTCACTTGCTGAAGACAAAACTGAAGGGAAAATGCCCCAAGAACAAGCAGGAACTGAAGACAGTTGTAGTAGAGGCCTGGCAGAGCATCACCAGGGATGAAACCCAGCGTCTAGTGATGTCTATGGGTTCCAGACTTCAGGCTGTAATTGACTGCAAAGGATTTGCAACCAAGTATTAAAAAGTGAAAGTTTGATTTATGACTGTAAATCTGTCCCATTACTTTTGGTCCCTTAAAAAGTGGGAGGCACATATACAAACTGTTGTAATTCCTACACCGTTCGCCTGATTTGGATGTAAATACCCTCAAATTAAAGCTGAAAGTCTGCAGTTAAAGCACATCTTGTTCGTTTCATTTCAAATCCATTGTGGTGGTGTATAGAGCCAAAATGGTTAGAATTGTGTCCATGTCCCAATATTTATGGACCTGACTGTACATACATACATATATATATATATATACTGTATATATATATATATATATATATATACTAGCGAATTGCCCGTCAAAAAATGACGGCAATGAAATTGCAAGGTAGCTAATGCTCTTTGGTGTGTAATAATGAAATATGTAATACATTAATAAATTAATATACTTTACCTATTTTGAAGCATTGTGTTGAATGTGTTTTGATGTTGCTGCAGCATTAGTGGTGTGGAGCTGCTGTGTAAGCGTGATGAATGTGTGCAGTGTAATAGTGTGCGTGCTCGAGACCAAACCGTTAGCGTACTCGTGTACTTCCGCATTGTCGTAAAATGGCGGGTAATGTGTGGTATGCATCTTAGCGGAATATCCGTAAGTCTTTTGTGGTGTTTTGTGAGTTTATTGTGGTGTTTTGCGTGTTTAGAGTGCTGTAGCCTCGTTTTCGTTTTGTTCGGCGCCCATTTTTTCTGTTGCTTAGCAATTTTTTTAGTGTCTAACCTCTTTTATTTTGAGTTAAATGAAGGTGTAAGTTGCTTTTTTGAGGTCCTGGATGCTCCCTCTTGCTGTAGGTAAGCTTTTTATGTATGTGTTGTGTGTATTTATTGTGTTTTTAATTTTTTCATGTTCGCGGGTTGCGGACGATTTTTGCGAGGTCGTAATGTGTGCTAACGTGTCTCGTATGTAGTTTGCGTTTGTAGCCTCGTTTTCGTTTTGTATGGCGGACATTTTTTCTCTTGCTTAGCGAATATTTTAGTGTCTAAACTCTTTAATTTTGAGTTAAATGAAGGTGTAAGTTGTTTTTTTGGAGGTCCTGGATGCTACCTCTTGCTGTAGGTAACCTTTTTATGTATGTGCTGTGTGTATTTATTGTGTTTTGAATTTTGTAATGTTTGCGAGTTGCGTCCGATTGTTGCGAGGTTGTAATGTGTGGTAACGTGTCTCGTATGTTGTTTGCGTTGCGAGGTATAAACATGGCTTAATTTAGGCTTATGCCCGTTGCATTACAGAGCTCTGTTGCAAAGCCAAGGCTGGATTATATACAAGCTGGGAATATATATATATAAATATATATATATACACACACACACATATATGAAAAGTGAGGTAGCCATGAGTGTCCAGTAATCGAAATGCGCTCATCGCATGGCCCGTAGGACTTAGGAACGAAGCACATAAAACGCCCAAACCACACAACTGGAAAGACCACCAAAAAAACATAATTTTGTTTCAAATTCACTTCCACACTCACAAACAGCACAGAGGGAGAACCAGGGAGCCTGTGAGTGTGGTTGCAAGTTAATTTGAGGCATATTTGGGGATTTTCCCGATCGAAAGCGAGAAAAAAAATGGCTGCTGACAAAAACATAAACACAACGAAAACAAGGCAGATTGACGTAAAACCAGCCCTAAGCAGTAACACTTACCACAACTCAGTAACGCTTAAACCGAGCCAGTAACACAACCCAAGGCAGTAATAGTTATCGCTATGCCCTTAAACTACACGGGGGGACAGCCTCACGAAAAGTGCCGAAGGTGCTCAAGCGCGATGAGTGCTGAAGGTGATCATTGCAAGACAGTAAAGTTGCGGCTCGCAATGAGCAACGAAGGTGCTCAGAGGACCCATAGCCTCGCATTGTGTGGCAAACAGCATTGCCAGGCTTATAATTGTATTCCCGTCATTTTTGATGGGCAATTTCCTAGTTCAGAAATAATGTTCTGTTCAGCCAACTGTGCACAAGTATGCAGAGGTGCAGATCAGAGGAAATAAATGAGGTTGTAAATTATTTCAATTTTTTTTATGGTATTTATTATGAGAAAAGGAAAATATACCACATCCAAGCAGACATTATAGAAATAATACAATACAAATATACGTTGCGACATGTAACATAAAGAATTTTTTTTATTTTTTCCCAGGAAGGTGGAGGGGTGTATCAAGTCCATGATAATAGACTCCCACACTCACTGTCTGTCAGCCCTTAGAGTTCACACATCCCATAAGGCTGTAAGAAAACACAGCAAGAATTACATGATTCCCCACTAGTTATGCATATTTGGTGAATTTGATATTTTTGTCCCTCTGGAAAGTCGCTGTTCCGGGTCATTTTATGAAAAATAGTATTCTGCCTGCAATTTATGTAGGTTATTACATGAATACCACCTACTTAGTTGAATCCCACCTAGTTATGTGTATTTGCTGAATTTGGTAATACTAACCCTCTAAAAAGTCGCTGTTCCTGGTCATTTTGCGAAATATTGCAATCTGGACAAGAACGGGTACTTTAAATTAGTTTCTGTGGAATTTATGTAGGTTATTACATGAATCCCACCAAGTTATGTGTATTTGGTGAATTTAGTAATACTGACCCTGTAAAATGTCGCCATTACGGGTCATTTTACGAAATATACTATTCTGGCCGGGAATGGGTACTTGAAATTAGTTTCTGTGGAGTCAATGAAGGTTCTTACATGAATCCCACCTAGTTATGTGTATCTGGTGAATTTGGTAATACTGATGCTCTAAAAAGTCACTGTTCCAGGTCATTTTACGAAGTATAGTATTTTGGCCTGGAACGGGTCCTTGAAATTAGTTTCTGTGGAATTTATTAAGGTTATTACATGAAACTCACCTAGTTATGTGTATTCGTTGAATTTAGTATTTTTGACACTCTGGAATGTCGCTTTTCCGGGTCATTTTTGCAAAATATTGTATTCTGGCATGTTAAAGGGTTAATAAAGCATACCATCAGATGGGGTTTGGCTCTTAAATATAGTTCTCAATTATATTTAACACATTCCAATGATTTTTGCATGAATCCCCTATATAAAGTGTACGTTCCGGCATGTTTTTGCCTGTTGATTTTGATATTTTGTTTTTTTAAAGGGTTAATAAAGTATAATATCAAAGTGGTTTTGGTTCTTTTATATTGTTCTCAATATTATCTAACACATCCCAGTGATATTGTCATTGATTTCTTTGATAAATTGCCTGTTCCGGTCCTTTCCGTTTAGGCTTTTACTCCGTCCCCTATATCATACCCCTTGGGGTAATAAACAGAAAGTGCATACATTTAATTATTTAATAATAAATATAGAACACCAATAAAACAGAAATATTCAAAACTTGCAGTGTCAGTACTTATCTATCTATCTATCTATCTATCTATCTATCTATCTATCTATCTATCTATCTATCTATTTGTCTGTCTGTCAATCTATAAAATGTGTATATGCATATGTAAGTATGTTTGTATATACCGTATTAGTTAGTGTGGAGCAGGAAAAAATGCACATATTTCAAAAACTTTTTCAACATGTTTTAGGAAATCTTTATTGTGCAGAATTAACTGACCCTTTAACATATCTAGGTAGTATTTTTTGTGCCACTACAGCACTCGCCATTGCTTTTGCAGAGACTTACATAGGTCCCTTACTGTACAACTTGCACAGTATGTGCCTGACTAAAAGATTGCAATGGGGCCCTAAGTATGTGTAAGGACAACAATAATGTATGAGATGATAAATTATTTGGGAACAGATTGCTAAAGTATGACACATTCAAACAATTAAAATATGTAAAAAATCAACCGGTAACATTTTCATAGCAATTAAATATGGATTAATTTCCAGTGACTTGAAAAGTGTTTGACTGGTGTGCACATAAACAGAGAACCTTGTTACACTTGATTTGATTTTAATACATTTTATTGGTGATCATCACAACAATCAGTTTGCTTCAAAGTTTTACATCATTAGCACAAAATAAAAATAAGCTTTATGCACGTAATTGTAAGTTTAATACTGCTTAAATTGTTTAGGTTCAGAATCTGTTTTTCATTCCAATTATAATAAATATCACAACAGATTTGACAAATACAAAAGACTTGCAACTGTTTTGATTTTAGATGTTAATTAGCATCTATATAGAAAAATAAATCATGGTCACTGGAGGAACAATGCAGAGAATGGATAGAAAGTTTATTTGTGCCTATTAGTGCTACTTGAAAGACATCCCAAAGAAACAGGTTTTAAGGATTCTAAAATTTATGAGAAAATAATGTAATGTTTAAATCACGTCTTTAATGCACAAATTAAACTATGTATGATTAAAAAAAATTCCCAAAATAGATATTTAAAAAAAAAAAAAAAACAGTTTTATCTTTTACATCATACTGTACATTTATGTATTTTAGAATAAATGGTTACTTTTGTTGACACTGCAAATTAAACATTTACAGCTACTACTTGTCAAATGTTTTGAGTATGGGAAATGGGAAATTAGTTAATTTCTGTACATAGATAATAATTCAATTGTTTTGCTTATTAGAGTTACACAATGTTGGTTAGTAATTAATACAATTCTGTCAAAACAGTTATTTATAATTTAAATTATAAAAACAAATAATTTTTTCCTTTTTAGCAGACAACTTATACATAATTAATGTTTACTTGCATAGAAAACCACTAATTTAGTGGGGTGATCATGAATGATAGTCTTAGCATTCCAGAAATTAATGAACACTGACTGAGAAACCAATTGTAGACTGAAACTTTACATGTGCTCTCATTAAAAGTTACTTACAAAACAACACTTGCAGCTAAATATATCTTTACAGTAAAGTGCCACCATTTTTTATGAATCTTATGAGTAATTTGTATTAATGGAGTTCAATAAATCAAGTTTAAGTGAGATTAAGTCATTTATGACTTTTCCAGTACTCCACCTGCTAAACCGTAATGTATTTTGTACATTACCCTCGAAAAGTCATTAATACTGAGACATAATTAAGTGCAAAAATGCATTTAAATACTGAATGGGGAGTCCACTAAACATCAACAAACAAAATATCAGATCTGAATCCACCTAATGGATTTTGTGTATTTGTTATTCTTAAAGATCCAAAATATTTGTAATATAATGTAGATAAAACAAGTATCTTGTAAAATACTTTATTTTGTAATTCGTAAATTGCCCAATTTGTAAGTGTGTACACACTTAAAAACTGCTCTTAATATTACCACATATTCTGTTAGCTACCTGCAATTCGATTACAAGTTAACCGCTCACAATCACTACGAACTAGTCCTTAGAACTCCATTGGTTTCAGCAAAGCTTGAATATTGCAAGCTCTAAATTTGGTCTTATTTATAGTACATATTGCATAAAAAAAATGTTACAAATACATTTAAGTTAAATATATTTTAGCAATATATTGTATTTATTCGTAAAAAATGTACTAGTAAATTGCCTGTCAAAAATGATGGTATAGTTTTTAATTTTTCTCTCACTCCCCCACTCTCCCTTCCTTGTGTCTCTACTCCCCTTCCCTGTGTCTCCCCCCCCTTCCATTCCCTGTGTATCTTCCCCCTTCCCTTCCCTGTGTCTCTTTCTTTTTCTCCTTTCCCCTGTATCCCCGTCCCTTCCCTCCCCTGTATCTCTTCCACCCTCCCCTTCCCGCCCCTGTGTCTCTTCCCCTGTGTCTCTTCCCCCTCCCATGAGACTCTCCCCCATGTCTCTTCCTCCCCCTCTCCCCTCCCCTGAGTCTCCCCCCTTTCCCCTGTGTGTCTCTCCCCCCTGTGTCCCTTCCCCCAATTATCTGTGTCTCTTCCCCGACCTCTCTCCTCCTCTGTGTCTTTCCCCCCTCTCCCCTCCCCTGTGTCTTTTCCCACTCTCCCTCCCCTGTGTCTTCCTCCCCCTCTCTCCTGTGTATTTCTTCCCCTCTCCCCTGCCCTGTGTCTCTTCCCCCCTCCCCTGTGTCTCCCCCTCCCTGTGTCTCTTCCCCCTCCCCTGTGTCTTTTGCCCCACCTCTCCCCTCCCCTGTGTCTTTTACCCTTCTCCCCTATCTGTGTCTCTTCCCCCTCCACTGTATCTTCCCCCCTTTCCTCCCCTGTATCTCTCCCTCTCCACTCCCCTGTGCCTTCCTCCCCTCTCCCTGTGTCTTTCTCCCCCTCTCATATGTTTCACCCCTCCCCATCTCCCCTCCCCTGTATCTTCCTCCCCTCTCCCCTCACCTGTGTCTCTCCCCTTCTCCTCTTTGTCACTTCCCCCCACTCCCCTGTGTCTCTTCCCCATCTCTCTCCTCCCCTGTGCATCTTCCCCCTCTCCTCTCCCTTGTGCCTCCCCCTCATCTGTGTCTTTCCCCCCTCTCCTGTGTATTCTCCCCCTCTCCTCCTCCTTGGTGTCTTCCTCCCACCTCTCCCCTCCCCTGTGTCTTCCTCCCACCTCTCACCTCCCCTGTGTCTCTTCCCCCTCTCCCCTCCCCTGTGTCTCTTCCCCACCTCTCCCCTGTGTCTCTTCCCCACCTCTCCCCTGTGTCTCTTCCCCCCTCTCCCCTGTGTCTCTTCCCCCCTCTCCCCTCCACTGTGTCTCTTCCCCCTCTTTCTACCCCTGTGTCTCCCCCCCCCCCTCACCCCTCTCCAGTGCCTTCCTCCCCTCTCTCCTGTGTCTTCCTCCCTCTCTCCTGTGTCTCCCCCTCTCCCCTCCCCTGTGTCTTCCTCCTTTTCTCCACTGTGTCTTCTTCTCCCTCTCCCCTGTGTCTTACTCCACCCTCCCCCTGTGTCTTACTCCACCCTCCCCCTGTGTCTTACTCCACCCTCCCCCTGTGTCTTTCTCCCCCTCCTCCTCTGCTGCTTGTGTGCACTCATGGCGCCCGTACAGAGATGTGCATGCGCGTAGCTCTGTACGGACTTAGGAAGTGATGCTACGTGTGTACCCTCCCATGAAGCGTAACCCATTTATCCCAATTATTATAGTCGATAACTTAAATATATTTGTAAGATTTCTATTGATGCAATATATGCTATAACTAAGACCAACACAGTTTGTGACTTGGGTATCTTTGTTGTTGGAATAGACTGTGCAGCTATGTTCATGGAACCTCTGTTTAAATCTCCATTCATTTAATATACATGAGTTCAATATTGGTGTTTTTTATAGTTTAACAAATAAACAATTTGCATAAATTGATAATTCTCACTACAAAGACAAGTGACACTTAAGAGTTCTCTAAACGTTTTACAATCTTTAGTTTTAAATGTCTTGTAAAATTCTCAACTATAATAAATTTACAGGTCTCAAATTTAATCACAAAACATTATTTCTTCAGATTGTTGATTTCTGCAAACTCTGATTTGGTTTCTACCTTATTATGCATTTTCTGCACACAAGCCCCATCAAGTGTCAACAATCATGCATTGAATGTAAGCAGGTAACTTAAAGTGCTGCTATTTTCCACTGTGGGCTCGGTTATATGACTACCCTAATAAGGCTGTTCAGCTCTATATATGTTTTACAATCAAGATTGCAGAGCTATTATATGGCTCCTAAAAAAGAACTCTCATAAACGTATCTGGCTCACACCCAAAGGGTACTGCCTATAGCTATATAGCCCTAATGTGCAATGCCAAACAAAGCTACAAATTATCTAATGGGAACACTCTAAACTAGCCCGAAAACCAACCTATATCTATCTATCTATCTATTTATCTATCTATTTATCTTTCTTTCATTCTTTCAATGACAGGAAAGGGGTTTGTAAGTAAAAGCAATAAATGCACTTCACTTCTGCCTTGCAAACCTCTCATACTTATAACAAGTCTGTGGTCCACCAAACCTACTTTCACACAAGCCCTTAAGCTTTGGGGTGGGGACTCATTAATTTGTCATTAACCACCTTGCATACCCTAAGTAAGTAAAAGTATTTCAATGAAGCCCAAGTGTAACTATCTCCTATGGTGATCTCTTTAGACCTCTAATTGACCTATAACTCTCCATCATACAACGCATCTAAAATAAACCTCCTACCATGGGGGTTCCTGTGGTATACTAACACAGCACCATAGTGGTAATATTAACCCCATGGACCATTTCTCCCATGTCCTCCAAAATATATCCCATATTCCCTGAATACTAACATCTTAAACTACCTACCTTAAACTAAGTACAAAAAATAAAAAAAAACTATTTACAAAATGAAAGCAAAATTTACAGAAAAAAAAATAAAAATAAAATTGGGGTGCAATATATGCTTGTTAGTCTATGAAATTATTTCTGTAGAAAAATATACAATGAAAAAATAAAAATTGTTCATTATGCAACAATTACGAGAAATTAAGAAAGACAAAAAGATCATGTTTCTATATTAGCTAAGTTGCTGAAATATTAATTGCTTAGACAAGTTAAACAAAGTAACGTTTAAAACATTACAAATTGTTTTGTAGCACATATTGAGTACAACTTGTTAAAAAGAGTCAGAGGTCCTCATCTGAGAATGAGCAATACTTAAGTAGGTTTGTTCTATAGGTCTGGTATACTATTTAGAGAGTAGCCGCTTTTAGCTCACTTGTGCCATTGTAGGCATAGTACAGGGAGTGCAGAATTATTAGGCAAGTTGTTTTTTTGAGGATTAATTTTATTATTGAACAACAACCATGTTCTCAATGAACCCAAAAAACTCATTAATATCAAAGCTGAATACTTTTGGAAGTAGTTTTTAGTTTGTTTTTAGTTTTAGCTATTTTAGGGGGATATCTGTGTGTGCAGGTGACTATTACTGTGCATAATTATTAGGCAACTTAACAAAAAACAAATATATACCCATTTCAATTATTTATTTTTACCAGTGAAACCAATATAACATCTCAACATTCACAAATATACATTTCTGACATTCAAAAACAAAACAAAAACAAATCAGTGACCAATATAGCCACCTTTCTTTGCAAGGACACTGAAAAGCCTGCCATCCATGGATTCTGTCAGTTTTTTGATCTGTTCACCATCAACATTGCGTGCAGCAGCAACCACAGCCTCCCAGACACTGTTCAGAGAGGTGTACTGTTTTCCCTCCTTGTAAATCTCACATTTGATGATGGACCACAGGTTCTCAATGGGGTTCAGATCAGGTGAACAAGTTGGCCATGTCATTAGATTTTCTTCTTTTATACCCTTTCTTGCCAGCCACGCTGTGGAGTACTTGGACGCTTGTGATGGAGCATTGTCCTGCATGAAAATCATGTTTTTCTTGAAGGATACAGACTTCTTCCTGTACCACTGCTTGAAGAAGGTGTCTTTCAGGAACTGGCAGTAGGACTGGAGTTGAGCTTGACTCCATCCTCAGCCCGAAAAGGCCCCACAAGCTCATCTTTGATGATACCAGCACAAACAAGTACTCCACCTCCACCTTGCTGGCGTCTGAGTCGGACTGGAGCTCTCTGCCCTTTACCAAACCAGCCACGGGCCCATCCATCTGGCCCATCAAGACTCACTCTCATTTCATCAGTCCATAAAACCTTAGAAAAATCAGTCTTGAGATATTTCTTGGCCCAGTCTTGACGTTTCAGCTTGTGTGTCTTGTTCAGTGGTGGTCGTCTTTCAGCCTTTCTTACCTTGGCCATGTCTCTGAGTATTGCACACCTTGTGCTTTTGGGCACTCCAGTGATGTTGCAGCTCTGAAATATGGCCAAACTGGTGGCAAGTGGCATCGTGGCAGCTGCACGCTTGACTTTTCTCAGTTCATGGGCAGTTATTTTGCGCCTTGGTTTTTCCACACGCTTCTTGCGACCCTGTTGACTATTTTGAATGAAACGCTTGATTGTTCGATGATCACGCTTCAGAAGCTTTGCAATTTTAAGAGTGCTGCATCCCTCTGCAAGATATCTCACTATTTTTGACTTTTCTGAGCCTGTCAAGTCCTTCTTTTGACCCATTTTGCCAAAGGAAAGGAAGTTGCCTAATAATTATGCACACCTGATATAGGGTGTTGATGTCATTAGACCACACCCCTTCTCATTACAGAGATGCACATCACCTAATATGCTTAATTGGTAGTAGGTTTTCGAGCCTATACAGCTTGGAGTAAGACAACATGCATATAGAGGATGATGTGGTCAAAATACTCATTTGCCTAATAATTCTGCACTCCCTGTAAGCCTGACTGGCTGCCATGGATCACATATTTAAATATGGAATTAGATAAAAAGTTCTCCAATACACAGTTGTCTTGATGAAAACAAGCCTGCAGATGGAATAATAGACATTTTATTTATTTGAAGATTGTTTTATGAGCCCTCTCCTGTAAGCTACAAATTTTGAGATCAAGAAATCTTTTTCCTTTAGATGTTTTACCATGTATAATGTAAAAGTGGATATGTTATTATAAAGGTAAAATGTTTAATAATGTAAACATATCTTTGCCTGTAATGGTGAACGACTGAGAAATATGGCAAGCATATATTAATTTAAATAAAACAAATGTACAATTTTGAATTTAAAATGATATAACATTTTCTTAACTCACCTGTAACTCATTTTAAATGTAAATATATCATAGCATAATATTTAACATTTGCTTGCCCCTAATGGTGAACATTCACCATTACATGCAAGGGAATACACTTTTTGAACAAGGTAAAAATGAAAATGTCAATAACATTAGTTAATATTCACTCACCATATCTGGTGAACTATTGCCATTACAGGTGAGATATAACTATAAATCCACTAAAAAGATCACCTGACCATAAATGACCAGTCAATATGTTAGGAGCTCAACAGTTGCTCATGTGCACAAGTCTCTTCTGAGCATTATCTTTACATTATTTTTTTACAAATGTTATATCACACAAATAGCTTAAACTATCTAAAAATGTCCAAAAAAAGGCAGTCACACTTTTAAGAACACTATTACATTAGCATGTAATTACCCTAAAGTCAACATAAATCAACTTTAATTTGGCTGGACAAAATTTCTTCAAAATGAAGGAAAAAAAACAGACCCACGATTTCTCCTAATATAAAAAATTGTTTATGTAAAAACAATTCAAAGTTATAAGCTCATGAAACATTAGTTTATAGTGGCATGTTCAAGACAAGCTCTTATTAGAGCACTCATGTGTTCTAATAATATATACATGTTTACCGACCAGTATAACGTCCTGGATAGATAGATAGATAGATAGATAGATAGATAGATAGATAGATAGATAGATAGATAGATAGATAGATATTTAATGGATGGGTGGAATTCCCTGCAGATTTTTCTCCTTCTTTCCATATGAGGAACAGATTATTTGTGTAGCAGTAGTATCTGAAGATTTTGTGAACATGTGTGGATAAGAATCTGTGATCCGGGTCGGCCCGGCCTTAAATAGATTGATGTATTGTGGTGTCATATTGGAACCCATTGCAGTCCCCATTATTTTTAGGTTAATATGCTTGTTAAACGTGAACTGGTTATGGGCTAGGATATATGCTGCTAGTTTGGCAATAGTTGTTTGCCTTTTGCATGCTTCATAAACAAGTGCTGTTTTTCTTGATCTACAGTGGACCTCAATGTAATGTAGGTGGTAGCAGACAATAAAGACACTACTCAATTCAACATTTTAACTTAAATGTTCTAACTCTTCTGTTCTAAAGAGTAAGTTACGGAAGGCTAAGAAGGATAGGGAAATTTTGCCTACAAAGAGGGACTGTCCTCCAGAAGAGGGAGCGTTTACATGTTTGGGTTAGTGTAATTATTCAATTTATTTCAAATATGTGTTTTATTTATGTATACCACCATCTATGTTCACAGTACCTTATAGAAGAACAAATATTTATATGAAGATTCCAATTAATTGTATATCAAGATAAAATCGTAAACAACATATTCCCTACCCAAATTGCTTAAAGTCTAGTTACATGGTTAATTAAAGGTAAATTAACTGAGGGAGTTTTTGGAAAGTACATTAAAATTAAGAGTCTTTTCCAAACTTCTGTTTTATATTTAACTAGCAACTTGCCCATCAAAAATGACAGCAATAAAATGTGAATCCTGGCAATGCTGTATACCACACAATGGGAGCCTCTCCCCCTCTACTTTACTGACCTCACGCTGAGCGCCTTTGGTGCTCATTGCGAGTTTCTCCCTCTGTCTACTTCCTCCCTTGTGTCTCATTTCCCCCCTCCTCTCCCTCCCTTGTGTCTCCTTCACCCCCTGTGTTTTTACCCCCTCTCCCCCCTGTGTCTTTCCCCCCTGTGTCTCTTTCCCCACCTCTCCCTCCCTTGTGTCTCTTGCCCCCCTCTCCCTCCCCTGTGTCTCTTGCCACCCTCTCACTTCCCTGTGTCTCTTCCTCGCCCCTGTGTATCTTTCCCTATGTCTCTTCCCCCTTCCCTCATGTCTGTTCCCCCCCATTTTCCTCCCCTGTGTCCTTACCCCCTCCTCTAACTCCCCTGTGTCTCTTCCCCCTCCTCCCCTGTGTCTACCCCCTCCTCTCCCACCCCTGTGTGTCTACCCCTCCCCTTTATCTCTCCCGCCTCCTCTCCCGCACCTGTGTGTCTCCCCCTCCTCCTCTGTCTCTTCCCCCTCTCCTCGCTCCTTTTTGTCTCTCCCCCCTCTCACTCCCCTGTTTCTCTCCCCCCTCCTCTCACTCCCCTGTGTCTCCCCCATCCTCTGTGTCACTCCCCCCTCTCATTCCCCTGTGTCTCTCCCCCTCCTCTCCCTCCCCTATGTGTCTACCCCCTCCTCTCCTACCCCTGTGTCTCCCCCCTCCCCTGTGCCTCTTCCCCCTCCCCTGTGTCTCTTCCCCCTCCTCTCCCTCTCCTGTGTCTCTCCCACCTCCTCACACTTCTCTGTGTCTCTCCCCCCTCCTCTCACTCCCCTGTGTCTTTCCCCCATCCTCTCACTACCCGGTGTGTCTTTTCCCCCTCCTCTCACTCTCCTGTGTCTCTCCCCATATCTGTGTTTCTCCCCCCCCCTATGTGTCTCTCCCCCTCTACATTCCCCTGTGTCTCTCCACCCTCCTCTCATTCCTCTGTGTCTCTTCCCCCTCCTCTCACTCCTCTGTGCCACTCGTACCTCCCATTCCCCTGTGTCTCTCCCCCCTCCTCTGTGTCTCTTACCCCCCTCCCCTGTGTGTCAACCCCATGTTCTCTCACCCCTGTGTGTCTCTCCCCTCCCCTGTGTAACTTCCGTCTTCCTCTAACTCCCCTGTGTCTCTCCCCCCTCCTCTCACTCCTTTGTGTCTCTCCTCCCCTCCTCCTCTCACTCCCCTGTGTCTCCCCCTCATCTGTGTCTCTCCCCCTTCTCATTCCCCTGTGTCTCTCACCCCTCCTCTGTGTCTCTCTACCCTCCCCTGTGTGTCTAACCCCCTCCTCTCCCACCCCTGTGTCTCTTCCCCCTCCTCTCCCTGCCCTGTGTTTGTCCCCACTCCTCTCCCTACCCTGTGTCTCTCCCCCTCTCCTCTGTCTTCCCCCTCCTTCCCTGTGTGTCTCCCCTACTCCCCACGGTGCACAGTGTTAGAGGGCTTGGGACCTAGAAGAAAACACCAATTTATAGAAATCTTTCTAGAAGTATATTCCTTTATACTGATGGATGTCCCCACTGTGATTACTGATTCTTCCTGAGATACCTACAGACCACAAGTGCATATATACAAACAAGGAAATGAATTGTTAGTGGAATTAAACTTTCTTTTTACAGTTATTTTCTGAAATAAATTGGATTTATCTGTACTAGGATGTGGCATTGCTTCTTTCTTCCCCCATACTTCCATTGTTCTGTTGCATAAATAAGTACTGCAGTGACCAGTGCTTCAGGAAAGAGCAGCATACCAACCTACTGTGGATAAACTGTTTTTCCTGGGAGCCCAGGGCAATAATACATGGCTGAGACCTATCCACATAGTTACAACACAGAACGGTGCTTTATTGATCTGATCCAAGAGAATTATGTTTTGGACACTTTTGTATGCTACAGCTGTGCTTTTTTCCATTTATTTTGACTGATCATGCTAAATAATGTTTTTTTATTGAAGGATAGTGATCATATGAAGCCATTTATTATCACATAGTTGTTTGGCTCCTTTTTAAATCATAATGATAACAGAAATCACCCAAATGACCCTGATCAAAAGTTTACATACCCTTGAATGTTTGTCCATGTTACAGACACACAAGGTGACACACACAGGTTAAAATGGCAATTAAAGGTTAATTTCTCACACCTATGGCTTTTTAAATTGTAATTAGTGTCTGTATAAATAGTAAATGAGTTTGTTAGCTCTCACGTGGATGCTCTGCACAGGCTAGATACTGAGCCATAGGGATCAGAAAAGAACTATCAAAATATCTGTGTGACAAGGTAATGGAACTTAAAAACATAAAAATGGAAAATTATATAAAAAGATCCCCAAAGCCATAGAAAATGCCAGTCAGTACTGTTTAATCCCTTATTAAGAAGTTAAAAATATGGGGATCTCTTGATGCCAAGCCAAGGTCAGGTAGACCAAGAAAGATGTCAGCCACAACTGCCAGAATAATTGTTCGGAATACAAACAAAAACCCACAGGTAACCTCAGGAGAAATACAGGCTGCTCTGGTGTGGTTGTTTCAAGGAGCATATTATCAAAATACTTCGAGATACAGAAAGAAGCTTTTAAAGGGCCAATGCCACAAAAAAGCCAGTTACAATATGCCCGACGACACCTTGACACGCCTCACAGCTTCTGGCATACTGTAATTTGGCGTGACGAGTCCAAAATAGAGCTTTATGGTCACAACCAAAAGCGCTATGATTGTAGAGTGGTCAACAAGGCCTATAGTGAAAAGAATACCATCCCCACTGTGAAGCATGGTGGTGGCTTACTGATGTTTTGGGTGGGTGGCTCTAAAGGCACAGGGAATCTTGTGAAAATGTATGGCAAGATAAATGCAGCATGTTATCAGAAAATACTGGCAGACAATTTGCATTATTCTGCATGAAGGCTGTGCATGGGAAGCTCATGGACTTCCCAGCATGACAATGACCCTAAGCACAAGGCCAAGCTGACCCTCCAGTGGTTACCGCAGAAAAAGGTGATGGTTGTGGAGTGGCCATCACAGTCTCCTGACGTTAATATTAAGCCAATCTGGGAAAATCTCAAATGTGTGCTTCATGCAAGATGATGAAAGACTTTGCATGACCTAGAGGCATTTTGCCAAGAGGAATGGGTAGCTATACCACCTACAAGAATTAGGGGCCTCATAGACAACTATTACAAAAGACTGCACACTTTCATTGATGCTAAAGGGGGCAATACACAGTATTAAGAACTTGTTGTTGTTGTTTAGTCGTTCAGTCACGTCAGAATCTCAGTGCCTCAATGGACCACAGCCAGGTGCATCTCTAAATCACTGCCCCTCTGAGCTCCATCAAGTTCATGTTCATTGCTTCAGTGACCTCATCTATCCTTCCTCTGTCGTCCTCTTCTTCTTGGGTCTTCAATCTTTCCCAGCCTCAGAGTCTTTTCTAGAGTATCCTGTCGTCTCATGGCCAAAATATTTGAGCTTCAGCCTCATGATCATACCTTCTCGTGAACAGTTTGTCTTGATTTCCTGAAGTATTGATTTATTGGATCTTCTTGCAGTCCAAGGGACTCTAAGCAGTCTTCTCCAACACCACAATTTAAAAGTGTCAATTCTATGGCGCTCAGAATTCTATATGGTCCAGCTCTCACATCCGTATGTTATTACTGGGAATACCATAATTCAAACTATGCAGACCTTTGTTGATAGTTTAATATATTTACATTTTACTAGCTTGTTCAACCTTGCCATAGCTTTCTTCCCCAGAAGCAAACGTCTTTTAATTTCATTACTACGGTCACCATCTGTAGAGATCTTGGATCCAAGGAATATAAAATCTGTCACTGCCTCCACTTCTTCCCCGTCTATTAGCCAAGAAGTGAGATTGCTATTTGCCATGATCTTCATCCATGATCTCTAATTTTGAGCAGCAGGCCAACTTTTGCACTCTTTTCTTTTACCCTTATCAATAAGTCCTTTAGTTCCTCCTCACTTTCAGCCATCACATATATAGTTGTGAGCGTACGAGTCGTTGCTCACGCTTGCGGGCTCGCGTAGCGAGCCCGCAAGAACTGCGTCCCTCGCGAAGCGAGGGACGCAGTTCACCGCAAATGCGGGTCCTTGCGAAGCGAGGGCCCGCATTTGCGGTTGTGGAGGCTCAACGTCGGCTGTGTTAACACACACATACACACACACAACTTTTTTAACAGAATAAACCCAACCGCCCAGCCAACAAAAACCCAACAACGTCCCCGCAAATGCGGATCCTCGCGAAGCGAGGGTCCGCATTTGCGGTGGTGGGAGCATCCCAACATCGGCTGTGTTAACACACATACACACACACACAACTTCATAACAAAAAAAAACTCAAAGTCGCCTCACACCCGCTTACACCCAGACACACAGACGCAAGACTTAACAAAAAAACAGTAAAAAAGGCCCTTCACACGCTCTTAACACACATACGCACGACTTAGAAACAAATACACTGCGTCGTACACGTAAAAGCTAACTGCGTATATCGCAAAAAAATACGGCAACATCGCAACAAAATACGGCCGCATCGGAAAAAAATACGGCCGCGAAAGACCCATTCCAACCGCCGCGCATCAAAACATCACAAACACAAGAAATAAACACAACAAACACATAAAAAGCTTACTTACAGCACGGGGGGGGCATCCGGCACCTCCAAAAGTTCATTTACACGTCCATTTAAGTCAAAACATAGAGTTTAAATGACCGAAAATCGGCTAAGCGAGAGAAAAAATGGCCGCCGAACAAAACGAAAACGAGGCTCCAGACGTAACTACACTACACTTACTCGCAATATTGAAACACATACTATGCGGAACGGATCACACTCATATTAAACACCATTTTAACCACTACTACGCACAAAATGGCGGATGGAACGCAAATTGTAAGCTGGAACACAAATAGCGCATGCGTATTGCGTTCTAACGGTCTAACTTTCCAGAATGTTCTACAAGTTTATAAATACTGTCTATTTGACAGAGAAAAATACATTTCTCCTCAGGTGATGAACAGAGTGACTTCGGAGATAACTGCTGCTAAAACTTGAGAAGATAATTCTTTCCTAATTTACTACTTTACATTGTGCAAATTACAACTGAGAGGTAAGCTATAATATATTACTTATTTTATTATCAAGACAGGACATCAAAAAAAAAAATTAAAGAAGACAAAGAGGTTTATGTATACTGACACGCACATATATGCGTATAATGTATACTGACATGTGACACGCACATATATGCGTATAATGTATACTGACAAGTGACACGCACATTTATGTGTATAATGTATAGTGACATATCACATGCACATTTATGTGTATTGCCCCTGCAACAAACTAATTAAACAACTACATTTAAATTACATTAGAAAAAAATAAGTTGGGACTATTAAAATACTATTAAAATATGAGTCATGTATACTGATATGTGACACGCACATATATGTGTATCATCTATAGTCACATGTCACACACACATTTATGTATGTTGGCCAAAAATAAAAATAAGGTTAATTTAACAATTAAAATATGATTCATGTATAGTGATATGTCACACGCACACAAAAAAAATTACTTTCAACTATGGAAATGTGCTTCATGTATGTGACATATGTGTGTAGACCCCACCAAAAAATAATGTTAATCAATGAAATTAATTTACTGCAATTTAATAGATCACCTAAAACTCAATCTTTCTACTTTTTTTAATATTCAAACAGACTCTGCATCAACAGCGTCTCTCAACAATTTGCACCGTGCACTGTGAAGCACAATCCCTTTTAAAGAACACCAACAAAGAAGAAGAGGTAACATACAAAAATACTTTAAATGCTGAAAAGGCCATGGTTTGTTAAATACAAATAAAAAATTCTATAATTCACTATTTCACTTTATTTTTCAAACAGACACTACAAGAAGACCGTCGGATTAAGATTGGCAGGAGGGGACCCTCTGTCATTCCACACTTCAATCAAGGTACAGTATTAAGTATAAAAAAGAACCGAACCATGAGCCTTATTCAATTGTGAGTTGGCTAATTGAATAGGGCTTTATATAAGCACATAATAGATTTTTTAGACAGACATTTTTAGTTACTGAACTTCTAACCACAATCAAGGTCTTCACTAACTCAAAACTTCTGTCAACAAATATTTTATGTGCTTATATAGAGCCCTATTCAATTGGTCAAAACGCAATTGATTCAGGACCTAAATATGTTTAATGGCCGAGGGCCTCATTCAAATGTGATTTGCCCATTTCAATAGGGCTCTATATAAGCACATTTGGCTCAATTTAACTAAAAACTTCTGTTCAAAAATATTCTCTGTGCTTATATAGAGCCCTATTGAAAAACCAAATTCAATGAGGCCCTCACAATATAACAAATCCAGCAAACAAAGGCCCTCATTCAATTGATATTTTGGACAATTCAATAGGGCTCCAAATAAGCACATTTACAACCCTATTGAATTGGCCAAACTGCAATTGAATGAGGGCCAAAGTATGCAACATATGGTACACACAAACTGGTACACACAAAACAGGATTGTAACAAACACATAGCAAACTAAATTTATATTCTTTGGCCCTCATTCAATTGCGATTTTGCAAATTGAATACGGCTCTAAATAAGCACATAATATATATTTTTTCAAGAAGTTTTTAGTTTGTGAAAACCGTGCTTTTGGATAGATGCTTAATAAGTTAAAACTTCTTGAAAAAATATATGTGATGTGCTTATTTACACCCCGATTCAATTGGCCAAACTGCAATTGAATGAGGGCCTTTTTGTTTAACAACCTATAACCATTAGAAAAAACACTACATAAGTATAACAAAAGTGGTGCCCATCAAACAGGATTGTATGAAAACTCACACAAACACATAGCAAACTACATTTAAATTCTTATTTAATGTTTAACAACCTATAAGCCTTAGAAAGAAGCCTAAATAAGCATACCAACATTGGTGCCCACCAAACAGGATTGTATGAAAACTCACACAAACACATAGCAAACTACATTTAGATTCTTATTTTATGTTTAACAACCTATTAGCATTACAAAACTACATTAATAAGCATACCAACAGTGGTGCGCATCAAACAGGATTGTATGAAAACTCACACAAACACATAGCAAACTACATTTAGATTCTTATTTAATGTTTAACAACCTATAAGCCTTAGAAAGAAGCCTAAATAAGCATACCAACAGTGGTGCGCACCAAACAGGATTGTATGAAAACTCACACAAACACATAGCAAACTACATTTAGATTCTTATTTTATGTTTAACAACCTATTAGCATTACAAAACAACATTAATAAGCATACCATCAGCGGTGCGCATCAAACAGGATTGTATGAAAACTCACACAAACACATAGCAAACTACATTTACATTCTTATTTTATGTTTAACAACCTATAAGCATTACAAAACAACATTAATAAGTATACCAACAGTGGTGCGCACCAAACAGGATTGTATGAAAACTCACACAAACACATAGCAAACTACATTTACATTCTTATTTTATGTTTAACAACCTATAAGCCTTAGAAAGAAGCCTAAATAAGCATACCAACAGTGGTGCGCACCAAACAGGATTGTATGAAAACTCACACAAACACATACCAAAGTACATTTAGATACTTATTTTATGTTTAACAATCTAGAAGCCTTAGAAAAAGGCCTAAATAAGTATACCAAAAGTGGTGGACACCAAACGGGATTGTAGAAAAACAAAGAAATAATGTCATTTTTTAGTTCATACAAATACATTCAAATAAAATTACATTTTCATTTTTAGTTTATATCAGATACTGCGTCAAGAACATCGGAACAGGAGTTTCAACTGAGGACCACACCAGCGGACGAGGACTTTCAACAGAGGACAAGACCATTGGACGAGGACTTTCAACAGAGGACTACACCATCGGACGAGGACTTTCAACAGAGGACCAGACGATTGGACGAGGACTTTCAACACAGGACCAGACCATCAGACGAAGGCTTTCAACACAGGACCAACAAAGATTCTGCTTCAAATCAAACTTCAACCAAGGTACAGTATAACAAGTAAAAAAAGAGAAAAATTAATTAATATTCTTCTTTAATGTTTAACCACCTATAAGCCTTAGAAAATAGCCTACAGAAGCATACCAAAATTGTGGCGCACCAAAAAGGATTGTAGAAAAACACAGAAATAATGCAATTTTTTCATTAATACAAAGACATTCAAATAACATAACATTTTCATTTTTATTTTATAACAGATACTGCGTCAAGAACATCGGAACAGGAGTTGGAACTGAGGACCACACCAGAGGACGAGGACTTTCAACAGAGGACTACACCATCGGACGAGGACTTTCAACACAGGACCAGACCATCGGACGAAGGCTTTCAACACAGGACCAACAAAGAATTTTGCTTGAAATCAAACTTCAACCAAGGTACAGTATAAAAAGTAATATCTATCATCTATCTCTTATTTGTCTTTTAGGGCCAATAATCTTTAACACTAAATACAAACTTCAATGTAAACTTAAAGAATAAATTGGCATAGTCCAAAAAAGTCTAAAAACACAGAATCTATACAATTTGTCATTGTAACATTCCAGTCCTAAACCCTAATTTAATTGCCATTTGACAAATTGAATAGTGCTGTAAATAAGGACATAACATCTTTTTGAAAATACCTTTTTAGTTACTGAAACACTTGCTTTTGGATACATGTTTAATAAATAAAAATTTCTTTAAATAATTATCTGATGGCCTTATTTAGACTTTTATTCAATTGACCGCATTGAAATTGATTAAGTATAAAATGTTAACACACTATTCATAACTATTTGTCATGAAAAACAACTTAACATCTCAAAATAAACTAATGGTACATTATTTTATTTTTACAGATTAACATGGCTGATAACGAGAGTAAACAAGAAAAGAAAAGACGCCAAGCAAGAGAACGACGACAGAGAGCAGACAGCCAGCAGACACCGGAGAAGAAGGAAATTCGACGAGAAAAAGAACGCAAAAGAATTGCAAGCAAAAGACTGTCACTTGCAGAAATTAAAGATATGTCAAAAAAAACAACAAAGAAAATAAAGCATTTACAACCTGTTGCTCAAACATCAGATGACATTTTACCAGAAAAAATACAAGAGATACCAAAAAAAGCAACAAAGAAAACAAAGCATTTAGAACCGTTTCATGAAACATTACATGACATTTTACCTCAAACAATACAACATATACCAAGAAAAGCAACGAAAAAAACAAAACATTTAGAACCTGTTGTTGAAACATTATATGACATTTCACCTGATGAATATGAAAGTCAAAATCCTATATGCTTTGCAAATTGTCCTCTACTCAAGTCTTTAGCAGTAGAGGTTCATAGTTGTGGGGACATGACTACTCAATGTCAGTTTTGTGAGGCTTATTATTTTAAACAGGAGAGACCCAGAGATGGACAATTTATTAGTTGTTGTCAAAAAGGCAAGTTCAAACTTCCAGAAAGGAAAGAATTTCCAATTTATTTACAAAATATTATGACTGAACCTACTTTTCCAAACTACAAAAATTTTAAGACAAACATAAGATCCTACAATAGTGCCATATCCTTTGCATCCATGGGGGCAACATTAGCTGCTAATGTACCAGGACATGGTCCTTACTGTTTTAAAGTCCAAGGACAAATTTATCATCGCACTTCCCATTTACATCCAGAGGAAGGAAATAAAAGAAAATTCGCTCAACTATATGTTCTAGATACAATGGAAGCTGTTGACCAACGTATGCAGATGGAAGAAAATAAAAAATGCTTACCCACTGTTTTCATAGAGCTAAATAACATTATGGACAACAATCCCTACAGTAAAGCTTATAAAAAATTGGCAGAAGTAGAAAATGAACAACTACTTCATTCACAAACACATCAATTACCAATGCCGAAGGTTAATATGGTGCTTAAAAGAGACAGACATACTGATAAACGTCGTTATAACTTGCCAACAACAAATGAGGTTGCAATGGTGTTTCAGAATGATGAAGGAGAACCACCATTTCAAAGAGACATTCGAATATATCCTAGAAATGAGGACCAACCGTTTATTAATATGAGTATCTTAAGTCCAAATTTAGATCCAATGACATATCCCATCTTTTTCCCACACGGAGAAGCAGGTTGGCAACCAAAATTAACTCTTCCCAGTTACCCAAATGCTAAAGCCAGAATCCGAAATAATGTTTCTATGCTTGAATTTAAAGTAGCTCAAATTGCCATTCGCAATGTATTTAATCCAATTTTATGTGGTGGGAAACTAACACAACAATGGATTATTGATTCATATTTGCAAGTTGAGGCAAATAATTTAAACTTTATCAAATATCAACAAGATAAACTCCGTGTAGAACAATATTCTGGACTCATGGACTATGTTGCTGACGTGGCTACAAGCAGAGACATGACAGCTGGCAAAGCCATCATTTTACCATCTTCCTTTCAAGGATCTCCTCGGAATATGAGAGAAAGATACAATGATGCTATGGCTATTGTGACAAAATTTGGCAAACCCGATCTATTTGTGACATTTACATGTAATCCACAATGGCCAGAAATTACACTAAATCTACTTCTTGGACAAACTGCTTCAGATCGACCAGATTTAGTAGCCAGAGTTTTTAAGATTAAATTAAATGAATTAATACGTGACTTCACTATAAATCAGTTATTTGGCAAATGTCTTGCTTATGTATATACCATTGAATTTCAAAAAAGAGGCCTTCCACATGCACATCTTCTAATAATACTTCAAGAAAAAGATAAATTAGATACTTCAGACAAAGTGGATGCAGTCATTGTTGCTGAACTACCAGATCCAGAACTATATGGTAGACTATATGAGATTGTTACTCATCGCATGATTCATGGACCCTGTGGTGACCTTAATCCACAATCACCATGTATGGAAAATAATAAATGTTCCAAAGAATTTCCAAAAGATTATAGAGACAAAACCTATGCCAATTGTGATGGATATCCACTTTATAAAAGAAGAGAAGGAGATAGTGCCATTATTCGTGGAAAAAAAGTGGACAATAGATATGTAGTACCCTACAATCCACATTTACTCATGAAGTACAACGCCCACATCAACGTAGAAGCCTGCACTTCCATCAAATCCATTAAATATGTCTACAAATATATTTACAAAGGTTACGATGCAGCTACTGTAGTCGTCAAAAGTGCAGACAACCCTGAAAGTAGTGAGTTAGTACATGATGAACTTGCATCTCATGTAGATGCTCGCTATGTCAGTGCGCCAGAAGCTATGTGGCGGCTTTTAAAATTTGAAATGCATGATAGATCACATGCAGTATATAGGTTAGCAGTACATTTGCCACAACGACATTTAGTCTATTTCCATGCTGGAAATGAAATGAATGCATTGGCCCAAAGTGAAGATCGTCACACTACACTAACTGCATGGTTTGCATTAAATTCCACTGATGCTGAAGCAACACAATACTTATATATTGAAATTCCATATCACTATGTTTTTGTGAATGGATTATGGAGACCAAGAAAAACCAGAGGCAATAAAATAATTCCACGAATTTACACAGTCAGTCCAAGAGATGTTGAACGTTTTTGCTTACGGATATTACTTTTAAATGTTCCAGGAGCACAAAGTTTTGAACAATTAAGAACTGTTAATGACATTGTATATGAATCCTTCCATTTAGCTGCAAGACATAGAAACTTACTCGCTGATGATACAGAGTGGGACAGATGTTTAGAAGAAGCAGCACAATGTCAAATGCCACGACAGATGAGAGAACAATTTGCTTTTATTTGTATCTTCTCAAATGCTCCAAATGCATTAGCTTTGTGGGAGACTTTTAAAAGTAATATGGCTGAAGACTTTATGCGACGATACAATGAACCCATTGCACACTTAAAAGCGTTAATGGAAATCCAAGAAGTCTTTTTAACTCATGGATTAAGTTGTGCAAGTTTTAATTTGCCTGATCCAGGTCTTATAGATGACATTAACTTTGAAGACTATGACATTCAACTACAAGCAGAAAGAACAGAAGAAAGACTTGCAACTTTAAATACACTACAATTGCAAGCATTTCATGCCATTAAAAATGCTATAGATGATGACATGGTGACAGAGCGTTATTTCTATCTTGATGGACCTGGCGGATCAGGGAAAACATATTTGTACAATTTATTAATGAGTTCAGTACGAGCACAAGGAAAAATAGCAATGGCGTTTGCCACTACTGGAATTGCTGCACTTTTATTAGAAGGTGGAAGAACTGTTCATAGTGGATTTAAACTGCCAGTGCCTATTTGTCAGATATTCGCATGACATCCTTACAAGCAAAGAAATTGAAGAAATGTAAATTAATTATAATAGATGAGGCCACAATGATGTCATGCTATGCCCTCCAATGTATTGACCGTTTGCTTCGTGAAGTCATGGAGAATACTTTTCCATTTGGTGGAAAGGTAATGTTGTTGGGTGGCGATTTCAGACAAACATTACCTGTCGTTGTACATGGAAATCGAACTGACATTATCGAAACATGTATAAAGTCAAGTATAGTATGGAAACATTTTACCCATCTTCAACTGCAACAAAATATGAGATCAGAAGGCCAAACTGATTTCAATGATTGGCTTATTAAAATTGGAGAAGGCAGAACAGAAAAAATACTACATTTACCTGATGACACTGTAGAGATCCCACCTCATATGATTTGTCAACAAGATATTATATCGGCTATATTTGAAGGGAGCATAAATAACGAAGAATATTCCGAGCTTGCCAACCAAGTCATACTGACGTGTAAAAATAAAGATGCATTAATCCTCAATAATGAAATCTTAAAAAAAAATTATGCACCACAAAGAAATTATCACAGTGCTGATTCTGTACTTGCTGATGACAATGAAAGTCAGGCTAACTTTTCGACTGAATTCATAAACTCTTTAACTCCTTCTGGAATGCCACCACATATTTTGCAGCTAAAGAAAGGTGCAATTATCATGTTACTGCGAAATATGAACCCCAAAAAAGGCCTATGCAATGGCACAAGATTAATTGTTCAACAATTAAAGGACCATTTTATAGATGCTGAAATTTTAACTGGGACCCATAAAGGAGAGAGAGTTTTCATACCAAGAATAGATTTAGCACCAAGTGAAAGTAGTCTCCCTTTTATACTTCAAAGAAGACAATTTCCCATTATTATGGCATTTGCCATGACCATTAATAAATCACAAGGTCAAACTTTCAAATCTGTGGGTATTTTCTTGGAAGAACCAGTTTTTGCACATGGTCAATTGTACGTTGCGTTGTCACGGTGCAAAAATCCACAGGCTATTAAAGTTTACATTGAAAACAATGAAAGTCAAGGTGATTTATTAGAAGATGGACGTATTTTTACTAAAAACATTGTCTACTATGAAGTACTATAACTTTGCAGGATACAAATTAAAGATGCCAACATTTTTTTAAAGCATTCCAAAATACATAACAATTGGTTGTTTCAATTCAGTCATAATTAATGGAAGTACTGTTTATGAATGATTCGCCTCACAAAATACTTGCCTTGCATTGTTAGTAAAAATTATGTTAAAATGTGAAGGAACTATGTTAATGTTTCTAATGTTACAAGTTTAAAAAATATATTTTCAAGTTATTTCATTCAACAGATTACAAAGTGGATGTTAACAGGTCAAGCACCTTTTAAGTCACAATGTAAATATTGTCTGTTATCTTAATATTACTACCTACATTAATGTTTATCGCCAGTTTATGTGCTCAGTAATAAATTACTTTAATTACGTACGTTTTAAGAAGAGTTTTACTGTATGCCTTCCTCTACATTCAATGTATATTCAAGTTAACAATTATTGTGATAGAAATTGAATTTTAATACTGATTAATTTAAATGTCAATTGTTTTTACATTCAAATGTTAATACTTTTAATAAAAAATTAGGTTACAAAATGTATTCACTATGTTCCTGTTTATAATGTTCAAAATTATACAAATGTTTTGTTAACTTCTAAACTTACATAAAAAATAAAGTTCAAGTTTAAAAATATATACTTTGATGGTTATTGCTTACATATAGTTTAAACTTCATGTTAAAATTCGCAACGTTTAAAGAAGGGTTTTTACTTTTTGCTTTCCTATTCATTCAATGTATATTAAAGTTAACAATTCTTCAGATACTAATTACATTTTAAAAAACCATTACATCAACATTTTACAAAAATACACGTTCATATTAAAATACTTACAAGGGTCAAAAATATATGTTAATAACTAAACAACTTGACAAACATATACATCACATTGCCGTCATTTTTTGACGGGCAAGTCGCTAGTCAGAGTATAATCATCAGCGTATCTGAGGTTGTGGATATTCCTTCCAGAAATATTGAGTCAGGCTTTGGATTTATCTAGTCCAGCCTTAAGCATTATGTAATTTTGAACCATTCTAAGGGTATGTAAACTTTTGATCAGGGTCATTCAGTTGATTTTTGTTATCATAATGATCAAAAAAGAAGCCAAACAACTATATGATAATAAAGGGCTTGATATGATCACGATCCTTCAATAAAAGACATTTATTTTCCTGATCAGTCATATTCTCAAAATAAATGCCAACATTTCACAATTTCTGCCAGGGTATGCAAACTTTTGAACTGTATTAAGACTAATTTTCCAAATGGACACACTTAGATAAGACTGTCACGGATATTACACAAAACTATAAGGTACTGTTTTTCTTGTATAGCATTGAAGTGATTTGGATATCTACTCCACTTTAGGTACCACCAATTTGTCTGAGCCCATCCACAAGGATTACATGTGTATATTTATAAATTTTTGCATTGAAGTGTGCTATCCGTGAACTATACCTGCATATCTGTATCTCTATATTATTTACATTTTATGTGTGGGAGGTTTACTGGTTGTTTGCTAATAATTTTAGACTAAAAAGGCAATTATCTTCAGTGCATTTATAGCGCCATGTGTAGGTTAGCCAAAAACATTAATAGGACTAACCATTTTTATTGTTATCCAGGGAAACAACATATATCTACCATTTGTGTCTTAACTTGACGAGATCTTTATTGAACAGTATATAGCATATTTATTGAAAAAATACAATAGTAACTAACAGCCTTATTAAATTGCAATTCAGCCAATTGAATAGGGCTCTATTTAAGCACATAGCATATTTTTTTACAGAAGATTATATTTAGTGAACTTCTATCCAAAAGCAAGGTCTTCACTAACTAAAATCTTCTGTAAAAAAATATGTTATGTGCTTAAATAGAGCCCTATTCAATTGGCCAAATTGCAATTTAATAAGACTGTAAATACAGTAGCAAAAAGTAATTCAATAATTGTGCCATAATACAATGTTACTTGGCAATGTAATTAAAATCACTAGCTCAGAAAGACAAATTAATCTAATTATTCAGAGCTGTTGCATTTTATGTGACTCTTTAGTAAACTGGTTGCTTGTATTTCTCCCCAGGAGGCCTTCAATGATAAACTGTCCCATTTAAACCATTGTTTTCATTACTCAAAGGACCTCTTACAACTGACTTTGCAAACAAAAATTTGATTACACTTCCATAGACCAGGTCACACAGTATACCTTGAATTACCACTATTGTTGGGGGTGGGTAATTACCACAAAACTATTTATACATACAAATGTACAACATTTTTAAGATTAATATAATTACTATAGCAAGCTGCTTCACACAAATACAACTGAACATGGAACCAGCAGTAAAGTGAATCTCTTAGCCTAGAGGCCCAGTGCAAAGAGAATACTTCACACAACCCTAACTAGCACATTGGATATCATTTTTTCTAATGTGATCTCAAACATATATACAAATTTTCCTTATGACGTCAGTGCAATTTTGTATACTTATGTGACAATGATGTGATAACAGTATTTAACTATCCGATGTAGAATTACATTAGTATTTTCTAGTACTTAGTCTTTCTTATCAACTATGCAATGCCATTCTACAATATGGACTTTCTGTGGTGCATAAAGCCATAAGTAAGACATACTTAGAATTCTGCAGTCTATTACTATGCATATAACTATTCTGGAGAACACTGGGTACCTATGAGCCCATATAAACCAATACATCCTATTAATTCCATATCTAAGCACATTGAAACTTTGAAAATGATACAACAAGATCAGTAAGATAGTTATTGTATCACTATGATGGTGCCAAACCATAATATGAAGTGCTTTAATTAATCTTCAAGTAATCTTAAATAGTTCTGGGTAATTTCCCTTGTATAACATTTTATAATTCCTTAATCTTTTTATTGGCATGTTTCCATATGAATATATCTCTAATCGTCTATATGTTTCCCTATCTGATTTACCTTGTAACATAAAACCCTTGAGATGTCATTCAGTTCATTATGAAAATTTGGAAAATGAACTGTCAGATTTTGAATCTGCAACCTGGTTTACAAGCATTATCTTGAATTCTGACAGCTAATGCTTGAATTATTTACAGAAAATGTGAATAGTGTCTAAGAGTTAAGCTTGGCCATGTACCACAATATTGACTTTTGTGTGATTGCTTATATGAATAAAATACTTTTGTTTTGGAACATTTGATTCTTTTTGCTTCCTGAAATTATCAGCCTGCATTTAGAAATGTAGCAACTCTTAGTACATCCTAACTAACACTTCTATAAGGAAAATAATGCTAAGTAAACACAAGTACTATGTTTTAATGGCCTATTGTATAGTAAAATGAAGTAACATAAAAGACATGTATGTACATCATAGTAATAAATGTCAATATGCATACATTTTAATAAGAACCAGTTTTAAGGACCTTCTATTATTTATAGATAATATAATTATAACTACACTATGGTCTCTATATTTCCTCTAAAATAACTTCATAGCCTGCATTTACTGAAATATAGTATCTCATTAGACTTATTGTGGTATTGCTTCTGATTGCTTCTGATATTGTGGAATTAATTCTGATTTCTTCTGATAAAGTTCCTTTAATTTGATAGAACACTGGTTATTGTATAAGTAAATATTTTTAGGTGAAAATGTAGTTTCTTATACCAGTTTAAATGTACAATTATTTTCTTAAATATAATTGAAAATATTAGGCTATTGCCTTTTTTGATTTGCACCTTCTATTTCTATCTTCTTCAGAAGAAATTACCAAAACAAAGAATCTAGCTTATGTAGCTGCAAAATGCTAAAGTACTTTAATACTGGCTTTATTTATTTTTTAATATACTTTAGTAGGGAAGGGTTAACTTAATAAATAAAATATAGGGAAGACTACTAGCTTTTTTCAGGTAAAAATAAATGCAGCAATCCCATTCCTAAATCCGGATCTCCTTCTAACTCATATGTTATTGCATGGACATCCATTTTATCACTACCTCTACCCTTGCTAGCACTGGGTCTTATTCTATTGACCAATTCATAAAATTATGCACACAACTGCTCTTAAAATTGCCACCTTGGATAACATCCCTAAATTGCATATCTCTCCCCTAAGTCTCTTCCCAATTATCAAATCCTCCGTCTCGGAGGGGAGCAGGAGACCAGGGTAGCCTGGACCTCAGTGCTGAGTCAGGAGATGGAGATTAAGGTAAACCTAACAATTCTAAGTGACCCTCCATAAGGATCCCTGTATTTCATAGTTACATAGTTACATAGTAATTGAGGTTGAAAAAAGACTTTCAGTCCATCAAGTTTAACCTTTTAAGATCTACTATGATCTGCAATCTTTGGATTAGTTATTAATTAATTAGTTGTTAATTAGTTATTAATAGTATAGTATTTGAGGATGAATAAAGAGTTAGTCCATCAAGTTCAACCTTTTTAGATCTCTCTTGATCTTTTTAAAATGTGGACTATTTATAATTAATTGTTAATTGATCAAGAGGAAGAAAAAAAAAACATTGAAACTTTGCCAATTGTCTCATAAGGGGAAAAAAAGCAAAATTCCTTCCTGACCCCAGAAACTGGCGATCAAATTTCTCCCTGGATCAATATTCCTTCGCTAGTTTATCTAGGATAACCTTGAATGCCCTCTTTATTCAAAAACATATCTAACTCCTTTTTAAAGTTATCTATCGAATTCGCTGTCACCACCTCCTTTGGTAGAGAATTCCACAGTTTAACCAACCTAACTGTGAAGAACCCTTTTCTTTGTTTAAGGTGAAATCTTTTTTCCTTTAACCTCAAAGGATGTCCTCTTGTCAGCTGAAAATCTCTTGCTACAAAAAGTTCACTTGACAAAGCATTATATTGACCCTGGATGTGTTTAAATATGGTCAGATCCCCTTGTTGATGCCTTTTTTCTAGCGAAAATAAGTTTAATTCGGTTAGTCTTTCTTCATAACTTAGACCCTCCATTCCCCTTATTAGTTTTGTTGCCCTTCTCTGTTCTTTTTCCAGCTCTAAAAAGAAGTGGTGCCCAAAATTGTACTCTTTATTCCAAATGAGGGCGTACTAGGGATTTGTATAGTGGTAGAATAATATTTGCTTTCTTTGCTTCTATACCCTTCTTAATACATGCTAGTACTCCTAAATCCCTTTCAATATCTGATACCCCTAGATTTGCTCCATTAAGATTATAACATTCATGGCTATTTTTTCTTCCCAAATGCATTACCTTACATTTATTTGTATTAAATCTCATCTGCTATTTAGCTGCCCATTTCTCTTATTTATGCAAATCCCTTTGTAGGGAAAGTACATCATTATCTGATTTAATTACCTTGCACAACTTAGTGTCATCAGCAAAAATTGAGACACTACTTTCGAGTCCTACTTCTACGTCATTAATAAATATGTTAAAAAGGAGAGGACCTAATACTGAACCTTGAGAAACCCCACTTACCACATTAGTCCAATTGGAGTATGTTCCATTTATAACAACCCTATTCCTGAATGGACATCCCCCACAGTTTCACTCAATCTGGCAAATCTGTTGGTGTTTGCCAAATCAGAACTGGCCTGCCTCCTTCTGTTCCCCCTGATTCCCCTTCTAACTATAACCCAGCTACCTCCCTGTACATCCTCACTGGCCCTAGCTCCTCCCTCCATGCTAGGCCCAGCTAAACTGTGCTCTGTGAGTACCAACTCCCTTTCCAGTGTGACAATATCATGAAGTGCTGCAATTCTCCTCTCTAGTTCTTCAATTTGAGCTTCCAGAGAGGAAACATGCTCACACCTGTCACAGAGGTATGGACCCTGGATCACCTGTTCCAGTAGTGCATACATGTGGCAGGATGTACACTGAGTGAGGTTGCCACTGGACTGACTCATGATTATCAGTTACAAAAATACAGTGAGAAAACAAATCAATGTATTTGTATAAAGATTGCTTTTCTACACCTTAACCAAAACAAAACAGATAAAACATTTATATATGTTTGTTTTCTGTTTTTTCTTATAATACCCCTTTTCTTTAAATTCCCTCCTTTTAATCAATCTCCTACACACTAACTACACTTACACTAAAAATGATTGGAAGCTCCCAAGCTCGCTCTTCCCTTGTTAAAATAGACCCTGCCTACTCACCTGTACAATGATAAATGAGCACAGGACAGAAAACACTGCCCTGCCCCACAGAACTGATTCAACCATAACATGACAAAATGCACACAGATACACCTTTACACAGGCCAATCCACACCCACTGTCACCTGGACCCTGATTACAGCCCACAGGACAGAAAACACTGCACTGTTTTAAAGAGCTGATTCAAACAGAACACAACAAAATGCACACAGATAAACCTTTACACAGGCAAAGCCACACCCACTCTCACCTGCACACTGATTACAGAGCACAGGCCAGAAAACACTGCACTGATTTACAGAGCTGATTCAAACAGAACACGACAAAATGCACACAGATATACCTTTACACAGGCCAAGCCATCCCACTGTCACCTGGACCCTGATTACAGCAACAGGACAGAAAACACTGCACTGATTTACAGAACTGATTCAAAAAAGGAGGATGCTTCTTCTCCATCTTATTCCTCTGCCCCTTTCCTTTTCTCCCTTTATTTACTATTTTTATTCACGCTGTGTAATTACTCAGCGATATCCCCCCCCCCCCCCCTCTCATGTATTAATATAAAGGGTGGCCTAGGCCTTACTGAATTAATCAATTAAATAAAAACATCCAATCTCTAATCTGGTCTACCCTTGCTTATACCAGGTGAATTTGGTGTAGGCAGATAGTATAACTTGAGAGTTTATTTGAGAGTGTGGAAATTAAGATTCGAAGGTTAATAAGTCAAGTTGATAATTGTTTTTTGTAAATTCAAATATGAAGAACATTTAAAAAAAAGAAAAAAAAGAAGACATACATTTTGTCCCTGACATAATATCTTTAGTTCCCTTTTCTTAAGCAATCAGAGAAATGTATACAAGCGGGTCAAATATATGTAATGTACGGCTTAACATGTGATACAAACTGCTGTCATAATATTACCTTCAATAAATATATTGGAAAAAATAAATAAATAAAATTATAGTCAGTTACAATGTACCAGCTGACTTGAAGTACTATTGACTAGTCTGCTTATTTCCTTGATGCTTTTTGGAATAAGAGAAGTAGTCATAGTTGCATCTATTGATTTATATTGATTTTGAAAGTTCTTGAAGACATATTCTGCACCCCTGCAATTAAAAGAATTCTTTAAGTGAAAAAAAAATTGCCACATGTTCTTTTAGCTACTCGCAATCCGAGTTACCCGCCCACAATCACTAAAAAAATTAAATAACAAAAATATGTCTTCAATCACTACGGGCCAGGCTTAGAACTCCATTGGTTTTAGCATAGCTTGAATATTAGGAGCTCTAAATAATTAACATTATACAAAATCAATATTCTATTAGTCCCATAGCCATAGCTCGCAAATAAAGTGTAAACTGCAATTGAAAAAAGTATCACGTTTCTATCAAAAATATTATGACTACTAAATAGGACTTGCAAAGGCTTTTTCAAACACTTATTAGAGATGTAATAGCAATTAAAAACACAATAGTGTACTTTAAAAGCATGGGATGGCATGGAAAGACATTAGAATTAATTGCAGAACAGTCTCAAACCTACATATATGCAATTAAAAAAGTATATTATTTTTCAAAGTTGATCTAATACATTTTATAGAGTGCTAGATTGCTTGATTGTGAGCCTGATCAGCAAATATTATTTATTGGCACTTATTCATTCTTAGCCTCGGATTGCAATGTAACTTCCATGTTTTACTGACATCATGATGACGGTCTCAATTACTATTGGCTGTGTCTAAGAAGTAAATTACAAGCTTGCTTAAATATAGTCAGATCATATGATCATGCCTCCTAAAATCTGACTTAAAAAGGCAGGGTTTACGAGTTCAGCCTTGAGGTCGGAATTTATGAGCTGGACTCAATAGAATTCATCAAAACATTTATAAGAAAAACACCTGCAGCCACATTTAGAAGTTTGACGCATATATAGCTATTTCCCACAATCTTTATTGAATAATTACTACCCACCCCTATAACAAAGAGTTATGGCTACAGCCTAAATGATCTAATGCCCTTATTGCTATACAGTAGGATGGGAAATCCTATATATATGCTCCTATGTCCCCTTGTAATAAACTATTTTTGGATGTGACAAATCTGAGAAAAAAAAAAAAATATATATATATATATATATATACTCACTGCTCTTGTTTCAGTATAGTGAAGCAACCATATGCAGGCCTCACTGTTTTTTAAAAATCCTCCTTGCAGTGAATAAAACAAATACTGCTGTATCAACTGGTGCATCCACCTGCTCTGATTGGCTGTTAAGGGTTGTCAATCAATTTTCAGCGTACTAAAAATAGGAATTTTACATTTTCATCTGGAATTGACTGAAATATAGAAATAACAGAAGGAATGTGGACATTTATTGATTTTACCTGGCCTCTCTTTGATTTGCTCCTATAAGCCAACTAGATGTAACAAGTTTGAATTATCATGATTTCATTGACTTAAAAGTGAAAGACTGATGATACAGTCATTAAGTTTTAACCCCTAATCCAACGTGCAAAACACCTTATCTTTTGTGTTACAGCAGAATAGGAGAATGCTAGTGTCAAAAGACAACAATGCTTACTTTTAGTTCTGCATTATAGTACTGGCACTAGCAATTGAATTATGGAGGTGGACAAGTGTGTATTCAGTGCTTGCAAAATGATGCTAATAACATCACAGATGTTTCCCTGTGTTATGCATGTGCATCTTTTATGAGATCAATGAGATGCTGCTTGACATCATCCAGAACCAAATGATTCACCTGCACGAGTTATTATCATTATTATTATTATTATTATTAACTTTTTTTTTTATTGCTTATGATATTTCAGGGAATATGTGCTATGGTTGAAATAGGTGATTCCTTATAATTAACAACACCTTCAGTGCTCATTGCAAGCCTCCCCCCCCCCGTGTAGTTTAGGGCCCTTGCAATAAGTGTTACTGCCTTGGGTTAAGGGTTACTGCCTTGGGTTAGCTGTTACTGCTGTGGGTTAGCTGTTACTGCCTTGGGTTAAATGTAACTGGCTTTGGGCTCTTTTTTACTATCTTTCGGCCTCATTTTCAACCTGCTACGTTTTTTCGGACGCCATTTTTTTTTCTTGCTTAGGCAATTTTCTGTCATGAAAAAGCACCAAATATGCCTCAAATTAACTTGTAACCTCACTCACAGGCTCCCTGGCTCTACCCCTGTGCTGTGTGTGAGTGTGTAAGTTGATTTGAGACATATATGTTTTTTTTTGCTGGTCTTTCCAGTTCCGTGGTTCGCTCGTTAAATTTGTAATTTAGTGCAGCCCTGTAACTACTGGCCTCAGTTTGCGAGGCCCGCAGTTGCATCTACAGGCTTTTGTCCTAAGTCCTACGGGGCTTGCGATGAGCGGCTGCAGCTCTCATCGCAAGTCCTGCAATAAGCGCAATAAGTGATATATATATATATATACAGTGAGGGAAAAAAGTATTTGATGCCCTGCTGATTTTGAAAGTTTTTGTTAACTGACAAAGAAATGATCAGTCTATAATTTTAATGGTAGGTGTATTTTAACAGTGAGATACATAATAAAAAAAAATAAAAAAAACAAGAAAAACTCACGTCAAAAAAGTAAAAAAATTGATTTGCAGGTTAATGAGGGAAATAAGTATTTGACCCCTTCATCTTAGTACTTGGTGGCAAAACCCCTGTAGGCAATCACAGAGGTCAGACATTTCATGTAGTTGGCCACCAGGTTTGCATACATCTCAGGAGGGATTTTGTCCCACTCCTCTTTGCAGATCCTCTCCAAGGCATTAAGGTTTTGAGGCTGATGTTTGGCAACTCAAACCTTTAGCTACCTCCACAGATTTTCTATTGGATTAAGGTCTGGAGACTGGCTGGACCACTCCAGGACCTTAATGTGCTTCTTCTTGGGGCACTCCTTTGTTGCCTTGGCTGTGTGTTTTGGGTCATTGTCATGCTGGAATCCCATCCACAACCAATTTTCAATGCCCTGGCTGAGGCAAGGAGTCTCTCACTCAAGATTTGATGGTACATGGCCCTGTCCATCGTCCCCAAAGACCCCAAAGCATGATGTTTCCACCTCCATGTTTGACGGTGGGGGTGGTGTTCTTGGGATTATAGGCAGCATTCCTCCTCCTCCAAACATGGTGAGTTGAGTTGATGCCAAAGAGCCAAAGAGCTTGATTTTGGTCTAATCTTACCACATCACTTTCACCCAGTTCTCCTCTGAATCATTCAGATGTTAATTGGCAAACTTCAAATGGGCCTGTACATGTTCTTTCTTAAGCAGGGGGACCTTGTGAGCGCTGCAGTCCTTCACGGAGTAGTGTGTTACCAATTGTTTTCTTGGTGACTATGGTCCCAGCTGCCTTGAGATAATTAACAAGATCCTCCCGTGTAGTTCTGGGCTGATTCCTCTCATGATCATTTATACTCTCATGATCACTGTAACTCCATATTCTCATGATCATTGAAACTCCACGCGGTGAGATCTTGTATGGAGCATCAGACCGAGGGAGACTGACAGTTATTTTGTGTTTCTTCCATTTGCGAATAATCGCACCAACTGTTGTCAGCTTCTCACCAAGCTGCTTATCGATCGTCTTGTAGCCCATTCCAACCTTCTCCTTGGACAGCTCCTTGGTCTTGGCCATGGTGGAGAGTTTGGAATCTGATTGATTAATTAATTGCTTTTGTGGACAGGTGTCTTTTATACAAGTAACGAGCTGAGATTAGGAGCACTCACTTTAAGAGAGTGCTCCTTATCTTTTACCTATATAAATCACCCGTGAGCCAGAAATCCTGCTGACTGATAGGGGATCAAATACTTATTTCCCTCACTGACCTGCAAATCAATTTATAACTTTTTAGACATGCTTTTCTTGTTTTTTTTTTGTTTTTTTGTTATTCTGTCTCTCACTGTTAAAATACATCTACTGTTAAAATGATAGACTGATCATTTCTTTGTCAGTGGACAAACGTTAAAAATCAGCAGGGGATCAAATACTTTCCCCCTCACTGGATATATATATATATATATATATATATATATATATATATATAGTACATCATTGTTACATCTGTGTTCACATTTGGATATCTAAAGGAAGTTAAAAAACCTGCTTCCAGCTCAGAATTCAGAGAAAAATAGTTATTACTTCACTCTGGGAAGCTCGTCTGGGACATGCAAATGTGCCCACAAATGCCTCACTCTTCAATCCATAGCCATTTTCAAACATGGCTTCCTTTAAGCGTATGCCTGCTGTATTACACAGCTTTCATGCAAAGCCAAGGCTGGGACAAGATGAGAATCCTATCCATGTACACCTGTTTCAAGCTTATTGGCTATCATCAGCATGGATTTATTTAATATATGGTGGGCAAAGGATCGATAGAAGCCCTCCACCTTTCAGTAGTACAGTAAAGATATAGTACCTTTGTTTTTACATTTGAATGTCTAGAACAAGTCAAAAAACTTGGTTCATGCCCAGAATTCAGAGAAATACAGTTATTACACTGCATTCTGGGAACCTTGGCAGGGACATGCAAATGTGCCCACAAAAGCTTAGCTCTTGCAATCCATAACCATATTAAACATGGCTTCCCTTAAGCATATGTCCACTTTATCAGATAGCTTTGATCAAAGCTAGAGTTGGATTATACACAAGCTGGGAATCCCACCAGTGCAGGGTTCTTTAGACCATTGTAAAAAATATATCAATGTATGTCCTGCTTGATTTTCTCAGAAATACAGTTGATGCACTGTACTCTGGGCAGGGACATGCAAATGAGACCACAATGCTTGCTCACTCTATTAATAAAAAAAAAGACTATATACAGGATGGATAATGCACAAACCAGGAGACCTACCCACAGACAGCACTGTTTCGCGGTTACTGCCGCTCAGCAGTGAGATAGCCATGAGTGTCCAGTAACCTAGATAAATAATCAGAGTATTGCTGTATATAGTGTTACTCTTTTTATTAGATACCTACCTTTTTCAAGTTAGAAGCAAAAAATAAAAAAATCTAGGCAATGAAATGCAGATCAGAGATTCAAAGTGACAGACATCATGAATAATGTCCTGTTCAGGCAAGTGTGCATGTGTCCATATAAGTTCTTAGATAAGCGATTGTTATCTTATTAATTTCAATGTTTTTCTTACCTGGATGGTTTTTAAATTCCATCTATATACAGTATATGGGAGGGGGGCACAGGAGGGACAAATAAGGTTAGGTTTGAAGAAGGGACAATGATGAAATACTAATTGCAATAAAATAATATGGTAGTGCCTCAGTCAGTTGACACTGGATAATTGTGATATGGAATTATAATGAGTTACGATAGCCAGTAAAGTTGTAGTTATGAAGTAGATGTTAATGCTGGGATAGTGCCAGGTGGGCCAGATTTTTGTTAGTATGATGTCAATGTTGAGAATATGTTGTTCTGAATAGAAGTGTTTTTAAAGTTTTGAAGGATAGAGTCATATGGTGCTTGGAAGGGAATTCCAAATCAACGGAGTATTGAGGGATATATGAATGCACAGAGGTAGACTGTGCTAGTATTATGTTCTGTGTGGGTTTATAGAAGTGGGGAGAGCTATATCTGTGTGAAAAGAGAGAATCCAGAAATGTACTGTCTTTGCAGTTTATCTGTAGGTTTGAATCTAAATGAATTTATGCATCTGGCTTGGAGTACTCAAAGGAAGTGAGTAAATACTGTAATGGACAATAGGTCGGTGTGTATATAATCCACATAAGGGGCCAAGGAGTGCCATCTAGAAGGAGGTAGAGTATTCTGCTCCACCTACTTAAAAAGACAGCTGCCAATGCTAGCAGGTATTGTTAGAGTTTGTCTGATTTTTTTTTTTACTGATGAGAAGAATTGTTATAGAAGGTATAGAAGCAATATAAGAAAATAGTCACTGGTTAAGTAGTATGTGCCACAAAGAGGTAACTATTTGCTTAGTATTATACAAGTATCCCTGTACTCCCCAGCAATAGTTAAACAGTTTATAATTATTTTTTCCGCAACTGACTATTCACAGTCAAATGGACAGATTGAGAAAATAGTTCAAACTGTTCAGCATTTCCTAATAAAAGAATACAAGTAAGAAATATACTGCAGCTCTAGAGTATACATTTGTACTTATTGATGGCATGGGATCACTCAAACTGTTATTGATGACCCATTGGTTCTTTTTTAATCTACCTTTAATATGTAAACAGCTGCAAAAAAGAATAATCTCATTAGAAGTTACAAAACTATCAGAAATAAGCAGCAACATTCAAAACATACTTCAGCAGGAGTTTCAGAGCATTAATTAAAAAACTAAAGGCTCTGAGAACTTGCCTTGCATAAAGTTAAGATGATGTCGAAGTTAAAAATAACATCATCAGATCATAAGGGCCTGAAGTTTGAGTAAATGATATGCAATAGACAAAATGTTGGTTGTACAACCTATCAGCTTTGGACAACATGAATCTATATCAGATACACTGACAGCATCTCAAAAGAGAACCATTTCAAAAAGTAATTAATCATGTAAAACAATTGCTACATTCTTATGAATTATACTTTTTTTTGAATTATAGTGGATGAGAAATGTAACAGGAATTATACATATTGTGTGACTAAATGTATAAATAAATAAATATTGGTGTGTTTAGAAGTATTACTTTATTTTTATCTTACTTGGAAGTCAGTTTGTTATTGTATTATTGGTTTATCAGGTGGTGTTCCAAAAATCCCATTAGACATTTACAATGCAGAAGTTTACAGAACAAGCAGCAGAAGTGACATTTTGTAACAAAACTCACTGAGAATGACCCAGCTTGTGATATGGATTTTCACCGGAGCACGTGATCATTCATGTTTTTGCCTGAAGTTACCTTGTCTTGGCAGGTTTCATAGAACCAGGCTTGTAACAATCCCACAAGGCAAGAGTCTCCTAGAGTCCAGAAGAGAGTTGTTAAATAAGCAAAAGGTTGACGTATTTAGTAGTCAGCTTGGGGTTTTCTGATTTGCTGCAACATGTTTTAATCAGGAGGCAAAATCACAGTCTAGTCCATAACCAAGGGTTCATGAGCAACAGAGAACAAACTGAGTCCAGCAATAGGACTGGCTGACCACATACAATAAGGGATCAGGGCTTAGCAAATCAAGACGACAACAAAAAAGGAATGGCACAGGCATATATAAAGAGTTCAGGTATTGCAAGATCAGATCGGATAGGCAAGAAACAGTGACATATGGCAGCAACAGCAATGTGTACTGGTAGTCTCAGTGAAGCAAAGGTTTATGCCCTTCCACATTGCTCAGGTCTGTAGGAAGATACAAAGCCTGGGAATTTGCATATAAGTCATGCAGCGGTAGTCTGGCACTATTAGTGTGGAGCAGGTTGTGCAGGAAGTTTAGAAACCCCTGGTTGTAAAGTGGATGGTATGACCATGTTGAAGCAGGGGGCAAGAGAGATAATAAGGGGGTTATTGGGGTAACAACAAGGTTATTGGGTTAATAAAGAGTTAATTGGGGTGATGAGCAGGCACCAAGGTGATACATTCTTATGAGTGATGATGGGTAAACAGGGGTAGAGTGAGAGAGGAATAGGCTATAATGAAAGTTGTCTATGAAAGACAAAAAGGATAATGCGATGAGAGGGGAAGTGGCAGTGATAAAGGCGTTGTGTGGATGATGAGGGTTAATAGGGGGATATGGTAGTACTGAAGGACAGTAGGGGTGTATGGAGGTGATAAGTTTTTTTTTGTGGTAATAAGCGGATAACATACGTAGATGCTAAGGGGACAAGGGAATGAATATGGTTATGGGCATGATGGGATGTTAAAAATGGGGGTGATGAGGGAGGAATGGGTGGTGATCAAGCGGGTCATGGGGGGTGAATTCAGTGATGAGATTAAAATTGTGATGGGAGGCAAAATGTGGATGATTAACGAGCAATATTAGGGTGAGAAGGATAATAGGGTAATAGAGCGAGTTATGCCGTGAATAAAGGGGATATGGAGATGGTCAGAGGAGTTATGGGGTTAATGTGAGTCATATAGGGCAATGAAAGAATTTGGGTTGATGAAATAGTATGGTGACGATGAAGTGGTATGGAGTGATAACAAGAGCACGAGGGATGATGTTAAAACCTGATTTTTTTTAGCCAGAGTGGTACATCCCTGACCATGTCACGAACCCCAGGACTCTTGTACTTTTGGGTCTGGCCACTAGATCCTGAAGGACATTAGTCACCCAGCCAGTTGAATCAAAGGGCTATTGTAATGGGCATAAAGACATTGGAAAAGACTATGTCACTTGCTGAGTTGTAGTATTGTATGATGTGTTTCTCCCAAGGCCAAAGTTATATGCCCTGGACTCTTTACACCAAATAATTTAAACCTAGAGGACTATGAGACAATTTTCAAATTGTAGGGCCATTATTTGAGTGAAGAGTGTGTTTTTAGGGTACAACTATTGCTTTAAAGCTAATTAAAATATTCCCCTAGTTTGGCCCCCACCCAGACATTCTGGCTCCAGGGCTCATATTATCTTATGAATTCCTGGTGTGCCAAGATCCTGACAGGAGGTAGCAGTTAACTGTGGGGCACAGACTCCTCAGCACCTAGCTGGGGAAACATACATGCTGGCATGAGACCCTTGATGTAAATCCTAGTCCATGTGGGGGCAATTAAGGTATTTCAAAGGGATTATATTCTGATTTATTAAGGCAATTGTTCTTGGTATGTATGATGTTCGGCATGTAAGAATGGTATAAACAAAAGTGAACTGACAAATACAGATATCCTCTCTCTGGGATACAAATAAATGGTGTGTTGAGGGAATGGGCTATAATTTACTTTGTATATAGAACCTCTGCTGCTATCCAATATAAAGGGGATTAAAAAAACAGATTTGATCTGTGGGTAGGATTGGTTTCCCTGGCACTTTTAAGCCCACTGAAGAGCAGATTGTACTGGTTATGCTGATCATGGCCCAAAAGGGTACAGGCAGATAATACTGCCTACAGGTTACAAGTTGCCCATGGTAAGACACTCCCCAAGTCAGGATACAACACACAGAAATAGTCTCACACCTTGTTTATGTGAAAACTATCTATCAACCTTTTATTGAATGAACAAAACAACATATTTATACTCTCCAATACCACACCCTTGTGTACATTTGTGTATGTGTGATGTCAGCCCATCTGGCTTGCAATCTTGGGCTATCAAAGCTCTTGAGATCAAATTCATCAGATATCTAGTGAACAAACCTTTATGTTAAACTCAAGTGTTTGCTTAGGACTACTTGAAGTACATACATCTGTCTTGACCCAAGGTCTGTATGTGTGAGTGTGCAATGATCTGCAGCTAACTTCTATGCAGAGCATGTCTACCAATTCCACGTATGTTCTGTATAACATTTTCCCTCTTATAATATATTATAACTAGGATACATAATAACCATGTACAGGCAACATATAACCACACAATAACACATAATTCCAATGTAACAATGTCATGCTCCCTTGGACATATTCATAAGTTACTGACAATACGAGTCCTTAAACAATTAAATCAGGACAGGAGGGAATGAGATAAATGGAGGAATAATGGTAATAAGAGGTTATGTGGGTAATGAATGGGTATGAAGTGATCATGGGGTTATGGGGTGATAAGTGGGCGAGAAGCGATGAAGAGAAAAACAGTGGGATGATGAAAATGAAGGATGATGAGGGAGGATTGGGCAATGTCGAAGGGGTGATGGGGAGGCCTTGGGGCAAGTGAGGTAAAAGCAGGGGCTAGTGTTTGATAAAGGAGTATGGGGTGATGAGGAGGGTTATGTAAGTGATAAAAGGGAAAGGAGTAATGAGAGATAAAAAATGTGGGTGAGGAAAGAATGAGGAGTGATGAGAGGAATGAATGATGATTTAGGAGGTGATGAAGTGATGAAGGGATACATAATGTGGTGATGAGGGAGCAATGGGTGATAATGACAGGTGATGTAGGGAAAAGAGGTCAATGAAAGGTAGTGGGTGATAAAGGCACAGTGTGTGATGGAAGTAATTAGGGAGTGATGAAGAGGAATTTGGATGATGAGGGGTGAGAGCATGGTAAAGGAGGAGTGATGAAGGGGGAATGGTGATGATGAGGGAGCAATGGGGTATGAGGAAGGAAGAAAGGGGAGAAGGCATGAATGAGGTGTGGGCATGAGAGGGGGAGTGGAAGGGATGAGGAGAAGGAGAGAAGAAGAAAACAAGAGAGAGTGAGCAGCTGTGTGGGGGATGAGGGGGTAGAGAAGAGGAAGTGATGATGAGGTAGACAGAAAGGATGAGGGAGATAAGCAAAAGGGATGGTTATAGGGACAACAGAAGGTGGTAACATTAGGTAGAAAACAGGGGGAAAGGGGAATTGAAGACCTAATGATTGTACATTTTTAGAAAATGAAAAAGTTGCGTATATTTAAATTCTTTAGGGTCTGTGCTTTCAGACAATGTATAATTGCATTGGATCATGATGATGTACAGGAATAGACTAACCTCTGCTGGCAGAGCATGTATATATTGTGTCTTGATCAGAAATAAATGTAATATTACCCAAATATATTATCAGTGTAATCAGGAGACCCAGGACTAGCAAAAATTGCACTTATTGTACTGGTTGTAGAATTACCAAATTAAATTTAAAAAAAATATTTTTTATATATTTTTTGTTCCCATTTTTTATGTAACTGAAATGACAAATATACCAGTAGAAAACTGAACTTCTATTACAAAAAACAATACATCATTTTCCATACATATATGGAAATAATCTGCCAGTAACAGTGTTGTAAGAAATTATTGTGCAAGTCTCTGGCCTCCTAGGTCAGAAAAATAAACTATACCACTAACACTTAAAGGTTTAAAACATAATTTATTATTGAATATGTTGGACCACAGTGGCCCTTTTAGATTGTTAATTTAATTAACATTGTTTGAATTTAACAAGGTTAAGCCCACTGTTACAGATTCACACTAGTTACAAAGCCTTTTCTTTGCAAAATTACAAACTTAAATATCTAAGTTCCTGTTTTTTGACAAAAAATTCAATAAAGTGAATGAAAGTAAGTGGAGGGCCTGGGTACACAATGATTTGGGAGCCACACTTCTCTGCACACATTATAGTTGTAAATGAAAAGCTAAAATATATGTGGATTGTCAGAGAATCCCTAGGGTTATCAAATCGCCTTTCAATAGAAATAAATATTTGCCCACCCCCCTAGTGGTTCAGTCGTGGGCAACTCTCTGTGCTCCTGCTGCACAGCCAGTGGCACTACCTCTGAGTAGAAGATAATATGGTCTATTTTCAAGTTTGATAAACAGTTTTGCATATTGTGGCCACCAGATAACATTAAAAACAGTTTTAAAATGTTGACTATGCATAGATAGGTTTAGGTAAGAAAATAATGTCGATTCTACCATAACAGCAATATGTTCTGCTTAAAGAGCCATTATACCATCACAAAACCAAATTTAATTTATTTAGTAAGCAATTATCAATAAATGAGTATTAAAACAATATATCTATCTATTAAAACTTTTGAACCTTAGTACTGCAGATTTAGGAAGAACTACTTATCTCCAAATCAGATGTATCGGTATACTTATCTCCATATTAGGTGTAAAGGGAGTGCCAACAGTTCTACCCAGGAAACTATTCAACAAGGGGAACAGACCTGCGTATCTAGCAAACATTTTAAGACAACTATTACAACTTTTTAGACAAGTGGTGGGGAGTATAAACCACTAAAGCTTGAAACACTAAAATTCAAGTGAAAGATTTATATGCTAAATTTTTTCCTAAATATACTGATATTGGTCCCTATTCTATTGCCCAATTCATACAATTATACACACTCTGAAAATTGCCTCAGATTCTATTATTTACTCTTATTCTGATTACGAGTTATATGTCCACAGTCACTACGGGCCAGCTAAAGCCGCACATCCAGCCTTAGAACTCCATTGGTTTTAGCACAGCTTGAACATTACGAGCTCTAAATAATTAAGGTTACACAAAATCAATATTCTGTTCAATATCCCGGAGCTCTACCTCACAAATAAAGTCTTACCTGCAATTGAAAATAGTATCATTTTCTGTCAAAAATATTGTGAGCACTCAAGAGGACTTGAAAGACATTTTTCAATCAATTTTTAGAGCCTTAACAGCTATTAAACACACAATACTGTACTTAAAAAATATGGAAAAGCATAGAAATACATACAAATGAATTGCAGAACAGTCTTAAACCCACAAATATGCAATGAAAAATAAATTGTTTATGTTTTTTGTGTGAAATGGATCCCAGGACTTGAGGGGTTAATACATATAATGTAACCTGCATAAATTGTCCAATTAATACATTTACTTCTCAAAATTAATTAATTTGTAATTTCTGATTAAAGTTTAAGTATAAACTCTATGTTTTACTGATGTAGTGTTTAAGAAGTAAATTGAGGGCTTAATTAAACATTGTCACGCCTCCTGAAATCTGACTGTAAAAAGGCAGGGTTCACAAGTTCAGCCTTGCGGTCAGAATTTGAGAGCTAAAGTCAATATAATACATCTAAACAATTATAAAAAAAATAGCACCTGCAGGCAAATTTGTGGGTTTGAGGCATTTGTGAGCAGCTAATAGAATATGGCCCATTATTGCCAATCCATTATTAAATAAACAAATGTAATCCTATTACACTGGTCCATATTATGGTATCTATGGGTATTTTAGGAGTACCCAGCTTTTTGTAAATATATCCCATTGAAGGTGTAGGTTAATATTAGGTACCATTGGGACCCTTATGGAAAAAGGTGAAAAAAACAAGAAGGTTCATAAGGAACCCTAAGGTAGGGGGTTAGGGTTAGGTACCATATACCCCTTGGGAATTGAGAGGGCCAGACTCATATGTGGCAGGAGGACATAGACAGAGGGGATTATAACCCCATCCATTAATTTTTTTTATTATTTAAACCCTTTCCTATCTTGATTGTGGCAAGGAAGCTTTATGCATAGAGAGCTGTTATGTATCACATAACAAATCTCTGTAGGGGGATAGCTGGTGCTACAGGAGGGTGAATTAACATGAAGGGTTCATGCTCACTGCAAGCATGTGAAGAGCATTGCCAGAACATGTAGGGTTAGATTACATTACTTACGGGAGCCATGTAATAGCACTTTAGGTAAAATCTCATGTAGAGCATGGATCTTATTACAAGTAGTGATTACTCGTAAAGGTTTACTCTTAACGCTTTGTTATGGGAGAAATGTAATAGCTACAAAGGTCCCTGAGTAGAAAGTTTACTTATAAGATTTCTTATCAGTGCCATGTAATGGAGCTCTAATTTTGTAGGTCCAGGGTGCTATTTCCTGGTGCTGGTCACTACACCATGAAAGATCCCTTCAGTCTTAACCTAAGATGGCTACAAGTCTAAAAGGCTAGCCATTGCTGTTGATTGCAATGCAATGCACTGTGATGTGTTGCAAATATTCACTAAGTTCTGTTTGCTAGTAATTGTGAGCTATCACGACTGGGGCAGTTTATGTATGTGTAAAGAGTATGTTGAAAATACTAGTAGTGATAACCATTACAGTATTCACTAAAATATCATCTGCTTCATCCTCTGCAAAGCTTTGAGAAGTGTATTTTCTCATAATTGTAATTAATTTTTTAATTTGTTATTCATATTTTATTAATGTATTTGCCATATGTCATGAGATTGCTATTCTAGTAAAAGCCACAAGGTTGAAATACTTATAACTTGCAAGTTTCATTTAAAATGAGAATCAAGCGGTGGAAGATTTCATTAGGGCCATTGTGAATTTAAAGTAAACATAATGCTCTAAACAAGACATATCAATGATATACAAAAAAATTGGTGAGGTACCTCATTCAACTCATTCAATATTTTACTTTCAAAACTCAGAATAAAATGGGTTTACAGTTTAAATATTCCACCAGAACTTAACAAATGTTCTACATATCACCATAAATACACAGACTGGAGAAATATCTGCCAAAATTACAATAAAGGTGTGGCTTTTTGAAAATACAGTAGACCTACAATACAAATATGCCTTTGGGCAATATTTAATTGAAATGTACTCTGCACCATTAGTTAGAGGGTAGTAAATCTTGTGGGAAATGAGTTTACATTTTTAAAATTGATAAAAAATGTATTTAGATTTTCTCATTTTAGTTTAGCGTTTGAAGCGCTCCCATAAGAACCTGCATAAATAATAATGCATTGAATTAGAACCAATGACTTACCAATGAAAACATTTTATGAAACACACTTACCACTATACCAACCAACTCTGTCTTAAAAACTATGTATAAAAGTTAAACAGTTTTCATTATTTGAACTCAATTATACTCTGTTAACACCAAATTAACAGAGTTGGAGTTAACAGAGTACAGAGTTTGCACTCATGGCATGCTTATAGCTACCCAAGTGGTATGCTTATCTATCCAAGTTTAAAACACAGTTTGCCTGTTGAGGGATTGCAAAAGGATCCTGATAAAGAAAGAAATATGGATTTGGAGACCTGTCTGATGGCAGAGACTGCTCAGACTTTAAAAGAGACTGCTGGGACAGCAAAAGAGACAGCTGGAAAAGTTAAAGAGTCACTGTCTCTGCTCCTGAAGCATGATGTTGATATAAAAGTGACTGATGTGAACAAAGGTCAAAGAGAAAAGGACAAGATGTTGTCACTGACTGGGTGCAAAAACCAGCCTCAGTATGAAGGACTGGGGAAGTCTTGAACCTAAACCTATGATGAAACCTTATGGGTAAGAGAAATGAGGGGGCCTCCATAAGAAATCTGGACAGACACAGCTACCTGTCCCTGGTGAATACTCCCGAGGTGGAGGATGTTACAAGAGAAAGTAAATGTCTGACATAGATATCTGACGCAGAGAAAGGGGAGCTCCACCAGAGGAATTCAGGGAGGACCTGGTGGAAAAGATAGAGGAGATTCTTCAGCTGAACCTTCATCAAAAGATCAAGCATAAGCAGAGTGAACTGGATTTTTAACAAGTTAATAAAGAGAATCTGTGGCAACAAAGAAAAATTCTAAACTAAACGCTTTGGAGACAAAGCAAGTAGAAAAATTAAAAAGAAAAAAAAAGTGAAAGAAAAGCAATTAAAAGAGGAGGAAAAATGGTGGAAAGCTGAGAATGACAAGTTATTTTCAGAAACCCAAAACTCAAAATGCTGCTAAGATGAATGCTATCCTATGTGTTGAGTGTAAACCTTAAGTTGCTGAACAGCTGGAGACATTCCAGCAAAACCAAACATCTGAGAGATCCTTCCTAGCAAAGATAAAGAGTTGCAGACTTTGCAGGATTAGAAGCACAGTAGTACTAAGGATTCCTGCTGAGAACAATGAGACAGATGAGGTGCTGATCCAATAGCTAGAAGCAGCCCTGAGAGAGAACATGCCTGTGGAGACTAGGAAGAATAATGCACCAGAGCAGAAGCAAGATGGTCATATGAGGCTGATACAGTTTGGTGAGAATTATCAGCCAGCCTATTGGTGCCCCGGGAACAGAAATAGCCAGGTTATTTGTACTTGCAAACAGTTGCAAACAGCAAAAGAAAGTTGGCAGAACTGTGAAATAAATTGTATTGAAAAGTAGGAAGAGAAACAGTCCAAGAAGTCACTCTAGCCTAGTGAAGGTGATGATAATGAAGATAATAAAAATAATATTGATGATGTACCTAAAGAGAGAGAGTTGGAGACTCTGCAAAAATAGCTGAAGAAGGGAGCCCGACAAGCTCAAAGTGTCACAGAGTTTGACCAAGAGTTTGAGTGATGTTTGCCAGAGAGGAAGCTGAACTTCTTAAGATTGAGAGTGCCTGGAGAGAGCTGGCAGAGCTGAAAGTGGAGAATGAGAGCCGAGATCCCAAAATACAAGACAAGGGTTTGAGACTGTTGTGCAATTAATCAAAATGTTTTTCTATGCCTTCCCATGCTTTTAAAGTACAGTAGTGTGTGCTTAATAGTTCTTCCAGCTTTAATAAGTGTATTGAGAAGCCCTTGCGAATCCTATTTACTACTCATTTTTGACGAATTGTAATACTTTTTTCTGTTGCAGGTTAGACTTTATTTGCGTGTCTAAAAGAATATTAATTTTGTGTAACTTTAATTATTCATAGCTTGTAATATTGCAGCTTTGCTAAAACCAATAGAGTTCTAAGGCCGGTTTTGCCAGTTTGGCTGGCCAGTGGTGGTTGTGGGTGGGTAACTTGTAATCAGATTGCGAGTAGTTAATAGAATCTGTGGCAATATTTAGAGCATTTTTAAGTGTGTATAAATTTAAAAACTGGGCAATAGAATAAGGCCCATAGTTACACCTCTCACACTTAGGCCCCTAACATCATACCCCACCCGATACCCTCACCCTAAACACTCACACTGTAATTATACTCATAGAACATAATTTTTTTCTTTACTACACTCATATTTAAACACACATAAGAATGTATTATTTTTTTATATTTATTTATGTGAAGAGCATATGGCGAGAGGAAAGAGGAGAGGTAAGAGGTGCCATGGGGAGAGGAGCAGGGAGAGTTGTTAAGGTTTTTATGGGCTTAAAGGATTAGATATTAGACATCAATTCCTGTCACTGTATTATTTTTATATAGGTAATAGTTTTTTGATAATAAGCAAGAGTTCAATTTTTTCTGCATATATATATATATATATATATATATATATATATATATTTTATGAATACATTCTCTATGGAAGTCTGGTACATAATTAAATTCAATATTGATTCTTCTACAGCATGCATGTAGCTTGATAGAAGTTATTTCATACTTAGGACTTCATAATAATACTGTATTCCACAGGGTGTTTGGGTTCCCCTGGCTCTCCATACTAACTTACCTTACACAGTGGTTCCACAACATTGTAGAAGTCTACCCGTAGTCTGTCAATGTCATATTAAATAAAGAGTGCACTTACAGTGCCTTGCAAAAGTATTCACCCCTTTGACTTTTTACCTATTTTGTTACATTACAGCCTTAAATTCAATAATTTGTTAATCTGAATTTTATGTGATGGATCAGAACTTGGTGAAGTGAAATATGAAAAATATATACATAAAACTATTTTTTTAGAAATAGAAAACAGAAAATTGGCATGTGCGTATGTATTCACCCCCTTTGTTCTGAATCCCATAAAAAGCTCTGGTGCAACCAATTACCTTCAGAAGTCACATAATTAGCAAAATTACGTCCACCTGTGTGCAATCTAAGTGCTACATGATCTGTCATTACATATACACACCTTTTATGAAAGGCCCCAGGGGTTGCAACACCTAAGCAAGAGGCACCACTAACCAAACACTGCCATGAAGACCAAGGAACTCTCCAAACAAGTAAGGGATAATGTTGTTGAAAAGTAAAAGTCAGGGTAAGGTTATAAAAAACATCCAAATCTTTGATGATCCTCAGGAGCACAATCAAATCTATCATAACCAAATGGAACGAAAATGGCCCAACAGCAAACCTGACAAGAGACGTCCGCCCACCAAAACTCACGGACCGGGCAAGGAGGGCATTAATCAGAGAGGCAGCACAGAGACATAAGGTAACCCTGGAGCAGCTGCAGAGTTCCACAGCAGAGACTGGAGTATCTGTACATAATAAGCCATACGCTCCATAGAGTTTGGCTTTATGGCAGAGTGGCCAGAAGAAAGCCGTTACTTTCAGCAAAAAACAAAATGGCATGATTTGAGTTTGTGAAAAGACATGTGGGAGACTCCCAAAATGTATGGAGGAAGGTTATATGGTCTGTTAAGACTAAAATTGAACTTATCGGCCATCAAAGAAAACGCTTTGTCTGGCACAAACCCAACACATCACATCACCCAAAATACACCATTCTCACAGTGAAACATGGTGGTGGCAGCATCATGCTGTGGGGATATTTTTCAGCAGCTGGGACTGGGAAACTGGTCAGAGTTGAGGGAAAGATGGCTGGTGTTAAATACAGGGATATTCTTGAGCAAAACCTGTACCACTCTGTGCGTGATTTGAGGCTAGGGCGGAGGTTCACCTTCCAGAAGGACAATGACCCAAAACACACTGCTAAAGCAAAACTTGTGTGGTTTAAGGGGAAACGTAAATGTGTTGGAATGGCGTAGTCAAAGCCCAGACCTCAATCCAATAGAAAATATGTGGTAAAAATTAAAGATTGCTGTTCACAAGCGCAAACCATCCAACTTGAAGGAGCTGGAGCAGTGTTGCAAGGAGGAATGGGAAAAAAATCCCAGTGGTAAGATGTGGCAAGCTCATAGAGACTTATCCAAAGCAACTTGGAACTGTGATTGCCACAAAAGGTGGCTCTACAAAGTATTGACTTTAGGGGGGTGAATAGTTAGGCACATTGACTTTATTTGTTGTTTGCTTCACAATAAATATATATATATATATATATATATATATATATATCTTCAAAGTTGTGGGCATGTTCTGTAAATTAAATAATGCAAATCCTCAAACAATCCATGTTAATTCCAAGTTGTGAGGCAACAAAACATGAAAAATGCCAAGGGGGTGAATACTTTTGCAAGGCACTGTATATGCATGTAGAAGCAACATAGCAAACTGAATTATTTTTTTTAGTAAATTATAGGCAAAAGTTAAAATTATTAATTGACACTGAAAGATACACTATTAAAGTATAAAATAAAAAGTATGGGGAATACCCATATTTACATATTAAAGTCAGCATATGAAACCTGGTTAAAGACTACAGAAGAAACGGTCAGTGGCAGAGCTAGTAAATGGAGGGCTCTGTTACAAAATAATTTGGGGTCTGTGACGACCCAAGGATTTAAGGGCCACACACACCTCAATTTCCTCTCTCTAGGTTGGTCCTTTTGCGTTGAATATCTCAGAGCTCAGCAAACGGTTCAGATCTGAGCATCATTTATGGGGGATGGTGTTTTGTGATATCTGTAAATGTATCTGAAAGAAAAATAATTTATCAGTCTGTTTGTACTAAGCAAGGGTACATGTTGAATGCTTCTTAGATACTAAGAAAAGCGGTCTGATGGTGCCTGGCTCAGACCGCTTTTCTTAGTATCTAAGAAGCATTCAACATGTACCCTTGCTTAGTACAAACAGACTGATAAATTATTTTTCTTTCAGATACATTTACAGATATCACAAAACACCATCCCCCAGGTCTAGAGCCCTCACTCCCATACACCTTAGTTTGTCCATCTCAATTAATGGGTGGCCCCCTAGTCAGGCTGCTGTTTCATACATCACGACCTGCCACACCTCAAATCATAATTACTACCTTCATCGTCACTAGTTATTTATTACCTGGAGTCCTGCATGCAAATTATATTTCCTTGGGATAACTGACCTTTCTAGTTCCCTCCCCAGGCAACTTTACCTGAATATACTTTCCTCCAGATATACATTACATACAATTTTAGATAAAATAGGCAGGATTATGGCAATAAAGAAAGGTAAGACATTGATCCAGGGTATAATCTATAATATAGATTTCTAGAAGTTCTTAATTTCTAACATACTCATTAATAAATAACTTTTAAGTTTTTTTTTTTCTAAACACAAATTCATAATGACATAGCTAATTACATAATAGCCAAAAAGTAATTATAGTATGATATGCTAAATATAATACTTTAACGACATAATAATTCAAGTGTAATTTATTAAAAATACAAATACGTGCAGGACATGCCCTAAAGAGAAAAGGATATGGATACTCTGTGTGAAGATCAGTCTCATGTTCAAAGCCCCTTTGGCTAAAAAATGTATAAGAAGATAAATAGACTCATACAGTATCCCATGTGTTTCATTGAATAAAGTGAGGAAAGGGTATGTAGAATTAAAAAACATAAGTACTATCCTCTTATGGTAGGGCAGCACAAGGCAGCAGCATTGGCGGTGAACATCCGCTAGATGGCGCTGCTGATATCCCAATGCCATATCATAGAGTCACGGTTTAGGTAACTGTTAGGGGTAGGGTGAGGGTTAGTGTTGGGATTAGGGTGAGGATTAGTGTTAGGGTTAGTTCAAGGGTTAGACTAACATTATAAGCTTAGATCTTCTCTCACATATCGGCAGCACTGCAAAATATTGGAAGCGCCATCTAGCAGTTGAAGGCCACACTGCAGCAGCGGACCTGTCCTGACACCATAACAGGATAGATCCAAAACATTTAGAAATATCTGGAGATCACACTGACAGTGTAATTTCCATTCTCATGTTCCTCTTATAAGTGTATGCATTTATTTTACACTTCATCAATGAAGCACTGCACTTAGTGTTTTTGTTCTAATTATTTCACCTTTTATTATTTTCCAGCTTTACATTTGTATGTGTGCTTGTACACTCTGTATAAATAAAGCATGCTTAACAGGTCTTAATCAAACACTTTAATAAATGCAGTGAGAAAATATTCTCATCACGCAGAGCACATCATTCAATCTCTCATAGTGAGGAATTTCTGTTCTTTAATGACAAATGTTTTGCACATCGTTATGCAAATGTAATCTATGCCACTTTTTTTCTTCTTCAATTCATGTTTGCAAACTTTCTGGTGACAACAAAATATTATTGTTCCAAAAATCAATTTCCTCTTTTTTTCTGTAATGTTACAAAGGAATGAACAAAAAAAAATTAATGTAAAAAATGAATAATACGGTTGTTAACTTAAAATGAGAACAGAATGTGATTTACTTTACAATTATATATAAACATACACACCACAGAATCAGATTTCTTGACAAATATGAGCCAAAAGGCACATCTAATCTGCCCATTCTATAAACATAAAATGTTTGGCTTTACTGACAGTCAGGGCCTCGTTCAATTGTGATTTGGCCAATTGAATAGGGCTCTATATAAGCACAGAGCATATTTTTTTATAGAAGTTTTCAGTTAGTGATCTACTATCCAAAAGATAGAAGTTCCCTAACTAAAAACTTCTGTAAAAAAAAAATGCTCTGTGCTTATATAGAGCCCTATTCAATTGGCCAAATCGCAATTGATCATCCTGTCTTAAAGCCCTATTCAGTTCCCCTATATCGCAAATTACACCATGTTTAAAAGTAAATCTACCTAGCTGTTTCCATCCCTGAAAAATTGCGAGAGGACTACTACAAGTGACTTCTGCAAGTCAATGCCTCAAATAACGGCAAACTTTTCCATTGGCTTTTTGCACTGCCAAAATATTACACGTGACTCCTTCCCCAAAACCCTACTCAATTGAGACTTTACTAAGCCTGCACAAAATAGAGCAGACCCATAAAAAGTAAACAATGAAGAAAAAATGATGGGTACTAAACAGCAATTTAAAAAGGTTTAAAAGAGACAGTACAGCAATAAAAAAACAATAAAAAAGCATGTTATGTTCATCATAATTTGACACTTATCATTCAAATGTATACATATGTGGATTAAATCATATTATATTCATATTATTATGTCCATGTCATTATACAACATCCAGAGTAACATACATATCAGGAAACCACGTGGACTCTGAACAGATGCTCCAAAGCATGGTCTATATATATATATAAACTCATTGACTACTTATACACAGACACTAATTGCAATTTAGAAAGCTACAAATGAGGGAAATTACCTTAATTGTAATTTTAACCTGTGTGTGTCACCTTGTGTGTCTGTAACAAGGTCAACAATTCAAGGGTAACTTTTGATGAGGGGGAAAAAGTTCCTGCATCTGATTTTACAGTATAGCGGAAATTAAACTGCTGGAATAGAATAGGGCTCTGAGGGCCCTGTGTAAATCAGATGCTGTACGTTAGGGTAATGGCAGAAAGCGGCTGCAAGAGATTTTCTGACCCAATTTACAATAGTATGCTGAACTTTTGGTCCCCTACATTACAACAGTCAGGTCACATACATAAACCATGCTTCAGGCAGCAGCACTGAAGGGGCTGGATTATGGCACCCACGCATCTATTCTCCAATCCGCTAGCTGATACGGCTATTCTTGTTGTGACACAGCCATAGCAGTCAATGGGAAATGGCAAATAGAAAAATGATTGACAGGTATATTGTATATGTTTGCAAGCATCGCTCCCCAGCGTTGTCTGTGTAGTAGATGTTTATAAGTTAGCAGGCAGGTCCGGGAGTTGGAGGGTTCAGTTCTGGAAAGAGAGAGAGAGAGAGAATTATATTGGAGTGTGAGTTTTTTAAATTATTATAGAAAATTAGACTATTTTACACTTAAATCATAATACACATAAATACCCATTTCACATAATATACAGACATCTGGGATAATAATACACATAGATACACATATAGAAAGGACACATCATGCACACACACCAACCTCCCACCCTACACCCAACAGATAAAAAAAAATACATAGAACATACATTTGTTCTTGTCATAATCATATAGAAATATACACTTTTTTTATTTATTTTGCCTTATATTTCATTTGGTCAGTGATGGAGGGAGGTGAGAAGAGGGTGGAGGAGGCTAGAGGAGGGGAGAAAAAGAGGAAGAGAGGATGAAAGTAGGAGAGAAAGGGGGCCCTGGGGGTGAGGGAGGTAGTTGGAGGGAGGTAATGGAAGGAAGGGAGGTAATGGGAGGAAGGGAGGTAGTGGGGGGAGGGAGAAAAAGATAGGGTGAGCAAGGTAGAGAGGTTGAGATTGGGGGGGTATGGCTAGGAGTGATAGTTTGGTGGGCTAGGAATGGTAGTTCAGGAGGGGGTGGGGTAAAGGGAGGGTGGGATGAGCCAATAGATTTAAGTACACATACTTCAGAATCAGGGAGAGGGGTCTGTTCTTAATGGGGAATTAGTGGGGGGAGTGACTGGCCTCAGGGTCAGACACAGGAGATACAAATCCCAGTCCACAGTTAGGAGAACAAGAGGCTGGAGCCAAACTCTGGGCCCCTACCTACAGGTCAGAGGAGATGGTGGTACTCCTCAATGCCATCCATGCCCACTCCCTTATTGCCATAGGGATGTGAGATCTGTTAGGCACTTTTATGACAACATCCAGGCAAAGGTCAGAAGGATGATGGAGGAAGAGGCCAGAGGTGCAGCATCAATAAGTGGTGATCCCACCGTGACTGTCCGCTACAGGCAGTGGGAGAGGATGCTGAAGGTCATGATGGAAGCTGGGACCATCCCAGAAGCTCCAGGCCTGGTGGTGACAACGGATCCAACCTCTATGCTAGGTGAATAATACATTCAACAGCATACACTAACATGTACACCACATGTACACCACACACACATAGATAACAGCAATGATCGTAACATGTCAGCTCCCTGGACACAATCCAGGGGCCCTACATATCGCACTCAATGTTGTACAGCATCATATTTGTCAGGAATATACGTAGTAAATAGCAGATAGAAGGCTAGGATAAGCGCATGGCAGTTAGGTAGGAATACACATCAATCAAATGATTATACAATGGTGTTAGCCATACCTCACTCTTCTCTCATTACAGCTGTCAGGAGGTCTGGTAAGTGTCATGTGATTATTAATTAGTTTTGTATTGCTCCTATGTGCCACTAGCAGTGTGAATCCTTCATTTGTAATGATTTAGCATGTTTTTGTATTTTTTTTGTTTTGTTTTCCTGTTTCTTTGAGAGATGCTGCTGCAGTCTGCTATGGTTTTCAAAGTCATTGCGAGTGGTGTTCCGTACCTATAATTATTTGTTCTGTTTTGGTATGTCACTCTCTGTTATGGCAGTGCTCTTATTTGTGAGCTATCTGTTATATATGGTTAGCATAGGTTTTGGGGGTCATAGTCTCTCAGAGTAACTCGTAATCTATAGCCAAAGTGAAAAGTCAATGGAACAGTTCCATAATAAGAAATTACGGTTTAACGCAGTGACTCTTAGAAGTTGTGTTGCAATGTTTTAAGGGTGGGTGATTAACAAAGTTAGGTAGAAATGTTTGTGCCACTACGGCACTCGCTATTGATTTTTCAGGGATTAGCATAGGGCCTTTAATCCATTTGACCTAATCTCAGGTGAAAAACTTCTCAGCAAAATCTCTCCTCCCATGTGTAGAAGAACTTCTTATACATTATTGAAGATATTTTTTGTTTTACAATGAGTAAAACATATCTACAATTATGACTAAAATTGCTAAAACTGCTAAAGTAGTGGTTGTTTTTTATTATATTTTCATAAGTTTCATAGAACAAAATAATCAATATTATTTTCTATTTATGCATAGAAAATTAACTATTGATAAAAGATCTTTACTTTATAGAAATTATTATTTAAAATTATATTTTTTTAAACAATATTTGCATAAAGAATTATCTTGCAGAACATTAGGCAACTCAATGTTGCAATCAAGTTTAATTTTATATCTCACGAGTAATCTGTATTTTATCCTACCATCTGTCTTTCATATATTTACCAGTGTTCATATTTGTTAGTTGCTTAACCTCTATGTGTCCTCTAAGCACTTTTTTTCTTAAAGAAAAGGAAACTGTAACTTCTATAACATTATAAGCCAAATTTTAGGTTTGCGTATTGTAGCTAATAGATCTGTCACCAATTATGTGAGGACATATGTTAAAGGACTTCCATGACCAAATACATTTTCCTGTTCTGAATCCATCTATCCATCTTGCTAAAAGGTTATGAAATAGCTTTTTGGGTGTTTTATTATCGCTGAGCTGTAAAATTTAACGATAGAGCCAAGAGTATTTGAGTTTCTCCTCTTCAGGGAAAAGGACAATATGTAAGATTTAGAGCCGAACTAAAAAGTCATTTAGAACGATGGGAAATTCATGTTTAAAAATGAAATCTTGTCAATTAAGTGTTAGTGGAACATCTCCACATTTAAATGTCTGTCTGCTCATGCTAGAAACAAATGCCATACCATTTAGATATAAGTGGATCTTTGATTTTATAGGAGAATATATGTAATACAAATTTATTTTATCATTTACTTTTGTTGAGGGAAATTACATGAGTTGCATTACAAATCAAATTCTCAATCTGTTTCCTTCACTCATTTACATAAAGAGATTATTTTTGCCAGGAGCAGGTGTTTTTAATCATGAGGAGGACTAACAAGCAATCAATAAACGTGGACAAATATCTGACATAGGATAACTTTCTGGAGTTTGTCAAGAAATAAAATATCCACATTAATCCAAGCCATTTGAAGAGTAAAATGCTTTTGTTTTTTTCACACACTGAAAAATATTAACTTATTCTAATAATTATTTTCTGCCCACAGAATTCGAAATTGTATATGTATATATATATATATATATATATATATATATATATATATATATATATACATATATATATATATATACATATATATATATATATATATATATATATATATTTATTTATACTATTTCTTTTTTTGGCATAAAAAAATAGTATATCTAATGAACAGCTAAGTATTGGAGAACTCATTCCTTCACTTGTGCAGGTGATTACGTATTCATAGGACACAAAAAAATACTGGCTTCAGACAGTCATAATTTGTTTTTTTTAGCACAATTTTAAAAGGGAAAGCCCTTTTTGTTTGGGCTTTTCTACCCTCAATCTAAAGGTGCAGAGCACATATAATGACTTCCGGATTCCTTTATATATAAATAGAATGCCATTAACAACAACTCAAACCTACAAAGAAATAAATTAAGTGCAAATCTAATCTTAATAAAAAAAACAAGAAGCAATAATGCTTTCTGCTTTATAAGTTATTATGCTTAATATTTAACATCATACACATGAGTACCATTTACCTCAATCATTCTTCTTTTACCTAAGTCAAGTTCTTCTAATATTAATATAGCATAGGTATAAGATGGAAGTTAGAATCTACAGATCAAGGATCACATATAATAGTTGTCAATATTTTTTTGCACTTCATGGACTGCCAGCAACATCAACTCACATAGCATTTTTTTCACATCATGTCTTCAACATAACCATCTTATCTTCTATGTTCTCCGCTCCTCTTTTATGCTCCCATGCGCTACTCTCCTTCCTCCAGTCACTATCTTCTCCCTCTTCTAATCATTTCTTCAAGTCCCATTCCCAACTCCTTTCTCTCTCCTTCCCCTTCTACTGGGGTCTGGATATATATCTACTAACCCAGGCCTCTCATTTGACATTCCCATCTGTAGGTTACATTTTCTGACCCCTAGGGGCAGATAACATATTACACACTAGAGCCAATCACCTCAAATGACTTTCAACCAGATCCCTTTCCTCTCCTAGTAAATGATAAACCTTTCTAACTTTGTACACATTCTTACCTACTTCAGCTCACTTCCTTACACTAGCTTTTACTTATCTGTTATTCCTGTTCAAGTTTCTGCCTTTTCCATTCCTTTAAGATTGTAAGTAGCGAGTTTCCAATCTTGGTGGGTGCTGTGGAAAAAAAGAACCTTCTCCAAAAATTCTAAACTCAAAACAAGGACCCCATTTTCTGCAGTTTGTTAACATTGCATTCTTCCTTTTCCTTATCCCCTGTAGAGCGCTAAGGAATATGTTGGTGCGTTACAAATATAAGTTTATAATAATTATAATAATCATACTTCATTGCTATATTTGTGTTGGATTTTGCTGTAGAAAGCTTTAACATCCATGGTGGAAAGTAGTATGTTAACAGGTAGAAGAAATCTTCCAGGTCTGCATAAAGTTTTTATCCAGTTTTGTGCTTAGACAGTTTTGTGCTTGGACAGAAATAACAGAGATCTCTTATTTTGTCAGTTGGTATTTCAATAAGTTTATAATTCCTGTGTTGTCAGAGCTTTCTACAGGAAAAGTGTTTGTTGTTGGAAGCTTGTTTGGCATTATGGTCACTTGGTTGTTGGTGGTAGTGGAATATATTGTTGTACATTGATCATTCATTCTCTTGTATCTGTTCCATTTTTTTTATTTTGAGACAATCAATTGTTTTCTTTCTTTGTAAGTTAATGATTCTGTTTCATCTGAGTTGTTATATTTAATTTTACACTCGTTCAGCAACATATATATTATGTTCCTATAGTTGTTGAAAGAGGCATAGCTTTTTGCTGCTTTAGTTTGTTTTTCTTACCATAAATATGTTTTTCACAGTTTCTCATTTGTATGCCGATCTATGTATGGCCAACCTGGAACAGGGATTCAGTTTCCATCTCTGGCACACTAAGCAATCCATCATCCAAAGCCAAGCCATTAGATACCACTTCGTATGCTCAATCACTGGGGCCCATGACAAACATTTAATAACTCTGCCTGAATCTTTCAGACACAAGTGTTACAAGACCTAATTCATTACACAGAAAACACCCTGTGAACACCTATTACAGTACAAAAATACTTCTCTTTTACTTTCAATGACGACATACTAGTCTTCTCTAGAAAAAACAAGCAAAATATTCAACTATTTACAGCCACTACTAGCAGAGGACACAGAATAAAAAAAAATATTCACCAAGCCTCCAATTCTTACATTTAGACAGCTACCAAACCTTTAACAAACATTGGTGGACAGAATATTGGCTGATGAACATTCTAACAGAGAAAATGGTACCAAACCTTGCAACAGAAATCTTGTAAACTATATCAGCACATCTCAAATTTCACACTATTACATCAGAGAATCATATTTTTGTCCATGTTCCAATGTGGTATACATAATTCAATGCATTGTATGTGAAATGGGCTATTACCGTATATACTCGAGTATAAGCCGTTTTTTTCCAGCCCTTTTTTTAAGGCTGAAAAGGGCCCCCTCAGCCTTTACTCGAGTTACTCTCCCCCTGTGTCTCTCTAACCCCCCCGTGTCTCTCTAACCCCCCAGTGTCTCTCTAACCCCCCGTGTCTCTCTATCCCCCTGTATCTCTCTAACCCTCCCCCCCGTGTCTCTCTAACCCTCCCCCCGTGTCTCTCTAACCCTCCCCCCTTTCTCTCTAACGCCCTCCCGCGTGTCTCTTTCGCTCCCCCTCCTCATTCTAAACCCCATCCTCATTCTAAACCCCCCTCCTCACTTTACCCCTCTAAATACCTCCCCCTCTCCCTTTTCCCTCACATACCTTCATCTGCTCTTCCGCTCTCCAAGCTCCTTCCTGTGTCGGGACCCGGCATATGCTAATGACGTGACGTCACATGCGCGCCACGTCATTAGCATTGGCTGGGTCAAGACGCAGGAAGGAGCATGGAGGAGCGGAGGAGAAGCTGCAGATTTAGGTAAGTGAGGGCAAAAGGAGAGGGGGAGGTATTTAGAGGGGTAAAGTGAGGAGGTGGGTTTATGATGAGGAGGGGTAAAGTGAGGAGTGGGTTTTAGGATCAGGATGGGGGGTTTAGGATGAGGATGGGGGGTTTAGGATGAGGATGGGGAGGGTTTAGGATGAGGATGGGGGGATTTAGGATGAGGATGGGGAGGGTTTAGGATGAGGATGGAAGGTTAGAATGAGGATGGGGAGGGTTTAGGTGAGGATGGGGGGTTGAGGATGGGGGGGTTGAGGATGAGGATGGGGGTTGAGGTTGAGGAGGAGGGGTGAGAAGGGGGGTTGAGGTTGAGAAGGGAGGCGGGGGAGAGAGGTTTTGGAGTTGGGCTGAGGAGAGAGGTTGAGGAGGGAGGTTGAAGAGGGGGATTTAGGAAGAGGAGGAAGGTTGAGGATGGGGGGATGAGGAGGGGGGATTGAGGATGGGTGGATGAGGTTGAGGAGGAGGGTTGAGATTGAGGAAGGGGGTTGAGGAGGGAGGTTGAGGAGGGGGTTTAGAATGAGGAGGAGCTTAAGGATGGGGGTTGAGGATGAGGATGGGGGTTGAGGTTGAGGAAGGGGGTTGAGGAGGGGGGTTGAGGATGAGGAGGTGGGTTGAGGAGAAGGGTTGAGGTTGGGGAGGGGGGCTGAGGAGAGAGGTTTTGGAGGGGGGCTGAGGAGATAGATTGAGGAGGGAGGTTGAAGAGGGGAGTTTAGGATGAGGAGGGGAGTTGAGGATGGGGGTTGAGGATGGGGGGGTTGAGGTTGAAGAGGGAGGATGAGGTTGAGGAAGTGGGTTGAGGAGGGGGTTGAGGATGGGGGTTGAGGTTGAGGAGGGGGTTTGAGGTTGAGGAGGGAAGTTGAGGAGGGGGGTTGAGGATGAGGAGGGAGGTTGAGGATGAGGAGGGAGGTTGAGGATGAGGAGGGAGGTTGAGGAGGGAGGTTGAGGATGAGGAGGGAGGATGAGGAGGGAGGTTGAGGATGAGGAGGGTGGGTTGAGGATGAGGATGGGGGGTTGAGGATGGGGGGTCGAAGATGAGGGGGTTGAGGATGAGGAGGGGGGTTGAGAATGAGGAGGGAGGTTGAGGAGGGTGATAAGGCAGGGGGGGAGAGGAACAGGGAATAGAAAGAGGGGGAAGAAGAGACACAGGGAAGGGTGAGGGGCAAGAGACAGGGGAGAGAGAGGGCGACACAAGAAAATGGCACACAAGAGGGGGGCACAAGAGGGACACGGGGCACCACATTTCCCACCCTCGGCTTATACTCGAGTCACTCATTTTTCCCAGTATTTTGTGGTAAAATAGGTGCCTCGGCTTATACTCGGGTCGGCTTATACTCGAGTATATACAGTACATTTTGCAAACCAGCCAGAAATTGCATCTAAGGATTAATCTATGCATATTTTCCATTAAAAACACGATGTACTTCATTTGGACACAATTTTACACAGAATGATGACTCTATACAAAATCCGAAACTAAGCTTACTCAGAGGTTATTTTAAAAATATCCAGGAGGGAAAAACATTTGAAATGAAGATGATCACATTCTTTAATACTAAATATACAGGACTTGGGTTTTCTAGCACATTATCAACATTTTATGTGATAGTGCCACATTTTTAAGTTCTTAATATGTATGGGTGTTTATGGCCCTAACTGATTTTCCAGGCCACACACACATAGAGAGATAAAACTATCTTTCTTCTTATGTCAGACCTTGAGTATAGTCTCACACACATCACCAACCAAGAGCTGCATTCCAATGTTTAAAATTACTGATTTATGAGTCAAGTTGACTCGTTACTCTGTGAGTGCACGTACGTCCTCAGAAATCCTATGTGTACTAAGACTCACCCGTAGAGGCACAAAAATTAGAACAATTATTAACCTAGAACCTTAATTCTGTCAGATTTGTGGCTTTATTTCTCATATCCAACACAATTAAGGAGTTAATATCCCTATGAGCCCAAGGATCCTGGGAATTCTGCCTTAACATGCACCTTACCCCAGGAAACCTACCATCTATAATCATGGGGTCCTTTTAGATGTCCATGACACTTAAAATCATCTAACATTAATCCCTGGAACCTAATATTAACTCCTATGCAATAGAAGTCCTGTAAGTACCTCTATGGCACATACAGTGCAGTGCAAAAGTATTCAAGTATTTTCGTGTTTTGTTGCCTCACAACCTGGAATTAACATGGATTGTTTGGGGATTTGCATAATTTAATTTACAGAACATGCCCACAACTTTGAAGATGTTTTTTTTTTATTGTGAAGCAAATAACAAATAGGACAAAAAAACAGAAAAAGTCAATGGGCATAACTATTTACCCCCCTAAAGTCAATACTTTGTAGAGCCACCTTTTGCGGCAATCACAGCACCAAGTTGCTTTGGATAAGTCTCTATAAGCTTGCCACATCTTACCACTGGGATTTTTGCCCATTTCTCCATGCAAAACTGCTCCAGCTCCTTCAAGTTGGATGGTTTGTGCTTGTGAACAGCAAACTTTAAGTCTGACCACAGATTTTCTATTGGATTGAGGTCTGGGCTTTTTCTAGCCCATTCCAACACATTTACAAGTTTCCCCTTAAACCACTCAAGTGATGCCTTTGCAGTGTGTTTGGGGTCATTGTCCTACTGGAAGTTGAACTTCCGTCCTAGCCTCAAATCACCCCCAGAGTGGCACAGGTTATATCCCTGTATTTAGCACCATCCATCCTTCCCTCAACTCTGACCAGTTTCCCAGTCCCAGCTGCTGAAAAACATCCCAACAGCATTATGCTGCCACCACCATGTTTCACTGTGGGGATGGTGTTCGTTGGGTGATGTGATGTGTTGAGTTTGCACCAAACATAGCATTTTCTTTGATGTCCGAAAAGTTCAATTTTAGTCTCATCAGACCAGAGCACCTTCCTCCATACATTTTAGGAGTCTCCCACATGCCTTTTCACAAACTCAAAACGTGCCATTTTGTTTTTTGCTGAAAGTAATGAGTTTCTTCTGGCCACTCTGCCATAAAGCCCAACTCTATGGAGTCCTATGTACAGATACTCCAGTCTCTGCTGTAGAACTTTGCAGCTCCTCTTGGGTTACCTTAGGTCTCTGTGCTGTCTCTCTGATTAATGCGCTCCTTGCCCGGTCGTTGAGTTGTGGTGGACGGCTGTCTCTTGGCAGGTTTGATGTTGTTCCATGTTCTTTTCATTTGGTTATAATATATTTGATGGTGCTCCTGGGAGTCATCAAATATTTGGATATTTTTTTTATAACCTAACCCTGACTTTTACTTCTCAACAACATTGTCCCATACTTGTTTGGAAAGTTCATTGGTCTTCATGGCAGTGTTTGGTTAGTGGTGCCTCTTGCTTAGGTGTTGCCGCCTCTGGGGCCTTTCAAAAAAGGTGTGTATATGTAATGACAGATCATATGACACTTAGATTGAACACAGGTGGACATCATTTCACTAATGATGTGACTTCTGAAGGCAACTGGTTGCACCAGAGCTTTTTATGGGCTTCATAACAAAGGGGGTGAATACATACGCACATGCCAATTTTCACTTCACCAACTTAGACTATTGTGTTCTTATCCATCACATAAAATTCAGATTAACAAAACATTGAACTTAAGGCTGTAATGTAACAAAATTGGTAAAAAGTCAAGGGGGTGAATACTTTTGCAAGGAACTGTTTAATTAACACTTATGCCATGGAGGTCCTTTAAATTCCTCATGGCACATATAATTAACCCCTAAGCATTTAAAATTAACCCCAGGTCCTCATATAACTAATCCATTGATACAGATGCCTTAAAGGACCTCTGTGGCATCTAAGTATTAACCATTGAAAAGCCTTCTGATTGACAGAAATATGTGTCAATCCTAGTTAGCCAATCAGATATGTGTAGTAGGTGGAACTTGACAGATTTATGAATAGGTAATTGTCAAGCCAATTAGAATTCACAGATTGTTAATAGGTCCAACACATGAAGATGCTAATCTTGATCATGAGAACACATTCTTCTTCACATATTCTAACATCATTAAGGAAAGGTAATGACTTTACGCCATATTCTATTAGGTGCTTGCAAATGCCTCAAACTTGCATATTTGACTGATGGTGACTATTTAATTTTTTTTTAGATCTATTAACTTCAGCTCGCAAATTCTGACCTCAAGGCTGAACTGGTAAACCATTGCTTTTTAAGTCGGATTTCAGGGGAGGTGACCATATGATCTTACAAAATTTACGCAAGCCCATAATTGAATTCTTAACCACATGCAATATTTTTTAAACACAGCCAATAGTTAATGAGACTGCCATCATGAAGTCAGTAAAACATGGAGTTTATACTTTTAAACTTCACTCAGAAACTACAAATTAGGGTTTAGACATCGGACTCACAATTCGGCAATGTAGAATCAATGAAATTCATTAAAACAACTGTTCTAGTCCATGCAGGTTGTATGATATGTATTAACCCCATAAGTTCAGGGATCCATCTCACAAATACAACAATTAAAAAACAAGTAATTGCATATTTATGGGCTTGAGACTGTTCTGCAATATGCTTTCCTATATTTTAAAAATACAGTATTCTGTGTTTAATAGCTGTTACGGCTCTAATAATTGATTGAAAAATGCCTTTCGAGTCCTTTTGAGTACTCGTAATATTTTTGACAGAAAAGTTATACATTTCAGTTGTGGGGAAGACTTTGAGCCAGATTCAATTGCAAACCTGCATCTCATGGGATGCAGGCCATATGTCTGTGGGCATGCTGTGGGCTCCCGTTTGTCTCTGATTCCGGTGCTATTCAAATGAAGAATCCCGAAAATTACGGGCCGAAAGCCGACTCCGTAAAGCATGCACTTGTCATGCAGTTCAGGGCGGGAATATGATCAATTAAGCAAGATCGTTACCTCCCATTTTGAAACAGCCAAAATGAGACCGCCATCATTTCAACAGTAGAACAAGGAGGTTACATGTAAATCAATTAGGTACCGGGGTCCGATATGCGATGTAACTCGCAAACCTTCAAAACATGAAATTATAAAAATGAATGCCAATACTGTTCTAGTTCATATGGGTGTATTAACGAATTGATACCCAAGACTGATATAACTCCGAAATTAAACATTAAAATACATTTATTTTTACTGCAGATTTGCGAGCTTGAGACTTCCGGGATTAACCATTGCAGAGTTTTCAAGACAGTAACCCGTAAACCATTTAGAGTCCACAAAAGATGCCAACTGAATAGCTAATTAGCTTACGGCCTCACTTACGGGCTCCAGTAACTTGCAATTGCTCAACTGAATCGGCTCTTTATTTGAAATCAAGAGCTACGGGTGTAATAGAATATTGATTTTGTGTAACTTTAATTATTTAGCGCTAATAATATTCAAGCTGTGCTAAAACCAAAGGAGTTCTAAGGCCTGTCTTGCAGGTTTCGCTGACCCGTAGTGATTATTGATGGGTAAATCGTAATCAGATTGCAAGTAGCTCATAGAATCTGTGGCAATTTTCAGAGTGTATTTAAGTGTGTATAATTTTACGTGTTATATGTCATGCAAGATTAGACCAGATCATCTTTGGAATAATATGAATATTTATATTGGATCACCTGAAACCCTATCCAGATAGGACGTTATCATGAGAGATTGCAGACATCAAAATTACATTCATTAGCATGCTATCTGTCATTTTGAGACTTAATCAGTACACTGAATTTTAACTGATGTAAGTGGACTGTAAAGTTTAGGTTCTTTCCATTATATGCACAGTTATATACTGTACTAGCAACTTGCCGTTTTTTTCGGCGGCCATTTTTTCTCTCGCTTAGGGGATTTTTTTGTGTCTGAACTCGGGAATTTGGACTTAAATGAAGGTGTAACTCCACTTTCAGAGGTCCTGGGTGCCCCCCCCCCCTTTGCTATGGGTAAGCTTTTTATGTAGTTTGTGTGAGTATTTGGTGTGTTTTCACTGTTTTAATTGCGCGCGGGTCGGCCGTTATAGTCGGACTCTTAGTGCGTGTGGGTGTTTGTTACGTTAAGGCTGGTTCAGAGGTGTTTTTTTTTTCTAAGTTGTGCGTGTGACGTGTTTAACGGCCTGCGGCACTCATTGCCTAAGTGCTACGGTTTAACGGCTTGCCTCGCTGCGAGAGGCTCGTCGGGCAATGAGCACCTGCGGCGCTCATCGCTAAGTCGTACGCACCACGCAACACAGCGTGACGACGAATCGTAGTTGGACAATTATAATATGTGATTACTTTAGTTTTTAACTGCTCACATAATTCACATTGTGTATTTAATGTCCTGACTTTAGTCTTGGACAAACGGAGATGGTTGTCTGTTATGCAGCTATTTATTTAATATTCAGTTGTATTAATACATTTGTTATTTCTGTCAAATGGTCCACTAATCTTGAAATTGCACTTTAAATAATTTTATTGTCTTCGGTAAAACTACATGAGCTTAAAGGGACCCTGTCCTCTTGTAAACAACTTAGTTTTAATCCCCAAGTTTATATACAAACTTTTCATTATCCATACCACTTTGCTGAAATGCAATTTTATGTCATTTTTATGTATTAGCTTTTTCCTGTATTTTTATTAAAAGGACCCAATTCCTGCCTTAAATTCAGAGACTGAACCTTTACTGTCTGTGTCCAGATTTCAGCTGGCAGTCCAGCTGGATATGTATTTAGTTTGAGTACTCTTTTTGGGAAGAGAACAATGGGACCTATGTTAATTGTGACTTGTAATCTGCAACAGTGCCATAAATTGGCTGCAGTAGTTCCCTCCCCCCTATATTACACATTGATGCTAAACTTTCAAACATCCAAATTACATCGCTTAGCCAACATTTGTAAACCATGCTTTCTTCAGTAGCAATGAAGGGAATGGATTACGGTACTTCCACAAAAATGGATATTCTTATATCTGTATAAGGGCCCTGTGCTAATCCCTGAAAAAGCAATTACAAATGCCCAAGCTGCAGAGTAAACCTTACTTTGCTATGTTAATCACCCATTACTAAAACATTGCGAGATAACTCCTAAGGGTCGCCGCTCCGAGAGAAATTCACAACACAGATGAAAAGCAAGAGATATATCTCCATTGAGTTTTGCACTGACAATAAATTAAGAGTTATTACGTTAGACTTTGACACGCAAATCCTATGCTAATAAGATTTTACAGATAACTAGCAAATCAGGGCACTGGCATTAATACAAAATGCAGAAGAAAGATTTATGGGTACCAAAGAAGACTCACAAGGGGTTTTCAAACCTTGCCAAGTCCCCCAGAAGCTTTTAAAGTGTCAGCATAGCACAAAAAGTACTACAATATGATGACATTTCAACATTATTTTACACTTAACAATTCAATATTAAAATATTTGTAATCAAAGAATATGATATGCTAACATTAAGCCTAGAAACAAGCACTTTAATGCATTGTAAGCAAGCCCATAAAGGGCAAAGAAACCAACAAACGGGGTAAGATGACTGCCTTATAATGCTGAATATGATACATATTAAGAAGCTAATTTGGGGTATATCTTTACAAAATATTCATGTGTGTCACAGTGTATGTTCTCTTTTCAAATAAAAGTCTAAGAGCACAAAAACTTATTTAGAAGTATAATTGCTTTTGGAGGCTTGGCGTCTGCCAGCCAAGTGAAAACTACAGTATGCTGTCTCCAGTTTAGTTTTGGTTTACTTCATGTTTTCATGCAAAAAATAAACAAATTTTGTATTTTTTTATGTTATGTTCCATGTCCCTTCAATATGAAACATTATCTATATTGAGTAAACATTTTATTCACCCTATTTACTGATACAGATGAAGAAATCACATGTTTTAATAATAATTAACCTATACAAAACATTACATTTTATTGTGGCTTTTGTTTAAAAATAAGCTGCATATTGCTTTGCTAAAACAACTAATACATATTGATATTGCCATGTGGTAAGTTAATAAAAGCAGATCAATCATAAATGTAATCTAATTGATTTATTAAAAATTTGCTCAAATATATGTTATTTTTATGTCACACTTTAATTATTTTTTTTATTTTTTATTTTATTCAACATTTATATAATACTGATTGTAAAAAATAAAAAGAAGAAGATTAGATACATCGTCCGATCATTTTCCGTTCAAAATATATACAAAATTCCACAAAATGTGTAGATTGTAGATTGGCTTGTATCTTACCTGTTTGTAACTTCTATGTTTTCTTACTCATAATAAACATAACATTTTCAAACCACATTTACTGATTACAATTTTTGGACCTCAGTGCCGAGGAGGGGCAAGGAGTCTATTTGATTTAACTTTGATCATGTATAATCATAATCAAATGAGCTTTTGTTATTGGTCTCTATACATTTCATCCCAGATTTTCCACTTATGCCAGTCAATTTTAATAAGACTGAAAACAGCTAGATTTTTTTGAATTTCTCTATTTTGGGTTAGAACTACTTGTATTTCTTTCCAAGTATATTTATAATGTTGTTTCCATTTGGACGCTATATACCATTTAGCCACAGTCAATACTTGAACCATTAACGCTTTGATCTCAATGCTAAGTTCAGTTGGAAATATCTCAGTTTATTGATGCATCTATCTTAGTTCCACTCATTATGGACATTTGTTCAAAACATTCTGACCAGAACACTTTCAAATTTGGACATTCCCACCATATATGACTTTGGGATCCAATCCCTCCACAATTCTGCCAGCATAGAATATCATTTGGTATACAGGAAATATTATAAATGGTTTTAGGAACACAATACCATCTATTAATTGTTTTGAAATAAGTCTCCCTATGGGATGCTTTCTTTATATATTTATCTGTTAATTGAAATGTCTTTTCCCATTTTTTAATAACCATTGGAGTTCCAGTTTATTTTTCCCATTCCACCAAACCTATAGTTTTCTAATTTTTTTGCTCTAATCGAGATTTCAATATTACTAAGCATTTAGATATAAAATGGGTACATGATTCCATATTTAGAAATGTTTCAAATTGGGTTAGAACATTTCTATTTAGTCCTCTCATTTCTGTTTTTGAGATAGCTGAGATCAACCTGTGGTAATTCATCCAAGTTTGATCCAGGACTGCAAATGTAACCTTAATATCATTAAAGGATAACCATTTGCCTCCACTATTTATATCTTTTATATACATTAATTGTTTCTCCAACCAATTATGAGGGTACAGCACTTTAAATAGTTTAGCTATCATCTGAAGAGGAGTAATAGGACTTGGCAGAGAGATAAGTTGATGTTTTTTTTATTACATTTTTCCCAAAATCTTAATAACGTTTTGACTATGGTAGCTCCTTTCCTTATTTTAGAGGAGTCATATGTCTCTCAAAATTAACCGTTTTAAGTCACCTTGTGGCACAGCATAGTTTTCAATTTGAAGCCAAGCATATTTATCATCCTGTTCAAACCATTTAGCTATATGGGACAGCATAACAGCATCGTGATATGTCCCTATGATAGTGTAGGCTATGCCTCCCTTTGTAAATGGTCTAGCCATAAACATTTTCTTGATCCTAATGTGCTTCCAAGTGTGAATAAACCCATCTATTAGAATCTGGAACTTTTTAAGCCAATAACTTGGAACATTCAGAGGAATGCATCCAATCACATAATTAAACATTGGCAATAAAATCATCTTTGAGATAGCAATTCTACCAGAGAAGGAGAAACATTTCTCTTTCCATTCTATGATTAAATCAAGATTTTTAACAAAAATCTTTTTTAGGTTCACTGAAACCATTTATTTTATATCCTCCCTAAAGCTTATTCCTAGGTGAGTAAACTCATTAGCTTGCCAATCAAAAGAATAACGTTGTTCCAAAACTTTTTTCTCTTCCTTAGACAAGTTTATGGCCATTATTTCTGATTTTTTTGTATTTATTTTAAAATTTGAAATCAAAGCATATTCCTTTAAAATTTCCATCAAATATGGAAGTGACACCTGAGGATGAGTTAATGTTAGAATGATGTCATCCTCAAACATAGGACAAATAGGGTGGGAGTATTGCTCATTTTGGAGAGCGAAACCAAGTCCATCAGCCTTCTAATGTTTTCCACTCCATCCCTACCTAAAATGAATCCAGTCTGATCCATTGATATCAGTTTTGTCATCATTTTAGAAATTCTCATATAAATTATCTTTGAATAAAGCTTAAGGTCGCTGTTAATCAACAAGTTTGGTCCTTAATTTGAGCAATCCTTAATGTTATCTTTTTTCTTAGAAATAGTTATTATGTTAGTTTGTAACATTTCCCTTGGGATTTTACCCTCTTCCTTGATTTCATTGAAAACATCTTTAAGACAATCTACTATTTCTAGATGGCAAATTTTATAAAATTCGTTATTGAATCCGTCCGGTACTGGAGTGGTATACAGATTCAAAGCTTTTATAACTAAACTCACCTCCTCCGAGGTTATTGGCTCATTCAGTACTTCCAACTCTACTGCTGAAATTGAAAGTAGTTTGCATTTCTTAAGGAAAGACTGGATTTCAACATCAGAAGGCTTAATGAACGAGGGATCACTTCCCTAATTATATAGTTTAAGATAGAATTTTGCGAACACATTTGCAATATCATTTGGCACTGTTCAGATCTTATTTTCATATAGCAAATTTTCAATTCTATTGGATTTGGATTTCTTTTTGATCTTATTGGCTAATAGTTTGCTGGTCTTATTTTCATATTGATGAAGTCTCTGCTGTAACCGAGCAATTGATCGATCTACTAACAATTGATTTATTCTTTTGATCTCCAATTGTATATTTTTTAATTTCTTTTAAGACTTAATCATTTAAACTGAGCTTACTTTCCTTTTCCAAAAGACCTAATTTTAAATACACCTCCTTAATGGAAGCCCTATCTGTTTATTCTTTAATGTCTTAAATTTTAAAAAAAATCCTCTTAAATAAGCCTTCTGGGCCATCCACAATGTACACCTAGAAGAGACCGATTGAGTATTCAACTCTGTGAATTTATTGATCTCATCTTTTATTAAAGTTTTATTAAGGTTATTATTGAGAATGGTCTTATCAAGTCTCAATTGGGGCCTAGCTCTTTGCTTATTTTCCATTTTATTAATTAAAGTTAGAGACTTGAGTAATCCGAAATTGTCATTGGATCTATAGTATAGAATCCACAAAAAAATAGTAAATTCTGGAATAAAGTTTATGTGTTTGTGAATAGTAAGTATAGTTTCTCTTTGGGATGAAATGCTTTCCAGGCATCGTATAAATTGTATTTATTAATACATCTGGAAAACCTTTCAGAAACTCTCTGAATTCTGGATACATTTTTAGGTTTGTTTAAAAATAAGTCTGTTTTAGCATACAATAACATATTGAAATTGCAGAAAATGATTGTAGTGCCTTGGAGGAACTTTGACAATGTTGATAAAATTCTTTCAACATAATTATTTTGATTTTCATTTGGTACATAAAAGTTAAAAATTGAAAATTTCTCATTATTTACCAATCCTGTCCATAATAGGAACCTAGCTTCTTTATCTTGTTTTCCTTCTTAACACTCAGATTTTTATCAAACATAATTGAAACTCCTCTCTTTTTTCCCCCATAAAGGTGGAGTTATATCTAAGACTAAATAATAAGTCTCCAAATCCAAAGGATCTATTTTGAACCCAATGAGTCTCCTGGAGACACAATATTTCAATCCTATCCTTTTCCAGTTGCCCAATTAAGGCTTTTCTCTTCATTGGTGAATTGAGGCCTCTAACATTATAACTCATCAATCTCAAAGCCATCTATTATCCAATACCTGATAGCTCCCAAATCTCCTTCCCCTCATCCATAACACGGCAAAGCCCATTACATTTAAGTCAAACATTAACATGAAAAAACAATAAGGATCTTACTAAACTATACATCAAGAGCTACTTTTTCTGAAACTACTCAGCTGATCCTCAAAAATAGAGGACCCGCTCAGGAGTTCAAGAATCAGGAAGACCTTAAAGATCTAACAGCCTTATTAAATTCCAGCCTCGTAGATACAAGGCTTGTACTTAAATCCTACATACTACAAATTTCTCAAAGTTACAACGCTATTAAATTAGCCCTGCTGCGAGCAACATGTGAGCTACGCAGCAGAGCCGTCCGTATGAACACTGCGATAATGTACATGAAGAGTGACAGCCTGCGAGATGATCTCGCAGGCTCCCACACCTCATCAATTGCTGCAGGGTTCCTAAACGGGACCTCCACTTCAGTCCCCCACATAAGCACTGCCATGGGGGGTTACTCCAACTACCCCCCGGCACCTAAAATGAACCCCACTCTATGGGGGGGTCCCCATAGGGACCCCCGAAGTGTTTCCACATTAACCCCTTGCAGTGGGAGTCCCCGATCGGCAACGATCAGGCCCCCGCTGCATTTAAAAATGTTAAATTCCCAGCCGCGGCATCCTTAAAGGCCCACGGCACATTATTAGCAATCCCAGCTGCGGCACCTAAAATTAACCCCCTCTATGCTGGGGGTCCCCACCAGGACACCCAAAGTGTCCCCACATTAAACCCTTGCTGCAGGGGTCTATAGGGCCCCCAGCAGCCCCCCCACATTAACCCCTTGCAGGGGGGGTCCCCAATCGGCACTGATCGTGACCCCGCTGCATTTAAAATTTTAAATTTCCCGCCTTGCGGGTCCTTAAAGGAACATAAAGGTCCTGAAAGGACTCGTACTAAAAAATTATTAACCCCCGGTCCAACTAAAATTAACCCCATAACTCTTGGGGGTCAATACAGACCCCCATAATATCTTAATTAACCATATTACTCATGGTGGTCAATACAGACCCCTATAAGCACTTAATTAACCCTATAACTCATGGGGGTCAATACAGACCCCCATAAAAAAATAAATTAACCCATAACTCATAGGGGTCAATACAGACCCCCATAAGCACTTAATTAACCCTATAACTCATGAGGGTCAATACAGACCCCCATAAGCACTTAATTTACCCTGTCACTCATGAGGGTCAATACAGAACCCCATAAGCACTTAAATAACCCTAGAACACATGGGGGTCAATACAGACCCCCATAATCACTTAATTAACCCTAGAACTCATGGGGATCAATACAGACCACCCTAAAACACTTAATTAACCCTATAAGTCATGGGGGTCAATACAGATCCCCATAAGCACTTAATTAACCTCATAAGTCATGGTGGTCAATACAGAACCCCATAAGACATTAATTAACCATAAAATTAAGGGGGTCAATACAGACCCCCATAAGCACTTAACTTACCCTGTCACTCATGAGGGTCAATACAGACCCCCATAAGCCATTAATTAACCCTATAACTCATGGGGGTCAATACAGACCCCCATAAGCACTTAATTAACCTCATAAGTCATGGTGGTCAATAAAGACCCCCATAAGCCCTCAATTAACCCTATAACTCATGGGGTCAATACAGACCCCCATAAGCACTTAATTTACCCTGTCACTCATGAGGGTCAATACAGAGCCCCATAAGCACTTAAATAACCCTAGAACTCATGGGGGTCAATACAGGCCCCCATAAACATTTAATTAACCCTATAACTCATGGGGGTCAATACAGACCCCCATAAAAAAATAAATTAACCCATAACTCATAGGGGTCAATACAGACCCCCATAAGCACTTAATTAACCCTATAACTCATGAGGGTCAATACAGACCCCCATAAGCACTTAATTTACCCTGTCACTCATGAGGGTCAATACAGAACCCCATAAGCACTTAAATAACCCTAGAACACATGGGGGTCAATACAGACCCCCATAATCACTTAATTAACCCTAGAACTCATGGGGATCAATACAGACCACCCTAAAACACTTAATTAACCCTATAAGTCATGGGGGTCAATACAGATCCCCATAAGCACTTAATTAACCTCATAAGTCATGGTGGTCAATACAGAACCCCATAAGACATTAATTAACCATATAATTAAGGGGGTCAATACAGACCCCCATAAGCACTTAACTTACCCTGTCACTCATGAGGGTCAATACAGACCCCCATAAGCCATTAATTAACCCTATAACTCATGGGGGTCAATACAGACCCCCATAAGCACTTAATTAACCTCATAAGTCATGGTGGTCAATAAAGACCCCCATAAGCCCTCAATTAACCCTATAACTCATGGGGTCAATACAGACCCCCATAAGCACTTAATTTACCCTGTCACTCATGAGGGTCAATACAGAGCCCCATAAGCACTTAAATAACCCTAGAACTCATGGGGGTCAATACAGGCCCCCATAAACATTTAATTAACCCTATAACTCATGGGAGTCAATACAGACCCCCATAAGCACTTAATTAACCTCATAAGTCATGGTTGTCAATACAGACCCCCATAAGCCCTTAATTAACCCTATAACTCATTGGGGTCAATACAGACCCCCATAAGCACTTAATTTACCCTGTCACTCATGAGGGTCAATACAGACCCCCATAAGCACTTAAATAACCCTAGAACTCATGGGGCTCAATACAGACCCCCATAAGCACTTAATTAACCCTATAACTCATGGGGGTCAATACAGACCCCCATAAGCACATAATTAACCCTGTCACTCATGGGGGTCAATACAGACTCCCATAACAACTTAATTAACCTCATAAGTCATGGTGGTCAATACAGACCCCCATGAGCACTTAATTAACCCTATAACTCATGAGGGCCAATACAGACCCCCATAAGCACTTAATTTACCCTGTCACTCATGAGGGTCAATACAGACCCCCATAAGCACTTAAATAACCCTAGAACACATGGGGGTCAATACAGACCCCCATAATCACTTAATTAACCCTAGAACTCATGGGGATCAATACAGAACACCCTAAAGCACTTAATTAACCCTATAAGTCATGGTGGTCAATACAGACACCCATAAGCCATTAATTAACCATATAACTCAAGGGGGTCAATACAGACCTCCATAAGCACTTAATTTACCCTGTCACTCATGAGGGTCAATACAGACCCCCATAAGCCATTAATTAACCCTATAACTCATGGGGGTCAATACAGACCCCCATAAGCACATAATTAACCTCATAGGTAATGGTGGTCAATACAGACCCCCATAAGCCCTCAATTAACCCTATAACTCATGGGGGTCAATACAGACCCCCATAAGCACTTAATTTACCCTGTCACTCATGAGGGTCAATACAGACCCCCATAAGCACTTAAATAGCCCTAGATCTCATGGGGTCAATACAGACCCCCATAAGCACCTAATTAACCCTATAACTCATGGGAGTCAATACAGACCCCCATAAGCACTTAATTAACCCTGTCACTCATGGGGGTCAATACAGACTCCCATAAGCACTTAGTTAACCTCATAAGTCATGTTGGTCAATACAGACTACCATAAGCCATTAATTAACCCCGTCACTCATGGTGGTTAATACAGACCCCCATTAGCCCTCAATTAACCCTATAACTCAAGGGGGTCAATACAGAGCCCCATAAGCCATTAATTAACCCTATAACTCAAGTGGGCCAATACAGACCCCCATAAGCACTTAATTTACCCTGTCACTCATCAGTGTCAATACAGACCACCATAAGCCATTAATTAACCCTATAACTCATTGGGATCAATACAGACCACCCCAAAGCACTTAATTAACCCTATAAGTCATGGTGGTCAATACAGACCCCCATAAGCCATTAATTAACCATATAACTCAAGGGGGTCAATACAGACCTCTATAAGCACTTAATTTACCCTGTCACTCATGAGGGTCAATACAGATCCCCATAAGCCATTAATTAACCCTATAACTCATGGGGGTCAATATAGACCGCCATAAGCACGTAATTAACCTCATAGGTCATGGTGGTCAATACAGACCCCCATAAGCCCTCAATTAACCCTATAACTCATGGGGTCAATACAGACCCCCATAAGCACTTAATTAACTCTATAACTGATGGGAGTCAATACAGACCCCCATAAGCACTTAATTAACCTTGTCACTCATGGGGGTCAATACAGACTCCCATAAGCACTTAGTTAACCTCATAAGTCATGGTGGTCAATACAGACTACCATAAGCCATTAATTAACCCTGTCACTCATGGTGGTTAATACAGACCCCCATAAGCACTTAATTTACCCTGTCACTCATTAGGGTCAATACAGACCCCCATAAGCCATTAATTAAACCTATAACTCATAACTCATGGGGGTCAATACAGACCCCCATAAGCACTTAATTTACCCTGTCACTCATGAGGGTCAATACAGACCCCCATAATCACTTAAATAACCCTAGAACTCATGGGGGTCTATACAGACCCCCATAAGCACTTAATTAACCCTATAACTCAGGGGGGTCAATACAGACCCCCATAAGCACTTAATTAACCTCATAAGTCATGGTGGTCAATACAGGCCCCCATAAACCCTTAATTAACCCTATAACTCATGGGGGTCAATACAGACCCCCATAAGCACTTAATTTACCCTGTCACTCATAAGGGTGAATGCAGACCCCCATAAGCCATTAATTAACCCTATAACTCAAAATTCATGGGGGTCAATACAGACCCCCATAAGCACTTAATTTACCCTGTCACTCACGAGGGTCAATACAGACCCCCATAAGCACTTAAATAACCCTAGAACTCATGGGGGTCTATACAGACCCCCATAAGCACTTAATTAACCCTATAACTCAGGGGGGGTCAATACAGACCCCATAAGCACTTAATTAACCCTATAACTCATGGGGGTCAATACAGACCCCCATAAGCACTTAATTAACCCTGTCACTCATGGGGGTCAATACAGACTCCCATAAGCACTTAATTAACCTCATAAGTCATGGTGGTCAATACAGACCCCCATAAGCCCTTAATTAACCCTATAACTCAAGGGGGTCAATACAGACCCCCATAAGCACTTAATTTACCCTGTCACTCATCAGTGTCAATACAGACCCCCATAAGCCATTAATTAACCCTATAACTCATTGGGATCAATACAGACCACCCCAAAGCACTTAATTAACCTCATAAGTCTTGGTGGTCAATACAGACCCCCATAAGCACTTAATTTACCCTGTCACTCATGAGGGTCAATACAGACCCCCATAAGACATTAATTAACCCTATAACTCATATGTCATTGGGGTCAATATAGACCCCCATAAGCACTTAATTTACCCTGTCACTCATGAGGGTCAATACAGACCCCCATAAGCACTTAATTAACCATATAACTCATTGGTCAATACAGACCCCCATAAGCACATAATTAACCCTGTCACTCATGGGGGGTCAATACAGACTCCCATAAGCCCTTAATTTACCTCATAAGTCTTGGTGGTCAATACAGACCCCCATAAGCCTGTAATTAACCCTATAACTCATGGGGGTCAATACAGACCCCCATAAGCACTTAATTTACCCTGTCACTCATGAGGGTCAATACAGACCCCCATAAGCCATTAATTAACCCTATAACTCATAACTCATGGGGGTCAATACAGACCCCCATAAGCACTTAATTTACCCTGTCACTCATGAGGGTCAATACAGACCCCCATAATCACTTAAATAACCCTAGAACTCATGGGGGTCTATACAGACCCCCATAAGCACTTAATTAACCCTATAACTCAGGGGGGTCAATACAGACCCCCATAAGCACTTAATTAACCTCATAAGTCATGGTGGTCAATACAGACCCCCATAAACCCTTAATTAACCCTATAACTCATGGGGGTCAATACAGACCCCCATAAGCACTTAATTTACCCTGTCACTCATAAGGGTGAATACAGACCCCCATAAGCCATTAATTAACCCTATAACTCAAAATTCATGGGGGTCAATACAGACCCCCATAAGCACTTAATTTACCCTGTCACTCACGAGGGTCAATACAGACCCCCATAAGCACTTAAATAACCCTAGAACTCATGGGGGTCTATACAGACCCCCATAAGCACTTAATTAACCCTATAACTCAGGGGGGGGGTCAATACAGACCCCATAAGCACTTAATTAACCCTATAACTCATGGGGGTCAATACAGACCCCCATAAGCACTTAATTAACCCTGTCACTCATGGGGGTCAATACAGACTCCCATAAGCACTTAATTAACCTCATAAGTCATGGTGGTCAATACAGACCCCCATAAGCCCTTAATTAACCCTATAACTCAAGGGGGTTAATACAGACCCCCATAAGCACTTAATTTACCCTGTCACTTATGAGGGTCAATACAGACCCCCATAAGCCATTAATTAACCCTATAACTCATGGGGGTCAATACAGACCCCCATAAGCACTTAATTAACCTCATAAGTCTTGGTGGTCAATACAGACCCCCATAAGCACTTAATTTACCCTGTCACTCATGAGGGTCAATACAGACCCCCATAAGACATTAATTAACCCTATAACTCATATGTCATTGGGGTCAATACAGACCCCCATAAGCACTTAATTTACCCTGTCACTCATGAGGGTCAATACAGACCCCCATAAGCACTTAATTAACCATATAACTCATTGGTCAATACAGACCCCCATAAGCACATAATTAACCCTGTCACTCATGGGGGGTCAATACAGACTCCCATAAGCCCTTAATTTACCTCATAAGTCTTGGTGGTCAATACAGACCCCCATAAGCCTGTAATTAACCCTATAACTCATGGGGGTCAATACAGACCCCCATAAGCACTTAATTTACCCTGTCACTCATGAGGGTCAATACAGACCCCCATAAGCCATTAATTAACCCTATAACTCATATATCATTGGGGTCAATACAGACCCCCATAAGCACTTAATTTACCCTGTCACTCATGAGGGTCAATACAGACCCCCATAAGCACTTAATTAACCATATAACTCATTGGTCAATACAGACCCCCATAAGCACATAATTAACCCTGTCACTCATGGGGGGTCAATACAGACCCCCATAAGCCCTTAATTAACTCCGTCACTCACGGGGGTCAATACAGACCCACATAAGCCTCTATTTAACCCCATCAGTACCATAAGGGTATATTATGACCCTAATGGGGCTGTTAAAACTTTAAAATTAAGTGACATGACGGTCCTCAAGGACCATCATGACACTAACTACAAACACTACATTATAACCTCCAATAAACCATTAAATCTATACTAACCCCCCTCTACACTAATCTATTAACACTTACACTACCTACCTACACTACCTACCTACCCCCTAATAAACTACAGAAAAAAAAAATTACACACCTGAAAAGGAAAGACCTACACAGTACAATACATGCATACAATACAATATAATACATTACAATACATACAATGCATTACATACAATACATTACATACAATACATTGCATACTATACAATACATACAATACATTACAATACATACTATACAAATAAAATACAATACCCCCTATCTATCTAACATACAATCTATTTAATTTACAATAAATCCTAACTATCTAAAATACATCCCCCTATCTATCTGATATACAATAAATCCTAACTACGTACAGAAACCCTAATTCTAAGCTAGGGGTAAAACAAAAAAATAATTAGTGCAACACATTAACATAAAATAAATAAACATTATAAACATTATAAATATTCTACTAACCTTTCAAGCATGTCCCCGTCCTTCTTCTTTTCTTCTCCGGCGCGGCCCCTGTTAAAAAAAACACATTACATTAGTACAACATAGAGACAAAAAAATAAAATAATATATAAACATATAAATATACATTCAACTTACCTCCCCGCGATGTCTCTGGCCTCCTCCTCTTCAGCCCCGGCTGGGCCCTGGAACAATCCACGCTCTAAAAAATAAAAATTAAAAATACTAACGGAGGTCTGCACTTGCAGACCTCCCCACCGCTAATAAGCCTCCTAGAGCCTTTTCCGGAAGGAAATTGGCAATGACGGCTTCTGATTGGCTGAAAAAGCTGTCTATCAGATTTCAGCCAATCAGAAGGCTTTAATGTGTGAGCAAATCAGGATGGGATACACCAACAAATCCCACCCTGATTGGCTAACACACCTGTCAATCTTTATTTAAACCTTCAGCCAATCACAACGGGATACACCCCCACGGAGTGATTGGCTGAGGACATCTGCGCCTTCTCATTGGCTGTAATCAGTATTATAGCCAATGTGAAGGCGCAGATGTCCTCAGCCAATCAATTCGTGGGGGTGTATCCCATTGTGAATGGCTAAAGGCATCTGCGCCTTGTGATTGGTTTACATAAACATTGACAGGTACGTTAGCCAGAGTGGGATTTTGGGGTGTATCCCATCCTGATTGGCTCACACATTGATGCCTTCTGATTGGATGAAATTTGCTCTACAGCATTTTCAGCCAATCAGAAGCCGCCATTGCCAATTTCCTTCCAGAAAAGGCTCTAGGAGGCTCATTAGCGTCGGGGAGGTCTGCAAGTGCAGACCTCAGTTTTAGTTTTTAGGTTTTTTTTAGAGTGCAGATTGTTCCAGGGCCCAGACGGGGCTGAAGAGGGGGAGGCCGGGGACGTCGCGGCGAGGTAAGTTGAATGTATATTTATATGTTTATATTTTTATTTTATTTTATTTTGTGTCTCTATGTTGTACTAATGCAATGATTTTTTTTAACAGGAGCTGCACCGGTGAAGAAAAGAAGAATGACGGGACATGCCGGAAAGGTGAGTAGAATATGTATAATGTTTATTTATTTTATGTTAATGTGTTGCACTAATTTTGTTTTGTTTTACCCCTAGGTTGGTGATCTGAAGGGACATCTACAAAGGTAAGTGGTCTTAATTATTTTATTTTAGCTTAGAATTAGGTTTTCTTTATGTAGTTAGGAATTATTGTATATTAGATAAATAGGGGGATGCATTTTAGATAGTTAGGATTTATTGCATATTAAATAGATTGTATGTTAGATAGATAGGGGGTGTTGTATTTTTTTGTATTGTATGTATTGTAATGTATTGTATGTATTGTATTGTAATGTAATGTATATATTGTAATGTATTGTATTGTATTGTATGTATGTATGTATTGTGTATGTCTTTTCTTTTCAGGTGTGTAATTTTTTTTTGTGGAGGGGGTTGTAATGTATTTTTGTTATTTTTTTATTTTTTTGGGACTTAGGTTTTTTTATTTTCTGTAATGTAGATTGTTTTATTTTTGGTGACTTAGGTTTTTTATTTTCTGTAAGGTAGTTTTTTGTGTGACTATTTTCTGTAATTAGAGTGGTGGGGGGGGTTTATTAGGGGGTAGGTAGGTAGTTAGGTAGGTTGTGTAAGTGTTAATAGATTAGTGTAGAGGGGAGTTAGTTTAGATTAAATGGATTATTGGGGGTGTAGTGTTTGTAGTTAGTGTCATGATGGTCCTTGAGAACCGTCATGGCACTTATGTGGTTAATATTAGGGTTTTAACAGCCCCATAAGGGTCATAATATACCCTTATGGGACTGATGGGGTTAAATAGAGGCTTATGGGGATCTGTATTGACCCCCATGAGTTATAGGGTGAAGTGCTTTTGGGTGTCTGTACTGACCCTCATGAGTGACAGGGTTAATTAAGTGCTTATGGGGGTCTGTATTGACCCCCTAATGTTATAGGGTTAATTAAGTGATTATGAGTGTCTGTATTGACTCCCATGAGTTATAGGGTTAATTAAGTGCTTATGGGGGTCTGTATTAACCCTCATTAGTGACATGGTTAGTTAAGTGCTTATGGGGGTCTGTATTGACCCCCATGAGTTATAGGGTTAAGTGCTTTTGGGTGTCTGTATTGACCCTCATGAATGACAGGGTTAATTAAGTGCTTATGGGAGTCTGTATTGACCCTCAAGAGTGACAGGGTTAATTAAGTGCTTATGGGGGTCTTTATTGATCCCCATGAGTTATGGGGTTAAGTGCTTATGGGGGTCTGTATTGACCCCCATGAGTTATAGGGTTAATTAAGTGCTAATGGGGGTCTGTATTGACCCCCATGAGTTATGGGGTTAATTAAGTGCTTATGGGGATCTGTTTTGACCCCCATGAGTTATAGGGTTAATTAAGTGCTTATGGGGGTCTGTATTGACCCCCATGAGTTATAGGGTTAAGTGCTTATGGGGGTATGTATTGACCCTCATAGGTGACAGGGTTAATTAATTGCTTATTGGGGTCTGTATTGACCCCTAAATGTTATAGGGTTAATTAAGTGATTATGAGTGTCTGTATTGACTTCCATGAGTTAAAGGGTTAATTAAGTGCTTATGGGGGTCTGTATTGACCCTCATTAGTGACATGGTTAATTAAGTGCTTATGGGGGTCTGTATTGACCCCCATGAGTTATAGGGTTAATTAAGTGCTTATGGGGTTCTGTATTGATCCCCATGAGTTATAGGGTTAAGTGCTTATGGGGGTCTGTATTGACCCTCATTAGTAACAGGGTTAATTAAGTGCTTATGGGAGTCTGTATTGACCCCCATGAGTTATAGGGTTAATTAAGTGCTTATGGGGGTCTGTATTGACCCTCATTGGTTAATTAAGTGCTTATGGGAGTCTGTATTGACCCCCATGAGTTATAGGGTTAATTAAGTGCTTATGGGGGTCTGTATTGATCCCCATGAGTTATAGGGTTAAGTGCTTATGGGGGTCTGTATTGACCCTCATTAGTAACAGGGTTAATTAAGTGCTTATGGGGGTCTGTATTGACCCCCATGAGTTATGGGGTTAATTTTAGTTGCCTGGGGTTAATATTTTTTAGTGCAAAACCTTTCAGGACCTTTATGGTCCTTTAAGGACTCGCGAGGTGGGAAATGTAAACATTTTAATTCAGCGGGGTCTCGATCGGGGCCGATCGGGGACCCCAGCTGCAAGGGGTTAATGTGGGGGGGCTGCGGGGGTCCCTATGGACCCCTGCAGCAAAGGTTTAATGTGGGGACACTTTGGGGGTCCCGATGGGAACCCCCAGCATAGAGGGGGGTTCATTTTAGGTGCCGCTGCCGGTATTGTTAATAGTGTGCTGTGGGTCCTTTTAGGAGCCGCGATGGGGAATTTAAAAGTTTTAAATTCAGGAGGTGCCTGATCTATGCAGATTGGGGACCCCCGCTACAAGGGTTTAATGCGGGGACACTTCAGGGGTCCCGATGGGGACCCCCAGCATAGAGGGGCGTTAATTTTAGGTACCGATGCCGGATTGTTAATAGTGTGCTGCGGGCCCTTTAAGGGGCCTCGGCGGAGAATTTCAAACTTTTAAAATGCAGCGGGGGCCTGATCTATTCAGATTGGGGACCCCGCTGCAAGGGTTTAATGTGGGGAGAAATGCAGAGGTCCCGATAGGGCCCCCCGCAGCATGGGGATGTGTATAGGGAGCAGGGGGGGAGCCTCACACCGCTCCTCCGAGGCAGCACGTAGAGGCTTTAGGATCCCTTGCTGGCACTTTTTGTGCCTGTAGGGATTCTTCCGAGGTGCAAGATTCACCTCATAGATTTAAGGCTGCGTGTGACTCCATTGCTCTCTCGGAGCCGAGACCTGCGAGGGATTCGGTCCTGGCAAACAGCAAAAAACTGCCTGCTACGAGGACCAAGAGAACTACGAGGCATAACACACACACGCACCACAGAAAAAACAACAACTGCGTCTCGCAAAAAAATACGGGACGCTCTACGACCCATTTTGAACACGCAAAAAACGGCCGAAAACGGCGCGCATGAAAACATCAGAAACACAATAAATAAACACAACAAACACATAAAAAGCTTACTTACAGCAAGGGGAGGCATCCAGCACCTCGAAAAGTGAATTTGCATGTCCATTTAAGTCCAAAAAAACTAATTTAAACTGACGAAAATCATCTAAGCGAGAGAAAAAATGGCCGCCGAACAAAACGAAAATGAGGCTACAGACGCAACAAAACTACAGTGACTAGCGAAACTTAAGCAACGCTACAGTCAACTTTACGAGGTATGTAACACATACTATGCGGCACTTACCACACTGAAATTAACCACCATTTTGAAAACGACTACGCATAAAATGGCAATTTGTAAAGCTGAAACGCAAATAGCGCATGCATATTGCGTTCTAATGGTCTGAGGCACCTCAAAGTTAATAAATACTGCATACTTTCCAGAAAATTCTACATTTCTACTCAGATGATGAAAGGAGTGACTGGATAGTTAACTGCTGCTGCTACTTGAGAAGATAATTATTTCCTAATTTTCGACTTTACACTATACAAATTACAACTGAGAGGTAAGCTATAATATATCACAAAGACAGCAAAGAAAAAAAAACGACTTTAACTATGAAAATGTGATTCATGTATAGTGACATGTGACACCCACATTTATGTGTATATGCCCTAGAACAAACTAATGTTAACCGAAACCAATTAAACAAGTGGATTTAAATGACATTAATTTTCTGCAACTCATAGCAAAAAATAATATGACACCAATACATATGGAACCTAAACTGAATCTTTGCTCTTTTTTTCACTAGTCAAACAGACTCTGAATCAACAGCGTCACTCACGTATTTGCACCGTGGACTGTGAAAGAGAATTACTTTTAAAGAACACAAACAAAGAAGAAGAGGTAAGATAGAAAAATACATTACATGTTAAAATAGACCATGCTTTGCCAAATCAAAAAGAAGAAATATACAATTAACGACTTAACTTTCTTTTTTAAACAGACACTACAAGAAGACTGGCGGATTAAGATTGGCAGGAGGGGACCCTCTGTCATTCGGACAAGAACAACACTTCAATCAAGGTATAGTATAACAAGTAGAAAAAAAAAAAGGACATATATATGTTTAATGGCCACCAATATAAAAATTAAAAGTACAAAAAATAAAAAGAATAAAAATGTAATAAAGACTAAAACAACACAGTTCAACAAACTTCACAAACACCTATACAAATTACAATGAAAGACAGCTTCAAAGAAAAAAAAAAAAGAGGTGCTTACAAAACAGGATAGCCTCTAAAACATTAGCAACATACATAAAACAAAAGTATTCTTCCTCTTTACTGTAAAATAAACTCCAACCATACCCCACAAGCCAAATGCAGCAACCAAAAAGTGGTGAACACAAAACAGGATAAAACAAAAAAGCCCAACATGATATAGAAAAGGCAATTAACATTAATTTGTACTGTCCAACATCATTTAATACTCATAAAGAAGACTAATTAAGCAAATAAAGTATGCAAAATATGGTGGACACAAAATAGGATTGTACCAAAAATCACACAAACATAGAAAAGTAAAATAATATTCTTCTTTACTGTTTAAGAACCTATAAGTCTTACAAAGAAGCATACCAAAAGTGGTGGACACAAAACAGGATACTGCTAAAAACATTGTGAGCATATCCAAAATACAAGACTAACTAAGGAAATAAAGTATGCAAAATATGGTGGACACAAAACTGGATTGCAGCAAAAATCACAGAGACAGATAAAAAAGTTAATTAATATTCTTCTTTACGGTTTAAGAATCTAGAAGCCTTACAAAGAAGCCTAAATAAGTAGACTAAAAGTGGTGGACACAAAAGAGGATAATGCTAAAAACATTGTGATCATATCCAAAATACAAGACTAATTAAGCAAATAAAGTATGCAAAATATGGTGGACACAAAACATGATTGTACAAAAAATCACAGAAACAGATAAAAAAGTGAATTCATATTCTTCTTTATTGTTTAAGAACCTATAAGCATTACAAAGAAGCCTAAATAAGTATACCAAAAGTGGTGGACACAAAACAGGATAATGCAAAAAACATTGTGATCAGATCCAAAATAGTAAAAACATCAATAATTACAGGGGGGGAAAAGGATAACTATAATATACAAATACAATTAAAGTATTTTAAAAGGTTGCACAAAAAAACAGCATAGCAGTAAAATTCACCATAACAGATACAATAGACCAAAACAATAAAATTTGCTATTCAGTGTCACAATCTGCTTCTTCAAGGGGGCTTGATATGAACCTAGTTCAAACCTACCCCAGCAGATTCATGTAGTTCCTGTTCTCTGCGGCACAAAAGACGGCTTCTGAAGAGGTCAAGGCCCAAAAGGTACAGGCAGAGAATACTGGATCCAGGTTACTTAGTGGCCCATGGCAAGACCACTCCCCAAGTCAGGATACACCACACAGAAATAGTCTCACACCTTGTTTATGTGAAAACTATCTCTCAACCTTTATTGAATGATCAAAACAACATATTTATACTCTCCAATACCACACCCTTGTGTACATTTGTGTATGTGTGATGTCAGACCATCTGGCTTGCCACCATATGCTATCAAAGCTCTTGAGATACAATTCACCAGATATCTAGTGAACAAACCTTTATGCTAAACTCAAGTGTTTGCTTAGGATTACTTGAAGTACTTGCATCTGCAAGGTCTGTATGTGTGAGTGTGCAATGATCTGCAGCTAACTTCTATGCAGAGCATTTCTACCAATTCCACATATGTTTTATATAACCTTTTCCCTCATAATATATTATAACCAGGATACATAATAACCATATACAGGCAACATATAACCACACAATAAAACATAATCCCAATGTAACAATGTCATGCTTCCTTGGACATAGTCATAAATTGCTGACAATGTGAGTCCTTAAACAATTAAATCAAACTTCCAGAAATAAAAGAATTTCCAATCTATTTACAAAACATTATGACTGAACCTACTTTTCCAAACTACAAAAATGTTAAGACAAACATAAGATCCTACAATAGTGCCATATCCTTTGCATCTATGGGGGCAACATTAGCTGCTAATGTACCAGGAAATGGTCCTTACTGTTTTAAAGTCCAAGGCCAAATTTACCATCGTACTTCCCATTTACATCCAGAGGAAGGAGAGCAAAGAAACTATATGTCCTAAATACAATGGAAGCTGTTGACCAACATATGCAGTTAGAAGAAAATAAAAAATGCTCACCCAGTGTTTTTTTTAGAGCTAGATAACATTATGGCCAATAACCCCTACACTAAAGCTTATAAAAGATTGGCAGAAGTAGAAAATGAACAACAACTTCATGCACAAAGACATCAATTACCAGTCCCAAAGGTCAATATGGTGCTTAAAAGAGACAGACATACTGATAAACGTCGTTATAACTTGCCAACATCAAATGAGGTTTCAAAATGATGAAGGAGAACCACCATTTCAAAGATACATTAGAATGTATCCCAGAAATGAGGAGCAACCATTCATTAATATGAGTATCTTAAGTCCAAATTTAGATCCAATGACATATCCCATTTTCTTCCCACATGGAGAAGCAGGTTGGCAACCAAAATTAACACTTCACAGTTACCCAAATGCTAAAGCCAGAATCCGAAATAATGTTTCTATGCTTAAATTTAAAGTAGCTCAAATTGTCGAAATACATTTAATCTAATATTATGTGGTGGAAAACTAACACAACAATGTATTATTGATTCCTATTTCCAATTTGAGGCCAATAATTTAAACTTTATAAAATATCAAGTTAAACTACGTGTAGAACAATATTCTGGACTAATGGACTATGTTGCTGACGTGGCTACAAGCAGAGACATGACAGCTGGCAAAGCCATAATTTTACCATCTTCCTTTCAAGGATCTCCTTGAAATATGAGAGAAAGATACAATGATGCTTTGGCTATTGTCATCAAATTTGGCAAACCCAATTTATTTCTTACATTTACATGTAATCCCCAATGGCCAGAAATTACACAACATTTACTTTTTAGCCAAAGTCCTTCCGATAGACCAGATTTAGTAGCCAGAGTTTTTAAGATTAAATTAAATGAATTAATACGGGACATCACTATAAGTCACTTATTTGGCATATGTCTTGCTTATGTATATACCATTGAATTTAAAAAAAGAGGCCTGTCACATGCACATCTTCTCATAATACTTCAAGAAAAAGATAAATTAGATACTTCTGACAAAATGGATGCAGTCATTGTTGCTGAACTACCAGAACCAGAACTATATGGTAGAATATATGAGATTGTTACTCGTCACATGATTCATGGACTCTGTGGTGAGCTTAATCCACAATCACCATGTAAGGAAACTGCATGGTTTGAATTAAATTCCACAGATTCAGAAGCAACACAATTCTTATATATTGAAATTCCATATCACTATGTTTTTTTGAAAGGATTATGGAGACCTAGAAAAAGCAAAAGGAAATAAAATAATCCCAAGAATTTACACAGTCAGTCCAAGAGATCTTGAAAGTTTTTGCTTACGAATATTACTTTTAAATGTTCCGGGAGCACAACGTTTTGAACACTTAAGAACTGTTAATGACATAGGGCCTCATTCTATTATCGGCCGCAGCCGTTGCGGGGCCGCAAGGACCGGCCGCAAGCTATTCGGCTATTCTATTCCCTTACGGCCGGGGATTCCGGCAGGCTTGCGGCCGGTGCCTTGCTATCTCTTGCGGCCGCTCGCGCCGGAGGAAAGCCTTTGATCTTAAACGGCCGCAAGAGATTTGCAATTCAATTGCTCCGGGAAACCTCTCTGCAAGGCTAAAAGCGAGCCGCAGCTTACTTGCAGGAAAGAGGTCTCGCTAGCACCAATTAAGCACATAAAATAGCTCAAATAAAGCCATCCTGCACTTTGAGAAGACTATAAAGGGATTTTAGGTGTTAGAAAAAATAGCACATAATTATCCTGTACTCAAATCCGTAAAATATTTTATTTTTAATATCCGTAAAATATCCATGTAAAAAGTCCAGAGTGCTTGGAGCACTTCAGACACACCCACGCCGCAGCCGGCAAATAAACAGTTAATTTGAACTCGGGTTTGGGCAGATGTGCAAGCTTGAGAGTGGGTTCCTTTTAATCCTCATGTCCCCCAATATGATCCCTAGCATTTACAGAGCTGTACAGTGCAGGCTTGAATTTATTTTTCAGTTTTTATATTTCACAGTTTACGGCCGGTTCCAAGATATGCGGCCGGCCGTAAAAGGAGATCCTTGCGGGGCCGTATAATAGAATCGCGAGTTAACTGAACCCTCGCAAGGAATCGCAGCCTTACGGCCGATTTACGGCCGATAATAGAATGAGGGCCATAGTATATGTTTCCTTCCATTTAGCTGCAAGACATAGAAACTTACTAGCTGATGATACAGAATGGGTAAGATGTTTAGAAAAAGCAGCACTATGTCAAATGCAACGGCAGATGAGAGGACAATTTTCATTTATTTGTATCTTCTCAAATGCTCCAAATGCATTAGCTTTGCGGGACACATTTAAAAGTAATATGGCTGAAGACTTTATGCAACCATACAATGAACCTATTGCACACTTAAAAGCGTTAATGGAAATCCAAGAAGTATTTTTAACTCATGGGTTAAGTTGTGCAAGTTTAAATTTGCCTGATCCAGGTCTTATAGATGACATAAACTTTGAAGACTATGACATTCAACTACAAGTACAAAGAACAGAAGAAAGACTTGCAACTTTAAATACGTTACAATTGCAAGCATTTAATGCCATTAAAAATGCAATAGATGATGACATGGTCACAGAGCGTTATTTCTATCTTAATGGACCTGACGGATCAGGAAAAACTAATCTATATAATTTATTAATGAGTTCTGTACGAGCACAAGGTCAAGTAGCACTGCCGTTTGCCACTACTGGAATTGCTGCACTTTTGTTAGAAGGTGGAATAACTGTACATAGCGGCTTTAAACTGCTAGTGCCTATTTTAGAAACTTCTGTGTCAGATATTCGCATGACATCATTACAAGCAAAAAAATTAAAAAAAAGTAAATTAATTATAATAGATGAGGCCACAATGATGTCATGCTATGCCCTCCAATGTATTGACCGTTTGCTTCGTGAAGTCATGGATAATACTTTTCCATTTGGTGGAAAGGTAATGTTGTTAGGTGGCGATTTTAGACAAACATTACCTGTCGTTGTACATGGAAATCCAACTGACATTATCGAAACCTGTATAAAGTCAAGCACACTATGGAAACATTTTAGCCATCTTCAACTGCAACAAAACATGAGATCAGAAGGCCAAACTGATTTCAATGATTGGCTTATTAAAATTGGAGAAGGCAGAATAGAAAAAATACCAAATTTACCTGACGACACTGTGCAGATCAGACCTCATATGATTTGTCACCAAGATATTATATCGGCTATATTTGAAGGTAGCATAAATAACCAGGAATATTCAGAGCTTGCCAACCAAGTCATACTAACGTGTAAAAATAAGGATGCATTAATCCTCAATAATGAAATCTTTAAAAAAATGTATGCGCCACAAAGAAATTATCACAGTGCTGATTCTGTACTTGCTGATGACAATGAAAGTCAGGGAAACTTTTCCACTGAATTCATAAACTCACTAACTCCTTCTGGAATGCCACCACATATTTTGCAGCTAAAGAAAGGCGCAATTGTCATGTTACTGTGAAATATGAACCCCAAAAAAGGCCTATGCAATGGGAGAAGATTAATTGTTCAACAATTAAAGGACCATTTCATAGATGCTGAAATTTTAACTGGTAAGCATAAAGGAGAGAGAGTTTTCATACCAAGAATAGATTTAGCCCCAAAAGAAAGTAGTCTCCCTTTTATACTTCAAAGAAGACAATTTCCCATCATTATGGCATTTGCCATGACCATTAATAAATCACAAGGACAAACGTTCAAATCTGTGAGTATTTTCTTAGAACAACCAGTATTTGCACATGGCCAATTGTACGTTGCGTTATCACGGTGCAAAAATCCACAGGCTATTAAAGTTTACATTGAATAGAATGAAAGTCAAGGTGATTTATTAGAAGATGGACTTATTTTTACTAAAAACATTGTCTACTATGAAGTACTTTAACTTTTCATTAAATAAACAAAAGCCATGCAAAACAAATTTAAAAGCAAATGCAAAAATGTAAAAAAAACCACAATATAACCACCACATTTTTAAAACAAATACACATAAATGTCCATTCCCATCAAAAGGTCATTATTACGCAACAAAAATTACATTTACAAAAACAATATTTTCCTGTTAACCTACATTAAATTGTCAAACACATACAGAACAGTGCTTACACAGCGTGAAACAAGTTTAAGTTATTGCGTTCTCTTTTTAGAGAACCACTTTTCCCGAGACCAAACTATATGTGCGATTTAAAACAATTACTATAGCAACAAACAATGGTCAAACATTCAAAAATTCAAACCAATAAACAATTCAGTCATAATTAATGGAAATACTGTTTATGGATGATTAGCCTCAAAAAACACTTGCCTTGCATTATTTTCACAAATTATGTTAAAATGTTAATTAACTATGTTACTGTTTCTAATGTTACAAGTTTGAATTTTTTTTTCCAAGTTTCTTACTTACACAGATAAGAAAGTTCAAGTTTCAAAAAATATACTTTCAAGTTCTTTACTTACATTTATTACAAAGTTCATGTTAAGAGCTCAACCACGTTTAAAGTCACAGCAATAAACAAAGGTCAACCATTGAAAAATACAAATCAATAAACAATTCAGTCATAATTAATGGAAGTATACTGTTTATGGATGATTAGCCTCACAAAACACTTGCCTTGCAGTATTTTTACAAATTATGTTAAAATGTTAATTAACTATGTTACTGTTTCTAATGTTACAAGTTTGAAAAAAATATTTGCAAGTTCCTTACTTAGACAGATAAGAAAGTTCAAGTTTCAAAAAATATACTTTTAAGTTGCTTACTTAGACATATTACAAAGTTCATATTAAGAGCTCAACCACATTTTAAGTCACAATGTAAATGTTGTCTTTTATGTTAAACATTAATCCACCGAGTAATCTGATCGCCAGTTAATGGGGTCAGAAAGCAATTCATTTTTTTCCCTCTCTGATACAATTGGCTACGTTTCAAGGAGGGTTTTTACTGTTTGCCTTCCTCTGGATTCAATGTATATTTAAGTTAACAATTCTTGAGATAGAACTTGCATATTAAAAAACCATTACCTCAAGTTTACAATACTGATTAATTTAAAGTTCAACTGTTCTTACGTTCAAATGTTAATACTTTTAATACAAAATGCTTTAACAGTTACTGTTGACCAAAATAACATTTTACAAAAATAAACATGTTTAATATCACAATAGTACTTATTTCATCATAACTAAAATCTTACACGTGTCAAATACGTAAATTAATAACTAAACAACTTTCCAAACATACACATCTCATTGCCGTCATTTTTTGACGGGCAAGTAGCTAGTATATATATAAAAGTTAAGTTAAGACTCTTTATCTCACAGGAGAAGTATGTGTGTAGTATAATATGTATATTAATAATAAAGAAGAAAGAAGAAACACAATCTAAAGTCTACTACTAATATATAATATGTGTGTTCCCTTTAGGGTAATTATGCTGAGAGTCCCCATTTCTCTCAACAACAGGTAGAATAACCCATCTAGGTCTTGGAGCATGTTTCAATTGACATTACCAGGGGGGCAATCTTCAATGTTTTAAGGAGGGCTAAGCCCTCTCCAGGTGAAGTAATCCAAAAGATCTGTTCTTTGTAGAAAACTCTGATTTTGGTAGGGAATCCCCACCTATAAGCGATGGAATTATCTCTCAACGATTTGGTGACATTTTGAAACTCACTTCTTTTGTATCTTGTTTCTGCAGAAATATCTGAAAATAACTAAAGGCTATTACAGTGGATATAAAACGTCTACACACCCCTGTTAAAATGCCAGGTTTCTGTGCTATAAAAAAATGAGACAAAGATAAATCATTTCAGAACTTTTTCCACCTTTAATGTGACCTATAAACTGTACAACTCAATTGAAAAACAAACTGAAATCTTTTAGGTGGAGGGGAAAAAAAAGAAAAATAATGTGGTTGCATAAGTCTGCACACCCTCTTATAACTGGGGATGTAGCTGTGTTCAGAATTAAGTAATCACATTCCAAATCGTGTTAAATAGGAGTCAGCATACACCTGCCATCATTTAAAGTGCCTCTGATTAATCCCAAATAAAGTTCAGCTGCTCTAGTTGGTTTTTCCTGAAATCTTCTTAGTCACATCCCACAGCAAAAGCCATGGTCCACAGAGAGCTTCCAAAGCTTCAGAGAGATCTCATTGTTAAAAGCTATCAGTCAGGAGAAGGGTACAAAATAATTTCCAAGGCATTAGATGTACCATGGAACACAATGAAGACAGTCATCATCAAGTGGAGAAAATATGGCACAACAGTGACATTACCAAGAACTGGAGCTCCCTCCAAAATTGATGAAAAGACGAGAAGAAAAAAAAGCAAAGCGTGACGACGATTCGTAGTTTGACAACTATTATATGTGATAGCAAATTCCCTTTAAAGATTTTTTACAAGAATTTTCTCTTCTCAAAACAAAATCAACACTGGTGGATTGTAAGTTATGAGAAATCTAATTATTACAGACACATTCTATAAGTGAAACAAAATGAACCAATGGCATAGCCAGGTAGCCAGGGTAAATCTGGGTGTCATATGTAAGTATGTAACTTATGGAGAGAAACATAAACATTTATTGGTGTTTCAGTAAGCTGAAGTGAGATTAATTGTGCATGGAAGGTAGTGTGAGTAGAACTGTAGATAACTTGGATGTAAAAAGAAAAGTTTGCAAGGAGAGTTGTTGAGAGTTAATTAGTTACTATGTCTGTGGGTGCAGCAGTTGTGAGAAATGTTGTTGATAGTGCAGATACCTGTACTATAAAAGAACAAGAAGAACAATAATTGTAGGTGGGTGTCAATATGGTAGGTGGAGAGGAATGACAGATCAGATGCACCCATGTGATGCTTTTTTGTGTGTATGATCCAATTTAAACTTGCAAAATTGGAGGTAAAAAAAGAGTGTGTTTAAATAAAGCACAGAAGTAAGAATAATAGGAAGGGGGTGGGGTCTTTAGGAGAAAGAAATTGAGGAGACATAAAGAAAAATTTAATTTTAAAGATTTAGAACATTGCAGCAGTATGGATGATCACCTGTGCAGCTAATTAGGACAGGAACGGGCCCCTCCCACATTTGTGGGACAGTGTTTTTCCCTAACTCATTAAATGTTAAATGCTACTATGAAAATTAAAATTAGTGTATTTAAGTTTTAATTTATGTGTCCTTAGATTATCATGGCAGCATTAACCCATACCTTAATAATCAAGCAAAATAATGCAGAGTGGTTCCTCTTAGTACAATATGTCCTAAGAAAAGGAGCTTCTGTGCTACATTTAGGGAGATTTTCTTTGGATTCATTATTGATCCATGATATTTTAATTTGAAATCTGCTATTTGATAGATAAAACACTTTGCAATATACTCTGTGATAGTGGTTTTCTTAAATGGTAGAAGTTTAACCGAAGGTACTATGGTATTTTCTTTGTGAAGACTGACAAATCCTTTAGGAGGATGATATAATGTATATTATGGACTCTATAATGGACTTCTGAATTATCAAATATGTTTGTTTATATATTTGATATTGATAATTTATTTATTTCAATGAGCAGATTTGAATGAATCCCTCTGAGAATGGATTTTTGATCTACTTTCCATTTTCTATTGTTTTTGTAATAATTGTTTTAGCTTTTATTTATTTTTTTAACTTCTGGAAAACTTGAACTACATAATTTATCCTTATCTGGAACTACATTGTGGTTTATTCCCCCCTTAGATATCTACAAAATGGACATCTCTTATTAGATTACACTTCCATGGGTCATAATTGAAATCAGCTCTTTTTTTTCAGTCATCCTACCTTGAAATTATTTTCATTATATGATGAAAATTGTCTTCTGGATTTATATAATATTTGCTCATCATCTTCCTGGGATACTCCTCTGTTTTAATATCATTATTAAATTGAAAAATTACATAACTCATATAGTAAGAATAATGCAGTTTTAGCTCCCTTTATTAGCATTCTGAAGGACCTCCTCAATAATCATTATCCATACTTCTAAAAAAGTAAGAACAGCTAGTTTACAAATACAGAAAGAATTTAGAAAGTGATTTAAATGTTAAGCTTATTACAACTCATGTGTAAATATAATATGAATTAGAGGAAGTTGAAGATTATAAAGATAGAAATATAAACATAATAAAATTTCGTCAAAACATTATTTGTTGTTAGTATATAATGATGGAAGTTACATAGGCATATTATAATTAATTCATTCATGAGAAGATTTTAATTTTTATCAGATTGTGTTTTGTAAATCTGAAAAAAATATTTGCCTATCACTATATTTTAAAGAGGAATTCATTTATTATTAGAATCTGAAAATTTTAAATTAACAAAAACAACATAAATGAATAATTATATATTAAGTAAATATCTAAAAAAGTAAATATTAAGCAATAAGTAAATATATAAAAATATATTTTTACTTAAAATTACATTTTAAATAAAGCAGTTTGGTTCAATACAATAGTGATTTTTTTTTATATTTTACGATTAACCTAGTAAAAGGGGATAAACAGTTTATTCTATTTCTTCTGAGTATTATATATTTTTTTCACTTTAATTTCACCAAATTTACCTGACGACACTGTGCAGATCAGACCTCATATGATTTGTCACCAAGATATTATATCGGCTATATTTGAAGGTAGCATAAATAACCAGGAATATTCAGAGCTTGCCAACCAAGTCATACTAACGTGTAAAAATAAGGATGCATTAATCCTCAATAATGAAATCTTTAAAAAAATGTATGCGCCACAAAGAAATTATCACAGTGCTGATTCTGTACTTGCTGATGACAATGAAAGTCAGGGAAACTTTTCCACTGAATTCATAAACTCACTAACTCCTTCTGGAATGCCACCACATATTTTGCAGCTAAAGAAAGGCGCAATTGTCATGTTACTGTGAAATATGAACCCCAAAAAAGGCCTATGCAATGGGAGAAGATTAATTGTTCAACAATTAAAGGACCATTTCATAGATGCTGAAATTTTAACTGGTAAGCATAAAGGAGAGAGAGTTTTCATACCAAGAATAGATTTAGCCCCAAAAGAAAGTAGTCTCCCTTTTATACTTCAAAGAAGACAGTTTCCCATCATTATGGCATTTGCCATGACCATTAATAAATCACAAGGACAAACGTTCAAATCTGTGAGTATTTTCTTAGAACAACCAGTATTTGCACATGGCCAATTGTACGTTGCGTTATCACGGTGCAAAAATCCACAGGCTATTAAAGTTTACATTGAATAGAATGAAAGTCAAGGTGATTTATTAGAAGATGGACTTATTTTTACTAAAAACATTGTCTACTATGAAGTACTTTAACTTTTCATTAAATAAACAAAAGCCATGCAAAACAAATTTAAAAGCAAATGCAAAAATATAAAAAAACCACAATATAACCACCACATTTTTAAAACAAATACACATAAATGTCCATTCCCATCAAAAGGTCATTATTACGCAACAAAAATTACATTTACAAAAACAATATTTTCCTGTTAACCTACATTAAATTGTCAAACACATACAGAACAGTGCTTACACAGCGTGAAACAAGTTTAAGTTCTTGCGTTCTCTTTTTAGAGAACCACTTTTCCCGAGACCAAACTATATGTGCGATTTAAAACAATTACTATAGCAACAAACAATGGTCAAACATTCAAAAATTCAAACCAATAAACAATTCAGTCATAATTAATGGAAATACTGTTTATGGATGATTAGCCTCAAAAAACACTTGCCTTGCATTATTTTCACAAATTATGTTAAAATGTTAATTAACTATGTTACTGTTTCTAATGTTACAAGTTTGAATTTTTTTTCCAAGTTTCTTACTTACACAGATAAGAAAGTTCAAGTTTCAAAAAATATACTTTCAAGTTCTTTACTTACATTTATTACAAAGTTCATGTTAAGAGCTCAACCACGTTTAAAGTCACAGCAATAAACAAAGGTCAACCATTGAAAAATACAAATCAATAAACAATTCAGTCATAATTAATGGAAGTATACTGTTTATGGATGATTAGCCTCACAAAACACTTGCCTTGCAGTATTTTTACAAATTATGTTAAAATGTTAATTAACTATGTTACTGTTTCTAATGTTACAAGTTTGAAAAAAATATTTGCAAGTTCCTTACTTAGACAGATAAGAAAGTTCAAGTTTCAAAAAATATACTTTTAAGTTGCTTACTTAGACATATTACAAAGTTCATATTAAGAGCTCAACCACATTTTAAGTCACAATGTAAATGTTGTCTTTTATGTTAAACATTAATCCACCGAGTAATCTGATCGCCAGTTAATGGGGTCAGGAAGCAATTCATTTTTTTCCCTCTCTGATACAATTGGCTACGTTTCAAGGAGGGTTTTTTACTGTTTGCCTTCCTCTGGATTCAATGTATATTTAAGTTAACAATTCTTGAGATAGAACTTGCATATTAAAAAACCATTACCTCAAGTTTACAATACTGATTAATTTAAAGTTCAACTGTTCTTACGTTCAAATGTTAATACTTTTAATACAAAATGCTTTAACAGTTACTGTTGACCAAAATAACATTTTACAAAAATAAACATGTTTAATATCACAATAGTACTTATTTCATCATAACTAAAATCTTACACGTGTCAAATACGTAAATTAATAACTAAACAACTTTCCAAACATACACATCTCATTGCCGTCATTTTTTGACGGGCAAGTAGCTAGTATATATATAAAAGTTAAGTTAAGACTCTTTATCTCACAGGAGAAGTATGTGTGTAGTATAATATGTATATTAATAATAAAGAAGAAAGAAGAAACACAATCTAAAGTCTACTACTAATATATAATATGTGTGTTCCCTTTAGGGTAATTATGCTGAGAGTCCCCATTTCTCTCAACAACAGGTAGAATTACCCATCTAGGTCTTGGAGCATGTTTCAATTGACATTACCAGGGGGGCAATCTTCAATGTTTTAAGGAGGGCTAAGCCCTCTCCAGGTGAAGTAATCCAAAAGATCTGTTCTTTGTAGAAAACTCTGATTTTGGTAGGGAATCCCCACCTATAAGCGATGGAATTATCTCTCAACGATTTGGTGACGTTTTGAAACTCACTTCTTTTGGATCTTGTTTCTGCAGAAATATCTGAAAATAACTAAAGGCTATTACAGTGGATATAAAATGTCTACACACCCCTGTTAAAATGCCAGGTTTCTGTGCTATAAAAAAATGAGACAAAGATAAATCATTTCAGAACTTTTTCCACCTTTAATGTGACCTATAAACTGTACAACTCAATTGAAAAACAAACTGAAATCTTTTAGGTGGAGGGGAATAAAAAGAAAAATAATGTGGTTGCATAAGTCTGCACACCCTCTTATAACTGGGGATGTAGCTGTGTTCAGAATTAAGTAATCACATTCCAAATCGTGTTAAATAGGAGTCAGCATACACCTGCCATCATTTAAAGTGCCTCTGATTAATCCCAAATAAAGTTCAGCTGCTCTAGTTGGTTTTTCCTGAAATCTTCTTAGTCACATCCCACAGCAAAAGCCATGGTCCACAGAGAGCTTCCAAAGCTTCAGAGAGATCTCATTGTTAAAAGCTATCAGTCAGGAGAAGGGTACAAAATAATTTCCAAGGCATTAGATGTACCATGGAACACAATGAAGACAGTCATCATCAAGTGGAGAAAATATGGCACAACAGTGACATTACCAAGAACTGGAGCTCCCTCCAAAATTGATGAAAAGACGAGAAGAAAAAAAAGCAAAGCGTGACGACGATTCGTAGTTTGACAACTATTATATGTGATAGCAAATTCCCTTTAAAGATTTTTTACAAGAATTTTCTCTTCTCAAAACAAAATCAACACTGGTGGATTGTAAGTTATGAGAAATCTAATTATTACAGACACATTCTATAAGTGAAACAAAATGAACCAATGGCATAGCCAGGTAGCCAGGGTAAATCTGGGTGTCATATGTAAGTATGTAACTTATGGAGAGAAACATAAACATTTATTGGTGTTTCAGTAAGCTGAAGTGAGATTAATTGTGCATGGAAGGTAGTGTGAGTAGAACTGTAGATAACTTGGATGTAAAAAGAAAAGTTTGCAAGGAGAGTTGTTGAGAGTTAATTAGTTACTATGTCTGTGGGTGCAGCAGTTGTGAGAAATGTTGTTGATAGTGCAGATACCTGTACTATAAAAGAACAAGAAGAACAATAATTGTAGGTGGGTGTCAATATGGTAGGTGGAGAGGAATGACAGATCAGATGCACCCATGTGATGCTTTTTTGTGTGTATGATCCAATTTAAACTTGCAAAATTGGAGGTAAAAAAAGAGTGTGTTTAAATAAAGCACAGAAGTAAGAATAATAGGAAGGGGGTGGGGTCTTTAGGAGAAAGAAATTGAGGAGACATAAAGAAAAATTTAATTTTAAAGATTTAGAACATTGCAGCAGTATGGATGATCACCTGTGCAGCTAATTAGGACAGGAACGGGCCCCTCCCACATTTGTGGGACAGTGTTTTTCCCTAACTCATTAAATGTTAAATGCTACTATGAAAATTAAAATTAGTGTATTTAAGTTTTAATTTATGTGTCCTTAGATTATCATGGCAGCATTAACCCATACCTTAATAATCAAGCAAAATAATGCAGAGTGGTTCCTCTTAGTACAATATGTCCTAAGAAAAGGAGCTTCTGTGCTACATTTAGGGAGATTTTCTTTGGATTCATTATTGATCCATGATATTTTAATTTGAAATCTGCTATTTGATAGATAAAACACTTTGCAATATACTCTGTGATAGTGGTTTTCTTAAATGGTAGAAGTTTAACCGAAGGTACTATGGTATTTTCTTTGTGAAGACTGACAAATCCTTTAGGAGGATGATATAATGTATATTATGGACTCTATAATGGACTTCTGAATTATCAAATATGTTTGTTTATATATTTGATATTGATAATTTATTTATTTCAATGAGCAGATTTGAATGAATCCCTCTGAGAATGGATTTTTGATCTACTTTCCATTTTCTATTGTTTTTGTAATAATTGTTTTAGCTTTTATTTATTTTTTTAACTTCTGGAAAACTTGAACTACATAATTTATCCTTATCTGGAACTACATTGTGGTTTATTCCCCCCTTAGATATCTACAAAATGGACATCTCTTATTAGATTACACTTCCATGGGTCATAATTGAAATCAGCTCTTTTTTTTCAGTCATCCTACCTTGAAATTATTTTCATTATATGATGAAAATTGTCTTCTGGATTTATATAATATTTGCTCATCATCTTCCTGGGATACTCCTCTGTTTTAATATCATTATTAAATTGAAAAATTACATAACTCATATAGTAAGAATAATGCAGTTTTAGCTCCCTTTATTAGCATTCTGAAGGACCTCCTCAATAATCATTATCCATACTTCTAAAAAAGTAAGAACAGCTAGTTTACAAATACAGAAAGAATTTAGAAAGTGATTTAAATGTTAAGCTTATTACAACTCATGTGTAAATATAATATGAATTAGAGGAAGTTGAAGATTATAAAGATAGAAATATAAACATAATAAAATTTCGTCAAAACATTATTTGTTGTTAGTATATAATGATGGAAGTTACATAGGCATATTATAATTAATTCATTCATGAGAAGATTTTAATTTTTATCAGATTGTGTTTTGTAAATCTGAAAAAAATATTTGCCTATCACTATATTTTAAAGAGGAATTCATTTATTATTAGAATCTGAAAATTTTAAATTAACAAAAACAACATAAATGAATAATTATATATTAAGTAAATATCTAAAAAAGTAAATATTAAGCAATAAGTAAATATATAAAAATATATTTTTACTTAAAATTACATTTTAAATAAAGCAGTTTGGTTCAATACAATAGTGATTTTTTTTTATATTTTACGATTAACCTAGTAAAAGGGGATAAACAGTTTATTCTATTTCTTCTGAGTATTATATATTTTTTTCACTTTAATTTCACCAAATTTACCTGACGACACTGTGCAGATCAGACCTCATATGATTTGTCACCAAGATATTATATCGGCTATATTTGAAGGTAGCATAAATAACCAGGAATATTCAGAGCTTGCCAACCAAGTCATACTAACGTGTAAAAATAAGGATGCATTAATCCTCAATAATGAAATCTTTAAAAAAATGTATGCGCCACAAAGAAATTATCACAGTGCTGATTCTGTACTTGCTGATGACAATGAAAGTCAGGGAAACTTTTCCACTGAATTCATAAACTCACTAACTCCTTCTGGAATGCCACCACATATTTTGCAGCTAAAGAAAGGCGCAATTGTCATGTTACTGTGAAATATGAACCCCAAAAAAGGCCTATGCAATGGGAGAAGATTAATTGTTCAACAATTAAAGGACCATTTCATAGATGCTGAAATTTTAACTGGTAAGCATAAAGGAGAGAGAGTTTTCATACCAAGAATAGATTTAGCCCCAAAAGAAAGTAGTCTCCCTTTTATACTTCAAAGAAGACAGTTTCCCATCATTATGGCATTTGCCATGACCATTAATAAATCACAAGGACAAACGTTCAAATCTGTGAGTATTTTCTTAGAACAACCAGTATTTGCACATGGCCAATTGTACGTTGCGTTATCACGGTGCAAAAATCCACAGGCTATTAAAGTTTACATTGAATAGAATGAAAGTCAAGGTGATTTATTAGAAGATGGACTTATTTTTACTAAAAACATTGTCTACTATGAAGTACTTTAACTTTTCATTAAATAAACAAAAGCCATGCAAAACAAATTTAAAAGCAAATGCAAAAATATAAAAAAACCACAATATAACCACCACATTTTTAAAACAAATACACATAAATGTCCATTCCCATCAAAAGGTCATTATTACGCAACAAAAATTACATTTACAAAAACAATATTTTCCTGTTAACCTACATTAAATTGTCAAACACATACAGAACAGTGCTTACACAGCGTGAAACAAGTTTAAGTTCTTGCGTTCTCTTTTTAGAGAACCACTTTTCCCGAGACCAAACTATATGTGCGATTTAAAACAATTACTATAGCAACAAACAATGGTCAAACATTCAAAAATTCAAACCAATAAACAATTCAGTCATAATTAATGGAAATACTGTTTATGGATGATTAGCCTCAAAAAACACTTGCCTTGCATTATTTTCACAAATTATGTTAAAATGTTAATTAACTATGTTACTGTTTCTAATGTTACAAGTTTGAATTTTTTTTCCAAGTTTCTTACTTACACAGATAAGAAAGTTCAAGTTTCAAAAAATATACTTTCAAGTTCTTTACTTACATTTATTACAAAGTTCATGTTAAGAGCTCAACCACGTTTAAAGTCACAGCAATAAACAAAGGTCAACCATTGAAAAATACAAATCAATAAACAATTCAGTCATAATTAATGGAAGTATACTGTTTATGGATGATTAGCCTCACAAAACACTTGCCTTGCAGTATTTTTACAAATTATGTTAAAATGTTAATTAACTATGTTACTGTTTCTAATGTTACAAGTTTGAAAAAAATATTTGCAAGTTCCTTACTTAGACAGATAAGAAAGTTCAAGTTTCAAAAAATATACTTTTAAGTTGCTTACTTAGACATATTACAAAGTTCATATTAAGAGCTCAACCACATTTTAAGTCACAATGTAAATGTTGTCTTTTATGTTAAACATTAATCCACCGAGTAATCTGATCGCCAGTTAATGGGGTCAGGAAGCAATTCATTTTTTTCCCTCTCTGATACAATTGGCTACGTTTCAAGGAGGGTTTTTACTGTTTGCCTTCCTCTGGATTCAATGTATATTTAAGTTAACAATTCTTGAGATAGAACTTGCATATTAAAAAACCATTACCTCAAGTTTACAATACTGATTAATTTAAAGTTCAACTGTTCTTACGTTCAAATGTTAATACTTTTAATACAAAATGCTTTAACAGTTACTGTTGACCAAAATAACATTTTACAAAAATAAACATGTTTAATATCACAATAGTACTTATTTCATCATAACTAAAATCTTACACGTGTCAAATACGTAAATTAATAACTAAACAACTTTCCAAACATACACATCTCATTGCCGTCATTTTTTGACGGGCAAGTAGCTAGTATATATATAAAAGTTAAGTTAAGACTCTTTATCTCACAGGAGAAGTATGTGTGTAGTATAATATGTATATTAATAATAAAGAAGAAAGAAGAAACACAATCTAAAGTCTACTACTAATATATAATATGTGTGTTCCCTTTAGGGTAATTATGCTGAGAGTCCCCATTTCTCTCAACAACAGGTAGAATTACCCATCTAGGTCTTGGAGCATGTTTCAATTGACATTACCAGGGGGGCAATCTTCAATGTTTTAAGGAGGGCTAAGCCCTCTCCAGGTGAAGTAATCCAAAAGATCTGTTCTTTGTAGAAAACTCTGATTTTGGTAGGGAATCCCCACCTATAAGCGATGGAATTATCTCTCAACGATTTGGTGACGTTTTGAAACTCACTTCTTTTGGATCTTGTTTCTGCAGAAATATCTGAAAATAACTAAAGGCTATTACAGTGGATATAAAATGTCTACACACCCCTGTTAAAATGCCAGGTTTCTGTGCTATAAAAAAATGAGACAAAGATAAATCATTTCAGAACTTTTTCCACCTTTAATGTGACCTATAAACTGTACAACTCAATTGAAAAACAAACTGAAATCTTTTAGGTGGAGGGGAATAAAAAGAAAAATAATGTGGTTGCATAAGTCTGCACACCCTCTTATAACTGGGGATGTAGCTGTGTTCAGAATTAAGTAATCACATTCCAAATCGTGTTAAATAGGAGTCAGCATACACCTGCCATCATTTAAAGTGCCTCTGATTAATCCCAAATAAAGTTCAGCTGCTCTAGTTGGTTTTTCCTGAAATCTTCTTAGTCACATCCCACAGCAAAAGCCATGGTCCACAGAGAGCTTCCAAAGCTTCAGAGAGATCTCATTGTTAAAAGCTATCAGTCAGGAGAAGGGTACAAAATAATTTCCAAGGCATTAGATGTACCATGGAACACAATGAAGACAGTCATCATCAAGTGGAGAAAATATGGCACAACAGTGACATTACCAAGAACTGGAGCTCCCTCCAAAATTGATGAAAAGACGAGAAGAAAAAAAAGCAAAGCGTGACGACGATTCGTAGTTTGACAACTATTATATGTGATAGCAAATTCCCTTTAAAGATTTTTTACAAGAATTTTCTCTTCTCAAAACAAAATCAACACTGGTGGATTGTAAGTTATGAGAAATCTAATTATTACAGACACATTCTATAAGTGAAACAAAATGAACCAATGGCATAGCCAGGTAGCCAGGGTAAATCTGGGTGTCATATGTAAGTATGTAACTTATGGAGAGAAACATAAACATTTATTGGTGTTTCAGTAAGCTGAAGTGAGATTAATTGTGCATGGAAGGTAGTGTGAGTAGAACTGTAGATAACTTGGATGTAAAAAGAAAAGTTTGCAAGGAGAGTTGTTGAGAGTTAATTAGTTACTATGTCTGTGGGTGCAGCAGTTGTGAGAAATGTTGTTGATAGTGCAGATACCTGTACTATAAAAGAACAAGAAGAACAATAATTGTAGGTGGGTGTCAATATGGTAGGTGGAGAGGAATGACAGATCAGATGCACCCATGTGATGCTTTTTTGTGTGTATGATCCAATTTAAACTTGCAAAATTGGAGGTAAAAAAAGAGTGTGTTTAAATAAAGCACAGAAGTAAGAATAATAGGAAGGGGGTGGGGTCTTTAGGAGGAAGAAATTGAGGAGACATAAAGAAAAATTTAATTTTAAAGATTTAGAACATTGCAGCAGTATGGATGATCACCTGTGCAGCTAATTAGGACAGGAACGGGCCCCTCCCACATTTGTGGGACAGTGTTTTTCCCTAACTCATTAAATGTTAAATGCTACTATGAAAATTAAAATTAGTGTATTTAAGTTTTAATTTATGTGTCCTTAGATTATCATGGCAGCATTAACCCATACCTTAATAATCAAGCAAAATAATGCAGAGTGGTTCCTCTTAGTACAATATGTCCTAAGAAAAGGAGCTTCTGTGCTACATTTAGGGAGATTTTCTTTGGATTCATTATTGATCCATGATATTTTAATTTGAAATCTGCTATTTGATAGATAAAACACTTTGCAATATACTCTGTGATAGTGGTTTTCTTAAATGGTAGAAGTTTAACCGAAGGTACTATGGTATTTTCTTTGTGAAGACTGACAAATCCTTTAGGAGGATGATATAATGTATATTATGGACTCTATAATGGACTTCTGAATTATCAAATATGTTTGTTTATATATTTGATATTGATAATTTATTTATTTCAATGAGCAGATTTGAATGAATCCCTCTGAGAATGGATTTTTGATCTACTTTCCATTTTCTATTGTTTTTGTAATAATTGTTTTAGCTTTTATTTATTTTTTTAACTTCTGGAAAACTTGAACTACATAATTTATCCTTATCTGGAACTACATTGTGATTTATTCCCCCCTTAGATATCTACAAAATGGACATCTCTTATTAGATTACACTTCCATGGGTCATAATTGAAATCAGCTCTTTTTTTACAGTCATCCTACCTTGAAATTATTTTCATTATATGATGAAAATTGTCTTCTGGATTTATATAATATTTGCTCATCATCTTCCTGGGATACTCCTCTGTTTTAATATCATTATTAAATTGAAAAATTACATAACTCATATAGTAAGAATAATGCAGTTTTAGCTCCCTTTATTAGCATTCTGAAGGACCTCCTCAATAATCATTATCCATACTTCTAAAAAAGTAAGAACAGCTAGTTTACAAATACAGAAAGAATTTAGAAAGTGATTTAAATGTTAAGCTTATTACAACTCATGTGTAAATATAATATGAATTAGAGGAAGTTGAAGATTATAAAGATAGAAATATAAACATAATAAAATTTCGTCAAAACATTATTTGTTGTTAGTATATAATGATGGAAGTTACATAGGCATATTATAATTAATTCATTCATGAGAAGATTTTAATTTTTATCAGATTGTGTTTTGTAAATCTGAAAAAAATATTTGCCTATCACTATATTTTAAAGAGGAATTCATTTATTATTAGAATCTGAAAATTTTAAATTAACAAAAACAACATAAATGAATAATTATATATTAAGTAAATATCTAAAAAAGTAAATATTAAGCAATAAGTAAATATATAAAAATATATTTTTTACTTAAAATTACATTTTAAATAAAGCAGTTTGGTTCAATACAATAGTGATTTTTTTTTATATTTTACGATTAACCTAGTAAAAGGGGAAAACAGTTTATTCTATTTCTTCTGAGTATTATATATTTTTTTCACTTTAATTTCACCAAATTTACCTGACGACACTGTGCAGATCAGACCTCATATGATTTGTCACCAAGATATTATATCGGCTATATTTGAAGGTAGCATAAATAACCAGGAATATTCAGAGCTTGCCAACCAAGTCATACTAACGTGTAAAAATAAGGATGCATTAATCCTCAATAATGAAATCTTTAAAAAAATGTATGCGCCACAAAGAAATTATCACAGTGCTGATTCTGTACTTGCTGATGACAATGAAAGTCAGGGAAACTTTTCCACTGAATTCATAAACTCACTAACTCCTTCTGGAATGCCACCACATATTTTGCAGCTAAAGAAAGGCGCAATTGTCATGTTACTGTGAAATATGAACCCCAAAAAAGGCCTATGCAATGGGAGAAGATTAATTGTTCAACAATTAAAGGACCATTTCATAGATGCTGAAATTTTAACTGGTAAGCATAAAGGAGAGAGAGTTTTCATACCAAGAATAGATTTAGCCCCAAAAGAAAGTAGTCTCCCTTTTATACTTCAAAGAAGACAATTTCCCATCATTATGGCATTTGCCATGACCATTAATAAATCACAAGGACAAACGTTCAAATCTGTGAGTATTTTCTTAGAACAACCAGTATTTGCACATGGCCAATTGTACGTTGCGTTATCACGGTGCAAAAATCCACAGGCTATTAAAGTTTACATTGAATAGAATGAAAGTCAAGGTGATTTATTAGAAGATGGACTTATTTTTACTAAAAACATTGTCTACTATGAAGTACTTTAACTTTTCATTAAATAAACAAAAGCCATGCAAAACAAATTTAAAAGCAAATGCAAAAATATAAAAAAACCACAATATAACCACCACATTTTTAAAACAAATACACATAAATGTCCATTCCCATCAAAAGGTCATTATTACGCAACAAAAATTACATTTACAAAAACAATATTTTCCTGTTAACCTACATTAAATTGTCAAACACATACAGAACAGTGCTTACACAGCGTGAAACAAGTTTAAGTTCTTGCGTTCTCTTTTTAGAGAACCACTTTTCCCGAGACCAAACTATATGTGCGATTTAAAACAATTACTATAGCAACAAACAATGGTCAAACATTCAAAAATTCAAACCAATAAACAATTCAGTCATAATTAATGGAAATACTGTTTATGGATGATTAGCCTCAAAAAACACTTGCCTTGCATTATTTTCACAAATTATGTTAAAATGTTAATTAACTATGTTACTGTTTCTAATGTTATAAGTTTGAATTTTTTTTTTCAAGTTTCTTACTTACACAGATAAGAAAGTTCAAGTTTCAAAAAATATACTTTCAAGTTCTTTACTTACATTTATTACAAAGTTCATGTTAAGAGCTCAACCACGTTTAAAGTCACAGCAATAAACAAAGGTCAACCATTGAAAAATACAAATCAATAAACAATTCAGTCATAATTAATGGAAGTATACTGTTTATGGATGATTAGCCTCACAAAACACTTGCCTTGCAGTATTTTTACAAATTATGTTAAAATGTTAATTAACTATGTTACTGTTTCTAATGTTACAAGTTTGAAAAAAATATTTGCAAGTTCCTTACTTAGACAGATAAGAAAGTTCAAGTTTCAAAAAATATACTTTTAAGTTGCTTACTTAGACATATTACAAAGTTCATATTAAGAGCTCAACCACATTTTAAGTCACAATGTAAATGTTGTCTTTTATGTTAAACATTAATCCACCGAGTAATCTGATCGCCAGTTAATGGGGTCAGGAAGCAATTCATTTTTTTCCCTCTCTGATACAATTGGCTACGTTTCAAGGAGGGTTTTTACTGTTTGCCTTCCTCTGGATTCAATGTATATTTAAGTTAACAATTCTTGAGATAGAACTTGCATATTAAAAAACCATTACCTCAAGTTTACAATACTGATTAATTTAAAGTTCAACTGTTCTTACGTTCAAATGTTAATACTTTTAATACAAAATGCTTTAACAGTTACTGTTGACCAAAATAACATTTTACAAAAATAAACATGTTTAATATCACAATAGTACTTATTTCATCATAACTAAAATCTTACACGTGTCAAATACGTAAATTAATAACTAAACAACTTTCCAAACATACACATCTCATTGCCGTCATTTTTTGACGGGCAAGTAGCTAGTATATATATAAAAGTTAAGTTAAGACTCTTTATCTCACAGGAGAAGTATGTGTGTAGTATAATATGTATATTAATAATAAAGAAGAAAGAAGAAACACAATCTAAAGTCTACTACTAATATATAATATGTGTGTTCCCTTTAGGGTAATTATGCTGAGAGTCCCCATTTCTCTCAACAACAGGTAGAATTACCCATCTAGGTCTTGGAGCATGTTTCAATTGACATTACCAGGGGGGCAATCTTCAATGTTTTAAGGAGGGCTAAGCCCTCTCCAGGTGAAGTAATCCAAAAGATCTGTTCTTTGTAGAAAACTCTGATTTTGGTAGGGAATCCCCACCTATAAGCGATGGAATTATCTCTCAACGATTTGGTGACGTTTTGAAACTCACTTCTTTTGGATCTTGTTTCTGCAGAAATATCTGAAAATAACTAAAGGCTATTACAGTGGATATAAAATGTCTACACACCCCTGTTAAAATGCCAGGTTTCTGTGCTATAAAAAAATGAGACAAAGATAAATCATTTCAGAACTTTTTCCACCTTTAATGTGACCTATAAACTGTACAACTCAATTGAAAAACAAACTGAAATCTTTTAGGTGGAGGGGAAAAAAAAGAAAAATAATGTGGTTGCATAAGTCTGCACACCCTCTTATAACTGGGGATGTAGCTGTGTTCAGAATTAAGCAATCACATTCCAAATCGTGTTAAATAGGAGTCAGCATACACCTGCCATCATTTAAAGTGCCTCTGATTAATCCCAAATAAAGTTCAGCTGCTCTAGTTGGTTTTTCCTGAAATCTTCTTAGTCACATCCCACAGCAAAAGCCATGGTCCACAGAGAGCTTCCAAAGCTTCAGAGAGATCTCATTGTTAAAAGCTATCAGTCAGGAGAAGGGTACAAAATAATTTCCAAGGCATTAGATATACCATGGAACACAATGAAGACAGTCATCATCAAGTGGAGAAAATATGGCACAACAGTGACATTACCAAGAACTGGAGCTCCCTCCAAAATTGATGAAAAGACGAGAAGAAAAAAAAGCAAAGCGTGACGACGATTCGTAGTTTGACAACTATTATATGTGATAGCAAATTCCCTTTAAAGATTTTATACAAGAATTTTCTCTTCTCAAAACAAAATCAACACTGGTGGATTGTAAGTTATGAGAAATCTAATTATTACAGACACATTCTATAAGTGAAACAAAATGAACCAATGGCATAGCCAGGTAGCCAGGGTAAATCTGGGTGTCATATGTAAGTATGTAACTTATGGAGAGAAACATAAACATTTATTGGTGTTTCAGTAAGCTGAAGTGAGATTAATTGTGCATGGAAGGTAGTGTGAGTAGAACTGTAGATAACTTGGATGTAAAAAGAAAAGTTTGCAAGGAGAGTTGTTGAGAGTTAATTAGTTACTATGTCTGTGGGTGCAGCAGTTGTGAGAAATGTTGTTGATAGTGCAGATACCTGTACTATAAAAGAACAAGAAGAACAATAATTGTAGGTGGGTGTCAATATGGTAGGTGGAGAGGAATGACAGATCAGATGCACCCATGTGATGCTTTTTTGTGTGTATGATCCAATTTAAACTTGCAAAATTGGAGGTAAAAAAAGAGTGTGTTTAAATAAAGCACAGAAGTAAGAATAATAGGAAGGGGGTGGGGTCTTTAGGAGAAAGAAATTGAGGAGACATAAAGAAAAATTTAATTTTAAAGATTTAGAACATTGCAGCAGTATGGATGATCACCTGTGCAGCTAATTAGGACAGGAACGGGCCCCTCCCACATTTGTGGGACAGTGTTTTTCCCTAACTCATTAAATGTTAAATGCTACTATGAAAATTAAAATTAGTGTATTTAAGTTTTAATTTATGTGTCCTTAGATTATCATGGCAGCATTAACCCATACCTTAATAATCAAGCAAAATAATGCAGAGTGGTTCCTCTTAGTACAATATGTCCTAAGAAAAGGAGCTTCTGTGCTACATTTAGGGAGATTTTCTTTGGATTCATTATTGATCCATGATATTTTAATTTGAAATCTGCTATTTGATAGATAAAACACTTTGCAATATACTCTGTGATAGTGGTTTTCTTAAATGGTAGAAGTTTAACCGAAGGTACTATGGTATTTTCTTTGTGAAGACTGACAAATCCTTTAGGAGGATGATATAATGTATATTATGGACTCTATAATGGACTTCTGAATTATCAAATATGTTTGTTTATATATTTGATATTGATAATTTATTTATTTCAATGAGCAGATTTGAATGAATCCCTCTGAGAATGGATTTTTGATCTACTTTCCATTTTCTATTGTTTTTGTAATAATTGTTTTAGCTTTTATTTATTTTTTTAACTTCTGGAAAACTTGAACTACATAATTTATCCTTATCTGGAACTACATTGTGGTTTATTCCCCCCTTAGATATCTACAAAATGGACATCTCTTATTAGATTACACTTCCATGGGTCATAATTGAAATCAGCTCTTTTTTTTCAGTCATCCTACCTTGAAATTATTTTCATTATATGATGAAAATTGTCTTCTGGATTTATATAATATTTGCTCATCATCTTCCTGGGATACTCCTCTGTTTTAATATCATTATTAAATTGAAAAATTACATAACTCATATAGTAAGAATAATGCAGTTTTAGCTCCCTTTATTAGCATTCTGAAGGACCTCCTCAATAATCATTATCCATACTTCTAAAAAAGTAAGAACAGCTAGTTTACAAATACAGAAAGAATTTAGAAAGTGATTTAAATGTTAAGCTTATTACAACTCATGTGTAAATATAATATGAATTAGAGGAAGTTGAAGATTATAAAGATAGAAATATAAACATAATAAAATTTCGTCAAAACATTATTTGTTGTTAGTATATAATGATGGAAGTTACATAGGCATATTATAATTAATTCATTCATGAGAAGATTTTAATTTTTATCAGATTGTGTTTTGTAAATCTGAAAAAAATATTTGCCTATCACTATATTTTAAAGAGGAATTCATTTATTATTAGAATCTGAAAATTTTAAATTAACAAAAACAACATAAATGAATAATTATATATTAAGTAAATATCTAAAAAAGTAAATATTAAGCAATAAGTAAATATATAAAAATATATTTTTACTTAAAATTACATTTTAAATAAAGCAGTTTGGTTCAATACAATAGTGATTTTTTTTTATATTTTACGATTAACCTAGTAAAAGGGGATAAACAGTTTATTCTATTTCTTCTGAGTATTATATATTTTTTTCACTTTAATTTCACCAAATTTACCTGACGACACTGTGCAGATCAGACCTCATATGATTTGTCACCAAGATATTATATCGGCTATATTTGAAGGTAGCATAAATAACCAGGAATATTCAGAGCTTGCCAACCAAGTCATACTAACGTGTAAAAATAAGGATGCATTAATCCTCAATAATGAAATCTTTAAAAAAATGTATGCGCCACAAAGAAATTATCACAGTGCTGATTCTGTACTTGCTGATGACAATGAAAGTCAGGGAAACTTTTCCACTGAATTCATAAACTCACTAACTCCTTCTGGAATGCCACCACATATTTTGCAGCTAAAGAAAGGCGCAATTGTCATGTTACTGTGAAATATGAACCCCAAAAAAGGCCTATGCAATGGGAGAAGATTAATTGTTCAACAATTAAAGGACCATTTCATAGATGCTGAAATTTTAACTGGTAAGCATAAAGGAGAGAGAGTTTTCATACCAAGAATAGATTTAGCCCCAAAAGAAAGTAGTCTCCCTTTTATACTTCAAAGAAGACAATTTCCCATCATTATGGCATTTGCCATGACCATTAATAAATCACAAGGACAAACGTTCAAATCTGTGAGTATTTTCTTAGAACAACCAGTATTTGCACATGGCCAATTGTACGTTGCGTTATCACGGTGCAAAAATCCACAGGCTATTAAAGTTTACATTGAATAGAATGAAAGTCAAGGTGATTTATTAGAAGATGGACTTATTTTTACTAAAAACATTGTCTACTATGAAGTACTTTAACTTTTCATTAAATAAACAAAAGCCATGCAAAACAAATTTAAAAGCAAATGCAAAAATATAAAAAAACCACAATATAACCACCACATTTTTAAAACAAATACACATAAATGTCCATTCCCATCAAAAGGTCATTATTACGCAACAAAAATTACATTTACAAAAACAATATTTTCCTGTTAACCTACATTAAATTGTCAAACACATACAGAACAGTGCTTACACAGCGTGAAACAAGTTTAAGTTCTTGCGTTCTCTTTTTAGAGAACCACTTTTCCCGAGACCAAACTATATGTGCGATTTAAAACAATTACTATAGCAACAAACAATGGTCAAACATTCAAAAATTCAAACCAATAAACAATTCAGTCATAATTAATGGAAATACTGTTTATGGATGATTAGCCTCAAAAAACACTTGCCTTGCATTATTTTCACAAATTATGTTAAAATGTTAATTAACTATGTTACTGTTTCTAATGTTATAAGTTTGAATTTTTTTTTTCAAGTTTCTTACTTACACAGATAAGAAAGTTCAAGTTTCAAAAAATATACTTTCAAGTTCTTTACTTACATTTATTACAAAGTTCATGTTAAGAGCTCAACCACGTTTAAAGTCACAGCAATAAACAAAGGTCAACCATTGAAAAATACAAATCAATAAACAATTCAGTCATAATTAATGGAAGTATACTGTTTATGGATGATTAGCCTCACAAAACACTTGCCTTGCAGTATTTTTACAAATTATGTTAAAATGTTAATTAACTATGTTACTGTTTCTAATGTTACAAGTTTGAAAAAAATATTTGCAAGTTCCTTACTTAGACAGATAAGAAAGTTCAAGTTTCAAAAAATATACTTTTAAGTTGCTTACTTAGACATATTACAAAGTTCATATTAAGAGCTCAACCACATTTTAAGTCACAATGTAAATGTTGTCTTTTATGTTAAACATTAATCCACCGAGTAATCTGATCGCCAGTTAATGGGGTCAGGAAGCAATTCATTTTTTTCCCTCTCTGATACAATTGGCTACGTTTCAAGGAGGGTTTTTACTGTTTGCCTTCCTCTGGATTCAATGTATATTTAAGTTAACAATTCTTGAGATAGAACTTGCATATTAAAAAACCATTACCTCAAGTTTACAATACTGATTAATTTAAAGTTCAACTGTTCTTACGTTCAAATGTTAATACTTTTAATACAAAATGCTTTAACAGTTACTGTTGACCAAAATAACATTTTACAAAAATAAACATGTTTAATATCACAATAGTACTTATTTCATCATAACTAAAATCTTACACGTGTCAAATACGTAAATTAATAACTAAACAACTTTCCAAACATACACATCTCATTGCCGTCATTTTTTGACGGGCAAGTAGCTAGTATATATATAAAAGTTAAGTTAAGACTCTTTATCTCACAGGAGAAGTATGTGTGTAGTATAATATGTATATTAATAAGAAAGAAGAAAGAAGAAACACAATCTAAAGTCTACTACTAATATATAATATGTGTGTTCCCTTTAGGGTAATTATGCTGAGAGTCCCCATTTCTCTCAACAACAGGTAGAATTACCCATCTAGGTCTTGGAGCATGTTTCAATTGACATTACCAGGGGGGCAATCTTCAATGTTTTAAGGAGGGCTAAGCCCTCTCCAGGTGAAGTAATCCAAAAGATCTGTTCTTTGTAGAAAACTCTGATTTTGGTAGGGAATCCCCACCTATAAGCGATGGAATTATCTCTCAACGATTTGGTGACGTTTTGAAACTCACTTCTTTTGGATCTTGTTTCTGCAGAAATATCTGAAAATAACTAAAGGCTATTACAGTGGATATAAAATGTCTACACACCCCTGTTAAAATGCCAGGTTTCTGTGCTATAAAAAAATGAGACAAAGATAAATCATTTCAGAACTTTTTCCACCTTTAATGTGACCTATAAACTGTACAACTCAATTGAAAAACAAACTGAAATCTTTTAGGTGGAGGGGAAAAAAAAGAAAAATAATGTGGTTGCATAAGTCTGCACACCCTCTTATAACTGGGGATGTAGCTGTGTTCAGAATTAAGCAATCACATTCCAAATCGTGTTAAATCGGAGTCAGCATACACCTGCCATCATTTAAAGTGCCTCTGATTAATCCCAAATAAAGTTCAGCTGCTCTAGTTGGTTTTTCCTGAAATCTTCTTAGTCACATCCCACAGCAAAAGCCATGGTCCACAGAGAGCTTCCAAAGCTTCAGAGAGATCTCATTGTTAAAAGCTATCAGTCAGGAGAAGGGTACAAAATAATTTCCAAGGCATTAGATATACCATGGAACACAATGAAGACAGTCATCATCAAGTAGAGAAAATATGGCACAACAGTGACATTACCAAGAACTGGAGCTCCCTCCAAAATTGATGAAAAGACGAGAAGAAAAAAAAGCAAAGCGTGACGACGATTCGTAGTTTGACAACTATTATATGTGATAGCAAATTCCCTTTAAAGATTTTATACAAGAATTTTCTCTTCTCAAAACAAAATCAACACTGGTGGATTGTAAGTTATGAGAAATCTAATTATTACAGACACATTCTATAAGTGAAACAAAATGAACCAATGGCATAGCCAGGTAGCCAGGGTAAATCTGGGTGTCATATGTAAGTATGTAACTTATGGAGAGAAACATAAACATTTATTGGTGTTTCAGTAAGCTGAAGTGAGATTAATTGTGCATGGAAGGTAGTGTGAGTAGAACTGTAGATAACTTGGATGTAAAAAGAAAAGTTTGCAAGGAGAGTTGTTGAGAGTTAATTAGTTACTATGTCTGTGGGTGCAGCAGTTGTGAGAAATGTTGTTGATAGTGCAGATACCTGTACTATAAAAGAACAAGAAGAACAATAATTGTAGGTGGGTGTCAATATGGTAGGTGGAGAGGAATGACAGATCAGATGCACCCATGTGATGCTTTTTTGTGTGTATGATCCAATTTAAACTTGCAAAATTGGAGGTAAAAAAAGAGTGTGTTTAAATAAAGCACAGAAGTAAGAATAATAGGAAGGGGGTGGGGTCTTTAGGAGAAAGAAATTGAGGAGACATAAAGAAAAATTTAATTTTAAAGATTTAGAACATTGCAGCAGTATGGATGATCACCTGTGCAGCTAATTAGGACAGGAACGGGCCCCTCCCACATTTGTGGGACAGTGTTTTTCCCTAACTCATTAAATGTTAAATGCTACTATGAAAATTAAAATTAGTGTATTTAAGTTTTAATTTATGTGTCCTTAGATTATCATGGCAGCATTAACCCATACCTTAATAATCAAGCAAAATAATGCAGAGTGGTTCCTCTTAGTACAATATGTCCTAAGAAAAGGAGCTTCTGTGCTACATTTAGGGAGATTTTCTTTGGATTCATTATTGATCCATGATATTTTAATTTGAAATCTGCTATTTGATAGATAAAACACTTTGCAATATACTCTGTGATAGTGGTTTTCTTAAATGGTAGAAGTTTAACCGAAGGTACTATGGTATTTTCTTTGTGAAGACTGACAAATCCTTTAGGAGGATGATATAATGTATATTATGGACTCTATAATGGACTTCTGAATTATCAAATATGTTTGTTTATATATTTGATATTGATAATTTATTTATTTCAATGAGCAGATTTGAATGAATCCCTCTGAGAATGGATTTTTGATCTACTTTCCATTTTCTATTGTTTTTGTAATAATTGTTTTAGCTTTTATTTATTTTTTTAACTTCTGGAAAACTTGAACTACATAATTTATCCTTATCTGGAACTACATTGTGATTTATTCCCCCCTTAGATATCTACAAAATGGACATCTCTTATTAGATTACACTTCCATGGGTCATAATTGAAATCAGCTCTTTTTTTTTCAGTCATCCTACCTTGAAATTATTTTCATTATATGATGAAAATTGTCTTCTGGATTTATATAATATTTGCTCATCATCTTCCTGGGATACTCCTCTGTTTTAATATCATTATTAAATTGAAAAATTACATAACTCATATAGTAAGAATAATGCAGTTTTAGCTCCCTTTATTAGCATTCTGAAGGACCTCCTCAATAATCATTATCCATACTTCTAAAAAAGTAAGAACAGCTAGTTTACAAATACAGAAAGAATTTAGAAAGTGATTTAAATGTTAAGCTTATTACAACTCATGTGTAAATATAATTTAAATTATAGCTTCTAAAAGTAACCTGACTACAACTCAAATGTAATCTGATTTATATGAAAATCAAGGCAATTATTGAAAATATATATATATATATATATATATATATATATATATATATATATATATATATATATACTTATATACACATAGATGAGGTAGAATTATGAATTAGAGGAAGTTGAGGATTATAAAGATAGAAATATAAACATAATAAAATTTAGTCAAAACATTATTTGTTGTTAGTATATAATGATGGAAGTTACATAGGCATATTATAATTAATTCATTCATGAGAAGATTTTAATTTTTATCAGATTGTGTTTTGTAAATCTGAAAAAAATATTTGCCTATCACTATATTTTAAAGAGGAATTCATTTATTATTAGAATCTGAAAATTTTAAATTAACAAAAACAACATAAATGAATAATTATATATTAAGTAAATATCTAAAAAAGTAAATATTAAGTAATAAGTAAATATATAAAAATATATTTTTACTTAAAATTACATTTTAAATAAAGCAGTTTGGTTCAATACAATAGTGATTTTTTTTTATATTTTACGATTAACCTAGTAAAAGGGGATAAACAGTTTATTGTATTTCTTCTGAGTATTATATATTTTTTTCACTTATAAATATACATTTGAGACGTGTATGATTATAATATTAATATATTTTTATATTATTATAATTTTTAATATTGTACCTAAGATTTGAGCAACACATCACATACATAGTTGTCAGTGTTGGTCATGTTTGTAATGTTGGTCGCGCAACGTTAAATAATTGCGGCTCTCGCAAAGCGAGGGACTCAGTTGCTGGACTGCAATGAGTGCCAAAGGCCTGAAGCCCGTGGGACTTAGGCCGCAATCAACTCCAAAGGGGCTCAGTGCAGGCCACGCAAGATTTTAAAACAGCCTGCATATGAGCATATAAACCGCTTATGTCAATGGCTGTGATCACCAATGAAACGCGTAGCACTTTGCCGCTGATTGCGAGGCACCCAACAGTTTGAGCTTTTAACGTCCGAAAAGGTCTCAACAATGTAACACAAAAAAAACAATTACACACACAGCACAGGGGGAGAGCCTAGAAGCCTGTGAGTGAGGTTGCAAGCGAATCGGGGGCATATTTAGCATATTTCATCGATAAAAAATCAGCTAAGAAAGTAAAAAATGGAGGACGAAAAAAACATAAATATTCTCAAGCAGGATCAAAATGACGCCGAACAACGCCAGGCATGCGGCACTTAGAAAATATACGACGGTGAAGACACTAACACAGCGCAAGACAGTAAACACGTCACAAAGCCAGTAACACTTAGCCGAAAAACGCAAAGCATGCAGCAGCTCATCACGAGGGACGTATCATGGTCCATTTTATATTGAAGAAGCACGTCGCAAAAAATTAAGATTTACACCCTGAAATGGAAAAAAAGCTGTAAATTGCGCATGCGCAAGTTTGTCCTCCCGCTAGCACTCTCAGTTTCTCCTCAGATGATGAACTGTGTAACTGGACATTTTCTGGAGACAACTTTTATTAAGAAATTGTTTACTCTTGATGATTTTGAAGAAATATATTGAACAATAATAGGTAAAGTATTAATATTAATTAATTTATGTATTAATTTAATAATTGAAAAATAAAATGTCATTACCTTTTGCTAAATATTAGATTTTGTGATGTAATTTAACCCATTGTAAGTTACCTCTTTATGAGTTTTAGCAAATACATTGAAAGATAATCCTTAAAGTATTATTATTTATTAATTGATTAATTGATTAATTAAAAAAAAATACAATTCACATAAATTCTATATTTTATCATGATGTAATTTAAGACATTGTAAGCTTTATATGTTTCTATACTCTAATATATAGTAATTACAGAAATATACACTATGTTTGAATTTCACACTGACACACATTTTGCATGAAGTGACCGGTTCTAAACAGACTGCTACATGTGCATTAATTTATTGATTCATTTATTCATTGATTAATTAAAAAATATTTGTTTTACATTAACCTATGCTAAATATTATATTTTCTTATGCTGACCTAATTTAAGACATTGTAAGCTGTATATGTTTGTGTAGTATAACCTATAGTCATTACTGAAATATGATTTTTCACTTTTCTTAACAGACTACTTAATTTAATTTCCATTACATATTATTAGCCATACTAAATTCCAGCCTCGTAGATACAAGGTCAGAACTGAAGCCCTTCATGCTTCAAATTTGAAAAAGTTACGATGCTATTAAATTAGACTACTGCGAAAATCGTATGAGCTATGAAGCACGGCCGTCTGTGTCAAAACGGAGCAACAGGGCAGGAGAATTGAATGCCTGCAAGATGATCTTTCAGGCTCCCCAAATCATTGCTTGCCACGGGGGTCCTGACCGGGACCTCTGCAGTATTTCTACATATAAGCCCTGCCGCAGGGGTACTCCAAGTACCCCCCACCCGTCACCTAAAATGAACCCCTCCCAATGCTGGGGGATCCTCATTGGGACCCCCACAGTGTCCCCACATTAACCCCTTGCAGCGTGGGTCCCCGATCTGCATTGATCAGGACTCCCGCTGCATTTAAGCACTTTAATTTCCCGCCTTGTTGGTCCTGAAAAATAATATTAACTCCTGCACGGGGGTACTATAAGTATCACCACAGGCACCTATAATTAACCGCTCTATACAAAGCCCCATGAGCCCTTAATTAACCCTATCACTCATGGGGTTCTATACAGAGCCCCATGAGCCCTATCTCTCATGGGGCACTTTACAGAGCCACATGAGCCCCTAATCAACCGTGCCACTTATAGGGGTCTTTACAGACCCCCATAAGCCACTAATCAACCCTATCACTCATGTTGCTCCATACAGAGCCCCATGAGCCCCTAATTAACCTCATTAGTCTCATAAGGGTCTATACAGACCTTTATGGGACACTAATTAACCCCATTAGACCAATATGGGTCTAAACCTATGTAACCCTAACTTGGACAATCTAACCCTAACTGGGCCTATTTAACCCCATCTGGACCTATTTAACCCCGTCTAGTACCATGTAAGCCTATCAATTCCCTTCCCTGGACTTTGAAAATTGCAACTACTATCAAGCAGCACCCACCATCTTAGAAAATAACAATTCCCTTCCCTGGACTTTACAAATTGCAACTACTATCAAGCAGCACCCACCATCTTAGAACATAACAATTCCGCTCCCTGGACTTTGCAAATTGCAACTACTATCAAGCACCCACCATCTTAGAATTTAACAATTCCCTTCCCTGGACTTTGCAAATTGCAACTACTGTCAAGGTATATACAGCCACCTGAAAGTTTCAAAATTACATTTCTTCTAATACTGTTAGTTCCATTATTATTTTTCAAATCTTATATAATTTTTGGGCACATAGAAACTTTATTGAAACCGTGTTCATTTAATTATCATTGTATTGTACTATTCTGGGTTTGCATCCCACCCCTCACACCCCTCCCACTCACACCTTTTCCTCCTGCCTCAAAACATTCAAAATCTCACTAAAAATGCATCTCTTTAAAGAAGCGTATCACCGTCCACCCTAACAAACTCATCACCTCTCTCTCCCTCCTTTACCACACACAAAACCTTTAGGTTGTAAACTTGCAAGTTTCAATCCTGCAGGGTGCTTTGTTATGTTTTGTTTGTGTTTACCTTTACCTGGAACTTATCTTATGTACAGCGCTACAGAATATGTTGGCGCATTATAAATAAGCAATAATAATAATATGTGAATTCCTTATTTTGGAGTTATTGAACACCTGTGTTCCACTATTTTTCTTCTTTTTGTTTTTAATAATGTGAATACTATGTGCTTTTTATAAATACTTAACAACTCTGTGATTATCAGTATATAATGGATTAACAGAACTATCAGTATTTTCTGATATATGAGAGTTGATTAGCAATGGTCTATAGTAGCAGTATTATACTAGTTAATTGATAGAATGGCCTAGATTTATTTAAGCAGACCAGACTATTCTCGTGTGAAAATACACCTTTGTGCTGATACCCTGACATTACGAGAATTTGCAAGCACTTTTTAATCACTTATTGGCGTTGTTTCGGACCATGGGTATCCAAATAAAGTTATTTTTGATGATCAAGTTGAAAGGGTGTTAAGCACCCAAAGGATACAAAAAAAGGGACAATAATATATATTTTTGAATAATAATAATAATAATAATAATAATAATAATAATAATAATAATAATAATAATCTAGTCCTATTTAACCTTAACTGGGCCTATGTAACCCCGAATGTACCCAGTAAACCCTATCCTACCCTACACTATTACCCACCCCTACCCTATTAAACCCTACCTACCTACCACCATAATAAAATCCATATTACCCCACTAATTACAGAAAAAAACCATCTAATTACAGAAAATAATAAACCATAGAATTATAAAAAAAGGACATTACCAAAATAAAAAAAACGAAGTTATCAAGATAAAAAAAAAGAGCTATGCAACTGAAAAGAAAATACATGTACAAATAACACATAACATTACATAAATACAATAAATACAGTTACAATACATCAATAAATACAATACAGTTCAAATATACCCTTAACTACATACTATTAACCCCTTAACTACAATACATTAACCCCTAACTATAATACATTGACCCTATCTACAATACATTAACCCTATCTACAATCAATTAACCCTATCAATAATACATTAACCCTATTTACAATACATTAACTTTATCTACAATACATTAACCCTATCTACAATCAATTAACCCCTAACTACAATCAACATTAACCGCTAAATATAATACATTAACCTGCTTACTAAATATATTACAAAAACCCTAAATCTAACCTAAAATAGAATAATAAAGCCCACTTACCTTGCCAGATGTCCCTTCAGCAGATCAGCCTCTCCTAGGATAAAATAAACATAAAATTAGTATGAAAATAAACACAACACAAAAATCAAAACATTCTAAATATTAAATTCACCATTTTGGGATGTCCCCATCCTTCTTCTTGTCTTCTCCAGCTGGGCCCCTGAAAAATTACACGTTAATACACACAAAAAACAGGATAATAAACTAAACACTCTAAATATTAAAACTTACCTTGCCGCAATGTCCCCGTCCTCGTCCTCTTCTGCCACGGCTGGGCCGTTGACAAAAACTGGCACTCTAAAAAACAACAACAAAAAATAATAGAGCTCCTCACTGGAGGAGCTCCTCGACGCTAATGAGGCTTCTAGTGCCTCTTCCTGTAGAAAATTGACAATGGCGCCTTCTGATTGGCTGAAAAGGCTGTCAATAAAATGCCAGCCAATCAGAAGGTGTCAATCTCTGAGCCAATCAGAATGGGATACACCCCCATTTCCAATTCTGATTGGCTGATGGACCTGTCAATATTTTTTAAACCAATCAGAAGGGACTATTGCCTTCAGCCAATCAGAATGAGATACACACCCTGGAGTATATTGCATTGTGATTGGCTGAAGGCATCTACACCTTCTGATTGGCTGTTTTCTCTGTCACAGATTGCAAGATTACAGGGTTAATTTTAGGTGCCTGGGGGGGTACTTATAGTACCCCTGTGGCAGAGGTTAATATTTTTCAGGACCTGCAAGGCTGGAAATTTAAAATTTTTAATGCAGTGGGGATCAGGTCCATGCTGATCGCGGACACCCACTGCAAGGGGAAATTCTGCAGACACTGCATGGGGCCCAATGGCCGGAATTGGTTAATAGTGTGCCTCGGGCCCTTTAAGAATCCATGTCGGGAATTTTTAACATTTTAAATGCAGCGGGGGCCCTATCAATGCCGATCAGGGACCCCCGCTAAAAGGGCTACTATGAGGAGGCTGTCGGTACCCTGATAGAGACCCCTGCAGCATGGGGATGTGTTTAGGGAGCAGGCGAAAGCATTTTATGCCGGAGTCGGTCTGCTACAAAGGGAGCATGTATGGGCTTTAGTAGCCCTTGCTGGCACTTTTGTGTGCCTGTATGGATTCCTCCTAAGTCCGAGGCTCACCACATAGATTTATGGCTGCTCCATGAGACGATTTTCAGCCGTTTTGGGGTGTCATCTCGCATTGGCGGCTGCAAGGAACATATTGAGGAATCGTTCCTCGCATACAGCACTAAGATGACTTTTGCGAGGACCGAGGGAACTACAGATTCTAATTTAATATGGCCCTATATTAAATTAATAGGGATTTAGTTTAAAAAAATTAAACATATTATCTAAAGATCCAATTACTTAATTACTTAATTTATCATTACATTCAGTCATTTATTACTCATTAAAAACTATATTACCTTATAGTACATTGTATTTTATATGCTTCAACAATTTAGAAGCACAGTGCAATGGTCTTTTGGTATTTCATGACAGAAAAATAAACCTAATAGATATAAATCAATTATTTATTAATCACTTAAACATAATATCTAAACATCAATTATTTATTCATTACTTAATTTCAAAATTTGACTGTGCAAAAAATGTAAGAAGACATTATAACCTGTATATGTTTCTTATTGGTACTAAATATAAATGTAGAAAAATAATATATATTGTATTATATATTCTAAAAATATTATTTTACACTTTGCAGGTGTGTGTCAAGTTCACACTGACACAGAAGATCGCTGCACTGCCATTTTCATTACACACACTTGCAGCTGGCCATCAGTTTTAACAGATTCACTCACAACAAAGAGGTCTAGTATATTTCATAAATGAATAGCACTTAAATTAATAAATACAGAGATCAATATTAAGTAAAAACTGTGGAGAATTGTTTTAACATAATAATCATTAGAGGGAATATGCTGCAGATATATTTCATTCAACAATAGCACGTAAATTAATAACTACATAGATTTTTATTTTATTCATTTAAAGAATAGTAAGCTGGCCGAGCCATAATTTTACCATCTTCTTTCCAAGGATCGCATTGCAATATGCAAGAAAGATACAATGAGGCTATTGTAACTAAATTTGGGAAACCTGATTTATTTTTTACATTTACATGTAATCCTCAATGTATGGAAAATAAAAAATGCAGAAAAGATTTCCCTAAAGAATTTAGAGATCAAACTTTTGCAAATGGTGATACAAATCCATTGTACGGATGAAAAAAAGGTCCAAACGCAATAATTAGAGGAAAAAATGTAGATAACACATACCGTATATACTTGAGCATAACCAGACCCGAGTATAAGCCAAGGCACCTATTTTACCACAAAATACTAGGAAAACTTAGTGACTTGAGTATAACCTGAGGGTGGGAAATGTGCTGCCCCCTGTGTACCTCTTGTGGCCTCTGTTTCCACCTCTAGTGTGCCCTCTCTGCCCCTTTCTTGTGTCCCCCTCTCTCTCCCCTGTGTCTCTTTCCCCCTCTCCCTCCCCTGTGTCTCTCCCCCCTCCTTTCCTGTGTCTTTTCCCCACCTCTCCCTTCCCTGTGTCTCTTTCCCTCCCTCTCCCTTATCGTCCTCCTGATCCTCCCTCCTCAACCCCCCTCCTCATCCTCCCTCCTCAACCCCCCTTCTCATCATCAACAGCCTTCCTCATCCTCCTTCTCATCCTCCCTTCTCATCCTCAACAGCCCTCCTCATCCTCTCTTCTCAACCCCCTCCTCAACCCCCTCTTCAACCCCCTCCTCAACCCCCTTCTCAACCCCCTACTCAACCCATTTCTCATCCCCCCTCCTCATCCCTTCTCCTCATCCCCCCTCCTCATCCTCCTCCTCATCCCCCTCCTCATCCCCCCTCCTCAACCCCCCTCCTCATCCACAAACCCCCTCCTCAACATCAATCCCCCTCCTCATGCTCCCTCCTCATCCCCCATCTCACTTTACTCCTCTCTAATTACTTCAACCTCTCCCTTTCCCCTCACTTACCTTGCATCAGCAGCTACTCCTCCGCTCCTCTGTGCGTCTTCTGGCTGCGTCGGTACCCAGCCAATGCATATGCCGGGTCCCGACACAGTCGGAAGAAGCTCAGTGTAGCGGAGGGGTGGAGAAGCAGCTGCTGATGGAAGGTAAGTGAGGGAAAGAGAGACGGGGAGGTAATTAGAGAGGGGTAAAGTGAGGAGGTGGGTTGAGGAGGGAGGATGAGGAGAGTGGTTGAGGTTGAGGAGGGGGGTTGAGGATGAGGTGGGGGGTTGAGGATGAGGAGGGGTTGAGGGGGGGTTGAGGATGAGGAGGGGTTGAGGAGGGGGGTTGAGGAGGGAGGATGAGGAGGATGATAAGGGAGGGGGATAGAGGGTGTAAGAGACACAGGAGAGGGAGAGGGGGAAGAGACATGGGGGTGGAGAGACATGGGGGGGGACAGAGACACAGGGAGACTTGAGTATAAGCCGAGGGGACCTGTTTCAGCCTCTAAAAAAGGGCTGAAAACTCGGCTTATACTCGAGTATACACTGTATGTGGTGCCATATAATCCACATCTATTAATGAAGTATAATGTACACATAAATGTGGAAGGTTGCACTTCTGTAAAATCAATTAAATATGTCTACAAATATATTTATAAAGGACATGATGCAGCAACTGTCATCCTGAAAAGTGGCCCAAATGAACAAGACAATGAGTTACTACATAATGAACTTGCTTCTCATGTAGATGCTCGCTATGTTAGTGCACCAGAAGCAATGTGACAACTTCTGAAATTTGAAATGCATGATCGGTCACATGCAGTATATCGATTTGCTGTACATTTGCCACAAAGACAATTAGTTTATTTCCATAGTGGTAATGAAGAAAATGCTTTGACACAACATGAACATGGACAAACCCCACTTACTGCTTGGTTTACATTAAATTGTAACAACATTTTCATCAATGGCTTATGGAAACAGATAACATTATTCCAAGGATGTATACAGTAAGTCCAAGAGACATCGAACATTTCTACTTATGTTTACTACTTTTAAATGTTCCTGCTGCACAAAGTTTGAAGACTTGAGAACTGTCAATGACAGACTTTATGACACATTTCAATTAGCTGCGAGACATAGAAACTTCCTTGCTGATGAGACAGAATGGTAGAGATATCTAGAAGAAGCAGCACTATGTTAAATACCACAACAGATGAGGGTACAGTTTGCATTTATTTGCATATTTTGCAATGTTCCTAATGCATTAGCTTTGTGGGAAACAGTTAAAATAAATATGTATGAAGACTTTTTTAAACATTATAGCAAGTCTTTCTATGTCATGGATTAAGTTGTGCAACTTTTAATCTCCCTGATCCAGGAATTATAGTTGACATATGACGCTGATGTTGAAAAACAAAAATACAGAAGAAAAAATTGAACGCTTTCAATGCAATACAACCAAATTAATTCAATTATTGCAAATTAAAATTGGCGACGGAAAAACAGAAGTAATAAATAATTTACCTGAAGATACTGTGGAAATCCCAGTGGAAATGATTTGCAAAAATTCACTCATATCAGCTATATTCCCAAATGGAATAACTACAGAACATTCCTCAGAGCTTGCGCAGAAAGTAATATTAACATCCCAAAATAAAGATGCTTTGGATCTCTATAATAATATCTTGAAATTAATTGATTGCACATAAAAAATTTTTTACAGTGCAGATTATGTTCTGGCTGATGACAAACAGAGTGAATCCAATGTTACCACTGGATGTATAAACTCATTAATTCCCTCTGGAATGCCACCACATGTTTTGCAACTCAAAAAAGGAGCAATTGTCCTGTTACTGAGAAATATGAACCCAAAAAAAGACTTTGTAATGGGACCAGAATAATCGTTCAGAAGAGACCATTTCATACATGCTGAAATTCTGAATGGTACCCATAAAGGTGAACCAGTTTTCATACCAGGAATACATTTTGCTCCAAGTGAGACAAGCTGGCCTTTTGTACTTCAAAGGAGACAATTTCCCATTATTATGGCATTTGCGATGACTATTAATAAATCCCAAGGACAAACATTTAACTCTGTTGGCCTCTTTTTAGAAGAACCAGTATTTACCCATGGACAACTCTATGTGGCATTTTCAAGATGCAAATATGTACAAGAAATTTTCATTAAAAAAATGAGTCAGGGTGAATTATTAGATGAAAGACAAGTATTTACTAAAAATATTGTCTATTATGAGGTGTTGTAAATTCGAAAAAAAATGATGAGCAATAGAACAGAAGCTAAAATAAAAATCTAAATGAAGAAAAAAAATAGTGGTTACATCCCAAAGACAAAGTTTAACGTCTGTTGGGCTCTTTTAAGAGAAACAACTATTTCAACATCCACAACTATACGTGCCACCCCACCCCACCCCACGGAAACACCAGTGGTTACATCCCAAAGACAACATTTTTTGTCTTTTGTGCTCTTTTTAGAGGAACCACTAACAACTAAGCAACAACAACAACAAAAAAAAAAAAAAAAAACAGCCCTTCACAAAACTTGACAAAACAATCAACAAAAATAAGACTCTACACTGTTGTTAAGAACCATATTAAGCAGAAGGGCATGTTTTGGAAATATTATACTTAGTGATTTCCTTGAATATAGTTACTACTTTAATTGTATATTCTTAAAAATGTTACTGCATGTATTTACAGTTTTTTGAAGATTGTTATGGGTTTGATTGAATCTAATTATCACTTACATTGTATTTAGTTATGGGTTTTATTGTATGTATTTAACGTTTTTGACCTTTTACTGAATAATTACAAAGACAATATTGATCCAGGGAGTAATCTGATCACCAGTATCTGGAGTCAGGAAGGAATTATTTGTTTCCCCTTTGACACGATTGGCTAAGTTTAACTTGGGTTTTTTCTGTTTGCCTTCCTCTGGATTCAATATAAATATTTACACATCTGTTAAAAAACATGTAATGCTTTATATTGATTCAAACAAAGTTTACACATTCATATAATATTATGGATAAGTTACAATATTTTTTTTTACAATTTTAACAAACAATGGTTTCTGAGTGGTTTACTGATTTAAATATACAAGTTGCATGTTATTACAATAAACACATTGACTAATAATTGTACTTTTTCTGACATATGTAATATGACATGGAAAAATAAAAAAATATTAACAAAAATATAGAATCATATCAGGGGGGGAGAGATTTGCATTGGGTGTCAAAACAGCATTGCTAGGCTTCCATTTTTATTACTGTAATTTTTGACAGGCAAGAAGCTAGTATACAATAATTTAATGTTTATGTTTGTCTATGTTTTGTATTTTTGTATTAAGATTTTTTTTTCTTTTCTTTATTTAGACACTGAGAAGATACAAAATGTCCATTTATATCATATAAGCATGTACATTAAAATAAGCAACTTCCACATGTGTCAGCCATTTTTTTAAATATTTTCTCACCATAATAACATACAGCATTTATTGATAACAATAGTTTGTTTTGTTCAAACCTAAAAATGGGAGGAGTGGAGAAAGAGTAGTGAGGGATGCTGGCATTTAAGAAATCGTCACCATACCAACTAGGTCTTACAGCAATCTTTTTCAATTTCAGCTCACTCTGAGTGTCCACTGATCCCAACAGACTGCCCATTTTCTCTAATTGTCATCTAAATCCACTGATAATGAGCACATTCTATACATTTTTGGCAATTATGATTCTAAAAGCCAAGAAAACCTGGTTTGACAAATACTAAAACCTTGGGAAAGTTTGGGATGGGAAGTCCCAAGATTTGCTTCCTTAAGTTTTGTAGGGACACATAACCCAAAAAGTCTCTCTAATGTATTATATGTCTCATCCCAGAGGTGAGCTATTTTTGGGCAGTCCCGTAATGCGTGTCTTATTGTGCCAAGTTCATTACAGCCTCTGAAAAAAATCAAGGAGGAGTTGCTGCATTTTTGCCCCCTTTTAAAATCTAGGGATATACTCAATTCCTTTTCCAAAGCTAATTTGTATGTTAACTTATCTGTTGCTGTCTGATCAATTCAAAAGTTATATAAGGTACAGATAATTTTTCCTACGGTTAGCATTATGCAGGCAGCATTTCTAAAATGGGGATTTCCTAGGGTGATTATTAATCTTTATAATAGAAACCATATTAGTGTGTATGGATACCAATCTAAGCCATTCTATCTGAGGTAGAAGATATTGTTACCTGACCTCCGTAGAGGACCAATTTGGATTTCTTATCAGGATGTCTGCAGCAATGAGGAAATATTGATGAATCCACCATGAAAATATTTTTTTAATACACATACTCACATTTATGTATATTCAGGCTTATGTGTATATATGTGTATATATATTGTTTTTGGGATTTTGCATATTTTTAGTATGGCAAGATATATGTGTGAAAGAAACTGTATATATATATATATATATATATATATATATATATATATATATATATGTACTGTATATATACAGTTGTGCTCAAAAGTTTGTATACCCTGGCAGAAAATAGGACATTTTGGCATTTAATTTGAAAATATGACAAATCATGCAAAAAAAAAAGAATTTTATTGAAGAATAGTGATCAAATGAAGCCATCTATTATCACATACTTTTTGGCTCCTTTTAAATCATAATGATAACAGAAATCACCCAAATGGCCCTGATCAAACGTTCCCATATCCTTAAAGGTTTGGCCTTGTTACAGACACACACAGTTTAAAATGGCATTCAAAGGTTAATTTCCTACACCTGTGGCTTTTCAAATTGCAATTAGTGTCTGCGTATAAAAGTTAGCTCTCATGTGGATGCACTGCACAGGCTAGATACTGAGCCATGGGGAGCAGAAAAGAACTGTCAAAAGAACTGTGTAACAAGGTAATGTAACTTCATAAAGATGGAAAAGGATATAAAAAGATATCCAAAGCCTTGAAAATGCCAGTCAGTACTGTTCAATTACTTAGTATGAAGTGGGAAATTCAGGGGAATCTCTTGATACATTGATATATTTACAAGACGAACAAAGCAACAAAATAGATCTTCAAATATGTTACATTATGCTATTTTTTTTAAAATAGGTTATTTATGTATAATATATAGAGTTTGTTGTGTTATGTCAAAAAAGTTAGAATCTATAATCGATCAATGCTGTCAATCAACAATTTGATATGTAATTTTGGTTGGTTTTGATATGTGAGATAAGGCACATCTGTTAAGACAACAGCAGGATTTAGTTGATACTGTTCAGTGTCCCGGGTCTAGAAATAAAGTATAGTTTACAAGTTCATCCTGCTGGAATACAAGTCATTTCAAATGATTATCTAAATGTCCATAAACCTTTAAAAGCACAGGAAATTTTCTGGAATTCTAGATTCAGATGTGCTATGAATCCACTTTTTCACCATCATGGTAATTCATTCTGAAATATCTGTAGAGAATTTTTGATGTCCATGGTGACACTGTATCAAGCTTCATCTCATAGCCTTCCTTGATCTAATAAGACATTTTTAGTTCTTCCCATGCAATGGATGGAAAAATTGAGTTAAACATAAAATTAAGTACATTTTGTAAGACTCTAAAGGAACTTACTTCATGCATTGCAGAATCAATGTACTCATAAATTATATCCACAAGGATTCCAATTAGCCAAAAAAAGCAATCCATAAGAATAGAACCTGGCAGAAGAACAGAAAAAAAGTAGTTTAAATATGTGGTTCCTAAATTGGTTAAAACTGGTTGCCAAGGCAACCTTGAAGTTAGTTGCAAGGTTAATAAGCAACCTTGTGGGGAAAATAAAATAAACACCAAACAAAAATAGAACATTAAGGGAAAAGCTATATTCCCATATATTTGCATATATGAGCGCAAGCATGAATCCATAACATATGATGTCACGTCACATGCATACCAGAGACTACATTTCTCAAAAATAGTGTGGTTTAATGCTATAGGACAGGAGAGTGAGATGATGTAATAAGAGTATGCTCTAGAGCCAAAATTAAACATAGCCTGCACATTAGGATATGACATTTGGCAACAATTATTTCTTAGTGGCATATTCTAATCCATAGAAGGAGGGACAAAAACCATGAACATTCAGGAAATTGGATTTATTTGCTATAGTGAAGGTAATTATATTATCATTGCATCTATTCATATATTTGTTTTATGGATAGAAGCTATAATCACTCTTATGAGAGATAATTGTCTCTAAGCCTTATTTTCTGTTTTTTTGTTTGTTTTAAATGTTCCATGTGCAGCTTAGTAAACACATTTTGTACATTATCAGGTAAAGCTCTTCAAAAGAGTATATTATAAATATGACATTTCAGTATTTTTTTATTTATTTACGTTACAAAATATCATTAGATGTCTAAATTCAGTTATAATGAACCTTAAGTTACCTTAACAGTAATATTTGGCTATACCGACAATATATAAATATATATATATATATATATATATATATTCATTGTGAGTGGTAACAAACATGTTATAAATATATTTATTAGTGTATTTGTATATGCACATTGAAGTGTATTCTATTTATGTAAAAATGTGTGGTAGTGGCAAATACTATATATAAAAAACATATTCATAGTATATACTTCCGGATCGCTACCTTGTCATGGTGGAGGGGCTTGTGTACTTTAATGAAGCTGTGAGCTGTACCATGTAGGGTCACTCAAGATGGGCAGGTCATAGCAGAGAGGTCAGATAAATCCTGGTCCACTGGAGCAGGAACTAGCAACACACTTGCCAAGAAAACCATATGGATAAACACAACCAAAAACACAGTCAGATGTACCTGGAGTGCTTCGGCCATATGGTCACCGAGTGTCGACATTGAACAACAACAAGCATTTTTGTATTTCAAATTCCAATTAATATACATTACTTTAGCAATATAATGTATTATAATTGGACTTGGGCATTAACAGTTATTTTTCATCTTTGATCTCAGCGAATGAGGTGCAGTCTTTACAGCAACAAAGTAAATAGTGTGTTGTGACTTAATTCTAGCATTGTGGACCTCATTGAAATTAAATAATCTCAGTAAGTAACATGAAGGGAGTGGCTAAGAAAAGTGCAATAGGCAGTTTTATGTTCTGGCTTCATATTGCATTTATTAGTGAATATCGACCAATGCTGTACATATAACAGAGCCATAATGTACCTTTAAGTTTTGCAGACTGTTTTTTATTGTCCTAGCATTATTCATCAAAAGTGAGTGAAAACCAACTCTACTTTTTAACTCTGGCATTTAACAGGCTTTGATAGATAAACCCTACATATTTTAAGAATTCACATACTTGTTTTTGTTTCCCTCCAATGCAATATTTCATCACAGTATACGGAGTTAAAATAAAAGATTGTTTTTCTATACTGTAATATAGAACTGGTCGCAATGTAATTTTTCAGAGAGCAAAATGTAATGTATAGCTTTAATGCTGTGTTTGTTGAAAATATAATACTTTTTTCTTGCATTAATGCCCTGTTGAAATATCAACAGCCATGGCACAACATTAAAAGTAATATAATATTTAGGCAGAACTAATAGTAGATCTGTTAGGATAACAAACCATTTAGACAGATGCTAATGCTAGATTTTTTTTTGATACACAGTACACATGCATGTTAATGCAAAAGTGAACATGACATATGGAATAAGGTATAATTGAATTTATACCCTTAGGTCTTGCCAGCAATTCCTGCTCTATGCACGTTGAATACATCCCAAGGGATGCATCAGAATGAATAAAAAGAAAACCAATTATTTATTTTCTCACCATGGTATACAACACATAATATTATTTAGCTGTACGTCTTTTGCTGATTTTTGTTGCAGTATGGTCGTAAGAGCAAAGCAGACATTGTTACATTTAATTTTTTTGCATATAGATCTATGGAATCTCTGATTATTTGGATATCCTTTTTTGAGTCATTCTGACTGCCAGTAAATGTCACCACACACAAAAAAACACGTACAGAACATTAAATCCAAAGCCCGTAAGTGCAACATAAGACCTGCAACGACTGAGGGTTGGAAATTTGGCCAAGTAACAGAGCTTTTAAATTAAAACATGCTGCAAGTTACAGGCTTTAGATGCAAACCAGTAAACTATTTGTTGAACGCTGGATGCGAGTAATCAATTAGTCAAACCTATAGTTACAGGTTTAGATGGAGCCAATGGAAAATGAGATTGTCAAAATTTAAAATGAAGGTGGGATTTCAAAGTCTTACGAGTTACGATCGGACCCACATCACAAATATAATGCAATATTGATAAAGCCGTAAATCTGATATTCTATTACATGCAAGTTCCATTATATGTATTAACACATTGATTGCCAGGATCAATGTAACACGGAAATTAAACATGAAATAAAGTATTTTATATTGCCGATTTTCGAGCTTGAGAATGTGCTTGTAATTCTAACGTCACTTTCTCTGTTCATATAAGTACAGTAGTGTGTGTATATGTGCATTTAAAGTGCTACAGATTGGACTTTACCCCCCCATGCGGGTCCTCTCTATTACCCGTTGGCTTCTTGGCTCCATTTGCGTGTTACGGGGTTGAAACCCGGTACATTTGTTGCAATGTAACCAGTTACGGGCTTGACAGAACAAAGGATTTGTGGCCACAAAGTTCCATGTTCAACGTCCCTTAGGCTTTTTTCGTACATAACCCGCGGATCAGCAGAGGCTTGCTTTGCAGGGCCAATTTTATAGCCGTAAGTCTTACATGCTACGTGCTACAGTCTGATCGCATATCGGACCCCGACCCTAATTGATTGACATGTAACCTCCATGTTTTACTGCCGTAATTATAATGGTTTCAATTTCTTTTGGCTGATTCGAAATGGGAGGTTACGGTCTTGCTTAATTGATCATGTTCCTGCCCTGAACTGCTATGAACCCGCTATGGTTTACAGTTTCGGCTTTGAGCCAGTAACTTGCGGGCTTGAGCAATTGAATAGCATCGTAATTGGAGACAAACGAGAGCCCGCAACACACCCGCACACATATGGCCTACAACGATCAAGTTGTTTGCAATTGAATTTGGCCCTTGGTTTTATAGAGTTAAGTACTATTCACTGTTGATACAGTCTCCAATGGTGTGAAGTAATTTAGTTTTATTTTGGCACATTGTAATTCATTTTTGTGTTTAGGATTATTTTTTTAAATTTACATAATAACAGCATGTTTTTTATTATTAAATCATAGGAATTAACCAAAGATTGCACCTTTTACTCACATTTATAATTTCTGGGGCATTGCTATATATTTATCAAATGTTATGTTAGCCCTGTAAACTTTCATTCCAATACAATATAATTAATAAACTGAAAACTGAGTACTTTTGGTATTATCTTTACCTAAACACAAGGGAAAAGTACTTATTCAAGTTATGAATTATAGTATGTGAACAATAGCATTAATCAATATCACAATGAAAAGAATACAAGTATTGATTCATCCTTAGAAAAAACAAATTGGATATTGCAGGTACCAACAAAGATACACTTCATAGATGATGAAGCGAATTTTGAAACATCAAAAGGTTCTTTTTTCATGAACGAAAAAATGTTTTCATTGTTTTTCTATTTTTGTTTGTTGACTAAGGGCTAGACCACACCGCGTGGATAAAGTAAAGAAAAGTATGACATTTAAGCTGAGCTAATGTCAGTGACAAAGCTATCACATTCTTATAACATTAGCAGTGGTGGTACATTGTTTAAGCATAAACTCTTGTAAATTAAATATTAAATACAAATTTAAACTAAATTCCATATTTAAGGATATTGTCTCAATGCCTTCAAAAAGCATATTTATTTGTATGTATGTTTGTTTTTATATATATATATATATATATATATATATATATATATATATATATATATACTGTATGTATCTCATATTGGGGTTCAAAGTGTCAAACTAAGCTTCGCCCCTATATGCCCTTAAAGATATTTTTTCACAAAGTTACTGATTCCAAGAGCCTGAGCAAGAAGTGTGAGACTCTGTGAGCCAGAGAGCTTGGCTGTATCTTCTCTGGGCTGACAAATTTTGAGTACTGACTTATATATCTTTTATCCTAAGATTATGTAGATCTTAGCCATTTAGTGAAATAACAGTGTCAGTAAGCACAGTGAGTAGGTAGCTTTCCACTAGCATTCCTAAATCCTTTTTCATCTTTGATACCTTAGATTTGTTCCAATAACATTTTAAACTGCATGCTTATTTTTCTTTCCCAAATGCATAACCTTATATTTATTTGTGTTATATCTGATCTGCCAAGTAGTTGTCCATTCTTCTAATTTATGTAAGTCCCTTTGGAAGGAAAGTACATCAACTTAGTGTCATCTGCAAAAATGGAAATAATGCTTTCTATTCCTACATCAAAATCATTAATAAATATGTTAAAAGGGAGAGAATCTAATACTGAACCCTGAGAAACCCCACTTATCACATTAGTCAAGTCCAAGTATGTTCCATTTACAACAACCCTTTGCTTCCTATCTTTTAGCCACTTCTTAATCTATGAACACAAATGTACTGCAAGTTCTGTATCTATAAGTTTGCACAATATTTTCCCATATGGCACTGTATCAAAAGTTCCTTCTTAACTCCTCATAGAAATTAATTAAATGTGTTTGACAGGACCTATCCCTCATAAATCCATGTTGACTCCTACTTATAATCTTGTTCAAACAGACATATTCTTCTATATTATCCCTTCATAACCCTTCAAAGAAGTGAGGCATACAGGTCTATAATTTCCTGTGTTTGTTCCTACTCCCTTCTTAAATATAGGTATCACCTCTGCTTTTCTCTAGTAGTCTGGCACCAAGCCTGTGAAGAGTGCATCTTCAAAAATCTGATATAATGGTTTGACTATTAAATAAGCCAGTATCAATACCCTTTGATATATTCCATCAAGACCTAGTGCTTTATTAACATTTATTTTTTCCAGTCTCTTTTGAGTTATTTATTTGGTGAATGTGGTGTAGTCCCATTTTCTTACAGTGTTCCAATCACTGGTACCTTCTTTTGTGTATACAGAAGAAAATAACTTAATTAGCTCATGTGCTTTTCCTGGTCACTATATCTGGTTTCTCCTTACAATATTCCTATAGTTTCTTTCCTAACCTTCTTTCTATTAATATATTTAAAAAAAAAAATTAGGGTTAGTTTTATTCTCCTTTGCAAATAACTTTAAATTTCTATTTTAGCCAATCGAATAACTCGTACATGCCTTGTTAAATTCCTTGTACCCACGTGAAACTGCCTCTGACCCCTTTTTATATAATGCCAATGTCTGCATTTTACTCTTATCTCGATCTTTAAATCATTGTCAAGCCACATGGAATTTAGTCATTTTACTGTTATCTTCATTTAAAAATAGAAACATATTGTGACACATTGTCAAAAATGTCTTTCAGATTTAGAAAACATAAAACATTTTTTCCATGGTTCTTTAACAAATAAGCCCTTTATGAGAACTATAAGAAAATTTCATCTGGTCATGCATCCTAATACTGCCAGATTGGTGACATCAAACACATACAGTAATGTTGGTATGTTCCTATATCATCAAGCAGTGATTAAAGGTTATGCAGAGTATGGAAAAGGAGCATCTGGCTCTCTCCTTGCCTGTGGACATAGACAAGTATTATCAACAAAGTTGGATTGTAAAAAACACTGTTTGTAAGATATATTCTCACACCTGCACTTGTGTATGTGACATGTTATTATTAAGAAATTGGTCAAAAATGTTAAATACTGCACTATTGTTACTTTTTCTTTCTGTCCCATCACAATTTTTTTTTCAAGTTTTCATTTAATAAAAATTTAGAAGAGAAAAGTCCTTGGGAAGATTCTACTATAAAGAGACATAAAGAATGCTGCACACTAGAGCAGGTAATTGCTTTATTAAATGTACAATTTTTTACTTGTCGTTTGAAATACATTTAAAACATTTACACTATATTCTTCATTTTTTTTTCCTTCCTCTGATGATTTCATTAATAGACTGGGGATAAAAAGGCGTTTTCATTTGGAATTCATTTTGAATATTGAAATGTTCTTTCAGTCACTTTTAAAAGAACTATGGCCCTATACTAATCCCTGAAAAATCAATTACAAGTGCCATGGCAGCACAGTAAATCTAACCTGCCTATGTTAATCACCCTTTCCTTAAAACATTGCAAGAGAACTGCTACAAGCCACTGCTATGAGTGAACTACACTACAAAGCCGAAAAGCAAGGCAAAACTCTACTGATTTATGCACTGACAATAAATTGTGACTTACTTCCTGACATTTTGACACCCAAACCCAATGCTAATAAGATTTTACAGATAATTCACAAATCAGGGCAGTACCGCAACTGCAAAAAGCAGGAGAAAGATTTACGGTACCAAAGACCACTCACAAGTGTTTTTCAAACCTTGCTGAGTCCCCCAGTAGCATTTAAAGTATAGCACTACAAAATTATGAAATTTCAACATTATAGTTGTCATAACTGCGGGTTGTCAAATGTTGTTGCTAACGCTGCGGCCCTCGCGAAGGCGCTCCATGCCAGCAACTGCGGACCTCGCAACATTTACGGACTTACGACACAGAAATACGAGACGCAGGACTTAAACAAAATAACATTACGACCTTGCAAAAGTAAGACTTTAACGGGCGACCCGCGCAAACCTCAAAACATTCTAAACACAACAAACACATAAAATGCTTACCCACAGCAAGAGGGAGCACCCAGGACCTCTGCAAGTGAAGTTACACCTCCATTTAAGTCCAAATTGAAGAGTTTAGACACCCGAAAATCAACTAAGCGAGAGAAAAAATTTCCGCCGAAAAAAACGAAAACGAGGCTACAGAACCCTAAACATGCAAAACACCACCAAACACATACGGATTTTCCGAAAAAGCCAGATGAGCTCCAAGAACAAGGACGCTAAATCACCAACAGCCGCGTACCGCACATTAGGCGCTATTTTACAACACTAACTTACAGAATGCGGAAGTACACAGCTACCCTAACAGATTTGGCTCGCACATGCACACTATTTACACTACACACTGCGCACATTGCTCACACTTGCACAGCAGCTCCACAGCACTCAAAACATACATTGTATGCTGCAGCAACATGAAAACAGATTGTCAGCTCTTCAGCATAATGCTTCCTGCATTTATTGCTTCAAAATAGGTAAAGTATGTTCCTGTATTAATGTATTATTTAGTTCATTACCATACACCAAACAGCCTTAGCTCACTTACAGTTTGATTCCCGTCATTTTTTGACGAGCAATATTCTAGTCAACATATATTTAATAAAAAATTCTGATATGTTAGTATAAAGACAGTTTTATGATATATAATTCCAGGTTAACAAGCAACCCAGTATGTCACAAAATCACGTCACCTAGGAACAAAGGTTGTATTGACTTTGGATGTATTTATATAAGGTATTCATATCCCTTCTTAAACACTTTTTTCTAGAGAAAATGCATTTGTTTTAGTTAGTATTTCTCATCCCCTACATCCCCCTAATTACTTTTGTTTCCCTTCTCTGTCCTTTTTTCAGGTATAAAATATCCTTTTTATGAAGTGGTGCCCAAATTGTACTCCAATTTCAAGGGTGTACTAGAGATTTGTATAGGGACAGAATTATATCTACTTCCTTTGCTTCTTTACCTGTCTTAATACATGTTAATATTTTATTTGCCTTTGCAGCTGCTGCTTGGCATTCAGCTGTTACCTAGGTGGTTGTCCACAAGCACTCCTAAATCCCTTTAGTACCGGGTTGTGTGTTACCCTGGATGTTGTATAATGACACAGACCTAAGAATAAAAATATAATAAGTTTTAATTCCACATATGTGTATATTTTAATGTTAATCATCAAATTATGTATTTTAAATTGTTGCTCCGACTGTCAGAAATTGTTTAAAACCATTTGCGAGTGCTATCTAGTACCTGTAAATGTTTTCTTCAATTCTCAATTGAATAGGGTTTTGGGGAGAAGTCACTAGTAATATTTCAGCAGTGTGAAAATCAATGGAAAAGTTTGAAGTTATATATATTGGAAACAATTGTGGCATTTTTATATATATTTTTTTATTTGATTATTAATATTATTATTATAAACATTGAGTAATATTATCTTAATTATTTTCCCTAATATATTTCTATGGCATTTTTATTTGAATGATTATAAAGGTGAAAAAAGGTTAATAAGCACATTAGCACTTTAAAATATCCTCTTAATTACATCTTTGTTAAGGTATTTATAGAGCTCAAAGTTGCACATTTTAGAATTAATAATACATATTTAATTCAAGAACAGATAGAACTGTATTAATATCTAATTAAAATTCACAAAATAATAAAAATATTTCAAGTTTGGTGGTGGTATTATTTAATCACTTCATTATTTTGTGCAGTGACTTCTATTTGTTATAAATATATCTATAGGAATATTGATTTTAAGAATAAAGTGCATGGATTTTTACAATTTGTTTTCTATTGGGACTATTTAGTTTTAAGTCTTTTTAATTCTCGGTGATTTTTGCTCTGACAAAAGCTTACTAGTTACTCCGTTAGACATTTAAACCAAAACACTATGCAAATATGATTTTACGAATCAATCGCCGTAACTGCCAAAAAATTAAGGAAATATTACATGTACCACAGACTTCTTGCAATGGCTTTTAAAACCTTTGCTGAGTGCCGCCGCCGCATCAGTTAAAGTAACTGTATAGCACCAAAAATTACTTTTAGATGATGAAATTTCAACATTATTTCACAATTTACAATCCAATATCATCATGTGTGTAATTAAGCATTGTGATAATGTATTATTATGTCCATTTATTAGACAACATCTCAGTTAACACACAGTCCAGTACTCATGTGGTTACATGTCAGGAAACCACGTTGCCTAGGAACGAATGCATTTTTATGATTAGCATAGAGCCCTAAAGCAGTTTTTATTCCTATGCTATTTAGTGATTTTCCTTGCCTTTGCACATGCTTTAAATTGATAAATATTATATTAGACAGGTACATCATACTGTCTGTGGAAATATCTTACTTGTATTAGAATTATGGTGTGAATATATTATTACTTGCTGTCAGATTAGCATACTATGCCTATAAATTGTAACAAAGAAGTGCTATCAGTATTTAAATGGGCATTGTAATAGTTCAGCTTAAATGAATTATAAGAAGAAGAGGTCAGTATCAAAAACGTTAGATTTGATTGTGATTACAAATGTGCTCTTTTGTGATTTAACTTATACACACTGTTTTGTGCTTGGTACTCAGCCTTTATGTTCCAGCCTTTGTGTTGGAGCCACTCCCATCTTTTTCAAATTGTGACAATGTATGCACAGGACTTCCCTGCAGCTGCTTCACTACTGCACAGTTTTAGCCGCAAAGCCTGGGAAATAAACTGAACAATTTGAAAAAGATGAAAGGAGCACTAGCCTTAAGGCCAGGGGTAAAACAGCAATCTTAAGTGTTAGTTTATTCACACAATATACAGGGCCTTGCAAAAGTATTCACCCCACTTGACGTTTTACCTATTTTGTTACATTACAGCCCTAAGTTCAACGTTTTGTTAATCTGAATTTTTTTTATGAAGGATCAGAACACAATAGTCTAAGTTGGTGAAGTGAAATGTGAAAAATATATACATAAAACAATTTTTTAGAAATAAAAAACAGAAAATTGTCATGTGCGTATGTATTCACCCCCTGTGTTATGAAGCCCATAAAAAGCTCTGGTGCAGACTTCTGTCATATAACTGGGGGAGAGCTGGTGTAGTAAATAAAAAATATATATATTTCATGCAAAGCTTCTTACAAAATAAATGTAAAAAACTCTGTTCTATAACAGGTCCAGTGGTAAAGGACAGATGACCTAATTTAATTGCAATTTGGCCAATTGAATAGGGCTCAATAAAAGCACAGAGCTTCTTTTTTACAGGCGTTTTTAGTTAGTGAACTTCTATCCAAAAGCAAGGTCTTAAATAACTAAAAACTTCTGTCAAAAAATATGCTCTGTGCTATTCAATTGGCCAAATCGCAATTAAATAATAACCAGATAGTTTAAAATCCAATTCATTCATCTGGATTGTACTTTCTCAAGGATATAATTTTTTTTATTCTTTATGTCATATAATGCCTATTCTTTCTCTTCTCTAAGCTATACAAATTAAAGTTGCAAAGCTTTTCCTTGTATGTTTTTCTCTCTCTATATATTCTGTCTTTTGGAGATGCTTTCATAAAAAAATGTACTTGATAATATGAAAAATGACACGTCCATTTAAACTGTATGTTTAATTTATTTCATTCTTATATTGTTTTCCCCACTAGATCAATTTAACCTGTTTCACATGAAATATGATTATCCTTAATAAAACATCCTGAAACATTTTTTTTGTTTTACTAATAAAGATAACTGAAGACGATAGAAAAAATATTTGTGGGTATGTTTTTCTTGCTACTTTGTATATTTTTTAATGGACCAATATATCAATGTATTGATGTCAGAGTTTTACGTTCTGGAAGGCTTCTGCACTACATTATCTCAGAAAACTGATATGTTGGTCAATTGAAAGGAATTAAAAGCTATGAAGTAACTTAGCCTTGCTACATATTTTACCTTTAATGGTTTTTCTTGGATATGAAAGCATACACATATTGCAAAGTACAGTAATTGTTCAGAACAGATTGTGATGTTTTAATACAGCAAGTTACCATTGCCAGTTAAACGTGCCAAGTTGAGGGAAGCATATTACAGTGCAAGCATCTGTTCCCTTGGCAGAAATGTCTGAATGTTGTTTTTAGGTTGTTCAGTTTCAAATGATATTGGTCTGTTTATATGTGCTTTATATATCTTACATTTTTACTAATGGAGGATAATTAACTTGATTATTATTCATTATTCAGAGTAACAAGTTTGTTCTTATGTGGTTCTCTTAACCAAGTTTACAAAAAGTAGAAATGCAATATTTTATTGAAATTAAACAGCCAAATTATTGGAAGTCAGGTAAAGCAGTTTTATTATTACTTTTTATGATATTTATTTTCTTATAACTGGAAGATACAATCATATCATCCCTCTCTTTCCATCTAAACTATACATATTAATGTCATGAAGTCTTTCCTTATAAGTTTCGTCTATTTGATCATGCACCACTTTGGTCACTGTCAATTGAATTGCTATAATACTCTACTCTAGCCAGTATAATTACATGTTTATTATTAAATTGTTAAATTACATACCTGCAGTCATGAATAACAAAATGTTTCTGAACCTAATGTAATCAAGCTAAGATATCAATGTTTCTTTGATCCATTAAATATAATAGGCTAACAGTCAATATTGACTAATATGTATTAACTCAGAATATTTTAGTAGCTGAGAACTAGTACATCGTCAGTAGCAATGGGAGTAATGGTAATTATGTGGCAATACACAAGTTAATTATATTTTGCATCTGTATCTTTTTAGGCAGTTTTTTATATAATATTTTAATGAACCAGGACGGACGGAAGGTACAGTATTTACATTGAGGTTATACATGAATGATTACAAAGTAAAGATGACACTGCATGAACAGGATTATAGTAGTAGTAAAGGTTAGTATATAACTGGAACAGCCTTCCAATTGAAGTGGTAGGGTGAGATACGGTTAAGGTATGAAAGCATGCTTGCGATAATCATAAGGTTATAATGAGACTTAATTAAGCAAAAATATTAGATAGAATGTGCAGACCAGATGTGCCTCTTTGGTGTTTATCTGTACTCAAAACTATGAGCCCTATTCTATTAGAGCAACATAACGTAAACTGTAAATTTGTCCGTGGATGCTTTTTTACCTAAACTTTCAACTTAAGTCTCTAAACCTCCATACATAAACCATGCCTCCATCAGTACGATTTCAGGGGGAGTGATTATATGATGGTCGAAAAGTTACACCAGTCCCAAAAATTAAGTCTGCTCCACAGCCAATAGAAAAAGGGTAAATGGGTCAGTGATTGACAGGGATAGATAATAAAGCTGGGTGTTTCCCTCCCCTGTGTTGACTGTGTTGTAGATTTCAACAAATTAGCACGCAGGTCCTTGTTGTGGAAAATTATACAAATATCCCTACATTTTTAGTGTATATATATATATATATATATATATATATATATATATATATATATATATTTATATTTATATATATATATATATATATATATATATATATATATATATACAATTAGCACTCTTTCCAGTTAGTGTGATATTTGGCTGGGATATAAGCATTAAACCAGTATTTCCATTTTTATAAGTTATAAGTTAATAAGTTATGAAATAGTTAAGTCTACATGACATGGCAATTTCATTTACAGACAGTACACAGATTTGTATTCATAATAATAAGTCATCTTCAAGGTCAAATACGTGTTATGTACTGCCCACAAGGGTATCATATAAAGTAGATGTACGCACACATATCACCAAAGTATGTTTAATATTCTTATTGGATAATATATATAAATAAAATATAATTGGCTGTTAGTGGGTAATACCATGTTGGTAGATGGGGGAAAAATATGAATTATTTCATTGTTATGTAAACAAATATAAATTGCTGTATCTGGATATATTTCTGTCAGTAGTAGTTATTGATTGGAGTGATTAAGTGGACGCCATTTTGGGTGTCCTTGCTGCTAAGTCACATGTTTTCTAAAAAAACTCTAATAATAAGAAAATGAAGAGGACTCTTAAAAACTTAATTTACACTTAATCATTCAGGACAGATATTGACTGATAACACATAATATACATACAAATACAGTAATAATACACATAAATAACATATAGCTAGGTCACACCATCCACACTCACCCACCCCATACTCTATACACTAACATATATTAAATACACATAAAACACACATTTTTATTTTACATCATAAACACTTATTTTGAGGAGGGGACAAAGATCATGGCAAACAAAGATCATGACAAATAGCAATCTCAGTTCCTGTCAAATAGATGGGGAAGAAATAGAGGCAGTGGTAGATTTTATTTTCATGGGCTCCAAGATCTCTGCACATGGTGAATGCAGCCATGAAATTAAAATATTTTTGGTGAGTATAGACAAACTATTAAAGTGTAATGATATTACACTATCAACAAAGGCCCACATAGTTAGAACTATGGTATTCCCACTAGTAACAGTTGTGAGATTTGGACCATAAAAAACACTGAGTGCCTTAGACTTGACGCCTTTGATTTGTGGTGTTGGAGAAAACTGCTTATAGTGCCTTGGACTGCAATCCAATCAATTAATGCTACAATAAATCAAGCCAAACTGGAACGCTAAAGCTCTATATTTTGGCCATATCACAAAAAGACAAGACTTCCTATAGAAGACTCTAGGAAAGATTGAAGGCACATGTAGAAGGGGATGACATAAGTGGAGATAAATAGATGAGGATATTGAATTTTTTGTCTTGGGGTTCTACTGGATCCCGTCCTCTCTTTTATTCCTCACATTCAATCAATAACAAAATCTTGTCAGTTTTACCTAAAAAACATCTAAAAAATTCATCATTATCTTGCAGAAGGCACAGCTAAAATTCTAATACACTCATACACTCATCATATCTCGACTCGACTACTGCAATTCCCTCCTTGCTGGCCTACCCATCTCTTGCCTGTCTCTCCTCCAATCCTTAATGAACGCCTCTGCTAGACTCATCTTCCATACCAAACGCTCAGTGTCTGCAGCTCCTCTCTATCAATAACTCCACTGGCTTCCTGTAGCTTCCTCAATAAAATGTAAAATCATGACCCTTACATATAAAGCCCTCAACAACAGTGCACCACCTTATATCTCTGCTCTTGTTTCAAAATACTCTCCCAACCGCCCCCTTCGTTCTGCTAATGACCTTCTTCTTTACTCCTCTCTCATCGCCTCCTCTCAATCCCATCTTCAAGACTTTTCTACTATTTGGAACTCCTTGCCCTGCTCCATTAGACTATCTTCCTGCCTCAAAACCTTAAAAAAAATACTAAAAACACACCTGTTTAAAAAATCTTATCACCTTCAGCCTTAACATGTACAACTGAACGTTCCACAACTTAATAACACCAACACCCACAATCTATAGTACAACACACAGACACCACTTGACTAAACAAGTTGCTTTCACACTGCCATCTTGAATTTGTCACCCTCTTGTATCACACCTAAACCCTTAGACGGTAAGTTTGCGAGTTTTCAATCATGTGTCAGTGCCTTGGAAACAAGCTCTATGTACATTTGATGTTATGCTCAAAAACAGGGCCCTCCATTCTTTATAAGGTGTTACATTTGTTTTTTGCCATTAACTCAACCCCTGTACAGCGCTACAGAATATGTTGGCTCGATATAAATAAAGATAATAATAATAATAATGGCGCTCAGAGGGGCAGAGGCTGACAGATGCTCCTGGCGGCTGTGTCAATAGGGTCACTGAGTGTCATACAAGACTGAAATATTAAATAACAAGAACATGCTTCCATAGGAAATCTTGTGAGTGAAAAGTTAATGTAAGCCCTAATGTAACTATTACATATAAACAGCCTTACATAACAACACATACAAGCAATCACTACATGTGAAGTGATCCCTGCCCTAATTGTGGGTTTACCTAAAAAGTGATTACATGACTTCCATTTTTTGGAATAAGGTATTTGTTCTCAGAAGTTTCTGAGAGGGTTTGTCGTGAGCTAAACAAGAGCAGTTTAATCCCTTACAAGAACACTTATGAGACAAGTTGGAATCAAATTACCAGAAAAAAACTGCTTGAAGAAGAATTTTACAGGATCAAATACAATCAAAAATTGTACCTACACATCATGAAGGACAAAATAAATATTCAAATGGTTAACCCTGCCTTTTACAGAAGTAAATGCTAAAGAGCAATAAAATAAAGCACAATGCCAAATATAAATACTTACTCACACAATTACACTAACACCCAACTAATGCTAAGTCCCAGAATTGTAGAGACTACCTGCCAACCTGCCCTTCAAATTTAGCTACAACCCCTCAAAAATAAGTCTTAGCTTTCCCTGCAGTGCACAGTCAATGTTTGATTGGGAAACATGTAACTCCATGTAGCAATAGTTACTAATGATTGACAGAGATTACTGTGGGGATTACTGTGTTTATTGCTATTTATTTTTCAATAATCACATAAATTGGTCATCCTCCTCCTTGGATTGTGCTTCCCGATGTTGTTGCTTCACCTCACATGATGGCTGATGGTGCAGCTGCAGCATATACTGCCTCATGCTGCCTAGAATGCTCTTCCTCCTCCACCTCCTCATATGCTGCCTCATAATGCTCAGAATGCTCCTCCTCCTCCAGCTCCTCTGCTGATTGCTGATCTGCAGTAAATGTCCGTGGATAATGATATCATGAAGATTATATATCAGATATCGGATTTCATACCGCATATATTATACAAAACAAATGACAGGTATATTAATTATTCTCAGCTATGATATGTACTTTATAGCGGTTTCAATGTCATAACCATATGCATCCTATTAACTCAGAGACCCCTCACAGTGTGTGTTAATTATAAAGGATAGTAACAATAAGATTCAATTGGTAATTTGAAATGACCTGAAATAACTAAAGTTAGCCGCAACGGTCACTGGTTGTTCTGGATCCAATTGCAGTTAGTTCCCTACCAAGAAAACACTCATTCAGGGATTATGAGCCTTTATTTTACAACATTTTCCTAATGTGTTTGCCATTCAAAGACTCCTTCCAAGTGCTATGAGGTACTAGGCTGCATATGGTTAACATATATGAACTCTACATAATGCATTACATATTTAAGACTGAATTAGATAGATGCCATTTGCTTAATGGGCCTCATTCAATTAGGGGCTGTTATTTGCAAGTAACTTTCCGATTTGCTACTTTTGGGCAACTTGCTCCAGTAGCTCTACTTTTACTTAGCTATTCAAGTTAGTCCCCCTTCCCGATAATCGCAAACCCTGCCATCAGAAGTAAGCATATACAGGCCTGAACATGAAGCCCCTAACGCCCCCTATTGAAACAGCCAATCAAAACAGAGCTAGTTGGCACCCCATTTATAGGGAGCGGGTGAATTGCGCACCAACGTAATTGCGCCGAAATTTGTGCACGGTCTATCTTCTTCTTCTTACAATCCTCCACTCGCCGAATCTCCCATCCATTCCCTCTTCTGTCACCCTACTCACTCTCCTCTATTTGTATCTCGCATTCATTCCCTCTTCTCTCACCCTCCTCTTTTTCCTCTCTCTGTATCTGTTTTGTGTGAAGAAGTGACACAGCCGGGACAGAAGCTTCTGGATCGAAGGCAGTGCTGTTATGATTGTAAGATTACTAGGCAATGTGGGTGCTCTCTCTCACCCCCTTGGCACGCGCGCATTTGTCAGGTGCGCGCACGTAGTTGTCTGCTTGTGGGTTTTGTTCGGCGCGCTTTTGAGGGCGCGCATTTGCCACACGCTCTATAGACGGGACACTGAGAGAGTCATTATGACATCAATGTTTCCACACTAATGGTTACCCCCATGCCATGGGGGTACAGTAAGTACCCCAGCGGCAACAAACATTAAAACCCCATGATGCGGAGTCCCCATCGGGCCCCCCTGAAGGTCCCCACATTAACCCTTGTTGCCACATCAACCCCATGCTGCGGGAGGGTCCCCACATTAACCCTGGCAGCTGGGATCCAGATCGGGACCCCCGCTGAATTAAAGAATTACCAATGTCTCACCGCGGGTACTTAAAGGGCCCACAGCACACCATGCGTAATCCCGGCTGAAGGGGGTCTGTAAGTACCCCCACAGCACCTAAAATTATCTGCCCAATGCTGGGGTTCACCATCAGGATCCCTGCAGTGTCCCTACATTGACCCTTGCAGCGGCGGTACCCATTGGGAGCCTGCTGCATTTAAAAATCAAATTTGGAACCACGGAGATCTTTAAAGGACCATAAAGGTCTCTAAAGGTCTTTACAGATCCTAGAAAGACCTGTGCTACAATAAAAATGTAACCCTATCACTCATGGGAGTCTATACAGACCCCCATAAGCCCCTAAATAAGCCCATCATGTATGGGGGTCAATACAGACCCCCATAAGCCCTAAATAACCCTATCACTTATGGGGGTCTATACAGACCCCCATAAGCCTCAATTAAGACCCTTATGGGACAATAATAACTCTTACATTAACCCCATAAGTGCCATGAGGGCCGTCCAGGACCCCCGCTAGCTAATGAACCTCCCTCCTCCCTATCCTATTAACCCCCCTGGTTCTCCATGACACAAAGTCTAAGCACGACACTACACTATTAACCCTAACTATACCTCATTAACCCATTAACCCTAACTAATCCCCATTAACCCCAACTAGCCCCTGTTAACCCTAACTGGGCCTATTTAATGCTGTCTAGTCCTATTTATACAACCTACCAATTCTGATTGGCCGATGTAACTGTCAATCATTTCTAAACCAATCAGAAGGTGCTATTGTCTTTAGCCAATCAGAATGGGATATACCCCCATGGGGTGTATCCCATTGTGATTGTGATGTAACTGTCAATCAGATTGTGGCCAATTAGAAGACACAGATGCTTGGAGCCAATTACAATGGGATACACCCCGGGGTGTGTATCCCATTCTGATTGGCTGAAAGCAATAGCACCTTCTGATTGGTTTATAAATGCTTGAAAGTTACATTGGTCAATCAGAATGGGATATAGGGGTGTATCCCATTCTGATTGGCTCACACCTTGGTGCCTTCTGATTGGCTGAAATATGATTGGCAGCCAATCAGGCACCATTTCAAATTTTCAGCCGTAGCCTGCGAGGGAATCGTCATTGCATCTGGGAGTTCCTCAAGGGAGGAGCTCTGTTAGATTTTTAAATTTTTTAGGACATCAGGGTTTTTTTTAAGGGTCCCTGCCAGAGACGAGGAGGATGGGGGAATCACTGGATGGCCATTTTGCATAGGTAAGTGGCCTATTAGGCCTATTTGATATTACAGGTTGTATTTATATATGTATTAATTGTACTCTTTCTTTTTATTTTAGGGGTGTCGGACCGGTGGACATTTTGGATTGGGCCCTTGCCTAGTGATGAAGCAAAGAAAACCATCATGATTTACTATGATTTACTATTTATTTATTGCTGACTTTGGGTTTTTATTTTAATTGTAATGTTTATGTATTTATTTTAGGTTATAGAGTTTTATTTTCTGTAATTGTATTTTTATATCTTCAGTAATGTTCTTTTTTTTCCAGTAATGGTCTTTTTTATTTTCTGTAATGTAGGTAGAACTTTTTGTTGTGTAATATAGGTGTTTTTTATGTTTTGTAATATTTTTTTTATTTATTTTTCTATGTGATTAATAGGGTACTATGGACTTTATTAGAGGGTTGGTATGTAATATAGGGGTTAATAGGTTAGGGTATGAGTTGGGTAGGTAGTGTAGGGGTTAATAGGGTAAGGTAGAATGAGGTTTATAGGATAGAGTTTAATGGGTACAGTTGGGGTTGAATAGGCCCAGTTAGTGTTAAATTGGACTAGATAGGGTTAAATAAGTCTAGATGGGCTTAAATAGGACTAGACTGGGTTAAATAGGTCTGGATGGGGTTAAATAGGACTAGATGGGGTTAAATACGCCCAGTTAGTGTTAACTAGGACTAGATGGGGCTAAATAGGTCTAGATGGGGTTAATGTGGACTAGACAATGTTAAATTGGACTAGATAAGGTTAAATAGGTTTAGATGGGGTTAAATAGGACTAGATGGAGTTAAATACGACTAGATGGGGTTAAATAGGCCATGTTAGGGTTAAATAGGACTAGATAGGGTTAAATGGGTCTAGATGGTGTTACATAGGACTAGACAATGTTAAATAGGACTAGATAGTGTTAATATGTCTAGATGGGGTTAAATAGGATAAATTAGGGTTAAAGGGGGACAGTTGGGGTTAATGGGGTTTATTTAGGATTAATGGGGTACAGTTAATGTTAATGGGTTAATGGGGTATGGTTAGGGTAAATAGTGTAGTGTAGTGCTTAGACTTTGTGTCATGAGGGTCCTGGATGACCCATATGGCACTTATAGTGTTAATGTAGGGGTTAATAGTTTAGGGTAGAGGGGGGTTTAATAGGATATGGAGGAGGGTGGTTTATTAGTTAGAGGGGGGTTGGTTTAGATTTATTGGTTTATTGGGGGCTACTAGTGTAGTGTAGGGTAGTTTGTACTTAATGTCATGAGGGTCCTAGTTAACAATAAGCTACTGATCTATATAGTAGCTTTTGAAATCATGTAAGAGTTATATATGTGATTGGTTATCCAAGTGACCTGCACCAGAGGTTGTTGCGCCTACCCCCCTTGCCTTTCTATATATCTACAACACTATTGTGGACAGTTTCTGACAGAGAGGGCAGCACTAAAAAATCTCAGACTGGAAATGGTGGTAACTCTTTAAATTTAGCAGTAATTTCAAAAACGAAAATACTTTCTCTACATGCTTTTCAACACTACACTGATGTGTAGTTCTTTAAGGAAGTAATAGATTCAAAAAAATTCTTGAGGCTTGATCATGGCAATTTAAGTCTGAAACAGGTGAATGATGATAATGGAGACAAATGATGAAATTCTAGTTTGGCAGTAGTATGGTTGTAAGTTCATATCCGAAAACTAATAAAGTGAAATAAACTTTATGTATAAATATCAAGAAGTTGATTATAAAGCCTGTGATAGGTTGCATATTGACATTGTTTTAAAAAAATGTTGCAGACTTTATAAGGAGTTTACTATGAGGCTAAAAATAAGTTGCATTATTGTAGAACTTGAGTGTTTTGATATATCTAATCAAAAAATAGATTTTTTTCGACCTGTATGTTTTTTGTGTCATTTCAACAATATTTTTAAGTACCAAAATTTACTATTTAATAATTGGACAGAGAAACCATTAGAACACTTGTTTTTTTAGAATTTAAAGCTGTATCATATACTGATATCTACTTTACGTAAATATAAAAAGTTTGACAAGTCAAATTTGATTTTGTGAAAAATAATGTATGGAACTTTGCACAGGAATTGCAAGATTCAATTTTCTTATCTTTGTCTAGAATGGATTTTATATTAGTCTTCAATGTAAAATCATATTGTAAAAGTTGAATAATGCACATACTGTGGAAGATTCAAGGCTAACACATGCTCTTTAATGTCAAACAGAGCTGGTTATGAAAAAATATTTAGTGAACACCTCTAGGCTATTTAGCTGAGGTTATTTTCAATCTTTTCAATATGAATCTTTTCCTACTATCATTTATGTTGCTAATCCTACAGGAAGAGCCTCAAACTATAAATGTTTTAACAGCAGTAACTGGCCTGAGATTCTGCAAATACCGTTATCTAGGGGCAAAAATGAAATACTAGTGTTGACAGATGCACATTTTATTTATTTTAAGAATGTAATACTGGTAAGTATGTATACCAAGCATGTCATCTGATAAAATAATAAACTGTTGTATTTATATTCTTTGCTTGGGCTGACTTTCTATTTTCCAGTCTACCAGGTTATATCCTAACTCTTGATATTAGTGTTGTAGAGAAAGCTTTACAGTTTAAATAGTGACTTCTACATCAATATTTCTCTAGATTAATTTGATTCATTTTAGAATTACATAAATGTATTGTTCTGAATCATATTAGTAATCAATATTATTGTTTTGATCTAATGTTTTAAGAATAGGAAGGGCACATAATACAGCTATAACTCCTGTCATTTGTTATGAATTAAGTAAATGTCAAAATATCTCTGTATCTGTATACAATATGTATAAACACATACATATATATTATTTTTGTATTGCAGTTGTTTATTATAAACTTTCTAAGTATATTGGTCTGCCAGTTGAAAATTCTAATTTGTGCAGTGTTCGAAAATCTGAACACTTTATGGCTGGGAAGTCAGAAAGCATCATTATGTTGCCAGACTCCAGGGATTACCTCTTACATCAGCCTCACATTGAACATTGATTTATAAAACACTCATTTTCTAGATGTAAACATTTATAAAACTGGAAAAGGACTTGAAACAGATATAAAGATCCAGCCAACTAGTCACAGTACTTTAACAAACAGATGAAGATTACATCTGACACATACTTGGCTCACTTCCAAGAAGCCAAATTACCTTGATTAAAGAAATAGGACCCCAGGCTAATTGCATATGTAGCTGTGCAAAAAAGCTCTCTCACAACTGTGGGAGCTTTTGTTTGCGCAAGCTTTTTATCCATCCCAATCAGATCTACTCCAAGTAGCTGTCAGTAAATGACTACACACGCACCCAGGCTGTTTTACCGCAGTCTTAAAGCCCTATGGTACCCACACAGCCTGACCTGTAACTCTGTAGTCTTCACAGCAGTGCTTCATAGTATAGCACACAGCCCCTCTCTATCTATATAAATTCCTTTTCATGACAGAGAAGGGGTTAAAATAAAAAGACCTTGGCAGGGATTTCGAGACCCCACTGCCAATCTTTGAATGAAGCCCTGGGGATTCCTTCCTCGGATTACATGATTGACACAGAAATATATAACCATAGTGTCTATTTAAACCTCATGGCAACTAACTATTAACCCCATGCCATGGGGGTCCTGTAAGGAACCCTGTGGAACCTGTCCATTTACCTAGCCATTGAGGCCTTGCATGGTCTGGCAAGTCGTATCTATATGCCATGGAGCTCCTGGAAGGACTCCATGGCATCTAATATAAACATATATGCAATTGAGGCCTTGAAAGGACCTCCATGGCATCTCAGTCTAAGATATATACCATGGATGTTCTGCAAGGACCTCTATGGCACTTATCATAATGATATATGCCATGGAGGTCTTTACAGGACACCATGGGTCCTAATACATCTTATATGTTACAGAGGTCTTTAAGGTCCTATAAGGCATCTCCATTGCATATCCTTAAAGGACACCAATGGTATTCTAAAATTTACTGTAATCAGTAACCCCTAGTACCATGAAGGTCTTTAAAGGATCCACCAAGGCATCCTAAAGTTAACGCTTAGTACAATGTGGGACCTTAAAGGACTATTTATAGGTACACAATTGAGCTGACCCATCTCACAGAAAGTAGATATTTTGCTTGCCTCCCAATGCAAAAATACAGGCCTCTATTGCATTCTGAATCCCTCATAGCCGTGGAAGCTTTTTTTTTTTTTTTTGCTATATAGGGAGCCATTATATGGCTCATCTTATCCCCTCAAGAAATTGCTCTGAAAAGCTCAGTAGTCTCCACAGTAACACACAGTATAGTACCCATTATGATAACACACTAAACTAGCCCTAACACCCTCCTTTTCCCCTATCTATCTATCTATCTATCTATCTATCTAAGTTCCCAATGGTATGGAGTTAATGATATGTGCCACATGGGTTAGTCAAGGACCTCTGTGGCAAAACTTAATTTGAAAACCTCCATGGCATAGGGGATAATTTTATATGACAAGTCTTTTAAGAACCTCTGTGGCATAAGGGTTAAAATTAGATGCCATGAAGGTCCTAAGGATTCCAGTAGCATAGGGATTCATTTTTGGAGGTTAGTAATGAGATTATTCATTTTAGGTGTCATGGGAGTCTATAGGGACCCCCATGGTTAGGCTTTATATTGGAATCCCAGTGGTCATAGGGAATAGCACATGCCCAGGGGGAATCTCAGGGGTTTCCCCCGACTGATAGCAAATGAGGAATTATGCCTCAAATCTGACACAAGGTTTTGATAATAGCATCAGATACATCTGTGCCTATATGGGTGGGTTCAAGCACATGTAATTTTTTTAGAAAATCTCAGCAGTCCAAAGGATTTAAGTGTAACCCTTGGAATGCCAAGATTTGACTACTGGAAACATGCGATGGGCTTTTTGAAAATCTCAATGGGCCAGGTTTTTGTGGGTTACAATTACAGGTACTTTTTCTTAGGACTTAGGTCTTTTGCTTAGGTTTTTTGATGTTGTGTAAAATGATTGCTTGGTAGTGATTTAGGAGTACTGTTTGCTGGTTATTGTGGTGATTGAATGGAGCCCATAATCTCTGTTACAAATTCTATTATTATAGGCTTTGATTCCTGTAGTAGAGGTATGATAATTATTATCATGCCCACTAAGCAACCATCATTTTTGTTCTACTGCATCCCATTGGAACATAATACTAATTTAATTTTGTAGTAGCACCTACAAAGCCTTTTTTCTTTCAAAATAATTGCATTAGAAGTATGCATGGTCAGATATTTCATGTTACTGCAAATGCTAATTTTGCCCATATATAAAATTTTTTAACTGTTACCTGAATTTATTCCTACTAATAATATGTATCTAACTCAACTGGCACATGTTTAGAAACATAAACAAATATTCTGTTTAGATTTTGTGCATGCACCATCAAAGCCACAATAGTGGTTGGCAAAGGTACAGTAGTTGATTAATTAGAAAGAAAAAGAGCAACTATATACCTGTTACACCAACTTGGTGATTATGAACAACTAGCGACTTGCCCATCAAAAAACGATGGCATGATGGATTTTTTTCTATTAAATTTCTCCACCCCTCCCTCCCCTGTGTATCTTTCCCCCTTCTACCTCCCCTGTCTCTTTACCCCCTCTCTCCCTCCCTTGTCTTTCTTTGCCCCCTCTCTCCCTCCCCTTTCTCTCTTTCCTTCCTCCCTCCCCTGTCTTTCTTTCCCCCCTCTCTCCCGCCCCTGTCTTTCTTTCCCCCTCTCTCCCTCCCCTGTCTCTCTTTCCCCTCGCTCTCATTCCCCAGTGTCTCTTCCCCCCTTTACCTCCCTGTGTCTCTTTTCCCACTCCCTCCTCTGTATCTCTTCCCCCTCTCCCTCCTCTGTGTCTCTTCCCCCTCCTCTTCCCTCTGTGTCTCTTCCCCCTCCTCTCCTCCTCCTCTCCCCCCTGTATCTTCCCACCATCTCCTGTGTTTTTTTCCTTTCTCCTCCCTCCGCTGTGTCTTCCCCCTCCTCCCTCTCCTGTACCTCCTCCACCTCTCCTTCCCCTGTGTCTCCTTTGCCCCATCTCCCTCCCCTGTGTCTCCTCTCTCCTTTCTCTCCCTCTCCTGATCCTCCTTGCCCCTCTCCCTTTCCCTTCCCCCATGTCTCCTTTCCCCCTTTCCCCTTTCATGTCTCCTTTCTCCCCTCCCTCCCCTGTGTCTCCTCCCCCCTCTACCCTACCTAGTGTATCCGTTCCCCCTCCTCTCACTCCCTTGTCTGCTTCCCCCGTCTCCCTCTCCTGTGTTTTGTACCTGGATGCAACCCTGCTAGCAGCGACGCACTCACCACCTCTGTGGCTCCCGTCCTCTGGACGGAATTACTTTCTGGAAAAATCTGTGCATTGCATACGCGCATCCCGCCTACGCAATGCGCTGCTTAATCCAGAAAGTTGTTCCGGCTGGTCGACGGGAGGTGAAGTGAAGAAGACTTGAGTGCGGCGTTGCTGCATCCAGGTATATGGGCCACGGGCTACTAGCAGGAACCAGTCATGGGGCTGATGCGAGCCCTGCAGTAGGCGCTCATCACAAGCCTTGCAATGAGATCCTAAGACGCTCATTGCAGCTGAGGGTGCTGCAACTGTCGTCCAGGCTGTCCCGCGGGTTTTGCGATGCAGCTGTCTTCAGGGCTGTTCCGCACTGTAGGGGGCCTCCACTCCCGCAACTGCATCCCTCGCATTGCGAGGGCCGCAGTTGTGGAACATGCTGCGTCCCTCGTGAAGCGAGGATCACAAAGGGTGATAACAACTTGCAGTATGACAACTATATATGTGACTACCGACTTGCCCATCAAAAATTACGGCAATAAAATTGTAAGTTAGCCAGTGCTGTTTGCCACACAATGTGAGGCTTTTGCTTCTCTGAGCACCTTCGGCGCTCATTGCGAACCTTTCCTCCCGCCTACTGTATGTGCCGCTGATTAGAGGGTTCATTAACCTGCAAGTTTTGTGTTTGGGAATGCCATGTGTCTCTTTCCAGCATCTCCCCCCTGTCCCTTACCTGTGTCTTTCTCCTCTGTGTGTGTGCTGAATGTTTGTGTGGCGTAAGGCTGACTGGCGTTTTTGGTGTAAGTGTTAGTGTCTTTGCCGTCGTGTATTTTCTAAGTCCCGCATCCCTGGCCTTGCTCAGCCTCGTTTTCATCCAGTTTCAGAATTATTTATGTTATTTGTCCCCAATTTTTTTCTCTCGCTTAGCCGATTTTCTAGTGACGAAACACATCAAATAAGGCTTAAAATCTCTTGCAACCTCACTCCCATGCTTCCTGGTTCTCCCCCTGTGCTGTGTGTTTTTATGTTTTTTTTAAATAATTTTTCTTGTTTTTCATGATTTTCGATTTCCGCGGTTCAGCCATTAAATTCATACTTTTCCAAGGTCGTATTTTGTTGGTGTAAGTGTTGGTGTCTTTGTCGTCATATATTTTCTAAGTCATGCATCCCTGGCGTTGTTGGTGTAAGTGTTACTGTCTTTGCCATTGTGTATTTTCTAAGTCTCGTGTGCCTGGCCTTGATCAACCTCGTTTTCATCCAGTTTCAGAATTGTTTTACGTTTTTCATGCGCCATCTTTTTCTTGCTTAGCCATTTTTCGAGTGATGAAACAAGGCTCAAAATCGCTTGCAACCTTACTCCCAGACTTCCTGGCTTCCCCCTATGCTGTGTGTGAATGTGTTTTTATTTTTATTTTGTTATTTTTCTTGTTTTTTGTGTTTTCCGATTTTCTGCGTGTCGGCTGTTAAATTCATATTTTTCTGAGGCTGTATTTTTTTTCCCCGAGCTTGCATGTGTGATGGCGCCGCTGGCTGAAATGAGCACCTTTAGCGCTCATTGCACCCTAAGTCCTGTGCAGCTGCTTAAGTGCTCATTTCAGCCTAAATACTGCGTGCTTCAATGCCTCACCGGCATTAACAAAATATGGGGAGAATATTAATTTAAAAAAAAACTTTTAAAATCTATTGGTATTTTCATTGTAACCTAGTGAGATGCTCACAAACCTTCACTTATGAGCAATTATTTCTCTTGCACATCACATCATACAAGGGGAAAGTTGTCTCCATAAAACTCAATTTCCTGTATCCACAAAAATATACCAGAACATCCCAAATCTCTAAGGTTAACACTCTACCTGTCAGTAATAAATCACTGATAAAATACTCAAACCCTCTGAGATTATTTTAATGTATCTATTCCTTTTTATTTATTTTCAAAAAATGCCAAATCCTTACAATTGGTAAATGTTGGGATTTGAGGGCCATTCAAAACTTCACTGCTAATATATTTATAAACTCTAGACTACATATGAGATTCGAACATCACTTATATAAAAATGTTTCAAGATATATAACCATGTAATATATTCTCTGGTAACTGTATCAGGAAGAGATTTTATGCCTAAATTTAAAGTTGAAAATATGTAACACTCCTAATAATGGGAATATCTTCAAGGCATGAAATTCCACCATACACCTTTTAATGAAACACTATCTTCATCAGTGTTGCAACTTTAAAAATTAAAATAAGATGTAAGTACACTAGAATGTTTCAAGTTTTCTTAATAAGCATGAATGTTGTTACTCAAATTTCCAAACCAAAATTTCCCAAAGAGGTAATAGATATGCACAATTTAATTATATAATTAATTTATTCATTCTTGTGATTATTTTGAACAGAAATGATACCCCATTTTATTATATATGGACACAATCTGAAAATGAAATCTCTGATCTTTCAGGGTAGTAGTATTATCCTCAGGTTACTTATTTTTTATCCAACCTGAAAATCGGGACTTAACTGCCATGCAGTGTTAATTTAAAGAAAAAAATACATTTGTCAACATAATTGCAATTTTGGAGTCCAATTCATTTTTCAGGGTGATAGAGACATAAATTAACTGCCTCTCTGCATATTGCATATGTTAATCACTTCTATCCTTTCCAATATAACCCTGATCTCCAGGTTAAGACTAACTTCTTGATCTTTGTATATTATAAATAACATTCTTTCTAGATCTTTTATCCTTGGGGCAACTAGACCACCAACGAACGGACTCCTAATACAAGCTTCCCTCCCAGTTCCCCTGTGTATTCTAGAGTGTGATGTCATTAAACTAGGACATCCACGCGTATCAGCATAGTCTAGAATGATGCACGTTTCATTTAGCAACTTCTTCTGAGGCTAACAAACTAAAAGGGAAGTGGCCAGATATTTAAAGACTCAGACCCACTGATGTAATTGGTCCGGTTAATCATATTAACCCATTCTCCAGATGGGAGATCAAATACTTCCACAAGGTATGAAACTGTATATAAAAATACATGATCAATTATACATTGACATAAATGGTCAGCAAATAAAATATACATTGTGTATGAATATGGAATCCACCACAATATATACACCAATGTTAGATAAATATACATTACATGGGATACTGTCGTATGTGATCAAGATACATAATAAATATTATCAACCCCATTCGTCTTTGTAATTACTCTTTGTTACTATCTGTAGATCTAATAAATACTTAGATATAAATGCCTGCATAAAAGGCCAAATATTTACAGACATAACAAACAGTATTTCATACTAACGACTTGCCCATAAAAAATGATGGCATAACATTTTAAAACCTTGCAATGCTGTTGTTTGCCACACAATGCCAGGCCTCCCTCCCCTGGTTCTCTTTCCCCCTCTCTCCCTCCCCTGTGTCTCTTTCCCCCTCTCTCCATCCCCTGTGTCTCTTTGGCCCCTCTCCCACCCCTGTGTCTCTTCCTCCCCTCACTCACCCCTGTGTCTTTTTCTCCCTCTCTCCCTCCCCAGTATCTTTTTGCCCCCTCGAACGGCCTTCAAACGGCTTCCAAGTTATGGGATTGGAAAAAAATGACGACAGGTAGGATTTAACCATGTCAATTTTTTTTTCAAGCCTGTAACCCGGAAGTCTTTTGGAGCCTTTCCCCCCTCTGCATTGCGGGCCTCGTAATGATCACCTTTGGCGCTCATCTCACGCCTCGCAATGAGCGCCTTTGCACTCATTGCGAGCCTCTCCCCCTCTACTTTACGGGCCTCGCCACTCACTACAGGCCACGGCATGCGCTACGTGCATGCACAAGCCCGTAAATTTGCTAGCGTTACAGACAAACTCGCAATTACTACAACTATATATGATGCATATACATAAATCAAAAGTAAGTTATATATATTCTTCCAGATCAATATAGTATATCTATTAATGTATTAAAACAATGAATCCATAATACACATGTATATTATCGAAATAATAGAAGATAGAAAATATCAGTTGCATAAAAATTATCTATCTTCCTATAAATGTAACCTATCTCTTGATCATATAACGCCAACATAATGAAAACAAGGGGGTTGTAAATTGTACGTCTGACAATTTTGCTAATCTTATTATATGCAAATAGATTAATCTAGGTGAGAAGTATTAAAAACATATACACCACAATAGGCATAACACTATTTCATATTTCATTCAGGCGAGGGCCGCAATGGGTGCAGGGTGAGAGGCAGAGAGCCTGTAAGTAAGGTTGCAAGCTAATTTGCTGTTCAACTGGCATGTTTTGGTGGCCTCCAAATGGCTTCTAAGTTACAGGCCTGAAAAAAAAAAATGGCGACAGTAAAATCCACGAGGCTCGAAATTCCTAGGCTCCCATATCCAGTGGTATTGGGTCTGAACTTCCCTCATTTCAATTCCCTTCTTATGAAGAAACCCTCTGAGAATCTCCAGCCCAGTTTATTGGGAGAACTAGGAGAAATATTTTCTTTTGTTGATGCTGACCTATTCTCTAGTCAGGAAACAAAACAAGAAAGTGAGAAAAGAAAGACAAAAACAGAAAAGGTTGGGGTCAGAATACCAGCAGAAGCAAGCCCGAGAGGAAGTCCAAGCAGCTTCCCAAGCCGGCCCTGAAACAGGGGCGCAAGCCGAAACTTCTTCTGAGGCTATAAGCCATTCCGGAGGTGAAGAACAGGTTACAGAGGAACTTCCCAGACTAGAGAATAGGGAAAACTTTGGTAGGGACCAAGCTAACGACCCTCTGCTATTGAAAATACAGAAAGAGGCGGTGGAGGTAAATGGTACACAGGTCCTCAAAGTCTGTATTTTCTAATCAGAACAGATGTCCTGTACAGGGTTGTCAGGACTACCGATGACATGGAACAGTTACTCATACCCCAAAGTTAAAGATAGAAAGTCAAGGAATTAGCACATAGCAATCTCTTGGGAGGTCACCTTGGAGTGGGCAAAACTTTGGACCATATACTCAAAAGGTTTTATTCGACCGGGATATTTGTGGAAGTACTACAATATTGCCTGTCATGTCCCGAGTGTCAACTGATGAGTCCAAGACCGCGATTGAGGGCCCCCCTGGTACAGCTGTCGATCATAGATGAAAACTATGATAGGATCACAATGGATCTGGTACAACGACTAGTAAAAAACAACCTAGGGACATCAATATATCCTCGTCATACTGGAACATGCGACTAGATACCCCAAAGCTTTTCCATTACAAACTACAAGTTCAAAAAGCGTGGTCAAAAAGCCGGTTCTCCTGTTCTCCAGGGTAGGGATTACCTGAGAAATCCTTACTGACCAAGGCACCACGTTTGTGTCCAAGCTAATGACCGAGATGTGTAAACTACTGCAAATCCGTGTGCTGAGGACCTCTGTTTATCATCCCCTAACGGACAGGTTGGTAGAGCTGTTTAATCGCATCCTGAAGGGCATGATAAGGAAAGTGGTCAACAGCAATGGGAAAAACTGGGATTTGCTGTTACCCTGCCTCCTGTTTGCCATATGAGAGGTGCCCCAAGCCTCAACCGGGTTCTCACCATTCCAGCATCCACAGGGAATCCTAGACACTGTACTCGAAGCCTGGGAAGACAAAAGAGTGCCCAGCCAAAATGTAATTGAATACGTCCAGAGCTTAAAAGAGAGAAAGGCCCAAGTTAGACTTCTCGTTAGTGAGCACCTGGAATGGGCCCAGGGTCAACAGAAAACATATTATGATCATATCGCTCAAGGTCGAAAATTTCAGCTGGGAGTTATGGCATTGGTTCCTATGACAGAGAGCAAACTGCTGGCCTGGTGGCAGGGTCCATATGAAATCCTAGAAGCACTCTGTGACAACCTGGTCGATAGAAACAGGAGCAAATGTACCACATAAATCTGTTGAAGGCATGGTGTGAGAGAGAAGTTGAAGTGAGATTTGCCTCTCCTATTTCAGGTTTGGAGGAAACTATTCCAGAAATGCCGATCTCTACAGAAATGTCCCCTCAGCAGAGGGCCGAAGTGCTACAGATGGTTTCCCATAAGCGGGATGTTTTTTCAGTATATTCCAGGAGAACAGCAGAAATCTGTCATAACATCACTACTGAACGGGGTATTAAAGTTTGGATCAAACCGTATAGGATACGGAAGCAAAAAAGGAGGAGATAAGAGAGTAGGTGAAGAAAATTCAAAAATCCGGGATTATCGAATAATCCTCCAGTGACTGGTGCAGTCCCATTGTCATCATACCCAAGCCAAAATCGACCTCTCAGCACCAGATTGATTCCCCTTTAATCTAGAGCAAGTGACCAACTACCTCTTTAGCATATCCTCATGAATATGAACAGGTCAACTCAAACCCAAGGTGTCAAAGACTGAGCTACTAATCTTTTCACCCTCTACCACAGCTTCCACTCCAGATATTTCTCTCACTGTTGACAATACCATCACCACTCCCAGGACATTGTCTTGGGATTCTTCTGGATCCTACACTCTCTTTCAGTCCTCACATACAATCACCCACAAAATATTGTCTTTTTCACCTAAAAACATGGCCAAAATAAGTCACTATCTCTAAGCTCTTTTCACTGTTTTATTATTGTTTTTAAATGTTGCTTTTACTGAACTTAGGCAGCTTGCTCAATTTCAGTCTTATCTGCCTCTATATTAAGTTTATAGGTGTTCTGTGTTCAGGCAGTATAACTTGTCACTGTGCCAAGCTGCCCTTTCATCACACGGTCACAGCATGTATGAGAAAGGTAGTATATTGAACATCCCTAACAAAATAACTTGAACAAACATGTATGAAAGTGAGAAGTAGAAGCAGCAAGAAAACACAGCAACTTAAAAAGCTAAAAAATAAGTTCATGCTCCTTAAATCTCACAGTCGTGCAATCTTATTCTTCTGGGTTGCAGGTACCTGTGTCTGTCCCCAGGCTATTCATGCAAAATGACGTCTGCACTCTGAGGGAAAGTCTAGAGAACTCCTGGAGATGCACACGCATACAAAAGATCAGTAAGAGGGAGTGTAGATAGACATTTTCTACTAACTAAACTATTCCCTGCGGGACACCATACTCCACCACCATAGTGTCACTATACATTATTATTAATATAGGTAACAATAAAACAACATTTTAAACATTTGCCATTCTGATAGATACTGTTAGAAGACCACTAATCTAATAACACCTGGATTACTGACTAAGCATCTGCACAAAGTATAAGTAATACAATTGAATGGACTGTCATAAATTCTTTGACTTTTTCCATTTAAGTAATGCATGGTCTGGATCACTCTTCCCTTTGGCCACTTGTTACAGGGCTCCTCTGTCTCTTTCAGGAGAACTATATAACCTAGTTGTATATCTGGCTGTACTGTCAATCATTTACAATGACTATGGAAAGTAGTCACGTATTCACTTTTCCAACAATGCCAATGTATTGGCAAATCATTGGGCTTTTCTCCCTTGGGGCCCTGTAATAATCTTTCTTATCGAACATTCCAGGAGGTAGAAGGTACACACTGATTTTTGCGTGAGCAGCATGCCTGGTATTAAGATGAGCAGACATTTTGGATCTGCTGACTCAGAAGTCAGTGGTTGATGTGGTTCATGATACTTGAGACTTCTGCAATGAAAGTTGCCAGAACTTCATGTGTGAGACAGTGTTTTCTGCTAACATCCTGTGCATGATGCGTCATGCAATCCCTATCATGTGTTCCCACTCTTCTTTCATATGTGATTAACTGGGTGGGTTCAATACATCCTTTCTCTGATTGAGATCTTTGGACATTGTTGCAATCATCATTTGTTGTTTGCAGTTCCTTGTTCTGTTTAAGTTGGAACCACTGATCAAATTTATGGCAGGCCCTTTAATTCAAAGAGCCTTCTGAGTGCATTTCTTAGATAGCTTATGCCCATTAACTCCAATACCTCTATATGAATAGCTCATTTGTTTATGCATGTGAAGATCATTTGCCCATCATTTGCCATTGACTTGGCCTCCTCTGGTCCAATATGTCACTTTCTTCCATGGACCAATCACATCTAATCCCACCTGAGTAAAGGGATGGTCTGTGCTGAGCTGTTAAACATGTAGATTAGCCATCTTCTGTCCTTGCAGCTTTCTCTTTAATTTACAGTAACACATCTGTAATTAATAAAGCAATGCATCTTTTGCCACAAGCCAGCAGCTCTGTTTGCTCTTTTAATAAAGTGTCAGAACAAGTATTTTACTTGATCATAGTAATGCCGCATACACATTGTGGTTAAATGATGGTTCCTGTAAATGAAACTTCTTGTTGCACCTATCTGTAAACTGTCTATCTGCAATACATCAGTTAATCTTGTTTGTGTGGTTGCATACAACTTCTGCAGCCTTAATAAAAATCTTATGGCTTGCTTGCCTGGAGGTGGATCACAAATTTAATTAGTTATGCTATTAATCTCTGGAGGTCCTTCCACCTTCCCCAATGGTCTCGGAGATGTGTATAAAATTGTTCTGTATGTTTGAATTTAGTAGTACAAGTGTTCACTTGTGTGCACATTTCTTCATCTATCTGGTTCCACCACTTCAAATGAGCTGCATTGATCTTTTAGCACTCCTGAATTTAGAGGAAATCAAATCCCTTTAACCAGGTTGTGTGCTGAAAGTGATCTACTGATACAAATCTAGTAGCCAATCTAGTATCTATGAGCCACATTAAATTCAAAGCCAGTAGCTCCAACGTGAAGCTCGTAACAGCTGCCTGCTTGAAATTTGGCCGAGTTACGTTGCAATTTAATTAGAAAGGCTGCGAGCTACGAGCTGGAGATGCAAAACCAGGAACCCTGTATTGGCCGTCAGATTTGCGGGCTTGAACGTAATCAATTAGGCAAGCCTATAGTTACGGGTTTAGATGGAGCCAATAAAAACAGAGATTGCCAGCATTGCGTCACAAGAAAATTATGGATAGATTTCAAATTCGTATGGGCTTCAATTACGAGCTATGAGTGAACCCACATTCCAGTCAAAATGTAATATTAATATATCCGCAAATATGATATTGTATTACATGTGAGTTACAGTATATGTATTAACACATTGATTGCGGGATCGATATAACACAAAAAATGTACATGAAATTAAGTATTTTTCTGAGCCGATTTGCAGGCTTGAGAATGTTGTGCTATCAATTTTAAGACCTAACATCACTTTCCCTTTTAATATTAGTACAGTATCGTGGTTTTTATTTGCATTACAAGTGCTACATATTGGACTTTAATCCCCCATCGGGGAACTCTCAAGCACATGTTGGGCTTTGGGCTCCATTTGCGTGTTGCGGGCTCAAGCGCGAGTGGCTTTGTTGCAATTTAATAGCTAAATTGAAGACGAAGCGGGTACGGGCTTGTCAGATCAAAGGATTTAGAGCCACAAACTTCAACGTTGCTCAACACTTAGGCTTTTCTCGGCCTTGCTGCGTGTTAACCTGTTAGTCGTCTGCGGTTTGCGTTACGGGAATAATTTAAAAACAAAAAGTCTACGTTAAAGGCTACATTTTAACACGCAGCCCGAATTTAATGTGGCTCTAAGTCTGCAGGATTGAGTTCCAGTGTTGCAGTTTTGAAGACCTTCTAATTAATTCTATGTGGTTGGCTGCATACACATAAAACCTATATATATATATATATATATATATATATATATATATATATATATATATATATATACCATAGCGACATTAAATATTTTATCATTTACCCAGCTCATCATGGTTAATTTAGGACCACTGCAGTACAGAAAAAAAGACATTTGCTTGTCTAATATGTGTCAGCAGTTGTGTAAACCATAGACATACATTTTGGGGACACTGGCCATGATTTCAAAACATTTTTAATATTACAATGCATTTGAGTGGATTGATATAGGATGTACCAAGAGCTAACATTTATGATACAAGAATGAGCACTTTCAGGGAATTTTGTGAGTACACACTTTATGTGCACATGATCAAAAAACAAATAGGTTTTTGCCTATACCCTATTGTTCAATGAACCCTAGATACAGATGTTTTTTGCCTTTTTAAATCCCTTTCTGAAACATCTTTTTCTTCTATAGCAATCTCTATCTGCAGCATGAAGCAGGGTATTGAGCCTTTTCATAGCCCCTCCAATAATCAAGTTTATATTATATTTTAGAGCAGGAAGCATTGTATATGACTTTGTGTCTTTAAAAAAAAGTTTTATATGAGTAACAGATCTTGCAAGAACACTGGCATTCTGAATGATATATTGAAATCCATGACACTTCATCTTAATTTCTTATTAAAAAAATGCTTTTTGAAATAGGTGGTTACAGAAATGTTCCTCCAAGTAACTGCACTTAGCACTACATAAATGACTCATTAAATTCTATGAATCCTTCTGCATCTTTTATTTTTAAGCCAGTAATGTTTTCTGAGCAGTAGAATATGCTAAAGCTGTTCATGATAATTTCAAGGATTTAAAATGCACAAAGTGAAAAGAATTTGAGAACATATCATTTCTATCTATAAATCTGAGCTGGAAATGCTTATTGTATTTTCAACACCTGTAAATGAACGAGTGAGTTTTTTTTTTTACGAATAAAGCACTGAAGATTCTTAAACTGTTCATTGCTAGAAAGGTGCTTATGAGCTTCTGACTTTTTTTTCTTTAAACATGCCATTTGATTCTGAATATATAATTCTATAGATGTTGTGATCATTGAAGCTTGTAATAAGGTACAGGTGATGAAAGGATAACATCATTAAACTTCATGTATCACTTGTCACAGCACAGCTGTTATGCAAATTATGTGAATTGTCAAGTTTATCATCCTCAGTTTACAATACTTGTCAAGTTCTTATTTATTTAATATTGAGATGAAGGTAAGTCGCTGTGTTTTGTTAGAATAAACAATTTATTCTGTAATGTTGATAGTACAGAATACAAAACGTTATTCTATTAAGGTATATTTCTTGTAATTGTTTAAAGGGCCAGTGCACAATGAAATATGCACATACATAAACATATATAGCATAACTAATCAGGAAAAAAGTTATGCAGCTAGTTTTTACTTTTGAAGCCTCTACAGGAGGGATCCTTGATACATTGCTGGAAGCTGTGTGTAAGAGAGGGTTGGATTGATACAAGGTTTCTACTTCTGGGCCAGTAAGGGGGAAGGGGTGTGGAGTCAATTGCAAACGTATCCTATTTTCAAACAAAGATTTTGCATGTTTGTGTGTTCACTCCAGGTGTCTCCACAATGCTACAAACGCACATCCCTGTCATTCTGCTCTCATGATGTGATGTAACAAACACAAAATGGATTCATGTACTCATAAACAGATTTTCTCCAAAAATGTATGTGGATTAATATATTCCATTACATATAAATTAAAGGTTAAAATGTTTGCTTCTTAGGTTATGACACAACTCTTTGCAATTAAGGGAAAATGTAATAAAAATTAGTAATAATGTAATAGCATGATAATAATTGCAGGAAATATCACATATAATAGTTGTCAATAGTGATGTCCCGAACAGTTCGCCGGAGAACTATTCGCGGCGATTTTCGCATGTTCGCGTCCTCCGCAAATGCTTTTCTGTTCGCCCCCTATACTTTATCATTGAGGAAACTTTGAACATCATTTATTTTATTTTATCATTTTTTTTGTGTAATCTATGCCTGCCTGCCAGCGTGTGTGTGTGACAGGCTAACACCTAACAGCTTATATTGTGCTTATTTTTACTACTCATACCTGGTGGTGTAACATACATTGAAAACAACCATTTTTTTCCTGTAATCTAATTTCAGTTGCCTGCCTGTGTCAGGCTCACAGCTTATATTGTGCTCAGTGACATAAAACAACACTTTTTTGACTGTAATAGATTGAATAGCAATTGCCTGCCTACAGGCGTGTGTGTGAAGCCTATTGCATCTACTCTGCCAACTTTTGCCAGTGCACAGTGACACTCATATCTGGTGTCACAGTAGCTTGCACGCATAGTACCATTTATCGGAAAAAAAATGACAGGCAGAGGCAGGCCACCCCGCAGGGCCCGTCGTGGTCGTGGTGCTGTGATTCCCTTTCGCCCTAGAATAATGCCCAGTTTTCAGAGGCAACGTACCCTGAACTTGAAAAGTTCTGAGGACATTGTTGACGCGCTAACAAAGGACACCCATTCTTCTACAGCTTCCGCTCGGAACCTAGACGCACCATCCTCCTCTAGCTTAGCTTCGGGCACCTCTCCAGTTACCACTCGCCCGCCTGCCGCCACCACCAACACTAGCACCACAGGCGCTTCACTTGATCCGTCAGAGTTATTTACACATCCGTTGGAAGAAATGAGTGATGCGCAAACATTAGTGCCAGAGGATGTAGATAACAAGGATATGTCCCAGTCAGGCAGCATTACACACATGGACGTACGGTCTTATGATGATGATGTTGTACCCGGTGCTGCTTCCTTTGTTGAGTTGTCAGATACAAGTGAAGCGGTTGATGATGACGATGCGTCCGTGGATGTCACGTGGGTGCCCGCTATAAGAGAAGAAGAAAAGGAGGAAAGTTCAGATGGCGAGACAGAGAAGAGGAGGAGACGAGTTGGAAGCAGGGGGAGGTCATCGCAAGTAGCTAGTGGCACAGTCAGACAGCATGAATCGGCACCCGGGGTCAGCCAGACAGCACGCCAGTCAACGCATGCTGTTGCCACCACCAGAATGCCGTCATTGCAGAGCTCAGCAGTGTGGCAATTTTTTGCTGTGTCTGCCTGTGACAACAGCGATGCCATTTGCAACCTGTGCGAAAAGAAACTGAGTCGCGGGAAGTCCAACACCCACCTAGGTACAACTTCTTTGCGAATGCACATGATGTCACATCACAAATGCCTATGGGATCAACACATGAGTACAAGCAGCACACAAAGTCAAAGCCGCCATCCTCCTCCTGGTCCAGCATCTTCAGCCACGTCAACCACTGCTGCCCTGCTTGCCCCCTCTCAACCATCCGCCACTCCGTGTCTCGCCCTGAGCAGTCCCTGCTCATCTGCCCACAGTCAGGTGTCTGTCAAGGACATGTTTGAGCGTAAGAAGCCAATGTCACAAAGTCACCCCCTTGCCCGGTAACTGACAGCTGGCTTGTCTGAACTCTTAGCCCGCCAGCTTTTACCATACAAGCTGGTGGAGTCTGAGGCTTTCAAAAAATTTGTAGCTATTGGGACACCGCAGTGGAAGGTAACCGGCTGAAATTTCTTTGCACAAAAGGCAATCCCCAACATGTACTCGATTGTGCAAAAGGAAGTAATGGCATCTCTGGCACACAGTGTTGGGGCAAGGGTCCATCTGACCACTGCTACCTGGTCTGCAAAGCATGGTCAGGGCAGGTATATCACTTACACTGCACATTGGGTAAACCTGGTGACGGCTGCCAAGCATGGAATACGTGGCTCAAATTTGAAGTGGGAGGACCGACCAAGCATCTTTTTCCATCTCCCGCTTACAAAAATCCATGCCATATACACGTCCCCTGATAGTGGACATAACAGGGATTAAACCGATAGGAATAGTACTACTTAACAGTACACACCTTATAATAACGCACATAGAGGCAACGCGTATAATCTTCCATGCTGGGCAGTGGAAGCCCCCAGACTCTGACCTGTGTATAATCTTCCATGCTGGCCAGTGGAAGCCCCCAGACTCTGGGAGTCTGAAGAAGAGGAGTCAGAGGAGGAAGGTGGCTTTGAGGAGGTGGAAGACCAAACACAGCAGGCGTCCCAGGGGGCTTGTTGTCACCTTTCGGGGACCCTTGGTGGCTTGGTGGAGGAAGAGACCTTCAATGACATCAGTGAGGACAAGGAACGGGACATGGCTAGCTTGGTATCCAACCTTGTGCAAATGGGGAGTTTGCGGTTGTGCAAAGGGACTGTTTGTGGTTGTTTGCGGTGCATTAAATGGGGAGATTGGTCTGTTACTACCTGATTGATACAACATCATACCTGATGTTTTAAAGCATGTTATTCCAAACAATTTAGGAATGTTAGGTGATTTATGCCCTTTATGGCTTAAAACCAGACTCTGCATCAACTATGTAATTTTCCGTGGGAGTTTTGCCATGGATCCCCCTCCGGCATGCCACAGTCCAGGTGTTAGTCCTCTTGAAACAACTTTCCCATCACTATTGTGGCCAGAAAGAGTCCCTGTGGGTTTTGAAATTCGCCTGCCCATTGAAGTCTATGGCGATTCGCCGATGTTCGCATCACTAGTTGTCAAACTACGAAACGTCATCACGCTTTGCGAACTCGTGAAGTTTGGGACGCAAATGTGGACCCTCGCAAAGCAAGGGGCCGCATTTGCGGAAGGTGGAGGCTCCCATGTTGGCTACAATAAGCTGAAGGCTCATTGCAGGCCGCATTTGCGGGTCTTTGAAAAAATAGATCTAATACGCAATGGCAAAATACGGAATAACACAAAAAAATATTAGCCGCGGGACTTACAACGAAAAAATTACGGACATACACTAAAAAAATACAAGCCGTGGGACTTAGAAAAAAAATATTACAAACTCGCAAAAATACGACTTTAACGGCCGAACCGCGCTCAGCTGAGAACATTAAAAAAACAATAAATACACACAACAATTACATAAAAAGTTTACCCACAGTAAGGGGGGGCACCCAGGACCTCTGAAAGTGAAGTTACACCTCAATTTAAGTCCAATTTACCGAGTTTAGACACACGAAAATCCCCTAAGCAAGAGAAAAAATGGCTGCTGAAAAAAATAAAAACGAGGCTACACGACCCTAAAGAAGCAAAACACCACCAAGCACATATGTTTTTTCCAAAAAGCCATACGAGGTACAAGATACACTTTTAGCAAGGACGCTAAATTATCCAGAGCCTCGTACCACATACACATTCACCGCCATTTTACAACACTAACTTACAGAATGAGGAAGTACACAGCTACACTAACGGCTTCCCCTCGCGCACGCAGCCTATTTACACTACACACTGCACACATTGCTGACACTTACACCTCAGCTCCATAACACTGCAAACCTACATTGTATGCTGCAGGAACATCAAAACAGATTGTCAGCTCTTCAGCACAATGCTTCCTGCAAATATTACTTACAAATAGGTAAAGTATATTAATTTATTAATTTATTACTTTTTTAATTAGCATACAAAAATACATATACACAAAAAAAAACACTTTTGCAATAAACGCAAATGAGCGCCCAAGGATGTCAGACCACCAAAATAATTAATGTCTGTGGCAAACAGCATTACCTGCCTTACAAATAATGTACAAATAATGAACTTAATGCAAATATGAAGTTGATTAAAGTAAAAATTATAGATTGTATAGCAGACGATGTGCACAGTAAATAAATTTGATCACATCACATGAAAGTGTTATCTCAAAGACTGTGAAATTAAAGCTTAGTCCTAAATGTCTCCTAAATAGTGATGTCGCAAACATAACATTTTCGGTTCGCGAACCGTGAACCCGAACCGCCGCGAACCGGCGAACCCAGCGAACCGCCATAGACTTCAATGGGCAGGCGGATTTTAAAACCCACAGGGACTCTTTCTGGCCACAATAGTGATGGAAAAGTTGTTTTAAGGGGACTAACACCTGGACTGTGGCATGCCGGAGGGGGATCCATGTCAAAACTCACATGGAAAATTACATAGTTGATACAGAGTCTGGTTTTAATCCATAAAGGGCATAAAAAACCTAACATCCCCCTCCATCATCCTCCTCCCCTGTGTCTCTTTCCCCCCTTCCTCGTCACCCTCCCCTGTGACTCATCCCCCCTCCCTCATCATCCTCCCACCTCCCTCATCGTCCTCCCCTGTATTTCTTTACCCCCTCCCTCATCATCCTCCCCTGTGTCTCTTCCCCCCTCCATCATCATTCTCCCCTGTGTCTCTTTCCCCCTCCCTCATCATCCTCCCCTGTGTCTCTTTTCCCCCTCCCTCATCATCTTCCCCTGTGTCTCTTCCCCCCCTCCCACATCATCCTCCCCTGTGTCTCTTTCCCCACTTCCTCATCACCTTCCCCAGTATCTCTTTACCCCCTCCCTCATCATCCTCCCCTGTGTCTCTTTCTCCCCTTCCTCATCACCCTGCCCTGTGTCTCATCCCCCCTCGCTCATTATCCTCCCACCTCTCTCATCATACTCCACTGTATCTCTTTACCCCCTCCCTCATCATCCTCCCCTGTGTCTCTTCCCCCTCCATCATCATCCTCCCCTGTGTCTCTTTCCCGCCTCCCTCATCATCCTCCCCTGTGTCTCTTTTCCTCCTCCCTCATCATCTTCCCCTGTGTCTCTTCCCCCCCTCCCTCATCATTCTCCCCTGTGTCTCTTTCCCCCCTTCCTCATCACACTCCCCTGTATCTCTTTACCGCCTCCCTCATCATCCTCCCCTGTGTCTCTTTCCCCCCTTCCTCATCACCCTCCCCTGTGTCTCATCCCCCCTCCCTCATCATCCTCCCACCTCCCTCATCATCCTCCCCTGTATCTCTTTAACCCTCCCTCATCATCCTCCCCTGTGTCTCTTCCCCCCTCCATCATCATCCTCGCCTGTGTCTCTTTCCCCCCTCCCTCATCATCCTCCCCTGTGTCTCTTTTCCCCCTCCCTCATCATCCTCCCCTGTGTCTCTTCCCCCCTCCATCATCATCCTCCCCTGTGTCTCTTTCCCCTCTGCTTCATCATCCTCCCCTGAGTCTCTTTTCCCCCTCCCTCATCATCTTCCCCTGTGTCTCTCCCCCCCCTCATAATTCTCCCCTGTGTCTCTTTCCCCTTTTTCTCATCACCCTCCCCTATATCTCCTTAACCCCTCCCTCATCATCCTCCCCTGTGTCTGTTTCCCCCCTCCGTCATCATTCTCCCCTGTGTCTCTTCCCCCCTCCCTCATCATCCTCCTCCCTCCCTTGACGATAAGGGGGGGAAGAGACACAGGGATAAGTGTGAGGGTTGTTAGGGTAAGGGGTGTTAGGGATAAGGGTGAGGGGGTTAGGTGTTAGGGTGAGGGGTGTTAGGGCTAAGTGTGAGGGGTGTTAGGGTGAGGATGTTAGGGATAAGTGTAAGGGGTGTTAGGGTGAGGCATGTTAGGAATAAGTGTGAGGGGTGTTAGGTCTTAGGGATAAGTGTGAGAATGTTAGGGTTAGGTGTTAGGTTGATGGGTGTTATGGATAAGTGTGTGGGGTGTTAGGGTTAGGGTAAGGTGTGTTAGGTATAAGTGTGATGGGTGTTAGGGTAAGGGATGTTAGGGTTAGGTGTTAGGGTAAAGGCTGTTAGGGATAAGTGTAAGGGGGTATTAGGGTTAGGTGTTAGGGTGAGGGGTGTTAGTGATAAGTGTGAGGGGTGTTAGGGTTAGGGTGAGGGGTGTTATGGATAAGTGTGAGGGGTGTTAGGGTTAGGGTAAGGGGTGTTAGGGATAAGTGTGAGGGGTGTTAGGGTTAGGTTGAGGGCTGTTAAGGATAAGTGTAAGGGGTGTTAGGGTGAGGCATGTTAGGAATAAGTGTGAGGGGTGTTAGGTCTTAGGGATAAGTGTGAGGGGTGTTAGGGTTAGGTGTTAGGTTGATGGGTATTATGGATAAGTGTGAGGGGTGATAGGGTTAGGGTAAGGGGTGTTAGGGATAAGTGTGAGGGGTGTTAGGGTTAGGGTGAGGGGTGTTAGGGATAAGTGTGAGGGGTGTTAGGGTTAGGTGTTAGGGTGAGGGGTGTTAGGGATAAGTGTGAAGGGTGTTAGGGTTAGGGTGAGGGGTGTTAGGGATAAGTGTGAGGGATGTTAGGGTTAGGGTAAGGGGTGTTAGGGATAAGTGTGAGGGGTGTTAGGGTTAGTTGTTAGGGTGAGGGGTGTTAGGGATAAGTGTGAGGGGTGTTAAGGTTAGGTGTTAGGTTGATAGGTGTTATGGATAAGTGTGAGGGGTGTTAGGGTTAGGGTAAGGGATGTTAGGGATAAGTGTGAGGGGTGTTAGGGTTAGGGTAAGGGGTGTTAGGGATAAGTGTGAGGGGTGTTAGGGTTAGTTGTTAGGGTGAGGGGTGTTAGGGATAAGTGTGAGGGGTGTTAGGTTTTAGTGATAAGTGTGAGGGGTGTTAAGGTAAGGTGTTAGGTTGATGGGTGTTATGGATAAGTGTGAGGGGTGTTAGGGTTAGGGTGAGGGGTGTTAGGGATAAGTGTGATGGGTGTTAGGGTTAGGATGAGGGGTGTTAGGGATAAGTGTAAGGGGTGTTTTGGTGAGGCATGTTAGGAATAAGTGTGAGGAGTGTTAGGTCTTAGGGATAAGTGTGAGGGGTGTTAAGGTTAGGTGTTAGGTTGATGGGTGTTATGGATAAGTGTGAGGGGTGTTAGGGTTAGGGTAAGGGGTGTTAGGGATAAGTGGGAGGGGTGTTAGGGTTAGGGTGAGGGGTGTTAGGGATAAGTGTGAGGGGTGTTAGGGTTAGGTGTTAGGCTGATGGGTGTTATGGATAAGTGTGAGGGGTGTTAAGGTTGGGGTAAGGGGTGTTAGGCATAAGTGTGAGGTGTGCTAGTGTTAGGGTGAGGGGTGTTAAGGATAAGTGTAAGGGGTGTTAGGGTGAGGCATGTTAGGAATAATTGTGAGGGGTGTTAGGTCTTAGGGATAAGTGTGAGGGGTGTTAGGGTTAGGTGTTAAGTTGATGGGTGTTATGGATAAGTGTGAGGGGTGTTAGGGTTAGGGTAAGGGGTGTTAGGGATAAGTGGGAGGGGTGTTAGGGTTAGGGGTGTTAGGGATAAGTGTGAGGGGTGTTAGGGTTAGGTGTTAGGCTGATGGGTGTTATGGATAAGTGGGAGGGGTGTTAGGGTTAGGGTAAGGGGTGTTAGGGATAAGTGTGAGGGGTGTTACGGTTAGGGTGAGGGGTGTTAGGGATAAGTGTGAGGGGTGTTAGGGTTAGGTGTTATGGGGAGGGGTGTTAGGGATAAGTGTGAGGGGTGTTAAGGTTAGGGTGAGGGGTGTTATGGATAAGTGTGAGGGGTGTTAGGGTTAGGGTAAGGGGTGTTAGGGATAAGTGTGAGGGGTGTTAGGGTTAGGGTGAGGGGTGTTAAGGATAAGTGTAAGGGGTGTTAGGGTGAGGCATGTTAGGAATAAGTGTGAGGGGTGTTAGGTCTTAGGGATAAGTGTGAGGGGTGTTAGGGTTAGGTGTTAGGTTGATGGGTGTTATGGATAAGTGTGAGGGGTGTTAGGGTAAGGGGTGTTAGGGATAAGTGTGAGGGGTGTTAGGGTTAGGGTGAGGGGTGTTTGAGATAAGTGTGAGGGGTGTTAGGGTTAGGTGTTAGGGTAAGGGGTGTTAGGGATAATTGTGAGGGGTGTTAGGGTTAGGGTGAGCGGTGTTATGGATAAGTGTGAGGGGTGTTAGGGTTAGGGTAAGGGGTGTTAGGGATAAGTGTGAGGGTTGTTCGGGTTAGGGTGAGGGGTGTTAAGGATAAGTGTAAGGGGTGTTAGGGTGAGGCATGTTAGGAATAAGTGTGAGGGGTGTTAGGTCTTAGGGATAAGTGTGAGGGGTGTTAGGGTTAGGTGTTAGGCTGATGGGTGTTATGGATAAGTGTGAGGGTGTTAGGGTTAGGGTAAGGGGTGTTAGGGATAATTGTAAGGGGTGTTAGGGTTAGGGTTAGGTGTGTTAGGGATAAGTGTGAGGGGTGTTAGGGTTAGGTGTTAGGGTAAGGGGTGTTAGGAATAAGTGTGAGGGGTGTTAGGGTTAGGGTGAGGGGTGTTATGGATAAGTGTGAGGGGTGTTAGGGTTAGGGTAAGGGGTGTTAGGGATAAGTGTGAGGGGTGTTAGGGTTAGGGTGAGGGGTGTTATGGATAAGTGTGAGGGGTGTTAGGGTTAGGGTAAGGGGTGTTAGGGATAAGTGTAAGGGGTGTTAGGGTTAGGTGTTAGGGTAAGGGGTGTTAGGAATAAGTGTGAGGGGTGTTAGGGTTAGGGTGAGGGGTGTTATGGATAAGTGTGAGGGGTGTTAGGGTTAGGTGTTAGGCTGATGGGTGTTATGGATAAGTGTGAGGGGTGTTAGGGTTAGGGTAAGGGGTGTTAGGGATAAGTGTGAGGGGTGTTACGGTTAGGGTGAGGGGTGTTAGGGATAAGTGTGAGGGGTGTTAGGGTTAGGTGTTATGGGGAGGGGTGTTAGGGATAAGTGTGAGGGGTGTTAAGGTTAGGGTGAGGGGTGTTATGGATAAGTGTGAGGGGTGTTAGGGTTAGGGTAAGGGGTGTTAGGGATAAGTGTGAGGGGTGTTAGGGTTAGGGTGAGGGGTGTTAAGGATAAGTGTAAGGGGTGTTAGGGTGAGGCATGTTAGGAATAAGTGTGAGGGGTGTTAGGTCTTAGGGATAAGTGTGAGGGGTGTTAGGGTTAGGTGTTAGGCTGATGGGTGTTATGGATAAGTGTGAGGGGTGTTAGGGTTGGGTGCTAAGGTGAGGGGAGGATGATGATAAGGGGGGGAAGAGACACAGGGGTGTCCTTGCAGCAGAGATCAAAAGAGTCCTTCAGGACTGCATTGCACACTGTGTACAGTAGCCTAGCTATGGTTTTCCCCATTGATGCAGTATCACCTACACTCAGCCTGATTCCAAAATGGCTGCTGTCCATGAGGTAGAAGGCTCTGGACGGGAGTATATGCTGCTGATTGGCAGGAATGTGTCTGCTGACTGTGACATGCAGGGTCAAAGTTTGCTCAATGATAAAGTATAGGGGGCGGGTCGAATATCGCATATGTTCGCAGTTCGCCGGGAACAGTGCTATGTACGCCGGGAATAGTCCGCCGGCGAACTATTCGCGACATCTCTACTCCTAAATAATTATATACACAGGTATCAAAAGCACAAGGACCCACCTTAATAGACAAAGAAACCTGGCCGTCTCTTTTCCTCAAACTTCACTGGAATAAGATTGCATAGTGTTACTACACTTAGTACCCTATCAAATGAACAAAGCTAAAATAACCAGAGAAAGAAACATGTGTTTATGAGTTCACATTGATATCACAGGTTTTGCTTATAGAGTTGTGTGAAGGTAATGTAGCGTTGCTCAAAAGAAATGATTAAGTGTAGTGACTACCAATTTCACACTAGTGCTTATAGATTGTAATAGATCATGTTGCAATTCAATTAGACAATTGTATTTATTTTAAGCTGAAAGAGCATTTTAGTCCTTAAAAAAGGACACATGCTAATGAGATCTAGTTTCTCATAAGTTCTATTTATTATGTAGAAAAACACTGCTGTCGCTTGTCAATAATTTTATTTGCTGTGTCAATTGACTTAACTATTTTTTATTAACCCTATGCAAAAATAACTAAACAGATTCATAGAAACAATAAACAGATATTCACACACACAATTGCACAACATCATATACTGTAAAAGATAAAACATCAGGTAGCCAACATGTGAAGCATGCTTGGTATTGCTACTAAGTTTGGATTGTAAACTATAAAGATGCAGTCATAGAATGCAACATGGAATCATTCTCAGTAGTTGGAGTGTAAGAATATTTGCGCAAGAGGAGTAGAACAATGCATGAGAGACCAAATCAGTTTGCATTACAAAGGGAACAGAAAGGGTGATAGTGACAGAGGGATCCATACTGTTTCTGAACCGGAGTTGCTCCAGATACAGAAACCTGTACACTTTACATCACACTTGGCATCACAATTCCCAGGGATACAATCTTGGTGTCCTGATATTAGTACGGGGAAGATATACTTTTCATTTGGAGATGATATATCTCTTCTTTTCCCAGATTCCTTAAATACATTAGCAACAACTTATGTAATTTAAAATTCACATCCTCATTCACTTTTGAGATTGGCCTAGCTTGTTGTCTAATCTGTATATTATTATCATTACTAGCGAATTGCCCGTCAAAAAATGACGGCAATGAAATTGTAAGGTAGCTAATGCTGTTTGGTGTATAATAATGAAATATATAATACATTAATAAATGAATATACTTTACCTATTTTGAAGCATTGTGTTGAAGAGCTGACAATCTGTTTTGATGTTGTTGCTGCATTAGTGGTGAGGAAATGCTGTGTAAGCGTGATGAATGTGTGCAGTCTAATACTGTGCGTGCGCGAGACCAAACGGTTAGCGTAGTGGTGTACTTGTGGGTAATGTGTAATGGCGGGTAATGTGTGGTATGCGTCTGTAGCGGAATATCCGTAGGTCGCTTGTGGTGTTTTGCGTGTTTAGAGTGCTGTAGCCTCGTTTTCGTTTTGTTCTGCGGCCATTTTTTCTCTTGCTTAGCGAATTTTGTAGTGTTCAAACTGTCTCGTATGTTGTTTGCGTTGCGAGGTAAAGTTTGCGAGGGTCGTAGTTGGTGTGGCGTGTTGTTTGCGTTGCGACATAAAGTTTGCGAGGGGCGCAGTTGCTGGCAAGGAGCGCCTTTGGCGCTCCATGCCAGCAACTGAGGCCCTCACCCGCAGCCCTCAGTACGCGAGTGCCGCAGGCTCTCTGCAAGGGCCGTGGGCTCGCTATGCGAGCCCGCAATTGTGAGCAACGGCTCTGGCAGGCTCGCCTGCTCACAACTATATATGTGATAGTTTTATTATACAAAGAGTGTGTATTTGTATCAATGCAGTGTTTTCATAGAAAATCATATATCTGTAAAAAGAAAAGAGGAGAGAGGGGGGGGGGAGGAGAGAAGGAGAATGAGCGGTGCGGGTGATGAGAATGAGAGAGGGAGAGAAGGGGGGAGAGAGGAGAGAAGGAGAATGAGAGGGGGCGAGAAGGAGAGGGGAGGGGGAGAGAAGGAGAGGGGAGGGGGAGAGAAGGAAAGGAGAGGGGAGGGGGAGAGAAGGAAAGGAAAGGGCAGGGGGAGAGAAGGAGAGGGGAGGGGGAGAGAAGGAGAGGGGAGGGGGAGAGAAGGAGAGGGGAGGGGGAGAGAAGGAGAGGGGAGGGGGAGAGAAAGAGAGGGGAGGGGGGAGAGAAGGAGAGGGGAGGGGGGAGAGAAGGAGAGGGGAGGGGGAGGAAGGAGAGGGGAGGGGGAGGAAGGAGAGGGGAGGGGGAGGGGGAGGAAGGAGAGGGGAGGGGGAGAGGAGAGGGGAGGGGGAGAGAAGGAGAGGGGAGGGGGAGAGAAGGAGAGGGGAGGGGGAGAGAAGGAGAGGGGAGGGGGAGAGAAGGAGAGGGGAGGGGGAGAGGGGGAGAGGGGAGGGGGAGAGAAGGAGAGGGGAGGGGGAGAGGGGAGGGGGAGAGAAGGAGAGGGGAGGGGGAGAGAAGGAGAGGGGAGGGGGAGAGAAGGAGAGGGGGAGAGAAGGAGAGGGGAGGGGGAGAGGGGAGGGGGAGAGGGGATAAGGTGGACGGGGAGGGAAGGGGAAGGAGAGTGGAGGTAGCGGGGGAGGCGGAGAGAGCGAGAAGGAGAGGGGAGGGAGAGCGAGAAGGAGAGGGGAGGGAGAGCGAGAAGGAAAGGGGAGGGAGAGCGAGAAGGAGAGGGGAGGAAAAGGGGGGAGAGAAGGGGAGGAAAAGGGGGGAGATAGGGGGAGGAGAAGGGGCAGAGAAGTGGAGGAGAGGGGGCAGAGGAGGGGGGAGAGAATGAGAGAAGGAGAATGAGAGGGGGATGAGAATGAGAGGGGGAGAGAAGGAGAGGGGAGGGGGAGAGAAGGAGAGGGGGAGGGGGAGAGAAGGAGAGGGGAGGGGGAGAGAAGGAGAGGGGAGGGGGAGAGAAGGAGAGGGGAGGGGGAGAGAAGGAGAGGGGAGGGGGAGAGAAGGAGAGAGGAGGGGGAGGGAAGGAGAGGGGAGGGGGAGAGAAGGAGAGAGGAGGGGGAGAGGAGAGAGGAGGGGGAGGGAGAGAGGAGGGGGAGGGAGAGAGGAGAGAGGAGGGAGAGAGGAGAGAGGAGGGAGAGGAGAGAAGGTGGAGAGGAGAGAAGGTGGAGGGGGAGGGAAGGGGAAGGAGAGTGGAGGTAGCGGGGGAGAGAGAGCAAGAAGGGGATGGGGGAGCGAGAAGGAGAGGGAGGGAGAGTGAGAAGGAGAGGGGAGGGAGAGCGAGAAGGAGAGGGGAGGGAGAGCGAGAAGGAGAGGGGAGAAGGGGGGAGAGAAGGGGCAGAGAAGTGGAGGAGAGGGAGCAAAGAGGGGGAGGAGAGGGGGGGAGAGAAGGGAAGGAGAGAAGGGGAGGGGGGAGTGGGAGTAAGAGGGGAAGAGAGAAGGGGAGGGAGGGGGAATGAGAAGGGGAGGAGAGGGGGGATAGAAGGGGAGGAGAGGGGGGAGAGAAGGGGAGGAGAGGGGGCAGAGAAGGGGAGGAGAGGGGGCAGAGAAGGGGAGGAGAGGGTGGGAGAGAATGGGAGGAGAGGGTGGGAGAGAATGGGAGGAGAGGGTGGGAGAGAATGGGAGAAGAGGGTGGGAGAGAATGGGAGGAGAGTGGGGAGAGAAGAAGAGGGAGGGGGAGTGAGAAAGAAGGAGAGGAGAAGAAAAGGGGGGAGAGAAGGGGAAGAGAGGGGGGAGAGAAGGGGCAGAGAAGGGGCAGAGAGGGGGGAGGAGAGAAGGGGAGGGGGAGTGGGAGGGAGAGTAGAAGAGAGAAGGGGAGGGAGGGGGAATGAGAAGGGGAGGGAGGGGGAATGAGAAGGGGAGGGAGGGGGAATGAGAAGGGGGGAGGGGGATAAGGGGAACAAAGGGGGAGAGAAGGGGAGGAGAGGGGGCATGAGAAGGGGAGGGAGGGGGAATGAGAAGGGGAGGGAGGGAGGGGGAATGAGAAGGGGAGGGAGGGAGGGGGAATGAGAAGGGGAGGGAGGAGAGGGGGCAGAGAAAGGGAGGAGAGGGGGGAGAGAAGGGGAGGAGAGGGTGGGAGAAAATGGGAGGAGAGGGTGGGAGAAAATGGGAGGATAATGGGGAGAGAAGAAGAGGGAGGGGGAGTGAGAGAGAAGGAGAGGAGAAGAAAATGGGGGAAAGAAGGGGCAGAGAGGGGGGAGAGAAGGGGAGGAGAGGGGGGAGAGAAGGGGCAGAGAGGGGGGAGAGAAGGGGCAGAGAGGGGGGAGATAAGGGGCAGAGAGGGGGGAGAGAAGGGGCAGAGAGGGGGGAGAGAAGGGGCAGAGAGGGGGGAGGAGAGGGGGGAGGAGAGAAGGGGAGGGGGAGTGGGAGGGAGAGTAGAAGAGAGAAGGGGAGGGAGGGGGAATGAGAAGGGGAGGAGAGGGGGGAGAGAAGGGGAGGAGAGGGGGGAGAGAAGGGGAGGAGAGGGTGGGAGAAAATGGGAGGAGAGGGTGGGAGAAAATGGGAGGAGAGTGGGGAGAGAAGAAGAGGGAGGGGGAGTGAGAGAGAAGGAGAGGAGAAGAAAAGGGGGGAGAGAAGGGGAAGAGAGGGGGGAGAGAAGGGGCAGAGAGGGGGGAGAGAAGGGAGAGAGGGGGGAGAGAAGGGGAGGAGAGGGGGGAGAGAAGGGGAGGAGAGGGGGGAGGAGAGAAGGGGAGGGGGGAGTGGGAGGGAGAGGAGAAGAGAGAAGGGGAGGGAGGGGGAATGAGAAGGGGAGGGAGGGGGAATGAGAAGGGGAGGGAGGGGGAATGAGAAGGGGAGGGAGGGGGGATAGGGGGAACAAAGGGGGAGAGAAGGGGAGGAGAGGAGGCAGAGAAAGGGAGGAGAGGGGGGAGAGAAGGGGAGGAGAGGGGGGAGAGAAGGGGAGGAGAGGGGGGAGAGAAGAAGAGGGAGGGGAGAGTGAGGGGAGGGAGAGAGAAGGAGAGGAGAAGAAAAGGGGGGGGAGAAGGGGAAGAGAGAAGGGGAAGAGAGGAGGGAGAGAAGGAGCAGAGAGGGGGAGAAGGAGTGTGGAGGTTGGTAGAAGGAGTGTGGGGGGAGATAGATGGGATTGAGGAGGGGAGAAGATAGGGGAGATATGAGTTGGGTTAGGAGGATTTAAGGTAAAAAGAGAAGAGGTGAGAGGGGTAAAAGTCAGAAAGGGAGAGGGTAGTGTGAGGAGAGTGGGCCAAGATATAGGGTGAGAGACACGGGCGGGGCTATCGCCGGTGCAGCCCTTTATCTCCTGGGGGCCCCAGTCTTAGCCTCCCCCCAGGCCATATCCCGACAGCTCTCGGTCACCTGACCTGCTCCCCCATCCTGAGGGCGTCCTGCCTGCTGCCTGTCTTCCACAGTGCAAACAGGACCCCTGGGGGAGAAGCCAGGCTCAGAGGTAGACACGCACACACCAGGGATGGAAGGAGGGTCAGACACATACACAGGGACCGGAAGCACACTCACACAACTTTGCGATGGCCTCAGTTGCTGGCGAAGGCGCTCCATGCCAGCAACTCGCGCAAAGGGCGTCAGTTGGCATGAAGACATCATCACATCACATCACATATATAGTTGTGAGCGTACGGGCTGTTGCGAGCCCGCAAGCGTGAGCAACGGCCCGTACGCTCACAACTATATATGTGATTATTAATAATAATAGTAATAATAATAATAATCATATTATACTAATCATAATATAATTATAATTATTATTATTAGTGCTTTTCTCCCAAGATAAATGTTTCTTTCACAAGATTGTAGGTACCTGTAATTCCAGTCTTGAAATCAGAGCAATGTAGATTCAAGTTTTCAGTGAGCATCTATAGAATCCTTGAGCAGAGTAACTGTAAAAGTAATGAATACTCTTGCAATATCTTATATACTTTTTTCTTCAATATTCTGGACTACATGTGATGGCATTATTATTGGTTCCATTATGGTGTCATATTGTTATTAAAGTATCCATATAAAAGCCTAATATGTTATACATGTTGCTTTAATTAGTTATAGTTACATATTTTTATTTAAAGTATTTTTTTTGAGGTTGAAAAAATACTTTTAGTCCACCAAGTTCAACCTTTTTAGATATCCTCTGATCTGCAATGTGCAGATTAATTGTTAATTGATCCAGAGGAAGGCAAACAGATTATCACCCAAGTGAAACGTTACCAATTGTCTCAAAAAGGGAAGAAAAAAAATCCTTCCTGGCCCCAGATACTGGCGATCGGATTAAATCCCTTTTTAAAGTTATCTATCCCTCTTTTTTGTATAATTGAAATGCCTGTTTTTTACTCTGTATCTTCATCTTTAAATCATTGTTAAGCCACATTGGATGGGAATTACTCCTTTTACTTTTATTCCCACACGGTATATGCCGATGTGTATGTATTTTTAGTAAGGATTTGAACGTTGTCCATTTATGTTCACTATTTTTCCCTGTCAGTCCTCTGTCACAGTCTATACGTTGTATTGCTGCCCTTAGACCGTAAAAATCTGCCCTTTTAAAATTGAGAGTTATTGTTGGCCCCTTACAGTACTGTTTATTTTACTTCAATTTCAAATGAGACTGTGTTGTGATCACTGTTTCCCAAGGGTACCCCTATTTCAACATCTGATAGTATATCAATATTATTTGTGATGACTAAATCCAAGTGTGGAATGCTTAAGTAGTCAAATTCTCTTTTTAACAGGATGCCTTTGTTTTTTTGGCTTTTGTGAGCAGATATGTATATAAATAGAGGAAATCCACTGTGGGATCCCCCTCTAGTTTGAGATATGTGGTCTTATCATTAATAATATTACAGGCCTCCACTATATATACATCTCTATTCTGTATAACCAGTTCTACCCCTCTGCCCGCTTGTCTGATAATTATAGAGTTATTATCCCTAAGGGCCATTAGAGCCTCTTTTTCCTTCCTTGTAAGGTTTGTAAATCTTTTAGTACCCATATGTTCAAACTTATCTGAAACTAGTTTCTTAAAAACCAGAATGAAATTTCCCTGTGATTGTATAGGGTAAAATACCGATCTTGGTTTAAAACCAGTGTGACTATAACTGAAATTCTCTTACTCTTTGACCAAATACTCTATGTCTCTCTTAATAATATTATCAATAAGACTGTATCACAAACGATGACTCCTCTGTACTGCTATTATCTGCTGCTAGATCCTTTAGGTTAAGGAGTGTCTCTAGATGTTTTCATCAAACTCTAGAGTTTGCCCACTACTGGTACTTTCATCTGTTGGGACCTCACATTCCTTGTTAATCTTAAAATCTATTGGGTCCAGAGTCAGGGCAAAGGAAATAACTTTTTTAATGATTTTAATGTTGTGTATATTTCATTCTTCCTTGGAAAGATTAAATATTTTTTATTGCTTTATCTTATTTTTGTTGTTGTTGCAACCTTCTCCCTCCCCTACAACCCCTTCTCCCTCTATTTGGAAACCCTTTTTTTCATCTCATGGGTAGTGGCGGCTGGGGGTGTATCTCCTGCATCTGTGGCTGATTAAGGACTAGGAGTTTCTTGTCCCGGACCAAAAAAAGACTGTGTGGGGGAGTTATTTTTATGTGTCGGAGGAGGAATCCTAGGGGTAGGTGGACTGTCGTAAGAGGGTAAGAAAGGAGTCTTCTGAGAAGCCTCATCTTTTTTCCAATCCTTGAAAGGTCTAGATAGTGGGATAGTACTGTCTCTCTTAAACCTAGCCAGATTGAAATTCCCAAATGTTTTTGGTCATGGCGGGGTTTAGAGTCCCCTGTATTCCTCCTTTCAGGTCCATCTGTTCCTCTTTTAGAATAATAAATGGAGGATGTGTTGCTGTTTCGGCCCTAAAGGGTTCTGTTGTATATTTCATGTATATGTGTTTGTTTTGGGATAGTCCCACAGTCAACTTGGGGTTTCAATTTTACACCCTGTTTCCTATTATTTGTGAATAGTCCACCTTTACCTCTCTTATAGTCCATCATATCCCTGTTAAACTTCTCTTTTTTACATTTGCTGATGTCAGCTTCTAATCTAATGATCCTAAGCTTAATGTCATGAATCATTTTTTTACATTTTGGCTCTGGGGCACATTCATTAGTAACCACCTTCAGTTGTTCCATAATAGAAACCAGTTTATCCTTTCTAAAATCTATTAGGAACCTGATAAGGTTAAGAGAACACTCCTCCAAAATTTGTTCCTACTTTTATGATAGTTCTGGATCTACAATATTGAAAGATACTACATACATATATTTGCTCCTTTACTGTATGGCTATCTCTATGATCAGTATATATGCTATATAATTTTTACTTGTTATTATTTGTACATTTCTTGTGGATCCCTATATGATGCAGCTTTATTACTGTATGGTCTCTGTGTATATATGATGGTTACACCAGTGTTGTAAAGTATATGAATTTTTATATGCACTCCTGCTATGCGTATTATTCTTTGCTTTTCGTTCCTGATTCCAGTTACGCCCCCCCGCCTTTCTCCTCCCCCCCCACACGTCTCTGCCGACACACCACAGGAGTTTTTCCAGTATTCTGGAATTTACTGGAGCTGTGTATTGGCATATAGTCCCCTTCCCCTGGTTCTACAGCAATTGGTACGGCTGTGAGAACACAGCTGGTATATAAGAGAGGCTTTAGTATAAACCGGCCATTTTTTATGCTTCCTGTTTTTCTTTCTCTCTTACGACGGTCCTAAATCTTAGGAGGAATATATATCTATATATTCCCAACAGCAGTTTTATTCTTCATTATAAAGTCATTTTTATTATTTGTACTATTTATATTTTAAATTGAGACTGAATCGATTCACACTATCCCAGATAGAACTTGTTACCGATTCGATTCACACTATCCCAGATAGAATTTGTTACCTAGCAACTACATGGGGCGGTGATCACGTGATGAACATCACCACGTCAAGTGACGCCCGCTCCAAGCGGGTACAGTTTATTTATTTTTTTAAATAGGCACTGGGCCCCACATTTTCCCTATACCAGCTTTTTCTTGTATACATTTAGTGCTGTGAGGCAACACAAGCACTTTTTGAGTTACTTTATCACTGAGGAAGCCACGAGTTTGATAAGATTGATTATTATTATTGTTTTTATTTTTTTCATTGAACCTTGTTTTATTTACTAGATGATCAATGATCAAAGAGCTTTTATACACATATAAATATCAATAAACGACTGGTGGAACACCATTACAAGCCTGAAGTGTGTTTATCCAGCAACACACCTGAAGTGACCGGTGGTGGTTTTTACCCTGAAGGGACCTACTTCCTAGGACACATCTACTCCTACTAAGTATTGGGATTCCCATGATAATCCACAGGAGGGATATTCCTGTGAGACGCAACACATACCTCATTTTGATGAGGGCCGAAATTGTGAGTTGACCAGCTTTAACTTTAATTTCTTCCGACTATATATACTTTTTAATCTGCACTAGAAGGTGGTGCGCTATCTCTCCCCTACCCCCTTTCTTGTTTCAATTTTAATGTAGAGTAATTCATAGGATGCCTCCTAGTTACAGCCAATCACCAAGGAAAACCACTTTAATAAAGCAAGGACTAGCTTTAAATTTATAGAAAAAAATCATGTTTCAAAACCTCACAATGTGTGCCAGATAACTTTCAAATGTTGGACAATAGGCCCATACCCTGGGCAAAACATTTTCTTAGCTGAAGTTTAGGAGTGATATAAAACAGAGCCTGTTTCCTAAGCTACCATGCCTTATGGCTGCCCATCTTTGAGGGCCCAGATTTTAGTTTTAAAGAGACTGAACATATGAAAAGAAGTAAATAGAAGAGATAATCATAAACTCACTCAATTAAGTCTGAAGAAATAGTCAATATGCACCAAGAAGTTGCAGTAGTGAAGCGACTTTTAACTAATCTCTGATACATTCCTATGTGTCCAAAACATGCCAGTTGAGCAGACGTTTGCTTTGCAAATTTTTAAATAATTATGTGTGCTTACTATATGTGTGTCATATATATACAATATATATATATATATATATATATATATATATATATATATATATATATATATATATATATATATATATATATATATAAATAACCTTGTTGCAATGCTTTTGGGAACCAAAGTTTGGATTTGCAGTCAGCGAGGAAGATATCAGTCATGTTGTTGTGCTGAAACAAAATTACAGGTTAATGAGACTCAGATCAACAGGAGAAAGAATATTGTAATCAATGTTTTAAGAAGGTAAATATATGGGTGGTAACAGCAGAGAGGCAATTTGCAAAGCAAAGATGCTGTTCTTTATCTATGTATCTGTCCCAAGGGAAGATGCAAAGATAAAAATGTGCAGGGAAAAATGTTGGTTCAGTGATTACACATCACACCAGGTATCAACCTGAAACAGTATAGATAACACATACATACATACAACCCCCCAATAATAATACAGAATGGATTTTAACACAAAAATAATATCACTGACAATAAAAGCTGAAAATCTGCAAATCTAGTAAACAGCAGGTTAAAGCAATAACTGCACACAAAAAAAAACACAAAAAAACTCCAGCTGTGGTAAAACCTTTGCAGCAACAGTGTGCACATACATTATCTGCACTTCACTTAAAATGATGTGATGGCATCAAACTGAGAAGCTATATAGTGAGCCTTACACAAACGGAAACAAAATTATTTAGGTTTTGGCATTTAAATACATATACAGTGGTACTATACAGATCACAGTAAATGGTGGTACAGGGTGGAAACATCCCCTTCAGATTATATATATCCCCTTTAGATTTTCTATATATATATATATATATATATATATATATATATATAGTTGTCAGTGTGCGTCACGTTGCGATGTTGGTCACGCTTTCGCAGGCCTTGCGAGGCGAGCCTTGTAAGATGCACCACTTAGGCTGGATGACTTATGCTCATCTGCAAAGCCCCGCGAAGTGAGGCGAGCCGTGTATGGGGCAGGACTTAGGCTGCATTGGGAGGGTCGCAACTGCAAACCAAGGGCCCTATTAAATTCTCCCTCGTAGTTCTCTCGGTGCTCGCAAAAGGCAGTTTTCCTGCTGTTTGCGAGAACCGAATCTCTCGCAGCCTGCTTTACGATATGACTGCGAGAAAATGGCCGAGAATAGGCTCCGAGAGAGCTACGTAGCCTTAAATCTATGCACGAGTCTCGCATATCGTAAGAATCCCTACGTGGACAAAAAGTCCACGCAAGGGATCCGAAAGCCTCTACGTGCTGCCTCGGAACAGCCCGAGACAGCAGCGTGAGGCTCCCCCCTGCACCCTATACACATCCCCATGCTGCAGGGGTCTCTATCAGGACCCCTGCAGCACCCCCACATTAACCCCTTGCAGCGGGGGTCCCCGATCTGCATAGATCAGGCCCCCCGCTGCATTTAAAACTTTTAAATTCCCCGCCGCGGCTCCTTAAAGGGACCGCGGCACACTATTAGCCAATCCCGGCCGCGGCACTTAAAATTAACCCCCCTCTATGCTGGGGGTCCCCATCGGGACCCCCGAAGTGTCCCCACATAAACCCATTGCAGGGGGGGTCCCCGATCTGCATAGATCAGGCCCCCCGCTGCATTTAAAACTTTTAAATTCCCCGCCGCGGCTCCTTAAAGGGACCGCGGCACACTATTAGCCAATCCCGGCCGCGGCACTTAAAATTAACCCCCCTCTATGCTGGGGGTCCCCATCGGGACCCCCGAAGTGTCCCCACATAAACCCATTGCAGGGGGGGTCCCCGATCTGCATAGATCAGGCCCCCCGCTGCATTTAAAACTTTTAAATTCCCCGCCGCGGCTCCTTAAAGGGACCGCGGCACACTATTAGCCAATCCCGGCCGCGGCACTTAAAATTAACCCCCCTCTATGCTGGGGGTCCCCATCGGGACCCCCGAAGTGTCCCCATATAAACCCCCTGCAGCGGGGGGCCCCGATCGGCACCGATCGTGACCCTGCTGCAATTCAATTTTAAATTTCCCGCCTCGCGGGTCCTCAAAGGACCGTAAAGGTCCTGAAAGGACTCGCACTAAAAATAATAACCCCAGGCAACTATAATTACCCCATTAACTCATGATGGTCAATCCAGACCACCATAAGGCCTAAATTAACCCATTAACTCATGGTGGTCAATCCAGACCACCATAAGACCTAAATTAACCCATTAACTCATGATGGTCAATCCAGACCACCATAAGACCTAAATTAACCCATTAACTCATGATGGTCAATCCAGACCACCATAAGGCCTAAATTAACCCATTAACTCATGATGGTCAATACAGACCAGCATAAGGCCTAAATTAACCCATTAACTCATGATGGTCAATACAGACCAGCATAAGGCCTAAATTAACCCATTAACTCATGATGGTCAATACAGACCACCATAAGACCTAAATTAACCCATTAACTCATGATGGTCAATCCAGACCACCATAAGGCCTAAATTAACCCATTAACTCATGATGGTCAATACAGACCAGCATAAGGCCTAAATTAACCCATTAACTCATGATGGTCAATACAGACCACCATAAGACCTAAATTAACCCATTAACTCATGATGGTCAATCCAGACCACCATAAGACCTAAATTAACCCATTAACTCATGATGGTCAATCCAGACCACCATAAGACCTAAATTAACCCATTAACTCATGATGGTCAATCCAGACCACCATAAGGCCTAAATTAACCCATTAACTCATGATGGTCAATACAGACCACCATAAGGCCTAAATTAACCCATTAACTCATGATGGTCAATACAGACCAGCATAAGGCCTAAATTAACCCATTAACTCATGATGGTCAATACAGACCAGCATAAGGCTCTATTTAACCCCATCAGTCCCATAAGGGTATATTATTACCATTATGGGCCTGTTACAACCCAACATTAACCACATAAGTGCCATGATGGTCCTCAAGGACCATCATGACACTAACTACAAACACTACACTATAACCCCCAATAAACCATTTAATCTAAACTAACCCCCCTCTACACTAATCTATTAACACTTACACTACCTACCTACACTACCTACCCCCTAATAAACCTCCCCAACACTCTAATTACAAAAAACAAAAAACCTACAGTACAAAAAACAAAAAAAACCTACAGTACAGAAAACAAAAAAAAATTACACACCTGAAAAGGAAAGACAGATAAACACAATACAATAATACATATAATACATTACATACATTACATACAATACATGACATTACATATAATATATTAAATATAATATATTAAATATAATATATTACATATAATACATTACATACATTACATACAATACATGACATTACATATAATATATTAAATATAATATATTAAATATAATATATTACATATAATACATTACATACATTACATACAATACATGACATTACATATAATATATTAAATATAATATATTAAATATAATATATTACATATAATATATTACATATAGTCCTAATCAAATACCCCCTATCTATCTAACATACAATCTATTTAATTTAAAATAAATCCTAACTATATCAAATACATCCCCCTATCTATCTAATATACAAAAAATCCTAACTACATACACAGACCCTTATTCTAAAATAAAATAAAATAATTACAGTCCTAACTACATACACAGACCCTAATTCTAAGCTAAAATCAATAAATTAAGACCACTTACCTTTAAGATGTTGCTTCAGATCACTAACCTATGGGTCAAACAAAAAAAAAAATTAGTACAAAACATTAACATCAAATAAATAAACATTCTATACATTCTACATATTCAACTCACCTTTACAGCATGTCCAGTCACTGTTAAGCTCTTCCGGCGCGGCCCTGTTAAAAAAAAAAAACACAATACATGAATACATGAATACAATATATAAACAATAAATAAAATACACAAATAAACATCTAAATATACATTTAACTTACCTCCCCGCGATGTCCCCGGCCTTCTCTCCTTCAGCCCCGGCTGGGCCGCGGAACCATCCGCGCTCTAAAAAAAAAAAAGAAAAAAAACTAACGGAGGTCTGCACTGGCAGACCTCCCCGACGCTACTGAACCTCCCGGAGTCGTTTCCGGGAGGAAATTGGCATTGGCGGCTTGTGATTGGCTGAAAAAGCTGTCTATCAATTTCAGCCAATCAAAAGTCGTCAATGTGTGAGCCAATCAGGATGGGATACACCCCAATATCCCACCCTGATTGGCTAAAACACTTGTCTATCTTTATGGGAACCAATCACAACGCTCAGATGCCTTCAGCCAATCACTATGGGATACACCCCCACGGAGTGATTGGTAGAAGACATCTGCGCATCCTGATTGGCTCCTACATTGACGACTTTTGATTGGCTGACAGCTTTTTCAGCCAATCACAAGCCGCCAATGCCAATTTCCTCCCGGAAACGACTCCGGGAGGTTCAGTAGCGTCGGGGAGGTCTGCCAGTGCAGACCTCCGTTAGTTTTTTTTTTTATTTTTTTTTAGAGCGCGGATGGTTCCGCGGCCCAGCCGGGGCTGAAGGAGAGAAGGCCGGGGACATCGCGGGGAGGTAAGTTAAATGTATATTTAGATGTTTATTTGTGTATTTTATTTATTGTTTATATATTGTATTCATGTATTCATGTATTGTGTTTTTTTTTTTTAACAGGGCCGCGCCGGAAGAGCTTAACAGTGACTGGACATGCTGTAAAGGTGAGTTGAATATGTAGAATGTATAGAATGTTTATTTATTTGATGTTAATGTTTTGTACTAATTTTTTTTTTTGTTTGACCCATAGGTTAGTGATCTGAAGCAACATCTTAAAGGTAAGTGGTCTTAATTTATTGATTTTAGCTTAGAATTAGGGTCTGTGTATGTAGTTAGGACTGTAATTATTTTATTTTATTTTAGAATAAGGGTCTGTGTATGTAGTTAGGATTTTTTGTATATTAGATAGATAGGGGGATGTATTTGATATAGTTAGGATTTATTTTAAATTAAATAGATTGTATGTTAGATAGATAGGGGGTATTTGATTAGGACTATATGTAATATATTATATGTAATATATTATATTTAATATATTATATTTAATATATTATATTTAATATATTATATGTAATGTCATGTATTGTATGTAATGTATGTAATGTATTATATGTAATATATTATATTTAATATATTATATTTAATATATTATATGTAATGTCATGTATTGTATGTAATGTATGTAATGTATTATATGTAATATATTATATTTAATATATTATATTTAATATATTATATGTAATGTCATGTATTGTATGTAATGTATGTAATGTATTATATGTAATATATTATATTTAATATATTATATTTAATATATTATATGTAATGTCATGTATTGTATGTAATGTATGTAATGTATTATATGTAATATATTATATTTAATATATTATATTTAATATATTATATGTAATGTCATGTATTGTATGTAATGTATGTAATGTATTATATGTATTATTGTATTGTGTTTATCTGTCTTTCCTTTTCAGGTGTGTAATTTTTTTTATTTTCTGTAGTGGGGGGTGGGGTTGTAATGTATTTTTTTGTTTTCTGTAGTGGGGGGTGGGGTTGTAATTTTTTATTTTTTCTGTACTGTAGGTTTTTTTGTTTTTTGTACTGTAGGTTTTTTGTTTTCTGTGCTGTAGGTTTATTGTTTTTTGTAATTAGAGTGTTGGGGAGGTTTATTAGGGGGTAGGTAGTGTAGGTAGGTAGTGTAAGTGTTAAAAGATTAGTGTAGAGGGGGGTTAGTTTAGATTAAATGGTTTATTGGGGGTTATAGTGTAGTGTTTGTAGTTAGTGTCATGATGGTCCTTGAGGACCATCATGGCACTTATGTGGTTAATGTTGGGTTGTAACAGGCCCATAATGGTAATAATATACCCTTATGGGACTGATGGGGTTAAATAGAGCCTTATGGTGGTCTGTATTGACCACCATGAGTTAATGGGTTAATTTAGGCCTTATGGTGGTCTGTATTGACCACCATGAGTTAATGGGTTAATTTAGGCCTTATGGTGGTCTGGATTGACCACCATGAGTTAATGGGTTAATTTAGGCCTTATGGTGGTCTGTATTGACCACCATGAGTTAATGGGTTAATTTAGGCCTTATGGTGGTCTGGATTGACCATCATTACTTAATGGGTTAATTTAGGCCTTATGGTGGTCTGGATTGACCATCATTACTTAATGGGTTAATTTAGGCCTTATGGTGGTCTGTATTGACCACCATGAGTTAATGGGTTAATTTAGGCCTTATGGTGGTCTGGATTGACCACCATGAGTTAATGGGTTAATTTAGGCCTTATGGTGGTCTGGATTGACCACCATGAGTTAATGGGTTAATTTAGGTCTTATGGTGGTCTGGATTGACCATCATGAGTTAATGGGTTAATTTAGGTCTTATGGTGGTCTGGATTGACCACCATGAGTTAATGGGTTAATTTAGGCCTTATGGTGGTCTGTATTGACCACCATGAGTTAATGGGTTAATTTAGGCCTTATGGTGGTCTGGATTGACCATCATTACTTAATGGGTTAATTTAGGCCTTATGGTGGTCTGGATTGACCATCATTACTTAATGGGTTAATTTAGGCCTTATGGTGGTCTGTATTGACCACCATGAGTTAATGGGTTAATTTAGGCCTTATGGTGGTCTGGATTGACCATCATTACTTAATGGGTTAATTTAGGCCTTATGGTGGTCTGGATTGACCATCATTACTTAATGGGTTAATTTAGGCCTTATGGTGGTCTGGATTGACCACCATGAGTTAATGGGTTAATTTAGGCCTTATGGTGGTCTGGATTGACCATCATGAGTTAATGGGGTAATTATAGTTGCCTGGGGTTAATATTTTTAGTGCGAGTCCTTTCAGGACCTTTACGGTCCTTTGAGGACCCGCGAGGCGGGAAATTTAAAATTGAATTGCAGCAGGGTCACGATCGGTGCCGATCGGGGCCCCCCGCTGCAGGGGGTTTATATGGGGACACTTCGGGGGTCCCGATGGGGACCCCCAGCATAGAGGGGGGTTAATTTTAAGTGCCGCGGCCGGGATTGGGTAATAGTGTGCCGCGGCCCCTTTAAGGAGCCGCGGCGGGGAATTTAAAAGTTTTAAATGCTGCGGGGGGCCTGATCTATGCAGATCGGGGACCCCCCCCTGCAATGGGTTTATGTGGGGACACTTCGGGGGTCCCGATGGGGACCCCCAGCATAGAGGGGGGTTAATTTTAAGTGCCGCGGCCGGGATTGGGTAATAGTGTGCCGCGGCCCCTTTAAGGAGCCGCGGCGGGGAATTTAAAAGTTTTAAATGCAGCGGGGGCCTGATCAGTGCCGATCGGGGACCCCCGCTGCAAGGGGTTAATGTGTGGGGGCTGCGGGGGTTCCTATGGACCCCTGCAGCAAGGTGTTCATGTGAGGACACTTCGGGGGTCCCGACAGGGACCCCCGCATTGAGGGGGGGTTCATTTTAGGTGCCTGGGGGGGGTTTGGAGTACCCCCCACGGCAATGCTTATGTGGGGGACTGCCGCGGAGGTCCCTTTTAGGACCCCCGCAGCACTTGATGAGGAGTGGGAGCCTGCGATATCATCTCGCAGGCTGTCACTCCTCATGTACATTTACGCAGTGTAGATACGTACGGCCCTGCTGCGTAGCTCACACGTTGCTCGCAGCAGGGCTAATTTAATAGCATTGTAAGTTAGAGAAACTTTGCAGTACGTAGGGCTTAAGTAGAAGCCTCTTATTTACGAGGCTGGAATTTAATAGGGCCCCAAGTGTGTAAATCTAAAAACCCTAAAACCCCCCTAAAAATGTAAGAAATATAATAACACACTTACAGACAGCACATGGGGACAGCCAGGAATCCTGGGAGTGAGGTTGTAAGTGATTTTGAGCCATATTTGTGGGTTTTCACAAATCCAAAATCAGCTAAGCGAGGAAGAAAATGGTGGATGAAAAACGTAAAAAATGCAGAAACTGGATGAAAACGAGGCTTAACAAAGCCAGGCATTAGACTTAGAAAATACACTAAGGCAAAGACAGTAACATTTCCATTAATGACAGTAACACTTACACCAAAACTTGTTTCATGCCCAGAGTTCCGAGAAATACTGTTATTACACTGCACTCTGGAAAGCTGAGCAGGGACATGCAAATTCACCACAAATGCTTTGTTCTTCAATCCATAACCATTTTAAACATGGCTTCCTTTCAGCTTATGGCTGCTGCATTACACAGCTTTTTTGCAAAGCCAAGGTTGGATTTGAACACAAGCTGGGAATCCTACCCATGGACAGCCGTTTCAAGGAAACTACCTATCATCAGGGTGGGGCAGGATCCCAGCCTGTGTTGTGGACCTTATGAGTAGGTAGTTCACCACAACAATCATTTCATATATGAGTGATAGAAGCCCTCCACCGTACAGTAGTACAGTATATAAATAGTATATTTGTGTTCCCATTTGAATGTCTTAAACAAGGTAAAAAACTTGTTTCATGCCCAGAATTTTAAGAAATACAGTCTGGGAATGACAGAGCTGAGAAGATGGTAAAGATTTTGGTTTGACCAATTATTAGAGAGCATGAACAGGTGCCTGGAAGCAGTACTCTCCACTGAGAATGGGTTCCATTTTGAGGGTGGAGATATGGAACCAAAGCCGTGGCAACGCAAGGTGGAGAGGTCCAACACTGTAGCCCAAGGTGATGCACAAAGTGACACAAAAATAGCTTCCTGCTTGCTTGAACAATCAGAGGTGCCTTCCGAGAGTAAATCTTCACTTGAGTATGTGGTGGAAGCCCCACCAACTGTAGAACATTCTTCCCTCTTGCAAAAGTTATACCTATGGAGCAACAGTCCATCTGGGATTTTGAAGTGGAAACTCCTGGGATGACTAACTCTGGGGTGGAAGCTTTGCTAGAAACAATGATGGAGACTACTGAAAGCACAAAGAGAGAATCGGGTGCTAAAGAGAGGCGAGAGGAACAAGAGGCAAAAAAACATCTACCAAGAAAGCAAGTGGGTCCAGTGTGTCTGAACTTGAGGGTATAACAGGTGTATAACGGGTTCACCTTCATCTTCAAAAGAAGGACTGATGCACGTTAAGTCTGGTTCACCAGACAATGAATCTGTGTGTTCCGATATGCCAGCCTTAGGGGTTAAAAGGTGTAAAATGTAAATATTGTATAAATGGAGTTAAAAATTATATCATAAAACACGCGCCGTATATGGACGCAGGGTAGCATTTTTTGCCTACATAGCTACTTTGGGTGCTCATATTATATTCCTTCAGTAGTGTGCTATATCGAAAAGTGATAATCTTACCCGACTTAACAAAGAATGGAAATATGGTCCATTAGAGTGGTCTGGGGGTGACAATAGCATGGCCAATGGGGTATATAACTTGTTTAACTCCCCTGATTTCGAGATTATTAGTCATACTGATATTTGCCCTGAAAGAGCGTCATCTGTGAGGGTTTGTTTTCATTCAAAAACATTTTCATTCATTAATATGTATGCCTCCCCATACAAGCAAGATAGAGCTAAGTTACTAAGCAATATTTGTTTTTTTCTTCCTAAGACTGAGCCATTTATTCTAACAGCAGACTTTAACACCATTTTCCTTCAGAAAGAAAGAGAAAGAGAGGGGATGGTGTGACAGATAAAAAGTCTAGAATTTTACAGGAAATCATCTCTGATTTTCAGCTCAAAGATGTGTGATATTTTTTTAATAAACAGGATCCTGGTTACATATGGGCAAATTTATCTACACAGTCGAGAATTGATTTTGTTTTCTGCTCTTCTTTTTTTACATAGGCAACACTCTCAGAAAATGTGTTCTCAGACCACAAAACTTTGCTGGTATCTCTAGCTGTCTCAGTGAGTACGGTAAGGGGCAAGGGGACATGGAAAGTGAATACTCCTTTGCTTACAGACCCCGAAATCTCAAAAAATATAACTTTTATAGGAGTTTGCAATATGCAAACCCTAACTGGCCCTATCTAACCCTAACTGGCCCTATCTAACCCTAACTGGCCCTATCTATCCCTAACTGGCCCTATCTAACCCTAACTGGGCCTATCTAACCCTAACTGGGCCTATTTACCCCTAACTGGGCCTATTTACCCCTAACTGGGCCTATTTAACTCCAACTACTCCTATTTCACCCCATCTAGACCTATTTAACCCTGTCTATTCCTTTGTAAGCCTATCTAGTCCTATTTAACCCTCTATCTGGGCCTATTTAACCCTAACTTGGCCTATCAAAACCTAACTGGGCCTTTTTAACCCTAACTGCACCTATTTCACCACATCTAGACCTATTTAACCCCGTCTAGTCCTATGTAAGCCTATCTAATCGTATTTAAACCTAACTGGGCCTATATAACCCAAACTGGGCCGATCTGACCCTAACTGGGACCACAAAAGCGCGACCTTAAAAAAACAAACACGCAATGACTAACTATGGACTTACACAAAAAAATACGAGCCGAGGGACTTAGAACAAAAAAAAATGCGGACTTACACACAAAAAAAAATTACGACCCGCGGGACTTAGAAAAAATCCATTACGTACTCGCAAAAATATATCCTTAACGGACAACCCGCGAACAGTGACAAACATTAAAAAACACAAAATATACACACAAAAATAAGATAAACACCTTACCCACAGAGGGAGGGGGGGGGGACAAGGCTGGTTAAACCTCAATTTCAGTCAAATTTACAAAGTTTAGACACTCCAAAATCCCCTAAGCAAGAGAAGAAATGGTTGCCGAAAAAAACGAAAATGAGGCAACACAAACGCTAAAGCTGCTAAATACCACAAACCAAAAACGGCTTTTACAAATACCCATACGACCAACAACATACACCATTAGCAAGGACGCTACATCATACAAACCCGCCTACCACATACATATTCGCCTCCATTTTACAACACTAACTTACAGAATGTGGAAGTACCCAGCTACACAAAAACCTTCCCTCGCGCACGCAGCCTATTTACACTACACACTGCACACATTGCTGACACTGACACCTCAGCTCAACAACACTGCAAATCTACATTATATGCTACAGCAACTTTAAAACAGATTGTTAGCTCTTCAGCACATTCCTTGCTGCATATATTAATTACAAAGAGGTAAAGTATATTAATTTATGATTTCATTAATTAATTAATTAGCATAAAAAAAATTAAATAGACACAAAAGAAAAAAACAATTGACACCACACTATCGCAAACACGCCACCCACAAGGAGCGCCAACGCTACTCATAGGACACAAACTACACCAGGGGAGAGCCTTGTAATAAGTGACAAAACCAGACCATTTCGGACCTTACAATAAGCGCAAAAGCGCCTATCATAACAAAAAATACACCAACCCAGAGGCTCGCAATGAGCGCTAAAGAATCTCAGACCACCAAAACACTTACTCTTGTGGCAAACAGCATTACCTGCCTTACAATTTTATTGCCGTCATTTTTTTGATGGGCAAGTCGCTAGTAATACATAAAATAGAAAACTCACATATGAAAAATACTGGAAAAAAACTTTTTTTTTACAAAAAATAATAAAACCTAATTTACAAAAAGATAAAACCGAATTTACAAAAAATAAATACACCCCACCACTACAAAAAATAAAAAAGAATGACTCACCTAAAAAGAAAATACATGCACAAATAAACATAACATTACATTACATCGATAAATACAGCTCAAATATCCCCCTTTCTACATACAATATTAACCTAACTACATAAATTAACACCTATCTAAATACAGTATTAACCTAACTACATACATTACACCCTATCTAAATACATTACACCCTATGTAAATACATTAAACCCTATCTCCATACATTAAACCCTATCTACATACTATTTAACCCAATCTACATAAGTAATCCTGCCGCAGACCAGCCACCCGTAGACTAAAATTAGTACAGAAATAAACACAGCATAAACATCTAAACATTCTAAATATTAAACTGAACTTTTCGAAATATCCCCGTCTTCTCCGGCTGGGCCCCTGGAATAAAAGAAACCTACCATTAGTTATAAATACACACAACCTAAAAAACAAATAAACATAATATATATTAAAAACATAACTTTTCGCAATGTCTCTATGCTTCTCCTCTTTTTCTCTGACTGGGCCCTTGAAAAAAAACGCTGCTCTAAAAAAAAAAAAAAGGAGCTCCTAATGAAGTTTCTAGTGCTTCTTCCGGTAAAAAATGGCAATGGCACCTTCTGATTGGCTTAAAACTGTGTCAATTGCAATGGTGCCAAAGTGTGAGCAAATCAGAATGAGATACACCCCTATATCCCATTGTGATTGGCTGATGGACATGTGAATCTTTTTTAAACCAATCAGAAGGCATTATTGCCGTCAGCCAATCAGAATGGGATACACCCCACAGGGTATAACCCATTGTGATTGGCTGAAGGCATATGTGCCTTCTGATTGGCTGCAATCTGATTGCCAGTAACAACAGCCAATTAGAAAGAGCTATTTCCTTCAGCCAATCAGAATGAGATACACCCAATGGGGTGTATCCCATTGTGATTGGCTCTAAGCATCTGCATCTTCTGATTGGCTCTTTTCACTATCAATCAGATTGCAGCCAATTAGAAGTCGTAGATGTCTTCAGCCAATCACAATGGGATATACCCCATGGGGTTTATCCCATTCTGATTGGCTGAAGGCAATTTTGCCTTCTGATTGTTTAAAAAAATGACAGGTGCATCAGCCAATCAGAATGGAATATAGGGGTGTACCTCATTCTGATTGGCTTACACCTTGGCACCATTGCCATTTTTCTACCGGAAGATGTGCTAGAAGCCTTATTAGCTTAGGGAAGCTCCTCCAGGGAGGAGCTCCGTTAGTTTCTATTTATTTTTTTTAGAGCTGCGTTATTTTTCAAGGACCCAGCCGGAGAAGAAGAGGAGAAGGATGGGGAGATTGCAAAAAGGTACCATTTTTAATATATAGTATGTTAATTTTTTTTTAGGTTGTGTGTATTTATGACTATTGTTAGGTTTATTTTATTACAGGGTCCAAGCAAAGACTACAGGAAGGGCGGGAAAGGATATGTTTCATATTTAGGATGTTTAGATGTTTATGTTGTGTTTATATCTGTACTCATTTTATGTTTCATTTTTTGCCCTGTCGCTGAAGGGACATCTGAGTTAGATTTAGGGTTTTTAATGTATTTAGTTAGGTTATTACTGTATTTAGATAGGGATTACTGTATGTAGATATGGTTTATTGTATTTAGATAGGGATTACTGTATGTAGCTAGGGTTTAATGCATTTAGATAGGGTTTAGTGTATTTATATAGGGATTACTAGTGTGTAGATAGGGTTAAATAGTATGTAGATAGATTTTAATGTATGTAGATTGGTTTTAATGTATTTAGATAGTGTTTGTTAAGTATTTAGAAAGGGGTTAATTTATGTAGTTAGGTTAATACTGTATTTAGATATTAACTGTATTTATTGATGTACTGTAATGTTATGTTTATTTGTGCATGCAATTTCTGTTTAGGTGAGTAATTATTTTACAAGTGTTAGGTGCACTGGGGACTTATCAGAGACCATATGTAAGGGCTAAAGCCATTGCGAGTCCTCCTGAGCACAAGCAGGACTACGTCCTGCATTTGCGCTTTGCAAACTGGGATTCTTTTTCAGAATGGGAGGGATCGGGCAATTGAATAGGGATTTGCGATTTCTGTGCTGCGAAAGTGAAACATCAAAGGCTTCAGAGTGGTATAAGCTCCGAGCTGCAGGTCGGCCATTTTCTCAGGGCCGTCGCTCGGAACCTGATCCGAGGTCGCAAAATGGAGGCAAATGAATAGCAACTTTGCCTGTGTTTCCCACTTGCGACTTCGGATCTCAAAAACTTATCAATTGAATGAGGCTGACAGTAAGTATGGACAGTACCTATGCTGATCAGTTACACACATAGCATATACACTACATATGCTGCTTAACTCACTTCCTGTTGTCATAACTTTTTATGACCTAAACGGCAAAGTGAGAACCCTGCTGGAGAGGTCACTGGGTGCTGGCCAATCAATCCAGTGTATGTCACAAGTGCACCCCTTTTCCTACCTAGCCATGACCATTCCCTCACTATTATTGCTTGACTGCTCCTCTTCATATGACATCTGGTTGGGGGGCAATGAAGGGCTAGTCCTCTATTTGTTATGCCCAGTGGTTTACATGTACACCAACCTCAGAAAATCTTAGCAGCAGTAAAAGCTGCCAGGCCAGCAGGGGAGCAGCAAATGGAGAGATCATCAAAAGATCATCTGGGAGTTAGCACTGTCATTAGAAACATAACATTGCATTGTAAGTTGACAGTCAGCACTCATCATTGCTAGACTACCAGGAGGAGCAGCACAAGGCTCCCCCAGAGAATTCTGAGGAGGAAAGAAACTTGTTCTAGACATTCAAATGTGAACACAAATGTACTATTAGATAGATAGATAGATAGATAGATAGATAGATAGATAGATAGATAGATAGATAGATTGATAGATAGATACATAGATAGATAGGGAGAGTGAATTTGTCTGAACTGATATAGTTATCATAATATGACACATGCATATTAAGATAAATGAAGCCACCATATTGTCCATTAGCCACAAATGAATAATAATCTAAATGGCAAAATAACTTAAGTAATGTGTGCAAGGAAATCTTACAGTATAAGAACAAAGGTTTGAAGGAAGTGGTTGGTCCAAGGCCACATGCAGCTCACAGATACTACCCAGACTGAGAGCATGGCTATCTCCATTTTATTTCTCAAACAACAACAACAATGGATTTGTCTGGGCCAGATCACAGTTTCATGGATCTCTCTTTACGCAATTGGTATAGTGCAGGAAGGCATTAATCAAAGCAGGTACACCCAAAGACGCTGCACTAAGGAAGTAGATATAACCATAGAACCATGACATTGCCCCTTCCAAGGACTAGCCTTTGGATGACCAGAGGCCCCAGTTTCACAGGGTCTATGAAATGGAACTCCTGGAACAGTCTTGGAGCATGGACATGTGTGGCAGGTTCCCAGTAGTTTTCAGGCACCAGTCATCCTGAAGGTAAGTTGTGAAGCAACATAGATACTGTTCCAGTGTCTGATTAGTGCACTTGTCTGCCCATTGGTCTGTGGATGAATAGAAAGAGACAATAGAGATAGATATTGCTGTATCTATAGTCCTTTACTGCATGATCTCTAGCAGAGTGAAGTTAATTGTGAACTTCAGTCTGACAGAATTTGAACATGGATACCATGAAGACTTATGATTTCTCTAAGAAACTCTTTTGCTAATTCCTGGGCTGTCAGCACTATTTTCAGTGGTATACAGTGTGCCATCTTGGTGAGGATATCCACTACCACCTTAATAATTGTATGTCGTGTTGATGATGAGAAGTGGTTTATAAAACCCAGAGTAATAGAAGCACATCTACAAATTGAGATAGCATACACTGAATAAGGACTGAAGGTCAGTTGTATGATATCCTGCATCTTGTATAAGTTTCACAGGAAGTGACATAGGCAATAACTGATTGTTGCTTGGCAGGCCACCAAAATTGCCTTCAGCTGAGAAATTTTGTTTTGTGGTTTCTAGGATGATCATATAAGCATGTATCATGACACTTCTGTAGTGCAAGGCACATACAGTAGATGGATGTAAATTATTTTATAGAACAAAGTAGTACAATCTATTCTCGGAAAGAGGGATATATCACTTAAGTAAAGGTAGATGGGTTCAACAAATGCTCCTAATCATTTCAAAAAGGGGTGAGCTAGTGGCCAAAAAATAAAAAGATCCTTTCAGCTGGTGCCAATTTCTTGCAGAAGTAACAAACTCTGTGGAGTACTTCTTTTGCCTCCATTTGAAAGATTATTATTGCTCCAATGGCTGTTTCAAAAGCATCAACTTCCAGAATAAATAATTAATAAGGTGGAATGTTCCAGGAGAAAATCTGAAGTGAAGCACTATTTGTTGGTATCAAAAGCTTGTTGAGCAGCAGGAGTCAAAGTGAAAGAAATGTTAGTCTTTGTTAAGGCAGAAAGAGGTTGTATGATATTTGTACAGTTCCTGAACATTTTTCTGTAGAAGCTTGAAATGCCCAGGAATAGTCCTTTCTGTAGTAGCTTTTTAGAGTTCATTTAGATGCCCTCAAAAGTACATTTCCCTAATTTGGCATTCAAATGGTGAGTACGGTATATAACCTAGATAATGCTTGGAACATGTGTCATTGATTTTCTTCCAATGAAGAGGAATAACCAATATATCATCTAAGTAGGTGACAACTATCTGGTCCAGCAGATCTCTGAATACATCATTCAATGTTTAAATGTTGTTGGGGCATTAAAAAGGCCAAACTACATGACAAGATATTTAAAGTGCCATTATTTTATGCATAATGCCATCTTTCACTTGTTTCCACATATATGGACCAAGTTGTATGCCCCTCTCAGCTCTAACTTGGAAATGACCTTGGCATTCTTAAGACAGTCCAGTAGTTCAAGGATAAGAATTTTGTTCTGTTTTGTTAATTTATTGAAGAATTATATAACTGCAGCAGGGTCATCCCAGTACAAAAGGGAGCAAAGGTAAGAGTCTCTGAGTGACCATGAGGAGCTGTTATTAACAGTGGAGCAGTTTCACGTGTCACTGACCTGGTTTGTATGCGGATTCTATAATTAGTTTTATAGCCACAGAAGCAGCATTCTGAATGCAAGGAATATGAAATTCTTGCACTAATCAAATGTTCATGAAGGATGAGCTTGCTCCACAGTCCCCACTGAAATAATACAGAGCGTGTAAAATTAGTCTTGCAGTCCTCTGGTAAGAAGACTTTACATGAATATGAGCCGTTTAATTTCCCCCAGTGACTCTCCTTTTCTGATTGCCCACGGCTAATGCAAAGGTTTTTCTTTCTACACTCTCTTGAGGTGTCAGGGATCATTTAGCTGCTTCAGTCTGCAAAGGTTCAACACTAGGTCCTGACAGGTTTCCTGGCTGCCTTTCCTCATAAGGTATTCAGTTTCTCTCTCTATCTGTGATCAATTTGGTCCCTCCAGAGTAGTGGGCAGCTACACTGGCAAGTTCATCGTTCAGGTATTATGATGGTGCCAGCCTGGCTCATTTCATCCAGTGTATGAAGACCAACATAGACCAAAACATAGTCTTCCACAGGCTTCTATCCCTGTCTTTCTGGGTATTCATACACCCTAGCTATGGCCTCCAAAAAAAGTGTAATATTGTGCAGGACTGGATCGAGATTCATTAAGTTCAATAAAAGAAAGAATGGGTAAAAAGCAGGTTGCCTCTGAAATCATGATTCTACATAAGGCTAGATCACAATGGTACTATTAATGCATACATTTACTGAAGTTTTGTAAAACATTTTACACATTTTCCCACATAAACATGTACTACATAAATATACCATAACTTGATTTAAGTTAATACCCTATCTGTTAATAAAAACTAGTGAAAATGTATGCAGGTTCTCTATGTAAACCTCGATGGAATTCACAGCAATCAGAGATTCTGACACAGTTCACTCATTATTATTGAGGAGTTTGAAATTCATAATAAAATAACAGTAGCTACATGAATATAAATTTGGATATTAATACTCTGAAAAAGAAGATTAAATGAAAAATACCAGTTCAAATATCAGATCAAAAAAATATCAGTTCACATTACCATTTGATAGTATGTCTAAACTAGAATTTAAGCTTGTCGAATTAGTAACTGAAAATGTTCCGTAATAGTATATATTAGTGAGACACAATATTACTAGTGGCCAAGCTAGTGAATGGAGGGCCCTGGAGCACATTCATTTGTCCTTTTCATGGGGACCAATAAAAAAAAAGAGTAGGCAGTCTATTCACTTATATGTGATCATATTCATTTTCTATAAAATAGTTCTCTACCCCTATTCCCTAATGAATTGAGTGACTCTTTCTCCAGGATGAGCTTGGTAGCAGAAGACTTCCACCTTGTAATTTGCCCTAGACATTTGCACCTTCTGAACTAGTAGTAGCTTCACCACTGCCAAAAGGATGAATCTATTCTGTTAAAAAGCACAATGAAAACAGATATTGTACAAAAGTTAAACACAATAGTAACCAAAATTGATCACTCCATCCAAAACCTAAAAGTTAAAATAATCAGAGGAAATGTAAAAAACCACGAGAGAAAAATATTTGAAATGAAGATGATCACATTCCTCAACAATACATATTCAGGGCTTAACATGAACTTGGTTCTTCTAGTTTTCCTTGTGATCCTGCCACATTATTTCTCATGTTTTACTGTTGTTTATCAACATCTTAATGTGTCGAAAACCTATGGCCCTAACTGATAACACTGTCTTTCACATGCACACTTTACCAATTTGTGCTTTATATGTGATGCCTGTTCTCTGTCCCATGTTGGGTACTTATTACTTTAAATCTATGCTCTGTATAGTATAATGCTCATGCTAAACCAAGCTTCAGTCTTGACAAAGAGAGGTGCAATTCTCAAAGGCTTTTCACTTGTCATCCTAACTAAAATGTTTGTTCAACACAAAAGGTATCACAATATACTGCAATACTCTGATTAGCCATCACATTACAGACGAGCTTATTTTTGTTTATTGCAGATGTAAAAATGAAGCTTATTTATAAGAATGATCTTGCCTTATGAATATCTTATACAAAAATGATCTACCTATAAGGCATTTTGTAAAAATAATAATTAGAATTTTTTTTTATAATTTGATCTGTTATTAATTTAGACATGTTGTTTTCATTAGATTTCTAACCCTGTTACTAGGCAGACTGAAAGATAAAAGTGGAACTGGATCTGCACAGATAATTCTGCATATATATTTTTGAGCAAAAGTAAGGAAAACATAACATATTTACATAAAATAATTAGTACATCTAAGAAGAAATTAAATTTAAACAGAAATTGTACTTCTACATATTTTGTGATACATTTAACCAAGAATATTTGACACATTTAAAAGTAAGTGCTTAAAGCTTAGTATTATTTTTAAATAACTGCACAAGCACTAGATTTGCACTTTTATAACCAGGATTGCCCCTTTCTTTCCAAGCTCAACGTGGAGTTTTGTGTTTTCCACATCATTGCTAGCTGTACATAACTTGATTGGTTGGATAAAGTGAAGTGAAATATATTTGTCAGAAAGTGGTTGAATATGTTGATTAGTTGTGCTACCAATAAAAGTGTCTTCTTAAAATAATACCAATCACATATATAGTTGTGAGCGTACGAGTCGTTGCTCACGCTTGCGGGCTCGCGTAGCGAGCCCGCGGCCCTCGCGAAGCGAGGGCCGTGGCTCGCGAAGCGAGCCGCGGCCCTCGCGTAGCGAGCCGCGGCCCTCGCGTAGCGAGGTCACTGGGCAAGGGCCTCAGTTGCTGGCATGGAGCGCCGAAGGCGCTCCATGCCAGCAACTGAGGCCCCTCGCGAAGCGAGGGCCTCAGTTGCTGGCGAGGTCACTGGGCACGGGCCTCAGTTGCTGGCATGGAGCGCCGAAGGCGCTCCATGTCAGCAACTGAGGCCCCTCGCGAAGCGAGGGCCTCAGTTGCTGGCGAGGTCACTGGGCAAGGGCCTCAGTTGCTGGCATGGAGCGCCGAAGGCGCTCCATGCCAGCAACTGAGGCCCCTCGCGAAGCGAGGGACTCAGTTGCTGGCGAGGTCACTGGGCAAGGGCCTCAAACCCTCGCAAAATTCACGTCGCTACTCAAAAAACACGACACACAAATTACGACACTCGCTAAATTTTACGAGGAACGCAAACAACGTACGAAACACGTTACCACACATTACGACCTCGCAAACATCAGACGCAACACGCCGACATACAAACATTTAAAACACAATACATACACACAGCACATACATAAAAAACTTACCTACACCAAGAGGGAGCACCCAGGACCTCAAAAATGCAACTTACACCTCGATTTTACTCGAAATAAAACAGTTTAGAGACTAAAAAAAAATCTAAGCGAGAGAAAAAATGGCCGCCGAACAAAACGAAAACGAGGCTACAGCACTCTAAACTCGCAAAACACCACAAAACACCTACGGATATTCCGATACAGACCTATACCACACATTACTCGCCATTTTACACCAATGCGGAAGTACACGACTACGCTAACGGTTTGGTCTCGCGCACGCACAGTGTTACACTGCACACATTCAGCATGCTTATACAGCAGCTCCACACCACTAATGCTGCAGCAACATCAACACAGATTGCCAGCTCTTCATCACAATGCTTCAAAATAGGTACACTATATTCATTTACTAATTTAGCTACCTTACAATTTCATTGCCGTCATTTTTTGACGGGCAATTCGCTAGTTGGTTATAAAAATCATTTATTTTCTTTTATACATGCTACTTTAAGTACATTGTACACATTTGACAGCACTATATGCCTTTAAGTTAGTTTAATGATATTGAAGTTTATGTCAAAAAGGTTGAAAATATTGTAAAAAGAGACATACTAAAGATGTGCTAAACAAGAAAAAGCCAGTCAACTCAAGCAGAAGCCTGCCCTGCTGACATTCTACAAGTCTTCACAGTGGAGACAGCTGCTTTCATGCCCTGTTGGCTAAAATCTGTTGGAAAATTGTACATTACAGATGGGAAGGAGGTAGCAATATAACAAAAATGAGTAGTGACAAGCATTTAGATGCATGTTTCTATGAATGCACATTTGCAGAGTTTGTACAGAAACTAAATAAAAAAACAATGTAGACATTATACAAAATGTATATTAAATGTGGAAAAATATTAAAATGAAGATCTGAAACAAATAAAGGCATGACATTTAACTATATATATATATATATATATATATATATATATATATATATATATATATTGTGTATATATATTGTGTATACATATTGTGTGTGTGTATATATATATATATATATATATATATATATATATATATATACAAATATATATATATATATATATATATATATACACTGTATATATATATATATATATATATATATATATATATATATATATATATTGCGTATATATATTGTGTGTGTGTATATATATATATATATATATATACACACATATATATATATATATATATATATACACTGTATATATATATATATATATATATATATATATACACTGTGTGTATATATATATATATATATATATATATATAAATGTTGTGTACGTAATATTTATTATAGTTAGCATTTATGTATAACATTATAACGTGCCATTATATTCTGTAGTGCTATACAGTAGATAAGTACAAGCCAACAACAGTTTAAAGCATTGCAAAAGAATGGAGTGCCTTGACTTTGAGCTTAAAATCAAAAGTAAATATTGCTTTCTCTAAAGCACCAATAAAGACTGAAAACTCTCATACTTAGATATGATGATAGGATGATAGATTAACTGTGCACATTAAGACTGAAAGTGATATGCTTCATTGAACATATGTGTTTTTAGTGATGCTTAGGTTATGCTTATAGGATTTGAGGCAGGAGGATAGTCTAGTGGAAAGACCCTAAAAGTTCCATAGAGTAGGAGCAGCACATGAAAAGTCCTGAAGGCGGGAATGAGAGGAAGTTATAAGAGAAGAGGATAGAAGAAGGTTAATAGCAAAGTGAAGAAGGAGGTTGGGGAAATATTTTGAGACAAGAGCAGAGTATAAGAGGGTGCACTATTGTTGAGGGCATTATACGTTAGGGTCAAAATTTTAAAAAGTTTTCTGGAAACTATGGAACACCAGAGGAGTGACTGACAGAGAGGTCCTGCAGACACTGAGACTTTAGTTTGGTAGATGAGTCTTGCAGATGAATTCTATGTGCAATTGGAGTGAAGACAGATGGGTGATGGGGAGATGAGCAATGAGAGAGTTGCAGTAGTCGAGGCAAGGTATGATGAGAGAGTAAATACAAATTTCAGTTGTTTCTTGTGTAAGATACCGATGAATTGTGTTGATAATTTTTAGGGGAAACTGAATAGTTGTTAGTTATTGATTATATATGTGGAGTGAAAGAGAGGGCACGATCCAGTAGACAATGGCCTGAGAGATGGGTAAGAAGAGAAGGATAGTGTGGACTTCAAAAGATGAGACTTAGATTGAGGGAACAGGAGTATGCCATAAAATGTGCAGCAAGAGGAAAGTAATAAGCCCACACCTCAACCTTGCGTATTTCCAAGTCTAGGGCTGTGACTGACGTGGAAGCCACCATGTGAGAGTGTCATAGGCAGTGGCGTAGCTAGAGCTTTTACCGTCCGTGCTGTCACTGAGCTTGCCCCCTCCCCAGTGTGAATGGGGGGGGGGCAAGATGTACAGTTTATAGGTTACATTAAAGGTCGAAAAAGTTCTGAAATGATTTATCTTTGTCTCATTTTTTTATAGCACAGAAATCTGACATTTAAACAGGGGTGTGTAGACTTTTTATATCCACTGTATATACTCTTCTCTCTTCCTCTCCCCTCTCCCTCTCTCTCTCTCTCTCTCTCTCTCTCTCCCCTTTCTCATACCCCTCCCTCTCCCTCCCTTCCTCCCTCCCCCCTCTTCCTCCCTTCACATCCTCTCTCTCCTTCTCTCTCTACCACTCCTCACTCTCACCCTTCACCCTCTCCCTCCCTTCACTCTCTCCCCTCTCTCCCTCCCTCCTCCTCTTTCTTCTTCACTCTCTCCCTCTCTCACTCCTTCCCTCCCCCTCCGCCTCTCTCCTTACCTCTTGCACTATTACCTCTCCTTCTCTCCCCTCCCTTCACTCGCTACCACACCCTATCTCTCATCTTCTCTCACTCTCTCTGCCCTTGTTTCCCCCTCTCTCCCTTTATTTCCTCAACCCAACTATCTCCCCCCTCACTCTCTCTCTCCCTTCAGTCCCTCCCCTCTCTCTCTGTGTTCCCTCTCTCCCTTCACTCTCCCTCTCTCCCTCTCTGTCTCTCTCTTCCTCTCTTTATTCTCTGTCTCCTTCTCTCTCTAACTCCCACTCTCTTGTCTCTATCTTTCTCCCCACCCCCACCCCCCAACTTCCCTTCCCTGCTTGCTCCCAGTCAGGGCTCATTCACTTCTGGCTCCTCCCACTGCTGGCACCTCCTCTCCCGGGTCAGAGGAGAGAGCAGGGCTGGGATGAGAATGGAGCCTGGGGGAAGTGCCAATGGAGTTGAGCAGCAGGTGTTTTGTTGCCCCCCCCCCAAGGATGTGACACCCGGGGCAGCAAGCCCCCTAGCTCCCCAGCTATGCTACTCGTCATAGGGGAGGCAGTTTCTGATCTTTTTTTAAGGTTTGTAGAGGGTATATCTTGGTATGTGATATAGTATACTTTTTAGTGTAGATCTATTGAGTGTTTCCTGGATTAAAATAATGATTATATTGATTCTATTGGCATATTGGTAAAATTATATTTTTAGTATTCAAAGAACAAACAAAAACTGAAATATAATTTAATTTAAATGCTTAATTCTGCAAACTATTTTACAATTCTGCTTATGCTTTAGATTGTATTTATTTATTAAGTTCATAACGTAGTTTTATAGGGACATTTTAACAGGGAGGTGCTATTTGCACTTTACATAATGGGATATCATTTTAAGATGCATCATTTTAAGATGTATCACAGTTTACAATGATTCACTGAGATTTGTTTAACTTACCTTGCTACATGGAACTATTCTTTTTTTCAAAACAAATATTAACAACTTAATTCACATAAATATACATATCATTCAAAATAGTAATAAAATTGACCAACCTTGTCAGAGCGGTTTCTCCATTAGAAATAAAGGGTCTCTTTTCCAGGTTCCTGGCCCCTATCATGACCGCCGAGCCCCTTCCCCCTCCAAGATATGTTAATTGTGTGAACACAAGGGTTGTATCTACTCTCCAGCCACGGGCCCCAAACCTCCATGTATTGAGGGATAGAGTCTTCCAGTGTGCGTAATTTTTTCGTTTATTGCTATATAGTTAATTTTGTTTTTAACCGTTGACAGATCAAGTTTATCAGACTTCCAGTTGTTTGCTATATGGCTCTTAGTAGCTACATAGAAGAACTGTAGGAACTTGTTTTGAGTGAGAGTAAGGGTTTCCACAGGAATTCCCAGTAGACACACCTCTAATTCCCCCCTTACTGGGATGCGGAGCAACTCTGTGCCTAGTTGTGAAACAGCTCTCCATAGCTGTTGGACCTTGGGACAAAGGGACCAGATATGGATAAAGGACCCCGTATCCTAGCAGCCCCTAAAGCAGTATGGGCTTTCTGTCGTTTTCCACTTGGAAAGCTTTTCTGGTGTTATATATGTTTGGTGCAGTACCTTTACTGCAGTTTCCAGTAGATTTTGATTAAGGGACACTCTATAAATGCCTCTGCAGACAGTTTCCCATTTCTCCATATCCCAGATTTGATTCAAATAATTTCCCCTCTCCCTAACATAGTTGTCTTTGGTGTTGCTGAGAGGAGAGTTGTAGATGTCATATATACCCCCTATTATTCCTTTAGAAAGAGCATGTTTCTTATTGATTAGGGACAGACAATATTTCTTAGGGGGGCCGTGGAGCTTTATTAAATAGTTCACAAAGTGTCTGAATTTACAGACGTTGTAGTGTTCTCTTTGGGAGGTTGTGTCGTCCCTCTTCTATCCAGGCACCCAGTCTATCTAGCCCCCTCGTCTTCCACCAAATTATGGATACCCTACTCAGGTATTTAGGGGCCCATGGACAGGAGATTATTGATGTTAAATGTGACGGATTGGAGAACAAGGTGGAGTGTTTCATGGCCCACTTCCAGCAGTGAATTGTATGCAGATTCACTGGGTGATTTAATCGAATGACCTGCTCTGGGGCACTATTAAGCCAAACCAGAGTATCCCACGCATAGGGATGCACGGACTGATTTTCAATAAACGTCCAGGGTTGCTGCAGGGGTGAGTGTATGATCGGGATGAAAGAAAGTTTTGCTTGCCTATAGTATTTTATCAGGTCCGGATTGTCTGCAATAATTTTATGAGTTTACTTTAAAGCATTTATTTTCTTTCATAAAATAATATTTAAAAATGTGTATGATAGGGATGAAAGAAAGTTGTGCGGCCCTATAGTATTTTATCAGGTCCTGATTGCAATAATTTGATGAGTTTGTTTTAAAGCATTTATTTTCTTTCATAACATAATATTTAAAAATGTAATGTGTCATTCATTTGGCAATTTCTTTTTGTAAGAGCAAAAGCTAAATTTAGACTTTAGTCTGTTTAAAGAAATGTTGTGGTATGTCAGGGTTCCTCTAACATCTCTGACAATGTTATTCCTGTTTTCAATTTTAAGTATTGTAGGCATGTTGCTGGCACAAGGTGGTTACCTTCCTTTTTTTTTTTTTTTACCTCAAGCTTAGCAGGGAACAATAAGGATGTGACTGATATGTTTTTTAAATATTACAATTATCAAGTAAAATGTATTGAGCTGATGTCTTAATGAGCCATCAATTAGTCCATTATAGTGGAAATTTTCCTTGAATCGTTAAACTGAATTAAACTAAAACAACAAGCTATGTTACCCCTGCACTTAAAGCAATTGAATAAATCAACCCTTTATAAATGAAAAAGAAGAATATGAATAATAATCAGCAAGGATACGTGGGAGTAGACAAACTGAGGCTAGACAGATATTTCTGATAGCTATATTACTTTAGAATTGTTGTTCAGTTGTTTATTCCTTCTGACTCTCTGTGACCCTATGGATAGCAGCACGCCTGGCACATCTGTAAGCTACTGCCTTTCTGAGCTTGCTCCAGCTCATGTTTATTGCTTTAATGACCTAATTTCTCCCTATTCACCTCTGTCATCTTCTTATTTTTGTGCCATCAATCTTTCACAAATATGTGTGCTTTAGACTCATAATCAAACCTTTCAGTGAACAGTTTGGCTTGTTTTCCTGTAGTATTGATTAAATCAATCTTCTCCACAATTCAAAGCTGTTACTTCTATAGCTCTCAGCCTTCTTTATAGTCAAGCTTTTACATATGTATGTTACTACTGGGAATAGCATAGTTCTGACTATGCTAGCCTTTGTTGATTGTTTTATATATTTACTTTTTACTAGTTTGTCCAGACTTGCAACAGCTTTCATTCCCAGAAGCAAATGTCTAATTTCATGCCTGCATTCACCATCTGCATATTAGAGCCCAGGAAATTAAAACCTTTCACTTCCTTCACTTCTTCCCCATCTGACAGGAACTGAGATTGCTGTTTAACACAATCTTCACCTTTTCAATGTTGAGCAGCAAACCAGTTTTTGCACTCTTCTTTCACCCTCATGAATATCCCTTTAGTTCCTCCACACTTTCAGCCATCAGTACCATCTGTATATCTAAGGTTGTTGACATTTCTCCCTGCTTTGGTTATGCCCAGTGCAGCATTATGTATTCTGTTTATAAGTTAAATAAATAAGATGACAATATACAACCTTGTAGCACTCCTTTCCCGATCTTGAACCATTAGGTTTTTCCATGTTGAGTCCTGACTGTGGCTTCTTGGTCCACATGCAGATTCCTCAGAAGGTGGATGAAATTTTCTGGTACTGCTATCTCTTTAAGAACTTGCCACAGTTTTTTGTGATCTATAGAGTCAGAGAATAGTCTATGAAGCAGGGGTAAACGTTTTAATGTAACCCCCTTGCTTTCTCTATTATCCAGAAGACATTGGCAATTTGATCTCTTGTGCCACTGCAAAACCAGGCTTGAACATTTAGTAGTTCTCATTCCATATATTGTTGGACCTGAGCTGGCAGTATCCTAAGGATGTGAAATTAGTGCAATTGCTCATTTTTTAGCACTCTTTGGCAGTGTTTTTTTCATATGTGGATGTTGCCTAACATTTTCCAGTCCACTGACCACTGTTGATTTTTCTGACTTTGTTTCACAGTATAATGCTGTAGGATTTTGAACAGTTCAGCTGGGATTCCATCAACTCCTGAAGCCTTGTTATCAGCATGATTCCCTCGGGCCCTTCTCACTTTACTCTCCAAGCTACAGCTCATTGATCTTCTGTGTATTCCTGCCATCTCTTCTTTATCTGATTTGCTCTGCTATTTTTGTCTTTTATCAAGCTTGAAAGGTTCTTTTGAGATCCGCATTTACTTTTTACTTTCCCATCCTGTTATCTTTTTCTTTCTCTTTATATTGTTCATTATAGAATGTCTCATTTTCTCTTCTGCTATCTTTAGCATTTAGTTGGACAAATAATTTCCTTTCTCCATTACCTTTCACTTTTCTTTTTTAAAAGCCTTATTAGACAGACAGTTTGCCTTCTTAGTTTCCTATCTTTTGGGGATATTCTTTTTTGCTGTTTCTGGACAATGTCACAAACTTTTGTCAAAGTTCTTCTGGCATTCTACCTACATGTCTAGTCCCTTACATCTATTTTTTATCTCTTCATATGCACAGAGGATGCTATAAATTTTTGATGATTGTCCCTCTTTTGCCAGTTAATTATGAACTTTGCAGTTAAAAGCTCCTGATCTGAGGCACAGTCTGCTCCTGCTCCAGGTATTTTTGCCGACTGTATAGAGCACCTCCATATTTGGCTGCAAAGTATATAGTAATTCTGATTTTCATTTTGTAATGTCCATGTGTAGAATCATCTCTGAGGCTTTTGGAAGAGGGTGCTTACTATGACTGTTCATTTTATACTCCAAGGACAAACGCGCCCATTATTTCAGGTATCTTTCGGTACCCATTACCCATTATTTCCGGTATCTTTTGGTACCCTTTGTCATGAATCAGCCAGGGGCCATCTTGGATTTGGAACTGTTACCTGCCACATGTTATTGAACAGAAGGTTTTGGGCTCCCAGAGCCACTGTTATAATGTAATATATTCAGGGCAGAGTCCCACTGTTATTGTTAGGCATTGAGAGAAGAGGCAGTTTACCACGTCACCACTAATAAAGTCGTCATAACGCATTAAGTGGACTGACGTGGGAAGTACTGCCTCAACTCATAACATGTGGGTTATAACATGTTGTAGTGGTAATATCTGTAAATATATTGTATTTGAATGTTGGAGCCATGTTGTGTCCATATTGACTGCATATGTAACCTGAGTTGATCACCCATCTGCCTTCCAGCTATCACCTAAAGTAAACACTTGAAGTGATAGTAAGGCCAGAACAAAGAGGTCTATACAGACATTGAGGCACCATAACCCCAGGGGGTCTACAGGGATTCTCACTCAGATAATCAGGGCAAATTCCAGAGGACAGGTAGATGTTTTTCCCTTGAGAGCCACACACCAACTGAATTAGGTAGCCACACCTAGTGGGCGGACCTGGGAGGAGTCTCATGGTTCCCTGCCTGATTGGCCAGAGGCAGTTAGGGGCTGACTAAAGATAGCCCTCCTGGTGATTTTGTATGCCTGTTTAAAAGATGATGTTTTCCAAATAAAGTTGTTCATAATTTTCATCAAGACGTGGTGTGTAGATGTATTATTTACCCGGGGACATATGCTTGCAGTAAGATTCGTCAGACTTACTGTTAATATTGCTCAGTCTAAACCAAGGGCTGAGACATGATGTTCCTGTACTCAAAGCTACTCCAAGGTCCAGAGTAACCCAAATCAGGTCAGCAGACCCCAGCCAGAGAGTGGGTCGTGATAATTGGTGGCACAGTGGTGGGGTACTCTGAGAAGGACCAGAAAATGGAGCAGATGGAAGCAGAGGACTACAGACTACTCCTGCTAAATCAATGGATGGCATTCATGCAATTATGGCATGGCCATGAGCTGGCAAGCTGGTTGGAGGAACTGGTAGAGAAAGAGATGGACTTGGAGGAACAGTACCTTGCCAGGATAGAGTCCTTGGGTGGCCGGAGAGAGGATCTCTATTTTCGTTTGGATCTAGAATATGGGGTCGGTGAGATTCTGAATGGTGATCCGGAATGTGGCATGGGAACTGCAAGGAGGCATAATAACTTGTTTGTTGAACGCTGCCGGGGTCTGGGACTGGAAGCATGGTTCCCGGAGGCTCCTTTGCTGGAACCCCTGATTCAGCAAGAGCTGCAACTGGAGGCTGAGTATGTGGAATTGTGGGATGCGATACCCAAGAAGTATTCTTACAACTCAGACGGTATGTACCAGAGTGAGTATGCTCACTGGAACTGGGGAGAGGCATTTCTAGACTGTAAACAAAGTGAGGAGTGGGAAGGGGTAAACACTGTTCCTTTGCCAACTCCTGGGGATGGAGAATGTTTGCCCCTAGAACATGCAGTAACTGTGTCAGGGCCTAGTCACCAGCCCAAAGAGCCAGAGACCCAGTGGAATGTTCCCTGGGTGGGGTCAGATAATCCATGTCTGCCCCCTGATACCCCAAGAGATTTAATCCCAGAGGAAGTGGGAACTGTTCACAAGCTAGGGCCAGATAAGTTAAGTCTGCCCTCAGAAGTTCTAGGCAAAGTGTGTTGGCCAGAACTGTTAATAGAGCCAGAGGCTCGGGATGATTGTGTGATGGACGGTGGGAAGGGAGCCTTAGAGGCCAGGCTGGAAGGGAATGATGAGATTCACCAGCCTGCATCAGATAACCACTGTCTGTACCCTGACAGTCCAGGGGAGTTGTCCCCAGAGGTGCTAGTGAAGAACACAGCCCAGGAGGGTTGTTTAAGAGACTGTGGGGAGGGAAAAGAATTGGTTTCTGGCTACCGGGAACCTGACCTCACACAGCAAGAGAGTGCCAGGGGCACAAAGAGCCAGGCGGGGGCAGCAAGCATGCCAGCCTTGGCAAAAGCATTATGGGTGCAGAGTGGCACCATGAAAGAGGGTGTACCAAGTGGGGAGATACCCTGGATAACCATTCTCCAGGGGCCCACTGGAACAGACACCACTCCAAAGATCCAGTTCAACAGAAAGGACTGGGATAAAGTTGCTCAACCCCGGGCAATGGAGGAAGGTAAGCACAGCTTGGGTGGGAGCAGCGTAGCTCCCCAAGCAGCAACGGAAACAGCTGGACCAGAGGAAGAAAGCCAAGAGGAACGGTCCCTTTGCAATACCATAGGCCCAGAGACTGTATTAGAGATCCCAGCCCATCGGTGGGGACTGGCTGGGGGGAACAGAGTTGTTATGGGACAGAAACTGTGGCCCACCTGTTGTACTCTGGGATACCAGATTATTGGGGAGGTACCCTGGACTATTTGGGTGGGTGTGAATGGGAAGAGCAATTTGCTCTATACAGTGGGAGCAAGGCCAAGGGCTGGGGGAGGTTTTTACTCTGCACCTTGGGACAGACAAGAACTGGCATAGCATACAGAGGGCCAAACCAGCACATTCATGACTATCAGCGTAGCTGGAAAAATCAAGGATGTTTCCTGCCACGCTTGGGGAGGTGTTGTCATGAATCAGCCAGGGGCCATCTTGGATTTGGAACTGTTACCTGCCACATGTTATTGAACAGAAGGTTTTGGGCTCCCAGAGCCACTGTTATAATGTAATATATTCAGGGCAGAGTCCCACTGTTATTGTTAGGCATTGAGAGAAGAGGCAGTTTACCACGTCACCACTAATAAAGTCGTCATAACGCATTAAGTGGACTGACGTGGGAAGTACTGCCTCAACTCATAACATGTGGGTTATAACATGTTGTAGTGGTAATATCTGTAAATATATTGTATTTGAATGTTGGAGCCATGTTGTGTCCATATTGACTGCATATGTAACCTGAGATCACCCATCTGCCTTCCAGCTATCACCTAAAGTAAACACTTGAAGTGATAGTAAGGCCAGAACAAAGGGGTCTATACAGACATTGAGGCACCATAAACCCAGGGGGTCTACAGGGATTCTCACTCAGATAATCAGGGCAAATTCCAGAGGACAGGTAGATGTTTCTCCCTTGAGAGCCACACACCAACTGAATTAGGTAGCCACACCTAGTGGGCGGACCTGGGAGGAGTCTCATGGTTCCCTGCCTGATTGGCCAGAGGCAGTTAGGGGCTGACTAAAGATAGCCCTCCTGGTGATTTTGTATGCCTGTTTAAAAGATGATGTTTTCCAAATAAAGTTGTTCATAATTTTCATCAAGACGTGGTGTGTAGATGTATTATTTACCCGGGGACATATGCTTGCAGTAAGATTCGTCAGACTTACTGTTAATATTGCTCAGTCTAAACCAAGGGCTGAGACATGATGTTCCTGTACTCAAAGCTACTCCAAGGTCCAGAGTAACCCAAATCAGGTCAGCAGACCCCAGCCAGAGAGTGGGTCGTGATACCCTTCTTCAGATTTATAAACTTCTATGATGAGAGTAACATCTTTTCTTGGTGTTGTAACTAGGAAATGTTTAATATCTTCATAGAATTGGACAACTTCAGTCTCCTCAGCATCCATGGCTGGAGCATAGACTTCGATCACTGTAATGTTGAATGGCTTGCTTTTAATTTGAATTGAAATCATTCTGTCATTTTTTGGGTTGTAGCCAAGCACTGTTGGTCCACCTTTGATTGATTATGAAGGCTATTCAATTTCTGGATGCTTAACAATAGAAAAACTGGTGGTTGTCCGATATAAATCGTTCCATTCCAGTGCATTTGAGTTCACTAATTCCCATGATATCAATGTTTAATCTTGTCATATCATATTTGACCATGTCCAGTTTGCAATGGCTTATAGTTCTAATTTCAAGATTCCTATGATGAATTGTTCTTTGCAGCAGCCAATCCTGTCCCGTCTAGACACATTTGCCATAGGGCTTCCTCTTGATTTTGGTCCAAGCGCTTCATTAGACCCGATGCTACTCACACCTCACACTCTGATCTTCCCAGTAGTGTGGAAGACACCTTCTGACCAGAGAGGCTCATCTTCTGGTGCCATTTAATTATGTCTCTGGTTGTGCTTATCCTTATGGCTTTCTATAGTGAATTGCCAATTCCCTATGCAGTGGATTGCTATGTGTCTGACCTCTCTGCTACACCCTGCCCATCTTAGATGATCCTAAGTGTTATTTCTTGTAGCTTCTTACAAGCCACCTTCACCATGACAAGGTAGCGGTCAATAAGGAGTACAGTTAGAAAAATCTTGTAGGAAAACTTTATAACTGGATTCAAATTAAGACATTCAACAGAATGTCATGTTTTGCTAATATGATTGGTGAATAATCAAATATGTAGAAGACATGCCTGGCATTTATAATCTGAATTGAAGATATTTTGTAAAATTTACTTTCCTTTGCTTAAAACATTTGCTCAAAAAGTGGAATTGGTAAGGTACTGATGCCAAGCTTACAAGTTACATATTGGCATGAAAGCATTGATCTAGGGCTGAATGTGTCTAAACTCTGGATCAATTCGAAGGTGTAATACAAAAAAAAAAAAAAAATTGGAGAGATGTGAGTCACTTTTCCAAATAGGCACTAGGCTTTTGATTTATCAATTTGTGATAACTGAAGATGCCCATAGGTAGTTCCCAATAAAAGTGCTACAGTGGTAACAGTAATTATTTATAAGAACTGTGAATTATATGTTAAAAGGGTGTTTTTTAATAATTTTTAAGGGTCAGCGCCCATACCACAACATTAAATGTTTTTGCTTTGTCTTTCATTCATACACCATGTAAATACTAATAAGGAATATGTGACAGTAGAGGAATAAGAGATGCCAAAAGGATGATGAAAAGTGATGTCGCGAACATAAAATTTTTGGTTTGCGAACAGCAAACGCGAACCGCCACAAATGTTCGCGAACCGGCGAACCCGGCGAACCGCCATAGACTTCAATGGGCAGGGGGATTTTAAAACCCACAGGGACTCTTTCTGGCCACAATAGTGATGGAAAAGTTGTTTTAAGGGTACTAACACCTGGACTGTGGCATGCCGGAGGGGGATCCATGGCAAAACTCCCACGGAAAATTACATAGTTGATGCAGAGTCTGGTTTTAATCCATAAAGGGTATAAATAACCTAACATCCCCCTCCATCATCATCCTCCCCTGTATCTCTTTACCCCCTCCCTCATCATCCTCCCCTGTGTCTCTTTTCCCCCTCCCTCATCATCTTCCCCTGTGTCTCTTCCCCCCTCCCTTGATGATAAGGGGGGGGAGAGACACAGGGATAAGTGTGAGGGGTGTTAGGGTTAGGTGTTAGGGTAAGGGGTGTTAGGGATAAGTGTAAGGGGTGTTAGGGTTAGGTGTTAGGGTGAGGGATGTTAGGGTTAGGTGTTAGGGATAAGTGTGAGGAGTGTTAGGGTTAGGGTGAGGGGTGTTAGGGATAAGTGTGAGGGGTGTTAGGGTTAGGTGTTAGGGTGAGGGGTGTTAGGGATACGTGTAAGGGGTGTTAGGGTTAGGTGTTAGGGTGAGGGATGTTAGGGTTAGGTGTTAGGGATAAGTGTGAGGGGTGGTAGGGTTAGGGTAAGGGGTGTTAGGGATAAGTGTAAGGGCTGTTAGGGATAAGTGTGAGGGGTGTTAGGGTTAGGGTGAGGGGTGTTAGGGATAAGTATGAGGGGTGTTAGGGTTAGGTGTTAGGGTGAGGGGTTTTAGGGATAAGTGTAAGGGGTGCTAGGGTTAGGTGTTAGGGTGAGGGGTGTTAGGGATAAGTGTATGGGGTGTTAGGGTTAGGTGTTAGGGTGAGGGATGTTAGGGTTAGGTGTTAGGGATAAGTGTGAGGAGTGTTAGGGTTAGGGTAAGGGTTGTTACGGATAAGTGTGAAGGGTGTTAGGGTTATGGTGAGGGGTGTTAGGGATAAGTGTGAGGGGTGTTAGGGTTAGGTGTTAGGGTTAGGGGTGTTAGAGATAAGTGTGAGGGGTGTTAGAGTTAGGGTGAGGGGTGTTAGGGATAATTATGATGGGTTTTAGTGTTAGGGTGAGGGGTGTTAGGGATAAGTGTGAGGGGTGTTAGGGTTAGGGTGAGGGGTGTTAGGGACAAGTGTGAGGGGTGTTAGGGTTAGGTGTTAGGGTGAGGGGTGTTAGGGATAAGTGTAAGGGGTGTTAGGGTTAGGTGTTAGGGTGAGGGATGTTAGGGTTAGGTGTTAGGGATAAGTGTGAGGGGTGTTAGGGTTAGGGTAAGGTGTCTTAGGGATAAGTGTGAGGGGTGTTAGGGTTAGGGTGAGGGTGTTAGGGATAAGTGTGAGGGGTGTTAGGGTTAGGTGTTAGGGTGAGGGGTGTTAGGGATAAGTGTAAGGGGTGTTAGGGTTAGGTGTTAGGGTGAGGGATGTTAGGGTTAGGTTTTAGGGATAAGTGTGAGGGGTGTTAGGGTTAGGGTAAGGGGTGTTAGGGATAAGTGTGAGGGGCGTTAGGGTGAGGGGTGTTAGGGATAAGTGTGAGGGGTGTTAAGGTTAGGGTGAGGGGTGTTAGGGATAAGTGTGAGGGGTGTTAGGGTTAGGTGTTAGGGTGAGGGGTGTTAGGGATAAGTGTAAGGGGTGTTAGGGTTAGGTGTTAGGGTGAGGGATGTTAGGGTTAGGTGTTAGGGATAAGTGTGAGGGGTGTTAAGGTTAGGGTAAGGGGTGTTAGGGATAAGTGTGAGGGGTGTTAGGGTTAGGGTGAGGGGTGTTAGGGATAAGTGTGAGGGGTGTTAGGGGTAGGTGTTAGGGTGAGGGATGTTAGGGTTAGGTGTTAGGGATAAGTGTGAGGGGTGTTAGGGTTAGGGTAAGGGGTGTTAGGGATAAGTGTGAGGGGTGTTAGGGTTAGGGTGAGGGGTGTTAGGGATAAGTGTAAAGGGTGTTAGGGTTAGGTGTTAGGGTGAGGGGTGTTAGGGATAAGTGTGATGGGTGTTAGGGTAAGGGATGTTAGGGTTAGGTGTTAGGGTAAGGGGTGTTAGGGATAAGTGTGAGGAGGTATTAGGGTTAGGTGTTAGGGTGAGGGGTGTTAAGGATAAGTGTAAGGGGTGATAGGGTGAGGCATGTTAGGAATAAGTGTGAGGGGTGTTAGGTCTTAGGGATAAGTGTGAGGGGTGTTAGGGTTAGGTGTTAGGTTGATGGGTGTTATGGATAAGTGTGAGTGGTGTTAGGGTTGGGTGCTATGGTGAGGGGAGGATGATGATAAGGGGGGAAGAGACACAGGGGTGTCCTTGCAGCAGAGATCAAAACAGTCCTTCAGGACTGTATTGCACACTTTGTACAGTAGCCTAGCTATGGTTTTCCCTATTGATGCAGTATCACCTACACTCAGCCTCCTCTCAGTAAGACTGCAAGTTAGTTATGATTCCAAAATGGCTGCTGTCCATGAGTTAGAAGGGTCTGGAAGGCAGGGTATGATGCTGATTGGCTGGAATGTGTCTGCTGACTGTGAGTTGCAGGGTCAAAGTTTGCTCAATGATAAAGTATAGGGGGGGGGGTCGAATATCGCATATGTTCGCAGTTCGCCGCGAACCCGAACATGCTATGTTCGCCGGGAACAGTCCGCCGGCAAGCTATTCGCGACATCTCTAATGATGAATTTTAAATGCAATCATGAAAACAGAAGCATGCTTCTTTGAAAGTTATGTGAAAATGTTTTTGCATACAAATATGATAAATAAAATAAATAACAGGCAGCAAGTAGTGGAATAAAGTATTTATTCCTCAACATCCTGATTATCACATATAATAGTTGTCAAACTGCGAGACGTCGTCACACTTTGCGAGCTTGCAAAGAGAGCTTGCAAGAAATGTGTCCCTCGCGAAGCGAGAGACGCAGTTCTTTCCGGAAATGCGCGGACACTCACAAAGAGAGGAGCCACATTTGCGGAGGTGGAGGCTCTACGGTGCCTCACTCTGTAACAAAACCCCCACAAAACCTTTAACTCGCAGCACTTAGTCCTCTCCCCTGTGTCTCTCTTCCCCTCCTCCTCTCCTTCCCCTGTGTCTCTTTTCCCCTCCTCCTCTCCTTACCCTGTGTCTCTCTTCCCCTCCTCCTACCCCTACCTGTGTGTCTCTTCCACTCCTCCTCTCCTTCATTGCCTGTGAGCCAACATTACGAGCCGCTGGACTTAGAAAAAAAAATAACCCCCCCACGAACCTCGCAAACCAAAAAACACGAAAAACACACTGATAAAAACAATAATAAAAAATAAACACTCACCCACAGCACGGGGAGACAGCCAGGACATCTGGAAGTAAGGTTATACACAAATTTAACACTAAATTCCTCAGTTTCGGCACTCGAAAATCGGCAAAGCGAGAAAAAAAATGGTGAAATGAAAACGAGGCTCCACGACCACTAACCGCACAAAACACTGCCAGCCACATACAACTTTGCCAAACCCCAACATAAGAGGTCAGAGATAAGCTCAGAACCCCACATTAACCCCTTGCTATGGGGGTCCGATCGCACCTCCCGATGTGTGCCCACATTAACCCCATGCTGGAAGTACCCAAACATTAACCCCATGCTGGGGATCCCCATGGGGGACCCCCAGCATTGTCCCAATATTAACCCTTGCAGTGGGGGTCACCACCACTGCATTTAAAAGATGTCAAGTCCCTCCCGCGGGTCCTTAAAGGGCCCTCGGCACACAAACAGTTAAGGCCGGCAGCGGGGGTACTTTAAGTACCCCCACTGGCAACTAAGATTTAACCCCACATTAACCCTCATAGTGGGGATCCCCGATGGCACACAATCAGGGACACCTGCTGCAATCAAATTTCGAATTTCCTGCTGTGCGGATACTAAAAGGACCCACAATAAAAAAAAATAACCCTATCACTCATGGGACTCTAGACAGATCCCCATGAACCCCTCAATAACCCTGTCAGTCATGGGGGTCAATACAGACCCCATAATGCCTTCATTAACCCTGTCACCCATAAACCCTTAATTAACTCTGTCACTCTAGGGGTTCAATACAGACCCCCATAATCCATTAATTAACCCTGTCACTCATAGGGGTCAATACAGACACCCATAAGCCCTACATTAACCCTGTCACTCATGGAGGTCAATGCAGACCCCCATAATCCATTAATTAACGCTGTCACTCATAGTGGTCAATACAGACCACCAGAAACCCTTAATTAACCCTGGAACTCATGGGGGTCAGTATAGACCCCCATAATCCCTTCATTAACCCTGTCACTCAGGGGGATCAATAGACCCCCATAATACTTTAATTAACCCTGACACTAATGGGGGTCAATACAGACCCCCATAATCCATTAATTAATCCTGTCACTCATAGGGGTCAATACAGATCCCCATAAAGCCTCAATTAACCCTGTCACTTATGAGGGTCACTACAGACCCCCATAAACCCTTAATTAACCATGACACTCATGGGGCTCAATACAGACCCCATCAGCCTTTAATTAATCCTGTCACTCAAGATGGTCAATACAGACCCCCATAATCCATTAATTACCCCTGTCACTCATGGGCATCAATACAGACAGACCCCCATAAGCCCTTAATTAACACTGTCACTCATAGGGGTCAATGAAGACCCCCATAAGCCCTTAATTAACCATGTTACTCATAGGGGTCAATACAGACCCCTATAAGCCAATAATTATCCCTATCAGTCCAGTAGGGGTCTATATAGACCCCTATAGGCCCTTCATTATTCCTGTCACTCATGGGGGTCAATACAGACCCCCATAAACCCTTAATTACCCCTGTCACTCATGGGCATCAATACAGACAGACCCCCATAAGCCCTTAATTAACACTGTCACTCATAGGGGTCAATGAAGACCCCCATAAGCCCTTAATTAACCATGTTACTCATAGGGGTCAATACAGACCCCTATAAGCCAATAATTATCCCTATCAGTCCAGTAGGGGTCTATATAGACCTCTATGGGACACTAATTAACCCATGTAATAACACTATAAGTGCATGAGGGTCATCAGGACCCTCATGACACAAAGTGTAAGCACTACACTATTAACCCTAACTATACCCTATTAAACCAACCCTGGGCCTATTTAATCCGAACAGTACAAGTTTAACCCTAAAATTACTTATGTAACCCTAACTGGGCCTATTGAACCCTAAGTGGGCCTATTTAACCCCATTGAAGCCTATTTAACATGATCTCTTATGGGGGTCTATACAGACTCTCATAAGCTTCTATTTAACCCCATCAATCCCATAAGGGTATATAAAGACACTTATGGGACAGTTAGAACCCTATCATTAACCACATAAGTGTCATGACGGTCCTCAAGGACCCTCATGACACTAAGTACAAACACTACACTGCACTATACCCCCCGAATAAAGCATAACATCTAAAATAACCCACCTCTACACTAACCTATTAACACCTAAACTACCTACCTACACTACCTGCCTAACTGCTAATAACCCCCCACCCCACTAATTACAGAAAATAAAAAAACCTAAGTCGCAAAAAATAAAAAATCATGAGTTAGGTTTTAATATTTTCTGTAATTACTGGGGTGGGGGGGGTTATTAGCTGGTAGTGTAGGTGTTAATAGGTTAGTGTAGAGGGGGGTTAGTTTAGATTTAATGGTTTATTGGGGGGTATAATGCAGTGTAATGTTTGTACTTAGTGTCATGAGGGTCCTGGAAAATCCCTCATAGCACTTATGAGGTAATGTTAGGCTTCTAACTGTCCCGTGAGAGTCTTTATATATCCTTATGGGACTAATGGGGTTAAATAGAGGCTTATGAGGGTCTGTATAGACACCCATAAGAGACCGGGTTAATATAGTGTAGTGCTTACACTTTGTGTCATTAGGGTCCTGGATGACCCTTATGGCACTTATAGTGTTTTTACATGGGTTCATTAGTGTGCTATAGGGGTCTATATAGTTGAGGCACCCAGTACACTCACATTGTGTGACAAAAAGTATTTCAACACTTTTTTATTGCTCTGTCATTTTTGACGGGCAAGTCGCTAGTATATATATAGTTTTAAAATAGAACACAGACGGTACTTTTTTACTAGCAGATTTGAACTGCACTTGTTTACAATTCTTATTTATAGAAAGTGTGATTTTTTGCAAATATCTATGTAATAAACACTTCAAATTAGATGCTGTGTTTCATCAAATGTATTTTAATATCACAAATGTATAAAACGTAGTGACTTCAAAGCCTGCTTTTGCTTTGACACCTTTATTGAAAAATCTGTAACCTTCAGCAAAGGCATTCAGTGGAACCTGACAAAGTTTTGATTGAAGAAAGATTGATTCTCAAAAGTTTAAGTGGTCAGACATGAACTGAATTTGCTCCACTTCATTGATATATCCTAAAAAGTTCTTTCAACAGCCCCTTAATAATGAGCTTATTACTAAAAGACTGAGAGGATCAGAGATTGTCTATCAGAAAGAGATTGTCAGTCACACACAGTTAACATTTCTGCTGTGATTTAAATGACTGATGTAATATATTTGGTACTAAAGAAAATTGAGTTTGCACATCACTACAGAGATCCCAAAATTCTACCTTTGTAAAATGTTTATGCTTATTTCACTTTTACTTTAAATCAAGAAAAAATGCCACTTCTGATCAATTCAGTTGTATAGCAAATAGAAGTGATATGATAAAAAAATTTTGTCTTAGCTCTACAAAACAATCTGTTTTGACTTTCACAAGCAGATATAGTTTAAACTAGTTTGCTGTAGCCTAAATTTACTATTTTAATACACATTTAATTTATCCTTCGGTGGCATGTATGTTTTTTGTAAAAAAAAAAAAAGGTCAGTTGCAAAATATTGAATTCATGTTTACCTCAAAGGACCACTGTACTGCATATAAAAGTTAAACTCAAAAGTTTGTTTGTTTGGCATAGGCTTTTAAAAACAGTATAAAGCTTAAACTAAATAAAAGTTTATAGTTTTTCTTACAGTTTACATTGCCTGTTTGCCCCTTAAGAAGCTACTTGTGCCTTATCGGTGGGTGTGGCTAGCTCTACCTGAGCTCCTGGCCATCATGGAGCTTGGAACTAGACAGGGCTATGACAGCATTGGCCACATCCCTTTGACGCTATTGACTCCACACCTCTGCTAACACATAATTATTGAAGCATTGCTAATGGCTCCACCAAGTAATAGACAGTAAACGGAGGAACACTAGAGCTCAGTTCTGTCTAGATTTTGAGTTTGAGATGGTTTAAGGAAATCTAAGAGTAGATGTTTGACAGGCTTTTGAAGATCTGTGTGGAAAAATAGATATAATAGTGTTGCTGAAAGGTAGATTCATCATCATTAATCGATCATGATTGAATTCAATAATTTATTAGGATACCAAGGCAGGATATGTAAATGGGAGCAACAGTTACTGAACTAAACATTGAGGAACCACAGGAGTGTGCCCACTTGGGGGAAAAGAAGTCCCAGAGAAGGAGCATATTGTAAAATAAGCAATTTTTATTACGAGTAGTTAGTATCACTCTTTATTTTAAAATAATTAAAATATAGTGGTTACAATACATTTAAATACAACAAATGATAAGGTACATAGAAAAATAAAGTCAGTATGCTGCTTGGGCTCCAAGATCTGTGCAGATGGTGAATGCAGCCAAGAAATTAAAAGCGTTTGTTTCTGGGTAAAAAAACTATGGTAAAACTGGACAAGCTATTATAAGCAAAGATGTTACATTTTCAACAAAGATCTGCATTGTTCGAACTATGGTATACCCAGTAGTAACATACAGATGTTAAGAGTTGGATCATAAAAAAGATTGAGCTCCAAGGAATTGAGGACTTTGAATTGTGGCATGTGAGAAAACTTCTTAGAGTTCCTTGGGCTGCAAAAATATCCAATCAATACTACGGAAAATCAATTGAAACTGTTCCCTGGAAAGGTTAAGACTCAAAAATGTTTTCAAAATACCATGAAAATACAGGATTCTCTATTGAAGACAGGTGCCTGGAAAGTAGGCACTCGAAGAATGGGCTGGCAGAGGCGGAGATAGATAGATGAGGCTAATGAAGCAATGAGCATGAGCTTGATGGAACTCAGAGGGGCAGTGGCATGCTTTTCTCCAAAGGGTCACAGTGAGTCAGACATGACCAAACAACTAAACAACAGCTTGAAATGGAAATTCTGCAGCAAATGATTGGGAATGTGAGACAGAGTATGCAGACTGTATATGATAAGGGACTAGGTGATAAGCTTTTCTAAAAAAATACATTTTTAATTGCAGGTCCATTAGAAAATTTTACAAATGTGAAGAAAAGATCCAGGTCTTAAGTAGAGTAAATTGTATTTTGTATTTTGATTTATCAGATAGTAAGTGAATCACAAGAGTTGGGAATGCAGAGGATATTAAATCAATCTAGCTTGTTTACAATGGGCAAAGTATTTTCATAGAATAATAATAATTATTTTTTTATTAGTTTGATGGTCCAAGGAAAGCTTCTCATCTGCCAGAGGATTTTGAAAAGATGACATAGTGCATTTTGTTTTTAAACTGAATAAACTGTTTTGAATGTATGAAAAAAATTATGTTTAGATCTAGGTCTAACTAGGGTAAGTTCAAGGTCAATAACTTGGATCCACAAAACCAAGAGACCTATAATGATATAACCTAATATACTTCCTACTCGCACTATTAACAGGTCCAAAATTACCTGAACTATCCCAATAGTGAGTGTAATTTCATAATAATACAAAAAGAAAAAAAGGCACTGGCTAAAATATTGGGTTAATACCCCATAAAGACAATCATCAAGACAAAAGACACATATTACTAAAACTTAGCATTTACTCATAAATCGAAAAGAAAAATTAAAAGCATACCACATCTATAAAAACATCACTGTCCCACTTTGTAAGAAGTTATTATGTATATCCAATGTCACATCTAAATAACAAAAATGTATTTGATATTTTGATACATAAATCTTACATTACGGTTAATAGTAAAGTGCCTGTGAAGAAGCAAGAAGCGTGTGGAAAAACCAAGGCGCAAAATAACTGCCCATGAACTGAGAAAAGTCAAGCGTGCAGCTGCCACGATGCCACTTGCCACCAGTTTGGCCATATTTCAGAGCTGCAACATCACTGGAGTGCCCAAAAGCACAAGGTGTGCAATACTCAGAGACATGGCCAAGGTAAGAAAGGCTGGAAGACGACCACCACTGAACAAGACACACAAGCTGAAACGTCAAGACTGGGCCAAGAAATATCTCAAGACTGATTTTTCTAAGGTTTTATGGACTGATGAAATGAGAGTGAGTCTTGATGGGCCAGATGGATGGGCCCGTGGCTGGATTGGTAAAGGGCAGAGAGCTCCAGTCCAACTCAGACGCCAGCAATGTGGAGGTGGAGTACTGGTTTGGGCTGGTATCATCAAAGATGAGCTTGTGGGGCCTTTTCGGGTTGAGGATGGAGTCAAGCTCAACTCCCAGTCCTACTGCCAGTTCCTGGAAGACACCTTCTTCAAGCAGTGGTACAGGAAGAAGTCTGCATCCTTCAAGAAAAACATGATTTTCATGCAGGACAATGCTCCATCACACGCGTCCAAGTACTCCACAGCATGGCTGGCAAGAAAGGGTATAAAAGAAGAAAATCTAATGACATGGCCTCCTTGTTCACCTGATCTGAACCCCATTGAGAACATGTGGTCCATCATCAAATGTGAGATTTACAAGGAGGGAAAACAGTACACCTCTCTGAACAGTGTCTGGGAGACTGTGGTTGCTGCTGCACGCAATGTTGATGGTGAACAGATCAAAACACTGACAGAATCCATGGATGGCAGGCTTTTGAGTGTCCTTGCAAAGAAAGGTGGCTATATTGGTCACTGATTTGTTTTTGTTTTGTTTTTGAATGTCAGAAATGTATATTTGTGAATGTTGAAATGTTATATTGGTTTCACTGGTAAAAATAAATAATTGAAATGGGTATATATTTGTTTTTTGTTAAGTTGCCTAAAAATGATGCACAGTAATAGTCACCTGCACACACAGATATCCCCCTAAAATAGCTAAAACTAAAAACAAACTAAAAACTACTTCCAAAAATATTCAGCTTTGATATTAATTAGTTTTTTGGGTTCATTGAGAACATGGTTGTTGTTCAATAATAAAATTAATCCTCAAAAATACAACTTGCCTAATAATTCTGCACTCCCTGTATATGTAAAAAAATAACTGTACAAACATATAAATATATGCACACTTCACCGCCCCAGAGAAAAATAAATGACTACAGATGTAATAAAGATCCAACCTATGGACTCAACTATTACAATTAAATTAATTCATAAACAAATATACAAGTAAAGTGCTGTGTGCAAAAAAAACGAAAAAACTATCACTAAAGTGTCCCTATAAAGACTATTGCCGCAGCTGGCGCGGTGCACTGCTTACTCTCTAGCTATGAGTAACTCCTATATATACTAACCTCTTATAAAAAAAACACTAACTAGATCCATACAAAATAGTGCAGTGGCTGGTGGGGATCTCCCATTTATCTCTTAGCATGTGAACAAAATACTATATTGCTCTCATCTGGTAACATGATTGTCGTAAAAAAAGTTATGCGTTGCCTCTTAGTTTTTTGAGGCATTTTTGTCAGATAACAATCCGAAATACAGTGGGATATATTTAACAATCTTTATGTGGAATAAAAAAAATTGTTTAAAAAATTCTTCTTTAAAAGCAGAACTAAAATCTGGAAGTTCCATGTTTCTTGAAATTAATGTTTTTTTGGGCTAATAACTACAGGACATTTAACTTTACATGTATAACATTTGGCATGCACATAAGAAACATTTGTCATTAACAATTTGTATACCAGTTGGGGAGTAGAAATTAAATCAGTCAAAGAGAAAAGTTCACAGGTAATTTTACAGAACAAGCAAAAGTGTAGAAAAAAAAACAACAATATTCTACAATTTGCATAACTCAATCAAGGGATTCTATAGAACGTTTGCCTAAAACAGCCAGGAATTCTACACAATGCTTTGACATTCAATACATGGCCTCAATTTCACACTTTGCTTGTAACATATACATTTATGTATGCCTAACCATGGGACTACCAAATATTTAGTCTAATAGCCATGTAACCCAAAGTTCTTGTGGAGACATAGTGCCAAGCTACATGGGGCCAAATACTTCAGGGAACAGCACTCGACCAAAACATACTAATGATATCACAATGTCCATAATTTTAGGTTATGTTGAATTCTTATTGTAGCATAGGTAAATATTTCATTACTTTTCATTTTTATATGATGTCTAGTAAACACAGATTTTCTCAAGCTGTCAAGATATTACAATAGTTTAGCATTGTTCCTTTTTACTAGAAAATGTCCATAATAATTTGGAATGTTGGTGTTTTGGAAAACTGTGCTGATTCCAAATGTAGAACAATAAAGCTTTTGAAGAGCAGCTTGGGCACACTGTTATTTTCCATGTGTTTCATTACAAATTCAATAAACCATGTAATGAAACACATGGTATGGTTCACTGTTCTTCGTATATCTTCCTATTATAAATTAAAGTTAAAAAGGAAACTCATAGTATTTTTTTCTGGATATGTTTGTTTCTGCTTTGCCAAGGTGTATACACAAAGGTAATTGTAAATTGTGCTGAAATAACAGCATATGACTTGCAGTTGTGTACCACTGAAATGCATATGTATATGGGGCCTCATTCTCATAGAGTAGGAGCTGCGTGGCTGCAAGGGGTGGCCACAAGCTACTTCCCTATTCTAATCCCTTGTGGTCGAGGGCTCCGGGCACCTTGCTGCCGGCGACCTGCTTTCCCTTGCGGCCACCCCTGCTGCAGCTTATTGCAGGGAAAACCTTTGATCCCATGCGGTCTCAAGAGATTTGGACGCATTAAACCCCATGGCCATATTCAAATGCTCCGATAACCCCTCCGCCAACCCTGCAAAACACCCCAAAATGGCCGCAGCTTGCTTGCACCCTGGAGCCATTGCAAAGGCTGTAAAGCTCTTGCGGCGACTCCAATTAAGCACCCCGCTGGCTGCAGGGGACCCAATAATTACCCAATCGTGTCCATGCAGTGTCCTAAAAGTGTCCCTATATCAGCCCTATAATGCAGAGGTCTGATCAAGACCCCTGCAGGGTGCACACATTAACCCTATAATGCAGGGGTACCCATTGGTACCCTTCAAAGTGCACACATTAACCCCTTGCTGCAGGGGTCCCAATTGGGGATCGTATTAGAATGCAACTTGACTTTTTGGTTGAAACATTACAGATTGGTCATAGACACACGTTTGTTGTAATGGCAGCCTCTATCCTCTCAAACATAAAGCAGTAACATGCAAATTAGACACATTCCTTATAATGTATTTGTATATTTATACTTCTCTAATGTTTTTTTTTATATGAAATCAACATAAGTTTATTCAGAACGTGTATTTTTAATTGCTTCTAACCATACACACAAGAACATAATTTTGCAACAAGCACATCTTCATATTCATTTAGTGTAGTCATCTTCCTTCTACTAATTATTATATTTAACAAACCTGCAGGTATTGCCATGTATTAAAATCATCAACTAAGTTTTACATATGGCTATATTTCCTACTTGTTTTCATTTGTTTACATACATGTTCCATGCAAAACTACCTAAAACTCTAAAATTTGTAGTAAACACAATTGATATGAAATATGGTCAAAAGTTGCCTACATTTTCAAAAATCATTTAAACATCTTGCTATAATGTAATGTATTTGGTAAGTGAAAAACAGTGGTAAACTACCAGAGAGAACTTAGCAAGAAGGCTTTTAAATAACATATAACTTTAAAAATGTTTATAAAAAATTCTACTCAAGTAGGATTAAGACTCATCTTGATTAGGCATAGAAGCCCAAGATTTTTTTAGCAGTTTGGTGATGAGTGTATTCTTTTAAGGAAAGACATATTGGAATAGAATGCAGTTTTTAAGAAGCTGAAATATTTTAGTACTGTTGAGTAATGTACACAAGTGGATGCAACAAGTCTTATGAAGCCGTAAATGAGGTATCTTGTTAGCCATCTAATATACAGGAAACAAAGAGCCCTATTCTATTGGAAGCCTGCACATGACTCTAACCCATAATTTTTGCTGCAGGTGTTTTTTTTTCTCTAAATGTTTAGATGTATTCTATTGACTTGCAATGTAGGTCTCACCGCCTCCACGCGTAAACCATACCTGTTTAAGTAGGATTTCAGGGGGCATGATCATATGAGCTGGCAATATTTAAGCAAGCACTTAATTTAATTCTTATACACAGCAAATAGTAAATGAGTCTGTCATCATGGCGTCAGTAAAACATGGAAGTTAGACGTAATCTGCAATTGGAGGCTGCAATATAAGTAGTGCCAATAAGTAATATTTGCTGATCTGGCTCACAATCAAGCAATCTAGCGCTCAATAAAATGCATTAGATCATCTGTTCTAGTCCATGTGGGTTTCATGATATGTATTAACCCCTTGAGTCCCAGGGTCCATATTACTCAGAAATAAAAGGTTACAAATAATATTTAATTGCATATTTGTGGATTTGAGACTATTGTGTGATTTATTTTAATGTCTTTCCAGGCCTTCCCATGCTTTTAAAGTACAGTATTGTGTGTTTAATTGCTGCTACGGCTATTAGGTCAGACTTTATTTACAAGCTAGCTCCATGGGTCTTATAGAATATTCATTTTGTCTAACTTTAATTAATTAGCACTCGAAATGTTCAAGCTGTACTAAAACCAATGGAGTTCTAAGCTAGAATTTGCATCTTTGGCTGTTCCTTTGGATTGTGAGTAGCTGTATGTAGAATATGTGGCAATATTAAGAGTGATTTTAAGTGTGTATAAATGTATGAATTGGGCAATAAAATAGAACCCAAAGTGAAATAAAATCTGATACCCTTAATGGATAACTAAGAGAGGTGACAGTGTAAGCTTTTGGGATGTCATAATCCCTTTGTTATGCAAGGTATGAAATAAAGATATTAAAAATCTTCCATAATGTATACATCAGAATCTGGCATTACAGTACACTGTCAGGATATATATTACACAGAATAGTGTATGACAAAATAAGAAAAGAAACAAAAAAATGTTTTCTTTATAATGTCAGTTTATTTACTTAGCTTATTTATTTATTTAAGATATTAACTGCACTATTATTTATTCATGTTGCTTGGACATAATAAAAAAAGACAATAGGAATACTTGTCATAAATGTTGTGTGTGTGTGTTTTGTACAATTTATTGCATAATACAGTATATTTACATTATGTAGTTTTAGCTTTTGCAATATTTTATTGGTGAATATGGCTATTTTAAGGTTCTTTTTCTGGTGGAGCATTTTTACTGACAATATGATGTACTTTGTTATATAGAGGATCACAGGATTCTGCACTCTTTTGGGTCCTGTAACCTTGAAAAGTGTATCAAACAAATCAAGTCAGACAAACTACAAACCAGCTCTGTGGGATTAAAGACTTGATTTGTCTGATTCTAGAGTCTATACAATGACTCACAATCTTTGTGAGCCTGGGTAAATAAGGTATGTGCTGTCTTTTTCCATTTTCTGATGTGGAATTCAAACAAAGTTTCATGGCATTGATATTGCACAGACATTTCCTAAACTGTTTGGATCTCTGCAAGATGAGGTTTTGCATATATATTTAACCCATTTAGAGACTCACATTGGATCTTTAAACATTGTTTGGCCTTTCTATTTTAGTTTTAATCCAAGGGTACAGTAGTATATGATTACTAACATAACATTTAAACTGGATAAATAAACCAGTCACTTAAGAGAGAAAAGTATACACTTTTAAGATTTGTTTTATCTCCCACAAACCAGGTGCTTAGTGCTAAAACATATACTTTTTTATTAGAAGTATTAAAAATTATCTAAAATACGTCTTATTACAAGAAGAATAAGATCAATTGTTACTCTGATAACTCCTTGTGTAATAAATTATTTTTTTCTTTAATTTATTTCTTCCACTGATATTGTTTTTTTTTTATCTTCCACAGCAGTTTATAATGGACCTAGCTATGGACTAAAAATACAAAATACAATGTTTCCCTCCTGCAACCTTGTATGACAATGTATCTTCATTGATTTATGTCAAAGGTTATTTAGTGTTACAATTAACATAGTAACAGAAATGTGTTACTTTGTTATAATTACTGTATTAGCTAAGGATTTAAATTCCAGATTATATTAGAATAATAATATTCTTTTTCTCTTAGAATGTATGATTCAAAATAAATGCTTTTTATTGTTATCAAAAGAAAGCTTTCACATCAGACCTTTTACTTCATGGTTGATATATAAATCAAACACTACTATTTACCATTAACTATCTAGTGAATTGCAATAATTATATTAAATGATCTTGAAATTAATGTAATTTTCCTATGTAATCTGTTTATCTGGATAGTTTGTAACATTAGTTCTTAAAGCAACTTGAAGTTTAATATATTTCTTTAGATATATGCCAGTTGTATTTTTTTATATAAAAGTGCAAGATCTACATACTTTCTAACAATATAAAAATAAAGAGCTATGTTCAATGAGATTGTAAAAATATCTACAAAATGCAGTATATTAGTGAAAAGCTAATCCAACATCCCAATTCTTCAAATTCTTCTTTGTCTGGTACAACAATATATCAGTCCCAGGCCTTTTGCACTAATCCTCAGTAGTAGTCTCAAGAAATGGAAAACAGTGGGGAAGAGAGGAGAGCAAAACAAGATCTGCTGGTTTAGTAAATAACAAAGAGCCACTTTCAATTCCAAGCCCGCAACTTGATCGCAGACGGCCATATGTCTGCGGGTGTGTTGCAGGCTCCTGTTCGTCTCTGATTATGATGCTATTCAATTGCTCAAGGCCTGCTCAAGACTCGCAAACCCGCAAAATAAAGAATTATGAAATTTAATGGCAATACTGTTCTAGTCCATATGGGTGGCCTGATATGTATTAACACATTGATACCCAAAATCGATTTAACCCTGAAATGAAACATAAAAATAAATGTTATATACTGCCTATTTGCAAGCTTCAGAATGTCTATCACCCCTTTCCCCGTTATTCACAGTGCAGTATTGATTTTCTATTTGCATTTACAATGCTGCGGACAGGGGTTAAACCCCCTTGAGGGTCCTCTCTTGCACTCTTCGGATTTTCTCCTTCTTTTGCCATTTATGGGTGTCAAAACATTTGCGCTCAATGCGAGGCGCTCAATGCGAGCCACTCGATGAGCGCCAAAGGCACTCAGTGCGAGGCTCGCAATGACCGCCCAAGGTACTCAGAGGATCAAAAGCCTTACATTGTGTGGAGAACAGCATTCCCTGGCTTACAATTTTTTTGCCGTCATTTTTTGACGGGCAAGTTGCTAGTATATATTAAAACGGAGATCAAGTGTTCAGTGTTCACAGAAGTAGCTATTGTTGCACAATCTCATATAATACCATATACTAATAGATGTATAACTGTGAATACTATGCTGAAATGCATATTTTAATAGTAATCAGAAATCCTGAAGGTGAGAATTTGAGGAGGTAATGGTAGCAGTGGTGATTCTAAAATTGTGGGTCCCCCTCAGTGGGATGTAAAAAATGTTTTACACTGGGCCCCTCTGGGACCAAATCACTCCAGGCTCCTGCCTGTGCAAAGCTCCTCTGTCTGCAGCACAGCTCCAGAGAGCACTCAATCAACTTCCCTGCAATATCCTCAATGGATATACTGTATATACACATATATAAACATCACACTCACACACCAGCCACTCCTCTTAGCATCCACCCCTACATAGCAGCCAGTTCTTGTCAGCAGTCACCCCCCAAGGATCCATCCCCACATAGCACCCAACTCGTCAGCACCCACCTCACATAGCACCCATCCCTATCTCCTTAGCTTTTCCCTCACAGAACCCACCCCACTGTACTTTGCCACCACTTTGCAGGCCTTGCTCTCTTACCTTCTTCCCTGATACACATCCCCAGAGTACTGAACTGCTCCGCACTGCCACCAAAGGCTCTTTTTTAAACAGAAAACACACAAATTTAAGGCTAAGGGGCATATGTGTGGACAAGGAGACACAGGGGTCCCAGTGGGGCTTTGGTAGGTTGCGCCAGGGTGGAAAGCCTCAGGGCAAAACAAATAAAATTAAAATTAAACAGCACTGCCCCCCCCCCCAGAGGAGGGACTTGGTGCACTGCACACCCTGCACCACTGGTAGATCCATTACTGAATGGTAGAATATGAGAGTTAGGCATCTTGGAAAGAGTAAAAAGCTGTGAATATGGAGAAAAGTTGAGATGTAGAGAGGTGTGGTATTTTTCTGAACTGCTCAATGAATATCTTACAAAAATACACCCGAAGGTATCCATCATACCTTAGTGAAAATGGGAGAATAGTTACTTAGAATAGCATACATGTGAGTATTATATGTATTATAGTGTCTTCATGTTATAATAGCATAAATAACCAGAACTATACTATAATAGGCAACTGCAGATAACCATGCTACACAGTTTATAAAAGATTTGAGCAACTTCCCCCTGAGGATGGTGGAGTAGATAGTATTTTTTCAGCTTAATTGTTATTATTATTATTATTATTATTGTTTATTTGTGACAACATTAGTTGTAATTTTAAACTTACAGTACAGCAGTTTACTTTTTAGTAATAAAAAGTTGTTGTTTTTTATGTAAAAGGCTGTGCCATAATAACATGAAATAAGTGGCCCAATATACAGCATATTATACAGTAAATCCTTGAATTCTGACACAATCAATTAGCATCAATGACTGATTCAATTAATGCTCATAAGAGTGCAAAGAGACAGATGTGTGAACAGCTGGGAATAATGGCTCACTTAACTGGATAATTACTACTTGTGCGGACATATGTGTACTCGATACACTGTTTAACCTAGACTATTTAATACAAATAATAGCCAAAGTACATTTATGAACTAACAATTTATGAATGAGTAGTAGACTACAATTAATATTTATGTTTATTTATCTGTAAAGCAGCAAAATATTCTGTAGAATAATTATTTATATCCCATAAATACACATTGCGACACAAGTAATAAAGAATAATTTGATTAAATTACATATGGAATATGAAATTAATATCAAGCTCCTGCAGAAATAGCTATGTATACAGCAGTTTAGAATGTAATACTGGGATTGCTCTCAGCTCCCTGGCTCTAGTTCTCTATGCATTCCCCAAGCATTGAATGTAGGCATAACGATGAGTGAAATAAATTGATCGCTTCAATCTGGTTTATTGCATTAGGTCAAATAAGAAGCTAGCATGAAATAAACACCCAAAGAAAGCCAACATTTTCAGTGTAGCTATAACTATAACTGAGCAGGATCTGATTCTTGTGGGAGCTAAAATGAAATAAATTTTTTACCAGTTTTCAGTTTGTCTTCTCCATCACTGTCCTGCTGGGTGTTCACTTTGACCAGTCAGGAACCAGAAGAACCTGGAGAAGGCCAAAGTCTGCATGACTTTTCAGAATGAGATAGAGGCTAATGTTCATGGTGACAGTTCACAGCTCTGTGGTGAGCTTATGGTAGAAATAATAATAATAATAATAATAATAATAATAATAATAATAATAATAATATGGTCAAACTGGAACATCAATCAGCTTTTATACTCATTCTTTCAACATTACAATACTGTTCTATTATACTACCTAAAAGGGTTTGGCTGCTAATTCTGACTTTTGAATTGAAGCATACTTGCATTTTACATCTTTCACTTCCCCTGTTGTTCTTATGATTTTGTGGCAATACACTCCATGGCAAAGCAATTTTCTTCATAGCCATAAGCCTTACTTCTAATGTTTAGCGAATATGAGGAAGCAACTGTTTCAGCTGGAATTAAATGCTGCTTAATTAGTCTACAACTTCATATAGGGTTTTAGATTATGATGAAGGGAAGATAACATAATTACCATATCTGTCCTCATCAGCCACCTGGTCACCTTAAGTGGCAAAATAGGTACATTGTATGTCATTTCACCTGTTGACAAAGGGGAAGATTAGGGCACAATTCATACTGCAGCTCTACGATTAAATGTTCTACATGATTAATAATTTAAACTATGACCTTACTATAAGATAAAGGTATTCACTATTTAACACAAATAGCTTCTCAGACTCCATATGCAGAAGATTAAATAGTCTGTGTGCTTCTTAGCAGCTCATTGCTACCCCATAGCTAGACAATTTGGAGTTAAGCGGCCAAATGATAGCACCAACTTCTCTCCTCCATGTTATCTGTTTGTCTGTTTTACTCTCTTTTCTTTTCTAATACTTTCATCTTGTCTAATCTTGTCCTTCCATTTACAATCCTACCCTTCTTTCTTATGACCTTCCGTTCCTCCCTCTGAAACTTTAATTCATCTCTTCCCCCTGTTTCATCCTCTCACTCCTAACTAATTCTCCTCTCATATTCTTTCATCAACTCCATCTACAAATCAATTTTTTCCTTTCTTTCACTCTAGTATCGTTCCTTCCTCGATTTTGAATTTCCCATTAGTCTTCTACATCTTCTTCACCCATACTCTATTTATTTTCACAGTAATTGCCATTCGTCCCATACTTTATCTTGCACCTCTATAGTATACATTCATTGATCATCAATCTATCCTCCCTCTATTACATCACTTTCTTCTCTAATATATAATTTCCATTATTTATTGCCCTTTCTGACATTCTTTCAGCCTCCATTCTCTCATGACTCTTCTCTATCTACCCATTATTACTCTATTACCCTTAGATAGATATTAGCCTTTACTCTTGTTGTTACCTAGCAAGTCTCACAACAGCCTAATTACATAATTAATTACATAAAAAGTGAAAGAACAGACTTAATTTGAATGTTAATGAAAGGTGTGCTATCAATGTAAAGTTGCTGTTCTAGGCATTTGCTTAGATAGCTTGAGGCTTAACGTGTCAGTGTCTCTGAAATGGAATGGGAAGAGTTAAATATCCCCACTTCCTATTTTTTTCTGTTTTCCCAATTTAGCAAACAGTGATAACAATCATGTTTTATGTTTAATTTCAAGCAACCCTACCTATATCTATATTTAATCCTATTTGTTAAATAATGAATATGAAGTAGTGTTTCAAATTAGCCTAGACCTCTCTCAAGCACCATGTCCTTTTAAGGGTAACTTCATCTGATATTAGGTTGAGATAGATACAAAGGTATAGGGGAAAGAAATGTGCCACCACTTCATAGTGCAGATCAATTCATAACTTTTTTTTTTATTATCTTTTTTACATGACAAAATAAACATAACAATACATAAAATATACTTCATACATATTGTACATTTGATAAGCAGATAAACTTACGTATTCATAACTAACAGTAAGAGATATACAAACAGCATATCCAGCCATAAGTCCTCTGTTGTTGAAGTAGGAATGGTACAAACTTATAAATAGTAATACAATAGTGATACAATTCCTAAACCTTAAACCAATGGCAACTAGGGGCATTTGATGGTGCCCTTATCCTATATGAATACCATAAAGGTTTTAAAGCCCAGGTAGAGTGCTGTATGGATCAGGTCCATGGTAATGTAAGATATAACTCCAAAATAATCACCCTTTTTTAGTTACTCAATATTAAAGCTCAAAGATATTCTCATATATTTAAAATAATGCATATCAATAAAGTATTATGTTTATCAAACATGTTTCACCAAATTTCTATTGCCTTCCTCATTGATATATAGAATGACCTTAAAATAAAGAATACATGAATAAAAATCACCAACCTGTGCTTTTTCAACCTTCCATGTGAACTGGTGTGTGTTAGCTGAAGCATTGCCCCCTAGCATTTATCGTCGGCACATAGGGTATGCGATTGCATATCTGGTTGACCTTGCGACCAACATGCCGATCGCAATTGATGCTTCTTATGTATCGGACTAAGGAGTAAGAAATTGGAGAAGTTAAGGGCAGTTTCACATTGAAGAATTGGAAGATTTGGAGATAATATTGCAAAAATAATAATATTAAACAGTTGATAATAAATAAAACATTACTGATTACATAAGAGGTTATGCCTGAATGTATCATACATCCTATATTGTCTTTTTTATTAGTTTATTATTGGAATATATAACCTCCAGATATATAATTGCAGAGTGAATGCAGGGACCTAAAGTAAAGAAAAAACACATTTCATGTACAGTAAGTAATACATACATAAAACATCATAAATCTGATAAAATCTATTTGTATATATACAGTGCCTTGTAAAAGTATTCACCCCCCCCCCCCTTAGCATTTTTTGTGTTTTGTTGCCCACAACCTGGAATTAACATGGATTGTTTGAGGATATGCATAATTTAATTTACAGAACATGCCCACAACTTTGAAGATTTCTTTTTTTTTATTGTGAAGCAAACAACAAATAGGACAAAGTAACAGAAAAAGTCAATGTGCATAACTATTCACTCAGTCAATACTTTGTAGAGCTACCTTTTGCAGCAATTACAGCTCCAAGTCGCTTTGGATAAGTCTCTATGAGCTTGCCACATCTTACCACTGGGATTTTTGCTCATTCCTCCTTGAAAACCTGCTCCAGCTCCTTCAAGTTAGATGGTTTGCGCTTGTGAACAGCAATCTTTAAGTTTGACCACAGATTTTCTATTGGATTGAGGTCTGGGCTTTGTCTAGGCCATTCCAACACATTTACATGTTTCCCTTAAACCACTCAAGTGTTGCTTTTGCAGTGTATTTGGGGTCATTGCCCTGCTGGAAGGTAAACCTCCGTCCTAGCGTCAAATCATGCACAGGGTGGTACAGGTTTTGCTCAAGAATATCCCTGTATTTAGCACCATCCATCTCTCCCTCAACTCTGACCAGTTTCGCAGCACTGGCTGCTGAAAAACATCCCCATGCATGATGCTGCCACCACCATGTTTCACTGTGGGGATGGTCTTCCTTGAGTGATGTGATGTGTTGGGTTTGCGCCAGACATAGTGTTTTCTTTGATGGCCGAAAAGTTAAATTTTAGTCTCATCACACCAGAGCTCCTCCCTCCATACATTTTGGGAGTCTCCCACATACCTTTTCACAAACTCAAAATGTGCCATTTATTTTTTGCTGAAAGTAATGGCTTTCATCTGGCCACTCTGCCATAAAGCCCAACTCTATGGAGTGTAAGGCTTATTGTCGTCCTATGTACAGATACTCCAGTCTATGCTGTGGAACTCTGCAGCTCCTGCAAGGTTACCTTAGGATCATTAAATATTTGGATATTTTTTTATAACCTAACCCTGACTTGTACTTCTCAACACCATTGTCACTTGCTTGTTTGGAGAGTTCCTTGGTCTTCAAGGCAGTGTTTGGTTAGTGATGCCTCTTGCTGAGGTGTTGCAGCCTCTAGTTCCTTTTAAAAAAAGTTGCGTATATGTAATGACAGATCATGTGACACTTAGATTGCACACAGGTGGACATCATTTCACTAATTATGTGACTTCTGAAGGTGATTGGTTGCAACAGAGCTTTTTATGGGCTTCATAAAAAAGGGGGTGAATACATACGCACATGACAATTTTCTGTTCTCTATTTCTAAAAAATAGTTTTAGGTATATATTTTTCTCATTTCACTTCACCAACTAAGACTATTGTGTTCTGATCCCTAAAATTCAAATTAACAAAAAAAAGGGCTTTAATGTAACAAAATAGGTAAAAAGTCAGGGGGTGAATACTTTTGCAAAGCACTATATATATATATATATATATATATATATATATATTTATTTATATATATATTGTGACAAGGATTGCCATTTACCACAGTGATGTTTCTAACAAAAGGTTCAGCAACATGTAGATTTATGATGCAGGTTACTTGTGTATTATAGGGCTCATAAACAAGGGTCCAGAAGTAGTAATTAACTTTAAGAAAAATAAAAAAGACATTCAGGAACACCCTGACTACACCCCGCCAGCTTCTCTGCTCCAGATAATTTAATCCTATCTTACTACTTCCAGTGGAGATTAGCAGGGTTTGCCTTTTCCCAGAGTCTCATGACTTTTTTGGAAAGCAAGCACATCAGTCTCCTGAATTTGGAAATGTTAGTATCGCCACTTTGTGGATAGGATACAACACTGTCCCAGTCTCTGATATATGGTATAATGTGGCCTTGTGGCCAGGATACAAACTGTCTCTGATATGTGGTATAGTGCCACCATCTGGTCAGGATACAAATGGTCTCTGATATATAGTATAATGCCACCTTATGGCCAGGATACAAATGGTCTCTGATATGTGGTATAGTGCCACATTGTGGCCAGGATAACGGTCCACCCTTCTCTCTGAGTAACCACCTCCAGGGACCCTTGTAACGAGTACCAAGTGTACTCTAAAATATAAAGTCTCTTCCATGGGTGTAAAAAAGAAACAAAAGTAGTTTGTGACCTTTCAGTAATGTAGTCGACCTTGCAGGTGGCCTTAGTCTCCAGCGCAGGTCCTCAGCAGAATTGACAAGTTTCCAATAGCAGCCTCCTTGGTTTGTCTCTCTCTGATTCCAGCACCCATACTTCCTGTGGCTGTCCTCTTACTTTGCCCCAGACTCCATTCTCTGGCTGTTAGTTCCTGGGGAATTAAATAGTCTGCTTGTTTCTTCAGGTGCAGCTAATTGCTTTAACGCTGTCAGCACTGGACTAATGGACCTGATCATCCTAGTGCTGACATATCTTCCTTCTATAATATATCCGAGAGTCCGTCTGACTTTGTGATAATATATATATATATATATATATATATATATATATATATATATATATACATACACAATTACACCAGGGTTGAGTCACCTTATTATGACCACTGCCAACATTTGAAATCAGCAGCATATAGTGAAATACAGCATGTGTCGTGAGCTTGCTTATTGGGTATATAAAGTAACATTCAGGCATTCTGCAAACATATCAGCCATTGCTGTCATGGCTGAAACGTGCAATTTATCTGACATCGAAAAGGGTGGCAGTATTTCTGAAAGTTTGTGAACTGTTTGCGTGCAGCTGTGGTTAAAGTTTACCGTGACTGGACATATGGCACCATCTGAATAAACGGGGTAGAATTTGTGGAGCCCCACATGCCATTCATGACAGAAGTGAACTTTGGCTGCGAAGCAGTGTGAGGGCCAACTGACGCGCTACAGTTGAGCAACTCTCTTTCCAAAAGAACCAGGGGCTACCAGATGTGTGTCTAAAACAACAGTACAGCCAACCCTGTTGTGTATGGGGCTCTGAAGCAAATGGCTGATCATTGCACCCATGTTGACAAAGGATTTGTCATCAGAAACGGCTTAAATTTGCAGGGCGATACCAAAACTAGACTTCTTCTGATTGGCAAAGTTTGCCATCTCTGATAAGTCTCATTTTCTACTGCATTGTATGGACAGACATTGGTGTGTCAGATGTGAAACCTCCAAGAAAAAACGCTCTGCAACCATTGCTGGAAGAACATAAGCTGGTGGCAGCAGTGTTATGGTATGGGCAATATATACCCTTGCCAACCTTCCAGCACCTTACTGACTCACTACCAAGCCATCCAGCTGCTGTCCATGCTGCACACGCCGGTTAATCGGGATAGTTGCTGGTGGTCATAATAATGTGACTCTACTGTGTGTGTATACATATATATAGTTACATAATTACATAGTAATTGAAGTTGAAAAAAAACTTTTAGTCCATGAAGTTCAACCTTTTAAAATCTCCTTTGATCTGCAGTATTCAGATTAATTCTTAATTGGTAATTGGTCCTGAAAAAGGCAAACAGAAATAAAACCCAAGTGAATCTTTGCCAAATGTCTCAAAAGGTAGAAAAATCTATAATTAACCAGGATAGCCCTGAATGCCCTTTTTATTTAGAAATATATCCAACCCCTTTATAAAGTTATCTATCGAATCCACTGTCACCACCTCCTTTGGTAGAGAATACACATAGTTTAACCACCCTTACTGTCAAGAAGCCTTTTCTTTCTTTAAGGTGACATCTTTTTATTTCTAACCTCAAAGGATGTCCTATTGTCAGGTGAAAACCTCTTTAAACAAAAATTTCACTTGACAAAGCCTTATATTGACCCTGGATATATTAATATGAGGTAATCATATCCCCTCTTAGATGCCTTTTTTCTAGAGAAAATATGTTTAATTTGGTTAGTCTTTCTTCATCACGTAGCCCCTCCATTCCCCTTATTAGATTTGTTGCCCTTCTCTGTACTTTTTCTGTACTTTAAAATTTTGTTTTTTTGAAGTGGTGCCCAAAATTGTACTCCATATTCCAAATGAGGGCGTACTAGGTCTTTGTATAGTGGCAAAATTATATTTGCTAACCTTGCTTCTATAACCTTCTTAATACATTCTAATTTTTTATTTGCCTCTGCATTGAGCACTGTTACTTTTCCCAATATCCTTTCAATATGCAGTATCCTGATATTTACTCCATGAAAGTTTAAAATGCATGGCTATTTTTTCTTCCTAAATGCATAACTTTACATTTATTCATATTAAATCTTATCTGCCATTTACTCGCCCATTTCTCTAATTTATGCAAATCCCTTTGGAGGCAAAGTACATCCTTTTCTGATTTAATTTTCCTTATACAACTTTGTGTCATCAGCAAAAATGGAGACAATACCTTCCAGTCCAACTCCAGTCATTAATAAATATGTTAAAAAGGAGAGGACCTAATACTGAAGCCTGAGGAACCCACTTACCACATTAGTCTAATCGGAGTATGTTCCATTTACAACAACCCTTTGCTTCCTGTCTATTACCTAACTCTCAATCCATGAGAAGATATGTACTGCAATTCCTGCATCCCGAAATTTGCACAATAGTCTTTCATGTGGCACTGTATCAAAAGCCTTTGCAAAATCCCAAAAGACTACTTCCTACATTAATTGACTATAGATAGGTGGCCTATAAAGGATTGATGATGGATATAGGGAAACTAGCAGTATGGTGACCAAACATTTATCAAGTATGTTAAATCAAATAACCAAAAAATAAAATATATTATGAGTGAAGTAGAAATACTGTGTATCCAAAATCAAATAAATATCCTGTGTCTATCACTATCTTAGAATTTCCAAACATCAGTTTATGTAGATTTTTTAATAGACAATAAGCTAAAATTAAATAAAATTGTTCCATGAATGCACAGTTATGCAAATGATCAAGTGTTAGTGAAACCATGGAGTGCTTAGGACACATTTGTATCCTATTCAAGATGAGCAAACACATTTGTAGGTAAGAACAATAAATGCCTATCTAGATAAAACATATACCATATTCCATAGTTATTGACCTTTAATCAAATACAGACATGTATAGAAATATATATCTTGAAGAATGCAAGCATTAAACAAATAGTAGACAACATTGAGCCCAATTCAATTGCAAGCCCATATCTTGGGGGATACAGGCCATATGCCTGCTGGCGCCCTGCAGGCTCCTGTTCGTCTCCGATTCCTGTGCTATTCAATTAAACAAGACTGCATGTTATGGTCCGAACGCCGAAGCCTTAAACCATGCACTCGTGCGTAGCAGTTCACGGCAGGAACATGATCAATTAGGCAAGGCCATAACCACCCATTTCGAAACAGTCAATAGAAAATGAGACTGCCATCATTATAGAAGTAAAACATGAAGGTTACATGTCAATCAATTGGGTTTGGGGATCCGATATGTGATGGGACTCGCAAACCCTATAAAATACAAAATAATAAAAATGTAATGCCAATACTGTTCTAGTCCATATGGGTGGCCTGATATGTATTAACTCATTGATTCCCAAGATCGATATAACCCAGAAATTATTTATTTATTGCTGATTCGCGAGCTTGAGACTGTTGTGCAATTAATTATAATGTCTGTCATTGCTTTCCCCATCATTTACAGTGCAGTATTCATTTTTTATTTGCATTTACAGTGCTGGTTAAACCCCCTTATGAGTCCTCTCTAGTACTCATAGGATTTTCTCCTACATTTGCCATTTACGGGTGTGAAAATATTTGCGGGCTTGGGGAGTTGTAGCAATTGAATAGCGATTTGCGATTTTTGTGATCGTAACTCTTGCGGATGGGAAAGATCAAAGGCATCGGGAGTCTGTACGTTCTGGGTTTAACAACTGCAAGGTTTTCAAGGCCGTAACCCGAAAACCGTTCAGAGCCCGCAAAAGGACACCAATTGAATAGCAAAATAACTTACGGCCTCACTTACAGGCTCCAGTAACTTACAATTGCTCAATTGAATCAGTCTCATTATATGTAGATGTCTCTATTATATATAAAGGGCTATAAATAAAATATAAAATAAATGAACATACAAATAGTACTGGAATTAAAAATTAATAGGAAGTGTGACCGTTTGCCCCCTAGAGGATGGTGCCAAGTAAAGTGGAGTGAAGAGTTCTTGACAGGAGTGACGGAGTTAAACTTCTGAAGAACTCCTAATGCAGGTGCGACTTCCCTTTAAAGCCTGAGAAGCAGACATGGAGAGAGGGGTGGGGCTGCTTAGACTCCGGCCAGGTTGTGTGCTGCTGCCAGATCCAGCACAAAGTGGAGCTTGAAGCTGGTCCGTTGTGGATCTACAGTTTGACCTTTGGGAAGCAAACCGGAAAGAGATCACTTTTGGTTTACTGTGGCTGCGAGTTTTGGACAACAGTAAGAAGAGTGTGCTGTTTGCAGTGACTGAACGAATAGAGCTGAAAGAGACTACAGACTCAGGAGGTGAAAGCACAAAGGTACCAAGTAAGTGAAGGGAATATTGAGGAACCCCAGGCAGAGTTGCCTTAAAGGCCCAGGCAAGTGTGGAGCTGACAGAGTCCCTGTATGAAGGTACCAGACTGATTATGCCCCAGGGATGTGCTGAGCGTTGAGCTGACAGAGGCACTGTTTGAAGGTACCAGACTGATTATGCCCCAGGGAAGATGCTAAGTGTTTAACCGGTTCATAGGCAGTAAGTTTATACTGCAAAGTCAAAGGGTCCCTGGGGTGAAGCATACGGGAGAGACTGGGGGCCCCATGCTTCATTCGCGGCTACTTATTTAGAAATGTGGAAAAGACTTCTGATATACAAGAGAGGATTTGTATCCAGGCCACAAGGTGGCAATATAACCATAATCAGAAACTATTTGTATCCTGGCCACAAGGTGGCAATTCCGAATTTATAAGAGACTGTCTTACTCCTTGCCACTAGGTGGCGCTGTTTCCATGAAATTATTTCTTTCCGAGTACAAGGGAGTTGGAGCTCTGTCCTGAAGACACCGTGTGGTAGAGTTTTGTCCCTGTTGCAGATAAGCTGCACAGGTATAGTCAGGGCGTTCCTGTGTCACAGTCAGTGCGTTTATGTAGATGTTTATTTTCATTATTTAAGCAGAGTTACTGCTCCAGTTTGTTTTTCTTATTTCATAATAAACAAATTTGCTGCATTACCAGAAAGTATTCGTTTCTATCTCAAGAAACCACAGCTATACACGGCCATCCTGGTAACAAAAGGTAACGTGAAAAAAAAACTGAACCCCTCTATGGGCCCTATGCTAATTCCTGAAAAAGCACTTACGAGTGTCCTAACTGCACAGGAAATCCTACCTAGCTATGTTAATCACCTATCGCTAAAACATTGCAAGAGAACTCCTACGGGTCAGTGCTCTGTGTGATCTTCATGGCAAGGCATACATCTCCATTCATTTTTGCACTGCAAATAAATTACAAATTACTCTGTTAGACTTTTACATCCAAACCCTATGCTAATAGGATTTTACGGATCACTTGCAAATCAGGGCACTGCTGTAAATGCAAAAAACAGAAGAAAGATTTAAGAGTACCAAAGGCCACTTTCAAATGGTTTTCAAACCTTTGCTGAGTCCCCTAGAAGTATTTAAAGTGACAATATAGCACAAAAATCACTACAAAATAATGAAATGTCAACATGATATGGATCTTAACAATCCAATATCAAAATATGTGTAATTAAAAAAAATATGATATGTTAGTATTAATCCTGTTTTATGATATGAAATACAGTGTAACAACGAACCCAGTACTGAAGGGGTTAATACACATCACAAAACCAAGTTGCCTAGCAACAAATGCTGTGATACATCTATAGCTATATCATATTTTAACACAAAATAAACAATTTTTTTATATTAATAAATAAAAAAGAATAACTTATATCTGTTTCATTGCTGTATCCAGTTATGAGCACTTGTTCCTCAACATTATAACATTTCTGATATTCACATTTCCTATTGGCTCCTTCAGCCCCGTCTCACCTGTAAACCTTGGTTTGGCTGCTCCCTGCACAGAAATCTGTTGTGTTTAAGGCAGTATTTACGTCTGTGCCCTAATATGGGGGAGCTGAATTTGCAGAAATGTATCCTTTTCAGTAATTTCATTTGTCTCCCAAATGATAATAATATTGTTGAAGAACCTGAATACCTCTTATTGTGAGGTAGGAATATGTGAGCGTTCATTTTTAATTCATTTCACTGATCTACATTAGGAAGTGGTGGTGCACTTCTTTCCCATATATATCTTATCTTTTTCATATATAAGACCACATAAATGACCAGTGCCTTTGAAAGGTGACATGAACAACACTGAACACAGCACCGTAACAGTATAGAGAAACCAAAACCTGGACGATGACACAGGGTGCTAACGAACAAGCCATATCAACTTGCAACTCCCTGCTCCAATTAGTCATAACGGAAAATGGAAAATGTGATCTACATATCATGTAGAGCTGATTTCAATCCCTTTTGTGACTTTTGCCAATCCCTCAATTAAATGGCAGATGAGATTTAATACAAATAAATGTAAGGTTATGCATCTGGGAATGAAAAATGACCATGCAATCTATAAACTTAATGAAGCAAATCTAAGGGTATCTGATATTGAAAGGTTTGGGAGCGCTTTTGGACAACCCCCTATGTAACAGTTCTCAATGCCAAGCAGCAGCTGCAAAGGCAAAAAAACTATTTGCATTTATTGAGAAGGGTATAGAAGCAAGGGAGGCAGATATAATTCTGCCACTATACAAATCCCTAGTACGCCCTAATTTGAAATATGGAGTACAGTTTTGGGCCCCAATTCATAAAAGAACACTTTAGAACGGGAAAAAGTACAGAGAAGGGCTACAAAACTAATAAGGGGAATGGGGGGGGCTAAGTTATGAAGAAAGACTATCCAAATTAAACTTATTTTTTTTTTTTTAAAAAGGGCATCTAAAAGGGGATATGATTACCCTATATAAATACAACCAGGGTCAGTATAAAAATTTGTCAAGGGAGCTTTTTGTGCCAAGAGGTTTTCAACTGACAAGAGGACATCCTTTGAGGTTAGAACTAAAAAGATTCCGCCTTAAAGAAAAAAAAAAGTTTCTTCACAGTATGGGTGGTTAATCTGTGGAATTCTCTACCAGAGGAGGTGGTGACAGCGGATTCAATAGAAAACTTTAAAAAGGGATTGGATATATTTTTAATTAAAAAGGGCATTCAGGGTTATCCTGGTATTGATCCAGGGCGAAATTCGATCGCTGGTATCTGGGGTCAGGAAGGAATTCATTTTTTTTCCCATTTGAGACAATTGGCAAAGCCTCACTGGGGTTTTATTTTGTTTTCCTTCATCTGGATCAATTAACAACTAATTCGCATATTGCAGATCAGAGGAGATCTTAAAAGGTTGAACTTGATGGGCTAAAAAAACATTTTCAACCTCAATTACTATGTAACTATGTAACTTATTTCACTGTATTTAATTTCCAGTACACAAAGGTATACTTTCACAACCGACCATTATACAGTCATTTGTATCCTTAGCGCTAAATTTCTTTACTAACATTTTTTTTTATTTTTTTTATTATTTCATAAAAAACATACATAGCACATAAAACACAAGAATACAAAAAGAAGAAAAAAACAAAAATCTTCCAAAGCAAGCATACAAAAAGTCTTAAAATGGATTAAGAATCAATAAGTTTAAGAGAGTCAAAACTAGTACATGCAATTGTATTACCTAGCAATAAAATGTGATGTAGTTTAAATGTAATGGGTTAAACTAAACGCACAGTTATCTTTAATTCAATGTAAAATGTAAGGGATTGAAGAGTAAAATACATTTCTAACCCAACCATCAATTTCTAATCTACAGAAATTATCATTACTCTTTTCACTAAGAAGGCCATTTTCTACTGTATGAACAAAAATGCATTATATCAAAAGAAATCCTGTATCAGTAGTCAATTGGTAAATGCTCCAACCCAGTGATCCTTAGTTATGCAGTTTCTGTTCATCCTTTGTCAGATTCTAGTTCTCCCTCTGCTAATGTTGCTCATCTATGTTTTGCTATTTTCAGACTGGATCCTTTGCACACAAACTCCACTTCAAATTAATTTGTTACTCATGTTCTTTCCCTCAGTCTACTCAGGCCCTTCCCTAGGCCAAGTTATACCTGTAGCTTTTCTCAAGTGCAGTCTAATTGTTGTATAACACCTTTTGACTCCTGCAGATCTGAATTGGGCAAATGGCTTTGTTTAGCAACAGTCTTACATACATACCTTCTACGATTCTCCCATATCTCTGTCCAGCTTTGTCATATATATATATATATATATATATATATATATATATATATATATACTTACGACTTGCCCATGAAAAATTACAGCAATACAATTTTAAGCCTGGCAATGCTGTTTGCCACACAAAGCGAGGTTCTCCCCCCTCTAACTTGCAGGCCTCACAAAGAGCGCCTTCGGTGCTTATTGCAGCACCCGTCAAATCCGTAACTTTCGGGCCTCACGATGAATGCCTTCGGCGCTCATTGCAAGGCCAGCAATAAATGCCTTCAGCACTCATTGTGCATGCGCAAGCCCGTAACTTTTAACATTGTTTGACCAACATTTGTAAGTACGACAACTATATATATATATATATATATATATATATATATATATATATATATATACAGTTGTAACCTGGAGCTGAGGGAGGGCCCCTCTCCCACGGTGAGGGACAGCCAAAGTGTGACAGAGGCTTAGCCTGCTTAGTGAGCCAGATAGTCGTGATCAGGAAAAGGCATGTCCTGAAAGAGGGTGAGAAATAATACTTAGTAGATATGGGCGAATCTGACATGAGGCTCGCTAGAAGCCTAGTAATGATGGAAAGGCGTGTCTGAAAGCTGAAAAACATTACCTTAGACATGGACAAAAACAATAATTAGTGGACATGAGCCAAAATTTGCAATGAGGGCTTGTTAGAAGCCACGTGACAATGAAAAAGTGTTACCTGGAAGTGGGTAAGGGCATTTGTAAGGTCAAATTTAGTGATATGAAGCTTAGCTAAAGCTGGTTAGGACTTATTGAAAGCCTTTTGATGCCATAGCTCTCCAGCAATGGTAATGCCCTTACAGACATTTTTGAATGTCATTTTACCTATGATATGAGCAATGTCAATATTTAGTAGATGTGGTCTTAAATTTAATGGTGTTCCTTGATATAAGCAAAGTAACTATTGAAATCTATGTATTTAGGCTTGGTAAGGCCCCATGGAATCAGAAGTATGATATGAGCAATGTCAGTACTGAATACATATGGCCTGAATTCTGATACAAATGTGCCAAATCTGTGTATGAAGGCTCGATAAAGCCCCTATGGTAATGAAATCCTTGATATAAGCAATGTCACTATTTAGTGGATATTGCCCAAGATCTGATACAAAGACACTAAAATCTATGGGCCTCATTCTATTAACGGCCGTAGGAGATGCGTGGCCGCAAGGACCGGCTGCAGGCTATTTGCCTATTCTATTCCCTTGCGGTCGAGGGCTCCGGCAGGCTTGCGGCCGGCGCCCTGTTATCCGGCCGCAAGAAAGCCCCGGTTGCTATTCAATTGCTATGTAAACCCTCTCGTCATGGCAGTAATTATCTAAAATCGAGCCGCAGCTTACTTGCACCAAAAAGGTCCTGCTAGCACCCAATTAAGCACATAATAAAGCCATCCTGCACTTTGACGAGACGATAAAGTGATTGGAGGTGTTAGCATTCATAGCACAACATTCCCCTGCACTCAAATCTGAAAATCATTTTTAGTTAAATTCATGTCAAATGTCCGTGGACAAAGTCCCAAGGGCTTGGAGCAACTCAGACCCGCAAAGGCTGCGGGATTAGCCTCCGTCAAGTCCGTAAATGGGTAAAATAGACCCACGGGTCGTAAAGGGCTTACTTACAAGTCGTAGCATAGAAAAGCCATCCTGTACTTTTATTAAAAGTGAAAGTGATGTTTGGTTTTAGAATTAATAGCTCAACATTCCCCTACTCTCAAATCCGCAAATAAAGATATTTAACTTCATGTTCAATCTTCGTGTTTTATCTATCATGCAAGCCGCACAGGTTTGAATAACGAGCTACGGGCTTGGAGGACATGCACCCTCCAGGCACGCACAGGCTTGAATAAGGAGCTACGGGCTTGATCATTGAAGTCCGTGGGACTTGGACGGATTTTGAAATCAAAGTACAATTTTGCCATGTGCAAGCTTGAGAATGTTTTGCTATTAATCCTCATGCCCCATCATTATGTTCCCCATTATTTACAGTGCTTTGCAGTGCTGGATTGAATATATTTTGGCTTCTACAATGCTTTGTTTGCGGCCCTCCACCTCTGAACTCGTACGGGTTTTAACAAGGACGAGCCCGCGGGACTACGGGATGGAAAGTAAACTGTAAATGATATATCAGATTTGGGTGATGTGCAGGCTTGAGAGGGTGTTGCTATTAATCCTCATGTCCCCCATTATGATGCCTAGCATTTACGGAGCTTTACAGTGCCATCTTGAATTTATATTTGCATTTACAGTTTTCTGACTTTGCGGCCGGAAAACAAGATTTACAGGCGCAGGAAAAACACTTGTGGCTGTTTGCATGATGTGCAGCCAGCCGTAAGGGGTATATCCTTGCGGCGCCGTCCATTTTAATAGCAAGGTAGCAGGAGCTCTACACGGGGCAGGAAGATGGCCGCAAGGAATCGCAGCTTTGCGGCCATTTTACGTCCGTTAATAGAATGAGGCCCTATCTATTTAGGCTTGGTAAAGTGCAGTGGAAATAAAAAAGACAGATCTTGTACGTGGGCAAAGTCGCTGCTTCGTATTAATATATAAATAAATGGGCAAAATATGAGCAGGGATGAGGCCATATGGCAGTGAAATGGTGCTACCTTGATACAAGCAAAGTAACTATTGAGTAGATATGGCCCGAATTCTAATACAAAGGTATCAAATCTGTGTATTTAGGCTTGATAAAGACCCATGGTAATTGAAAACCTTGGAAAATCAATGCCCCTATTTATATATATATATATATATATATATATATATGGCCCAAAACCTGATACATAGGTGCCAAAAACTGTCAGCCACATTAAATTTGAAGCTTGTATCTGCAAAGTGAGACCCACAACAGCTGAGAGCTTGACGAGTTGCGAATTTACTGTGCTATTAAATAGGCTGCGAGTTACGGGCCTGAGAGGCAAACCCATAAACCATTTTTCGCTCGTCGGCTGTGCGGCCGTGAACGTGATCAATTAGTCTAACCCATAGTTGTGAGTTGGGATGGAGCCAATGGCAACAGAGATCATCAGAATTACGTCACTGAAAAATGGAGGTGGGATTTTCAAAGTCCTACCGGGGGTCAATTACGAGTTACGATTGGACCCAGATTCTAGATATAATACAATATTGACAAATCCGTAAATATGATATTCTATCACATGCGAGTTACAGTATATGTATTAACACATTGATTGAAATAAAGTATTTTTTGGGGCCGATTTGCGAGAAAGATGCAGAAATCCAATTGAAGAATCTTTTGAGGTTTTGCCAACTATGTCCTCAATCTATAAATATATTTTAGTTAGCTGTCTAAAAATGAGATTGTATCAGAATTTCCAGAGCATTCGCACATTACAGAGGACTAATAAATTGGAAAAATATCAGAGCCCTCAACGAAAAGTTACAGGTACTAAACACCACTCGTAAATGGTTTTAAAACCATTTCTGATAGCTGCAACAGCACTTAAAGAGACACTAAAGCACTTAATAACAATACAAATGAATAGACGTGCTGTAATGATATAGAAATCACAAAGTTGTGGAGACCAGTAGCCAAGGTCAGCAATAATCCAGTTCCGCAAACTTGTAGGTGAAAACAGGAACAAGGTTTATTGAAGTGATCAGGAACCACACAATAATCTGGCAAGGATCAATAGACAGGAAGTGCCTTATATAGGCCAAGGACCAGACACCTGACCAGACACAGCTGAAGAGACTTAGGTACTGATACAATTGCTAGCAGAGTCAAGCTTATAAGGTCTCAATGGAATTCACAAAGGCAAGCTGGCGCAGTGGTAGGGAAGAGGCATAGCAGCCTGGGGACCAGGGTTCAAAACCCAGCAGAGTTAATTCCTCACACGTGCATACATATTAAATGCAGTGCTGAACAGTCTCATAGGCAAAAATACAATATTAAAAATGTTTGTAAATATTTGAATTGTGACTCATCATACATATGGGAACAGCAAAAGCATTTTTTTATAAAGCAAGTTAAAACAGTTAAACGACAGTACATAAATAAATATCATGAAAAATCATAAAACTGCATTATAAACAATATTTAATAGTCTCATAGACACAATTGTGAAAAATATAAATGCTTATATCTATTCATATTTTTGAGTCATAATATATATTTTAGAACACAAACTATTGACAATAGTATACCTCCACATAACTTATAACAATGTCCAGGGGAACATTGATCACAGCATGCAAGAGGTTAATTCTAATTATGAAACACACATGGACCACAACACCTGCTCTGAAGCACTGACTATTAGTCGGATAGACACAATACTCAACGACAGTAATATTCCTTACCACAGCACAGTACTGACAGTGATCATCTACATCACATCCATGGGAAGGTATGTCATCTACACAATAACCTTGGGTCTAATACACTGGAGTGTGAGATATGCCATCATGGGTAACATGATGCCTTAAACAGAGGACTGGGTGACAGTGATGATGGCTAAATCGGGGAGGTGAACGCTGCAGGTATATCACTAAAGAGCACAGGCATATAGGGACATATCATGACTAGGGGGGTTACACTAATGTTTTAAATTGTTCAGAAAAGCCTATTAAACACACCAGGAGGCTCTGGAGAGGCACATGGAGCACCAGGAAATGTATCTACATCAACAGGAATCATGGGTACGCCTGTCCTGTCAATTCCCATGCCATTGCCGTTATTCATGTGGCAATATGTATTACAGTAATGCACATGTGATAATTAGTGCTAGTCTTAATGTATCGATTAATCATTCATTAGACATGCCATATGGTTAACAACCCTTCAGTGGAATGGCGAGTCACAATATCAAAGTATTAAGTCACAATAATGCCTAATTATGATGTTTATTCCTGCTTTAGAAAAAAGTGATGATAACATTTAAATAAGTGTTTGAACACACTTTGGATATATTAATATATTTGATCACTTGTTCGCCATGCTTATATTATTTGAAGGTTCTGGAATCATCAAATGAATGAAGGGATGCATTAACAGGATTTTGACCAAATCTTAAAACATAAAAGTTAAGTCATTGTTATATATGTTGATGTCCCAAAAGATTAACCATGAGAGACATATAGAAACATGAATAATGGTATAACAATATCATTGTTTATTATCGGCATAGAGCACAGTTATAAACATATCAGACCATTTATTAATATCACGGGTGTGTATGGACAATCTAATAATGTTTGTTGAATCTGTTTTTTTTTTCCTCCAGTAGGTTAGCCACCGCCTCACCCTGGCCCATGACTCCTCTGCTTCCCTAGACTCCTCAACCTCACTCTCACCAGGATCTACCCCCTCTTTTACCCTGAACCATGGTATTTAATTTTGTGTTGGCATTTCTATTTGCTGAGGTAGGGAATCCTTATTATATATGTATATATTTAATATATAATGTACATTTAAAATATATATATATATATATATATATATATATATATATATATATATATATATATATATATAGTTGAATAATCAGAGTATTGCAGTGAATAGTGATACCTTTTTTTATTGGACAAACGTATTCATAATAAAGCAACGAGCTTTCGAGAGATAATGCCTCTCTTTATCAAGTCAAAAAGCGATACTGATACAAGTATGAACTAAAAACAGCAAACAGAAAGAGATGGGAAAAAAAAAAAAAAATTGGAAAAACAAGAAAGACTAAATTAATTGGCCAGAGTTAAGTGAGAAACTGACCAGCACTGTGAATAATGTCCTGATAGGTCAGTAAGTCTATAGATCAGGTTGTAGATGAAAACACAGCAGAGTGAAATAAAGAGCAATACATTTAAGCATAGCGTGTAGCTTACAAAAACAGCAATAGAAGGGGGGGGGGGGGGGTAAGTGGAATGTGTTAGCTATAAGACATTAAGATAGTGGGCCAGAAAGCCTAAATCGATGTTAATACCAAAATCCTTGGTATTAAAAAATTGAATCTTTTTTAATTCAAAAGTTTTCCGCTGTTGGATAGTTTTGAAATTCCCTCTGAGTACTTTTATTTTGAGGTTCTGGATGGAGTGATTCTCCTGGGTGAAATGGTGTCCCACTGGAGTACAGTAACTGTCTTCCTGGTGTTTTTTGATGGAGCTTCGGTGGAGGTTCATTCACATGTGTAGTTTCTGGCTGGTTTCCCCAATGTAGCACCCCCTTTCACATACAGTACAATGTATCATGTACACTACATTTGATGATGTACATGAATATGAGCCTCTGATGTTGTGGGTCTTGTTGTTGTGCGTGGCTGTCTCATCTTTGCAGATGTGTTTGCATAGTTTGCAGTGACTTTTATTGCAGGGTTTGGTGCCATTTTCTCTGTTATGCTGTTCATTTGGCAATCTTCTGTTCACCAATGTTTGTCTTAAATTTGGTGGCTGCCTAAATGCAAGAATGGGGGGTTTAGGTAATATATGTTTCAATTCTGTGTTCTCTGTGAGTTGTGGTTGTAAAGTAAATATGTTGCGTATTGCTTCTAGAACCGGATGGTATGTGGTTACCAGAGTTGTACGTGAAGTTGTTTCTTTGGTTTTGTATTGCAGCAGGTGTTCCCGGGGTGTTCTGATGGCAGAGGTTACTTTCTGAGTGATAATACAGGGTTTGTAACCCTTCTGTCTGAAGGAGGCAGACAGTGTTTTTAAGTGTTCATCACGGTCCTCTGTGCTTGAACATATGCGGTGGTATCTGATGGCTTGACTATGAATTATCCCTTGTTTAGTGTGGGAGGGGTGGAAACTAGAGTTGTGGAGGTAACTATATCTGTCTGTAGGTTTCATATAGATAGATGAATTCAGTTTGCCATTTGTAATGGAAATGGTGGTATCCAGAAAGTTAACCTGTTCTGTGGAATAATCCATTTTAAATTGAATGGATGGGTGAAAGGTATTGAACGGATTATGGAAGTCTTTGAGTTTTCCTTCCCCTTCTGTCCATATGATGAACAGGTTATCTATGTAACGGTAGTATCTGTAAGGTTTGTGGACATATGTGGACAGAAATCTCTTTTCCAGGTCGGCCATAAATAGGTTGGCATATTGTGGTGCCATTTTCGTGCCCATTGCGGTCCCCATTATTTGTAGGTAAACATGCTGGTTGAAGGTGAAGTAGTTGTGGGTCAGGATGTATTCTAGTAGTTTGACAATGGTATCAGGGTTATATTTGTGATTCTGATTGTGTGTAGAAAAAAACTTCATGCATACCTCAGTGCCATCTTTATCTGGATTGCCTGGCTTGTGGGTCTTTGGCAGCATGTAGAAAGTCCCAGTTGTAGGATGGGTGGGTATAAGCTGCTCCAATTCGTGCTGCACGTTCTTAGGGAACGTTTGAATGAGTTTTCTTAGTTGGATGGTGTATTCCTCGGTAGGGTCCTTGTTCAATTTTTTGTAGTAGGTATTGTCTGTCAGTTGTCTGTTTCCTTCTTGTATGTAGTTCTCTGTGTTTATGATTACAACTGTGCCTCCTTTGTCTGCTGGTTTAATGGTGATGTTAGGGTTTGATTTTAAGCTTTTATATATATATATATATATATATTTAAATTTATAATGATATTTTGGGCCCCCCCCAAAAAAATTACTTTCACCACCGGGCTCCCTTACGCTGCTATATAAAATAGTTTTTTAAACCAGAGCCCTCGTTTTACTAGCTCTGCCCCTGTGTACATATGATGTACATGTGGGGGTATGATGGTGTATCTCATTTTGCCGCAAGGCCTGGAGATCCGGTGATGGTCCCTGAGGTTAAAATTTCCTTCAGGAACCATTCTTAATTGTTGTAATTTGCAGACACTTTGGGGCCACCACTTGCAACTCTCCCTGCTCTGGTCTCCTCTTCCATCATCCTCCTGACATTGGCCCAGCTGGCGTGGTAATAATGCCCTACAGACCTCACATCCCTATTTGCAAAACTGACCTCAGTGAATGAAGCTGCTACCTCCTTCCAGGCCTTGGTCCTGGGCCCATGGTTAACACAGTACCACTAGTGCCTCATCTCTGTAGTTAGGTGCCCTGTGTTTGCCTCCAGCCTCTTGCCTTTTGAAACACAGACACTATCCATGACACTTGAGTCTGTATACCTTTTGGATCCACAACCAAGTTATTACATTCTATATAATAGAAGGACTCTAAACATAATAAATTGGAATGCCTTAAAACTAGGGGGCTGGGGCATGCGGTGCTGAACCCGGGGAATGTAACGCCAACACTGCACTGGCTCAGTCACTCATGCCTGTCAGCTTCTCTTTTTACACCAGGGCCCCCCATGCACCATCTCCGCCACTGAAATAACACATATTATTAGGTATGCATATTACTAAAGTGCAATGGTTATTTGGATAATATACTATTAATAGATAGTTGTTCTTCTCATTATTCTAGATATAAACTGGAATAATCTCTTCTATGAAGAATTAAATGACATGTTAACCAAGGGTTTACAAAAACAAGTTATCAGAATTTAAATTTCTAATGAATACATTTTCAAAAATAGTAACATTCTACACCATTCCTAAGATATACAAGAACCCTAAAAAAAACTGGGTTGAACAATAGTCCCAAGCATAAGTAGTCTAACTGAAAATCCTAACAAATATGTAGATTCCATGTTACGAGAATTTGTATTCACATTATCTTCATATGTAAAAGATACAAAGGATGTGCTATTAAAAAACGTAATGGTATCGAAGTTAATTAAAATGCACTATTGGCCTCGTGAGATGTAGAGTCTTTTTATACAAATATCCAGCACAAAAGAGGAATACATGCTGTTAAAAACTGTCTTTTAAAAAGGGGTAGTCATTATAAAAATCATAATAACTTCTGTACTGGAACTATTAAGGTTTGTGTTAACTCATTAGTATTTTGTCTTTTTGAACCAATTTTACCATCAAATATGTGGCACTGCCATGGGCACAGTGTGTTCTCCAACTTATGCCTGTTTATATCTAGGATAGTGGGAAGAACAAATCGTTTTTGATGAAGAAATGGACAAATGCACTTAAAACATATTACTGTGGGTCCACTTCATTGATGACATCTTACTCCTATGTCTTGGGACTCCTAAGGAGTTACATGAATTCATTGAGATATTAAACAGAAATGATATGGGGCTGTATCTAACCTCTGAAATCAATGAGACCTCTATAACATTCCTTGATTTAAAAATAGTGAAAATGAAAGATGGAAAATGAAAAATAGCTACCTACAGAAAACCAATGGCTACCAATAACCTTTTGCAAGGTTACAGCAACCACCCTAAAGCCTTAATTTTGGGGATACATGTAGGCCAATATTTAAGAGTTAAAAGGAACTGCTCAAATGAATTAGACTTTGAGAAAGAAGTTCTTAGAGAGAGGCTATAAGAAGAAGACATTTAAAAGAGCATATAATAGAGCCAGATATTTAAATATAGAGTTCTTAATGATAGACAAGGTCAAAAATAAAGATGACCTAGTAAGATGTGTTGGCACGTACAAGTTCGCAAGTGGAATTATGTAAAAAATATCTTTGATAAACTTTGGAATATCTTGCTAGAGGATAAGGACTTAAAGCCCTTCCCCAATGACAGAGCACAAATTACAAGTTACAGATCAACCAACTTAAAATATATACTCTCTACTAGCCACTTGAAGAACCCTAAAAGAACAACAAGGCTCCATAAGGCTAAGGGCTGCTTTAAATGTCAATCATGCAAAGCATGTATATATGTTAAACCAACTAAAACATTTCCTTCTGCAGATGGAAGAAAAAACTTTAAAACAAACCATCTGCTTACTTGCAAATCAGAGGGAGGGATTTATCTAATGGTATGCAAATGTGGGATGAGATACGTAGGTAAAATGTGTCAAGAAGAACTCAGAAGAAGAAGAGGAGGAGTGAAAGGAAGTGCAGAAATATCAGGGAGAGGAGTAGTAGAAATGGCCGCAGGAATTGTAACTAAAGGAGAGGGTGCCACTAGAAGTGGAAAGGAGCAAAATCATCAGTAGTGAAAACAAGAGTAGGAGTGACATAATGAGCATGATGGACACCAGAAGTGGCAGCAACACCTAGAGTGGCAGATTGAGCATATGGAGTGGCAGCAATAGCAGGAATTACAGGAGATCTAATAAAGAGGACAGAAGCTGACTGAGCCTGCAGACTATGATGCCCCACGGATTACAGAAGTAATAATTGCACATGTGGCACTTTGGTGTATTTTACACCAAAGTCAATGCAATTACTTGTCACAGTAAGATATAATTATCAAACAAAATAAACAAATTCAGAGAGTGATGTTAAGCCTATCGGTACCACCAATCAAAGGGCCTGATTCAATTGCAAGCCCGTAACTCAATCGTGGTAGGCCGTATGTCTGTGGGTATGTTGCAGGCTCCGGTTTGTCTCTGATTACGATGCTATTCAATTTCTCAAGCAAGACAGTTACTGGACCAAAGCCGAAACAGTAAACCATGAATTGGTTTGTAGCAGTTCAGGGTGGGAACATGATCAATTAAGACCGTAACCTTCCATTTTGAATTAGCCAATAGAAAATGAGAGCGTCATTATTACGGCAGTAAAACATGGAGGTTACATGTCAATCAGTTAGGTTCGGGTGTCCAATGCGCGATCAGACTCTCAAAACCGCAAAATACAGAATTATGAAAATGAATGCCAATACTCTTCTAGTCCATGTGGGTGGTCTGATTTGTATTAAATGATTGATACCTGAGATCGATTTAGCACCGAAATGAAACATAAAAATAAATGTAATTTCCTGATGATTTGCGAGCTTGAGACGGTTGTGCAATTAATTCTAATGTCTTTCATCACTTTCCCCATTATTTACAGTGCAGTATTGATTTTTTATTTGCATTTACAGTTAAACCCCCTTGCGGGTCCTCTCTAGTACTCATAGGATTTTCTCCTTCATTTGCCAAAAACGGGTGTGAAAACATTTTCGAGCTTGGGGAACTGGAGCAATTGAATAGCAATTTGCGATTTTAGCCATCTTAACTCTTGCGAAAGTGAAAGATCAAAGGCTTCGGGAGGCTGTAAGTTACGGGTTTAACCATCAACATTTTTCAAGGCTGTAACTCATAACGCATTTAGAGCCCGCAAAAAGACACCAATTGAATAGCAAATTAATTTGCGACCTCACTTACCGGCTCCAGCAACTTGAAACAGCTCAATTGAATTGGGCTAAAGGATAGCCCATCTTTGTTGCTTTGTTGTTTAAAAACAAATCACAGGCATATGTTTCTGCCTCATACAACTTGCCTCTCACAAATAGAACTGGTAAGAAAACGCTCCAGAGAGAATGCATAATGTATTTAAACATTATGTTGGATGATCCCAACTCAGAAGATCAAGTAAATTTGATTTCTAACACGCTAATTGGAATTCTTATAGAGTTTTTTTCTCCTACTGAACCTTTTATCTCCAGTTTCTTATAAATGTATTATAACTAAAACGTGTTTCCTCTCTGTAGCTATACAGATCCAATGAAATGGTGGATACTTTGCACTTTTCATTCTTACTGTGTTAAGTAAGCAACTTTTTATCTCCTTTCTATTCACTACACAGTAATCAATTTTGACTTTGGGTTGCTCCAGCAGGTTCTACATTGATTTGCACATCACAGTTAAATTCAGCAACACTATCCTCTAAACAGTACAGTAACATCACACTCTATGCATTACCCCATATGTGAATGCACAAATAGACATTCATTGACACATGTACTGAAATTAACAGAGCAAGATACTGGTTTCCCTGGAAGCTGTGTTCTGTGGATATGTGCTTTATTTAGTTCACCCAGAGCAGAACAAGAAAAAAATTAAATATGAAGTAGAGCTTACATAGTAAAATATACTATAATACAGGAATAGAAAAGAAGCAATGGGCATATATTCTTTTTAAATTAAACATTTTAATGGATGTTAAAAAACTGATTATTATATAGTGCTATGATATTATAATAGATTTAGTACAATGAATAGAGAAGTGACGTATACTTAAAGCTGATGTTATTACACCACTCAGGTTAAAATGTGAGCCACAGTTGTGTTTATGTTTGACACATTTCAGAATAGGGCTGTATCCACTGGCATCGGAAGGGGGGGGGGGGGGGGCGAGAGGGGCAGACTGCCCTTGGCGTAAACACCTTGGGGGCTCAGTTGCTGTAGATGCAGCCCCCGTCCGCGTGTGTGTCAGCTGTACCCCAGCCCGGTCCCGCAGGTGGCCTCCCCGCTTGTAAATCACTCTCCGGTCTATCGTGCAGTTACTACAGCGACCATACAGATGGTGACAGCACAGAGCGTCGGGTGACCGGTAGCAGTGCCACCTACAGGTGAGGAGGAGGAAGTGTGGGGGGTTTGTCTGTGAGTGTGTGTCTGTGAGTGTGTGTCGGTGTGTCTGTGAGTGTGTTTGTGTGTAAGTCTTTGATCGTGTGTGTGTAAGTATGTGACTGTGTGTCTGTGAGTGTGTCTATGAGTGGATTTGTAAGTCTGTGAGTGGGTGTTTTTGTGTCTGTGTGGGTCTGTGAATGTGTGGGTGTGTGTGTCTGTGAGTGTCTAAGTCTGTTTGTGTGAGTGTACGTTTGTGTGTGCTTTTCTGTGTCTGTGCTTTTGCCATCTGTGGCTGCCCCTGAGTTTTGTGGGACGTCAAATTCAGGGGTAGCCCCGGGCGGCAAACGCTCTAGCCCTGCCACCTGGTGTAGCCAAAATGCCTTTAGATAGAGAGTACTTGAAAGTTAGGTTACTTTTGTATGTTCATATAGCAGTATCTGAATGTTAGTGAGTCGTTTGAAATAGCAGCTGAAACCGTTCCAAGTAGACATTACTCTCAAATAAAATAAAAAAAATATGAGCAATATGAAATGCAACACTCACTAAAAGCAATTAGCTAAAAGCTGGAAGCAATTCATGATAGTCATGATAAATGTAATGGCTTGCATACCTTCATCATGTGGAATATTGATATATAGATTTTCTATATTTAATGTAACCATGAAAAAAATTGACCTGTCCTATTCTGAGATTGATCATTAGGTTGTTATGATACACAGAATTGTATAAAGAAGACAGTGTTAGTGACACATTGCATTAATTGTGCTTGACAGGTTGCAGGTCCTGATGATGGTTTTTGCAAATGGGTATTATAAATCAAATTTGTAAAAGGCATGAGAATGTACTTAAAAAGGTGACTAAGAGTTCATCAAACCAAGGGGTTAAACTTTCTCCTTACATAGTAAACATAGTACACATAGTTATTGTATCATGAAAAATTAGTTGATTTGTTGGCAGTAATTTGTTGAGCCATTTTATAAACACTACTTATTATGAAATATGAGCGACTCGTCCGTCAAAAAATGACGGTCAATAAAATTTTAAAGCTGGGAATGCTGTTTGCCACACAATGTGAGTCTCTGACACTCCTTTTTTTTATCTAACCTTTTTAATTGTCATGTATGCAGTAATAATTTAACAAAGCATTTTTATGAATACGTATTGTGAACCATTACTTAAAGCTTTGTAACATGCAACTTATATTGGAAACAGTGGTCAACAAATAATTTTTTACAATACTAACATTTTTAATTGTGATCTATGCATGAGTAACATAACAATAGGTCAACTTTGTATGAATGAGTATTTTAAACCATCACAGAATGCTTCTTGACATGCAACTTGGAGTTGAACTACTGGTAAAGCACAAAGGTATTGAATCCAGAAGAAGCCAAACAGTCAAACCCCCCATTGAACGTTGAAGCCAATTTATCACAGGGGGGAAAAATTAATTCATTTCTGACCCCATTAACTGGTGATCGGATTACTCCCTGGATGAATCCTGTCTATTTCATTATAAAAATGGGATATCTTATTGGATCCAAATTAGTACTGAATATACTTATGTTGATGTAAGGTTGCTCCTCATTTCTGTGATATATTCGAATATCCCTTTGAAATGGTGGTTTTCCCTAGTCATTTTGAAAGACCATTGCAACCCCTTTGATGTTGTTAAGTTATAACAGTGTTTATCAGCATGGTGATCTCTTTTAGGAACAATATTGACTTTTGGGATTGGTAATTGATGTAGTTCTGCATTAATTATTTCTTCTTGTTCTATTTTTATAAGCCTGAGTGTACGGTTTTTGGGCCAAAGAAAATGGGTAAGCATTTGTTATTTTCTGGAAGCTGCATGTGTTGTTCAACAGCTTCCATTGTATCTAGGACATACAGTTGAGAAAATTTTCTTTGCTCACCTTCTTCTGGATGTAAATGAGATGTGCGATGGTAAATTTGTCCTTGAAACAGTAAGGGCCATGTCCTGGCACATTAGCAGCTAATGTTGCACCCATAGATGCAAAGCATATGGCACTATTATACAATCCTATGTTTGTTTTGAAATTTTGGTAATTAGGGAAAGTAGGCTCAGTCATAATGCTTTTTAAATATGTTGGGAAATGTTGTCTTTGTGGAAGTTTTACCTTGCCTTTTTGACAGCAACTAACGAACTTGCCATCTCTGGGTCTTTCCTGTTGGAAATGATAAGCCCCACAAAACTGACAGACAATATTCATAAAACCACAATTATGAACATCTACAGCCTTATTAAATTGAGATTCGGCAATTTTAAAAGGGCTCTATTTAAGCACATAGCATTTTTTTTTTAGTTTGTTTTTAGTTCGTAAACTTCTATCCAAAAGCAAGTTCTTCACTAACTAAAAACTTCTGTAAAAAAATATGCTATGTGCTTAAATAGAGCCCTTCTAAATTAGACAAATCGCAATTTAATAAGGCTGCTACTGTTAAAGATTTAAGTAAAGGACAATTGTGAGAACATATTTCAATATACCTCTCTAAATCATCATTAGAATTTTTCTCAGATTGTTCAGCAACATTTTGTAAATGCTTTTGTTTTTTAGTTGCCTTTTTGGGCTTGGATGTTAGTTTGTCAACCGTAATTTTTTTGCTTGCGAGTCTCTCACGTTTTTTTTGTCATTAAATTTCCTTTTGCTTGGGCGTCTGTTGATCTGCCCATGTTTTTTTATGTTGTCTTGTTTGACGTCTTTTCTTTTCCTCTTCGTTTTCAGTATCTGCAATATTCATCTGTAAATAAAAGTAGTACATTAGTACTTTTGCTCCTTTGTTTATTTATTTGTTTTAACTGAACTTTTTGTTATTTGTTTTCTCCTATCCTGTTTTGTGTGCACCACTGTTTGCATTTTGAGGTTAGCTTTATGAGGTTCGACTTAACAGATTAGTTAGGTTGCAGTGTATTTTGTGAAAGGCGCACACCAAACATTATAGGTCCTTCTATTTTGTATGTGATAACAGCATTTCTTGTGTTATCTTGTTTTGTGTGTGGCAGTGTTGTCATTATGACTTTAGTTGTGTTTGTTGTGCACTACTGTAGTCATTAGGTGTTTAGGAGATGGAGTTGGTCTTAGAGGGTTGTGCACCAAAATAGTATATATCCTTCCATTGTTTTTATGTTAACAGCATTGTCATTTTCTGTTTTGTGTGCACCACTGTTGGCATTAGGGGTTTACGGTTATGTAATTAGGCTGAAAGTGTTATTTAGGTTGCAGTACGTTTCTCCAAAGGCAGATACAAAGCAGGTTATCTCCCTCCATTTTATATGTGTAAACAGCAGTACTTAGTAGTTTTTTTTTTTTTGTAACTTGTAATGCTGTACCTCTTGTCTTCAATGTGTTGTGTATACATTCCTGTAGAGATGATGAGACTCTTCAGGCAGTGTCTGTTGAGAATTACAGAGAGGGATGCAAATGTTAAGATCACATTTAAATCAATTTGTTTTTGTACTAAGACCATACAAAAAGCATATATACTTCCATTTTGTATTTATTCAGAGAAGTTTAGCTTGTGGGGTTAGGCTTAGACAGTGGTGCATAGAAAACAGGATAGATCCTTCCATATATTATGTTTTAAGAACATTTGTTGTGGTATCCTATTTTGTTTGCGCCACTGTTGGAATGATAGGTTTACGTTATGGGGTTAGGCTTAGAGGTTGGTGCACACAAAACAGGATATATTCTTCCATTTTATATGTGTTAACAACATTTGTTGTAATATTCTGTTTTGTGTGCACCACTGTTGGTATTAGAGGTTTAGGTTATGGGGTTAGGCTTATAGGTTGGGGCACACAGAAGAGGCTAGATCCTTCCATTTTATATCTGTTAACAACATTTGTTGTAGTATCCTGTTTTGTGTGCCCCACTGTTGGCATTAGGGGCTTAGGGTACGTTTATTTTTTTTTGTGCTATCATCTTTTGTGTGCACACTGTTGGCATTTGGGTTGTAGGTAATGCGGTTAGGCTTAGAGGGCATAGTTAGATTGCAGTGTGTTTTCCCATTGGTACACACCAAACAGGATAGATCATGATTTTTTTACTTGTTATACTTTACCTGTTGTCTTGAATTTGTTGTCTATAAATGACAAGAGGGTCCCCTGCTGCCAATCTTCCTGCGACACTCTTCAGGCAGTGTCTGTTGAAAATGAGAGACAGAGATGCAAATGTTGAAATAACTTTTCAATATTTTTTTTTTACTAAGACAATAGTTTTCATGTTAAGCAAATGTATTTTTGTACATTACCTGTTGGGTTTAATTTGTTGTTTGCAAATTTCTGCAGATTTTACAGTCCATGTTAAACCATGCAATGCTGCAAATTAGTCAGTGACACTGTTCAGGCAGAGTTTGTTGAAAATGACAAAAAAATGGAAATGTTGAAATCTACCGTAAATATTATTATATATATTTTTTTTGCTGAAAGCATAAATTATGTTTTCAAATATGTCTTAATAAAAGCTATTTTCGTGTTTAAATGTCTCCTTTACCCCATCTAAACATTTATCTGTCTTTTAAATCTTACTATACACAAATAATGTCTTCTAATTGCTTCCGTACATTAATATTGTTGTTTTTGACAATATTTAATACCCAAGTTTTTTTTTTTAATTATTAATTTATTAATTCATTATAACAATGTATATTTATTTTCAATCTTACTGTACATGAATAATGATGTTATTGGCAACATTTAAAACCATATATTTTTTGGTAATTATTAATTAATTAATTAATTATAGATTACCTTTTTCCTGTAATTTGCAGATTTTAATCTTCTAAAGTGATAATCAAGTTGCTTCATAAGTAACGCCACCAGTGAAATGTATAGTCACTCTATTCATTACCTGAGGAGAAATGGAGAAAATTCTAGAAAGTTTGCAGTATTTATAAAGTGTGAGCTGAAGTAGAAACCGTTATAACGCAACGTGCATGCGTTATTTGCGTTCCACTCGTCAATTTGTGTTCCAGCCGCCATTTTGTACTTACTTCTTCCATAGCAAATGGCATCGATTTTGTATGTGCTACGTGCCGCAGGGTGGGTGGTACATGCCGCAGGAAATGTTACAGAGTTTGGGTAAGTGTTCCGAGTACTGTGTTTTGATTTGACGTGCTTGGCATCGTTTTCGTTTTTTTCAGCCAGCATTTTCTTTCTCGCCTAGCCGATTTGTAAGTGCCAAAACTCGTGAATTTCCACTTAAATTTGCATGCAACCTCACTCACAGACGTGATTCGTCATCCCCCTGTGCTGTGTGTGATGTTATTTATGTTTTATTTTTGTGTTTTTTGATGTGCACGGTTTGGCCATTAACTTCACATTTTTTCGACTTTGTATTTTTTCAACCTCGTATTCTTGTTTTCTAAGTCCCGTGGGTCGAATTTTTTTTTTTCAAAGTCCTGTTTTATCTGCTTTCCTTTGTAAAGTGTTACGGGCCATAATATTTAAATTCGATTTTTTTCAAACTGATACTGGGCTCGCACTGTGAATTCGATAATTTAGATTTCTGTTGATCTGTAGTCCTATGGCGCTCATCTCCACCAGCGCAATGAGCGCCTTCAGCGCTCACTACCTAAGTCGTACAGGGTCGTAAAGATAAGTGCCTACAGTGCTCTTCTCCACCCACGCAAGAAGTGCCTTCGGAGCTCCTTGCCAGCAACGACGGGCTTGCTCCGCGAGCCCGCAAGCGTTTGCAACAACCCGCAATTCTCACAACTATATATGTGATTGTGTTGTTTATTGCTTTTAGTTTATCATAAATGTCTGTATGGCTTTGAACTTTAAATACTGTTATTTAGATTCGCTAAGTATCTTCATCCATCACATATTTGTTAATAGCTTTATAATGGCAATGTGGAAAATCTGATAAACAATCTAATATGTAGCTGTTAATGAGGTTGAAAATCCATCCATAATAAACACCCTATCACTTTATGTAGTTGGAGACAAAGAGCCTTCCTTATTCAATTGCAAGGCCGGAACTTGCGGTTTACAGGCCCTATGTCTGCGGGCTTGATGCCGCCTTGAACTCTGCTACAATTACAGAGTGATTCAATTGAACAAGCCCGCAAGTTACGGATTGAAAGGCAAAACCGTAAACCATGCAATTGTATATAGCATCTTCAGAGCATGAACTTGATCAATTAAGGCCATAACTACTCATTTAGAAAAAGCCAATAGAAAATAAGACCGTCATCATTACGGTAGTATAAGATGGAGTTTACATGTCAATCAATTAGCGTTTAGAGGTCCGATATGAGATCGGACTCACAGACATGCCTTTAACCCCTTTGCGGGTCCCATCTGGTATCCGTAGTATTTTCTTCTTCATTTGCCATTTACGAGTGTGAAAACATTTGCGGTATTGTAGAAATTGAATAGCGATTTTACAAGATCAAAGGCTTTGATGGGCTGTAAGTTCTGGTTTTAACAAATGCATGGGATTTTTAGCCCATAACCTGTAGACCGTCTGCGGCTAGCAAAAAGACACCAATTGAATAGCAAATTAATTTACAGGTTCGATTATGGGCTCCAGTAACTTACAATACCTCAATTGAATGAGGCCCCTATAGTATTAAATGTTTATCTTGCAGAAAAATAGTGTAATATACCTCTAATCAAATTGTGAGCTAAAACAAATTGAGTTGTCAAAATAGTGCCACGTGGAAAAAAAAAGAAATGAAAATATAATTAAAAAGTAAATAAATAAGCCTGTCATGGTTTTTAACTGCTTATTGGCACAGATAAAAAATAAGTGGTATACTCTGTTTAAAAAAAAAAGTGACAAAGAAAACTTTGTAGTTATTGCAGGCATGAAAAGTAGACATAAAAATAAACAAATTGCAATGTGTTGATTCTTAAAATTGATATAGAGGTTAGAATTATTCTGTGTATAAATTAACTAATAGATCCATCCTCTGAGGTAATGGCATTATCAAGAGCAGATAATTAAGATTAGCAGTGGGGAGTAATGATGATGTGGAAGAGCATGCTCAGTTGAAAAGTACAGTGACAGTACAGTTATGTCAGACATTTAACAATGGAACAATTTAATGCCATTTTAAAACATCTTGGTTATTTTTAAAATTAACAGTTAACAGTTTTATTTGCACAAACAAGAATAATGATGCTGCAATTAAAATTAAGGTCTTATGGATAAATTAAGAGACAATTCTTCATAACACTTCAAATCAGGGACGGCGCTACCAGTGATGCTGTAATATAGGGGTCCCCAAGAGCCACTTCACCCCAGCTCCAACAGCCAGTGTGGGGCGGCCCTGTTAGGTAGTTTTTTGCTGCAGGCAGAGGAGCTTCAGGAGCGCCAGGTAGGAGGTAAGGGAAGGGGAGCAGCTATGGGAAGAGGAGCAGCTATAAAAAGGGGTGCTGTTATGGGAAGGAGTCTTAGGGAGGAGCACTTAGTGAGTTGGATCTGCGATTGCAGCCCAGCACAAAAACATTTTGCAACCCCCTTCTCCATTTTTGACAGGTAAACGTTTTTTGCACCAGGGTCCTCCGTTCTCTAGCTCCGTCCCTGCTTCAAATGATAATGTAGCTTATTGTTTATTATATTAGAGCACTTGATGTTGTAGCAGCTACTTGTCTATTATTCACTTGAAAAATTGGCATTCAAGCAACGTCATCTAAGTAGCACATACAAATTGTATAGGGAACAACCAATAAACAGATAGAAGAGTAAGAACAAAACCCTATGATCCATGGAAGGATGTTTTTATCTGGAAGTTTCCACCTAACTTGAAGCCTCAAATATGGCTATGTTTCCCTATAACAAAGTAATAAAGCTGGCAAACGACCAATGAAGCCAAAAAAATATGTACAGAGATGTTATGACAACAATGTCCCGATATATCCAATATTAATCAAATAGGCCTCTACCTTAAAATACAAATTAAAAACAATAATGACAATAGAATGGTATACATACTATACATACATTTCATTACAATAATTTTAGTAAACTTTCACTTATAAAGTTTTGCTACAACTAGATGTAAGAATTTTTTCAGTTCTTAAAGGAACAGTGCTTTCTTTTTTTGTGTTATATTCACAATAATAAATATATTCAGTCCATATTCATAAATACATTACTTACCTTTTCCTCTATCCCCATAGCATTCAGTGCTTCTGCAGTGCTACCATCTGTTTCTCCTCACACGTATCATGACACTTTCACTGGAGCGCCACAAAATCTGACATTGAGCATCTCATAGTTTTGGCTCATCCAAGAAGAAAGTTGGTTTTCTGTCCTCACAGTAGATTTTCCAGTGATTCTGGGAACTGTAGTCTCCTCAGTAATTGCTGTGAATAATTAAAAGAAAAAGACTGCAATGCCCATAATTCTACCTGAACATCTGATCAGCCAGAGAGAGGAGTTGTTATTCTTGTTCCTAACACACAAACATTTTCTGCACTATGGAAGCAACATAGTCAATTTGTTTAATTTTTTTAATAAGGTTCATGGATATTAAGTAATACCTGGCGAAATACTTTGCAAAGACCTTAAATATAGTAATATAACATTTGTTTAAAATACATTCACAAATGTGAAAATGTCTTCACGTGTTTAAAAAACAAATTAGATGTATGTACATGTAGAGCTTGCAGTATACTAAGCTCACAAAGAGGACTGAGATGCCTCATAATGTTCTAGATCGAGGCTTCCTTTTTTATGGAGAAATTAATTTATAGAAAGTGAGCACACAGAAAACAGGCTTCAGCAAAATGTTGTGATTTTGAAACACTATAAACCGTACCACTTTGCCGATCGTACGACTTAGCCGTGTTAAACCGTAGCACTGTTACGTTAAACCGTAGCACTTTTTTTACAGAAAACGCAGGACTTCATATACGAGATGAAAAAAATTACGAGATAAGCGGCGGAACCAAAACAATTAAAAAAACACTAAATACACACAAAAAAATAAAAAAAAGGTCACTTACAGCATGGGGAACCAGGCAGGACCTCTGGGAGTGAGTTGGAACTCCAATTTACATCGATTTAGACGAGTTACAAAGATCGAAAATCGGCTAAGCGAGAAAAAAATGGTTGCTGAAAAAAATGAAAACGAGGCTATACTACTACGAACTGCGTAAAACACAGCCACAGACGTATGTGCTCGAAAAACAACGAGACAAAGGATGCGCAATAACCGCACAATGAGTAAAAAAAGACAGTAGCGAGTACATTTTACGAAACGCAATTACAGATTTACGAATTAACACAGTTTTCCCTCCTTTGTCTCGTGCCACATCGGATTTCCCGCCTAAAACAACGCATTTGTCTCGCGGAACAGCGGATTTCCCGCCTAAAACAATGCATTTGTCTTGCGCACAAAGCCTATATATAGGGCACAATTGACACATAACTGACACTTTCTCCTCAGGTGATGACAGTCTGACTGGACGTTTTCTGATGCCGGAAAATCTCAAGAGATTGTTAGCTCTTCAGGATACTGCTTCAGCAATATTATATTAAAAAAGGTAAATATCATTTATAATTATTAATTAGTAAATTGGTACTTAATAAATAAAAAATATTAAATTTAATTAATAGAAAAATAATATTGTGCTTACCTGTGTGAAACAATTGTTAATAACATTCATAATGTACATTAATTAATTAATTATAAATATCAAAATTAGTTAACGTTTAAGAATGTGAATAAAAAAGCAACACATTGATTCATTAATTATTAATGTACATTAATTTAATAATTAATTTGTTATATCGTGATTACCTGTGTGAAAGAATTGTAAATTACATTCATAATGTACTTTATTTAATTAATTAATCATTACTAATCATTAATATCAAAAAAGGCTAACTTTTAAGAATGTGAATAAAAAAAGGAACACATTGATTAATTAATTATTTATTTATGTACATTATTTAAATTCAGTTCTTATATATTTAGTATAAAATAAACCCCCCCCAAAAAAAAAGGCTATATACTCATGCTTACATCTTGATGTTAGATTTAGTCACACATTACTTTAATATTTATGAACATTAATTGATTCTAATTTCATTAGTAATGTACATTATTTTAATAATTCAGTTGTAACATACTCAATTTAAAATACCCCTCAAACAAAAAAAAAGGGAATAGACTCATGCTTACGTCTTGACGTTATATTTAGTCAGACATTAATTTAAGATTAATATAGATTAATTGAGTCTTATTTAAAGACTAACAGTAATATTGATTGTATGTTTTTAATCTATGCTTACATATGTGTGTTCATGCTGATTGATATATTTATTTCATGTTTTTAATCTATGCAAAAATATGTATGTTAAGCCTCATATAATTGCAGTGAACTGTAGCTGAATGAACAGAGATAGTGACGTTCGGACACATTGAACATCATAAGGATAATTTTGACAGGTACAGAATTTGAATATATTACTACAGCAAGATATTAAAAAATATAATTTTAGGTTTTTAATGTAGCCAAATATATGTCTGTTGATGTTCATTTAATGATATCGATGAAGCAAAAGATTAAAAATATTCTCAATTTGATTTTACAGTTTCTTTGGATCTGCAAGGGAATAAACACACAGCGTGACTTTTGCAGCCTTGAACAACATCAACAACATCTTCACAGGTATAAAATGTAATTTTGTAGTGATGCATAGCAAAAGGCTATATTATATTGGGTGAAAATGGAGAGTACTTATTGAGTCAATAAAGTATGATATTTAGTCATAACTTGAAAAAAGTTGAAAAGACAATACTAATTAATAATAATATTTAAAAAAAATAAGAAGCTTACAGCACTTGCAAAACAAAGAAATTGATGGTATGCTGTGAATTCAATCAAGAAGGAATGGAATTGGAGGATAATAATATAAATATAGATATGTGCAGCTATTTCCTATTTAATATATGTCAATAAAATACTTTGAAAAATGGTTTCATTTCTTTCAGTCTAAAGTGCAACATTTTAAAATGCTTGATTAGTTTATTCATCTACTTTAATGGAACAGTACAAAAAGGAAAAAAAAAATGTATACAAAACAAAAAACAAACAATAATTACATCTCTATTTACAATTACAGATTAAAATGGCGGAGAATGGAGAAGACAAAATTGAACGCAAAAGAAGATTGGCAAGGGAAAGGAAGCAAAGGTGGAGAGATGCTCAAATGGAAACTTCACAACGCTTGCGAGAAGAAGATCGACAGAGACTTTTAAATAAAAGAAAGATGAGTAAGAAAGCCGCAAGTGAGTGTGTTGGGGCTTCAAAGAAACGTAAAGGTAAACAAAAACATCTCTGTGAACGATTGTCCAATGATTCTATTTTGCAGAATGACTTAAATGTAGACACACAAGAAAACAATGTACATATAGAAAGTGGGTCTGATATATATATGTTGAAGAAATTCATGACAATGTGTTTACTACTGCAGTACAAGTAGATACTCATTATTGTGGGTTACTTAATGTGGTTTGTCAGTTTTGTGGGGCCTATCATTTTATAAAGGAAAGACCTACTGACGGAAATTTCATTAGTTGCTGTCAGAAAGGAAAGGTGAAACTTCCACTAAGACACCCATTTCCATATTATTTAGAATGCATTATGAGCGTTTCCAAATTATAATAATTTCAAACAAAACATAAGGTCTTATAACAGTGCAATTTCATTTGCTTCAATGGGTGCAACATTAGCCGAAAATGTACCAGGACATGGTCCTTACTGTTTCAGAGTTCAAGGTCAAATATACCACGAACTTCACATTTACACCCACAAGAAGGAGAGCAAAGGAAATTTGCACAGTTATATGTCTTAGATACGATGCAAGCTGTGGAACAAAGAATGACACTTCCAAAAAATAGACAGTGTTTGCGCATAGTCTTTAAACAGCTGGATAAAATTATGCAAAAAAAAACCATATAGTCAAGCATACAAATAATTAGCACAGCTTGAAAAAGAACAGGAACATGCTCAAAGACATCAATTGCCTACACCAAGGGTAAATATGGTGTTAAAAAGAGATCACAACACTGATCAAAGAAGATATAATTTACCTACAGTAAATGAGGTTGCCATGGTGTTTAAAAATGAAGATGGTGAACCACCTTTTCAGCGGGATATTAGAATATATCCACGCAATGAAGAACAACCATTTATCAACATCAATATATTAAGTTGTAATTTAGATCCAATGACATATCCCATTTTCTTTCCAAATGGGGAACCTGGATGGGAACCAAAATTACAATTGGAAAGTTATCCCAATACTAAACTTCGTATTAGATCTAATATTTCCATGCTGGAATATAAAGTGGCACAAACTGCTATCCGTGATTGTTTTAATCCAATTTTACATGGAGGCAAACTCACTCAACAATGGATTATTGATTCATATTTACAAGTTGAAGCCAATAATCTAAATTTGATTAAATATCAACAAAATAAATTAGACATAGAACAGTATTGTGGATTAATGGATTATGTGGCAGATTTAGCTTTCAACAGAGACATTCCAGCTGGAAGAGCAATTATTTTGCCATCCACTTTCCAAGGATCTCCTCGCAATATGCGAGAAAGGTATAATGATGCCATGGCTATTGTTACAAAATTTAGAAAACCAGATTTATTTATTACATTCACATGTAATCCACAATGGCCAGAGATCAAGGAAAATTTGAATCTGGGACAAACTACTTCTGACTGACCAGATTTAGTGGCAAGAGTATTCAAAATCAAACTCAATTCATTAATACATGATATCACTAAAGCACACTTATTTGGACAATGTGTGGCTTTTGTTTACACCATTCAATTTCAAAAAAGAGGATTGCCACATGCTCACATACTTTTAATACTGCAGGAAAAAGATAAGTTGAACACTGCAGAGAGAGTGGATTCAGTAATTTCTGCACAATTGCCAGACCAAGGAAAATATACAAAACTTTGGGAGATTGTTACACATAGAATGATTCATGGCCAATGTGGAGAGATGAATCCTAATTCACCATGTATGGAAAATAAAAAATGTACTAAAGAATTTCCAAAACAATTTCAAATGCAAACTTATGCAAATTGTGATGGATATCCCTTGTATAAAAGAACACAAGGACAAACAGCTATTATCCGTAGCCAAAAGGTTGATAATAGATTTGTCGTTCCATACAATCCACATTTGCTCATTAATTACAATGCACACATCAATGTGGAAGCTTGCACTTCGATTAAATCAATTAAGTATGTGTATAAATATATATACAAAGGATATGATGCAGCTACTATTGTTGTACAAGGTGCTGCAAATGAAAACAAAAATCCAATTTTACATGATGAACTATCAAATTATTTAGATGCTCGGTATGTGAGTGCTCCTGAAGCAATGTGGCGCCTTTTGAAATTTGAGATGCATGATCGTTCACATGCTATCTATCGTTTAGCTGTGCATTTGCCTCAAGGTCAGTTGGTTTGCTTTACTGCAGGAAATGAAAGAACTGCATTATATCAAAGTGAAGACAGATACCACACTCACTGCATGGTTTAAATTAAACTGTCAGGATACGCAGGCCAGACAATTTTTATACATAGAGATACCATATCACTATGTATTTGTAAATGGTCTATGGCGATAACGAAGAAGAGATGCACATAAAATCATACCACGCATTTATACCGTCAGTCCAAGGGACATTGAACGTGTCAGCTTAAGATTACTTCTGCTACATGTTCCCGGTGCACAGAGTTTTGAGCATTTACGTACAGTGAATGACATAGTTTATGATACATTCCGATTAGCTGCAAGACATCAAAATTTCATAGCTGATGATACAGAATGGAGAGGTGTCTGGAAGAAGCAGCACTATGTCAAATGCCAAAGCAAATGAGACAACAATTTGCATTCATTTGCATATTTTGCAATGTACCTGATGCTTTCACTTTGTGGGAAACATTTAAATTAAACAAGTCAGAAGATTTCTTGAAACGTTACAGAGAACCAATAGCTCTGTTAAAAACATTGATGGAAATACAAGAAATATTGTTGGCTCATGGATTAAATTGTGCAAGTTTTAATTTACCAGATCCAGGACTTATAGATGACATCAATTTTCATGATTATAACACTGAGCTTCAAAAACAAAAAACCCAAGAAAAACTGGCAACTTTAAATACTTTACAGTTAGAAGCATTTCATGCCATCACAAATGCTACAGATGATGAAATGGTCAAAGACCGGTATTTCTATCTAGAAGGCCCAGGAGGATCAGGAAAAACTTATCTGTACAATTGTTTGATGAGTTATATTCGATCACAGGGTCAGATAGCTATGCCATTTGCAACAACTGGAATTGCTGCACTTTTGTTAGATGGTGGGAGAACTGTGCATAGTGGATTTAAGCTGCCCGTTCCCATTTTGGAAACATCAGTGTCAGATATTCGATTGAATTCCTTACAAGCAAAAAAATTTAAACTAACTAAACTAATTATCATAGACGAGGCAACAATGATGTCATGTCATGCACTGCAATGTATTGACAGATTCTTAAAAGAAGTGATGGATAATAAGTTGCCATTTGGTGGAAAGGTGATGCTGTTAGGAGATTTTAGGCAAACATTACCTGTTGTGCCACACGGAAATAGAACGGAGATCATTGAAACATGTATCATGACCAGTAAACTGTGGCAAATATTTACACATCTCAAATTAGAATAAAATATGAGATCTGAAAGCCAAAATGAATTCAATGACTGGCTCATTAAAATCGGAGAAGGAAAACATCCAGAAATACAGCATTTACCAAATGATACCATTGAAATTCCATCAGAAATGGTTTGCAATGAATCACTCATATCAGCCATATTTCTAAACACTCTTAATAATGAGGATTACTCAGACATTGCAAACAAAGTGATATTAATATCAAAAAATATCGATGCCTTGAATATAAATAACGAAATTTTAAAATACATCAATGCACCACAAAATAATTATTACAGTGCAGATTCTATTCTGTCAGATGATAAAGACAGTGAATCGAATTTTAGTATCGAATTTATTAATTCGTTAACACCATCTGGAATGTCCCCACATATTTTACAATTGAAAAAAGGCGCAATTGTCATGTTATTGCGAAATATGAATCCAAAAAAAGGACTTTGTAATGGGACAAGATTAATTGTTCATGAGTTAAAAGATCATTTTATACATGCAGAAATTATAACTGGTACCCATAAAGGTGAAGGAGTGTTTATACCAAGAATTGATTTAGCTCCAAGTGAGAGTGGTTTGCCTTTTGTCCTTCAAAGGAGACAATTTCCAGTTATCATGGCATTTGCCATGACCATCAATAAATCCCAAGGACAAACTTTTAAGTTGGTTGGGGATTTTTTTAAAGGAACCAGTTTTTGCACATGGACAACTCTATGTGGCTTTTTCTAAGTGCACTAATCCAAAAGAAATTAAAGTGCATGTTGAAGAAAACGAAAATCAAGGTCATTTATTGGACGATGGATGTGTTTACACCAAAAACATTGTCTACTATGAGGTGTTGGAAAGATAGAGGACAATGGTTTCATTTTAATGTCAACATTTTATGGTACTCAATATGATTGCACAAAAACAATATTTCAAGTAAAACAGCTAAGCAATGGACAAAAAACATACAGAACAGTGGTTTGACTTCCATGACAAAATTAAAGTACTCTGGGACTCCTTAAATAGGGGACCACTATTTCACTTATGAAAATCTATGTGATATTTGCAGAATGGACAAACTGAAAAAATAAAAATAAAAATAACAACAAAAACAACAGTAAAATATCCTTAAACAGATTGGAATGGGTTCAAAGTTTCATATTAACATGATTGGCCCCACAAAACAATTAACTGAATTTTTCAGTATTTACAAGAGTTAAATGTTATTGTTTGATGTTACAATTTCAGATGTTAAATATGTGTTTTTTGAATTTTTAAAAAAGTTTGTTAAATATATATGTGGGATAGCCAAACATGTATTGTTAGTATAAAGTTGAAGCATTTCATAATAATTGGAAATGTATTATTTAAAGACAAAGTATTGATTCAGGGAAAAATCCAATCACCAGTTAATGGGGTCAGGAAGGAATTATTTTTTTTCCCTCTTTGATACAATTGGACACGTTTCAATAGGGTTTTTTTATTGTTTGCCTTCCTCTGGATTAAATGCTAATTTAGTTTAACAAGAGTTTAACAAAAATGTTACAAATGATAAAAAGCATGTTATTGTTAAAACAATTTACTTACTCTAAGTTAATATAGTCCGCAGTTACTCAGTGATAAATATGTATTGAAAAGTGTAAGTATTTTTAACAAAATGTTGAACGAATGTTTAATATAGAAGTTGCATGTTACAAACTTTCATGTTGGTGAAATATAAGTTTAAAGTAAAAAAAATAAAAAGTTAAAAAAAATGAATGTGTTTTTATTTTTAGAAAAAAAAAGGGACAAATGTAGCTGACTCATTTTGTGTTGCAAACAAATTTCACAACATTTAATTATTATTGACCGTCATTTTTTGACGGGCAAGTCGCTAGTCACATATATTTGTGCTGTGTGCTTTTCAGCTGTAACAGTTATCTTGTACCAGACCATAACTAGTGTTGAGACCGAAATGCATGTGAATGTGTCTAAAATGTTATGTTTTTAAAAAATATGCTGTGGAAATGGCCTACTGATATAATTACATCTTATGTTTTGATTCAGCAACTTCTGTTCTAACCATAAACAAAAATGTTTGTTCTCTTAATTCCATATTATTAAACACTTAATAAATGCTCTGCCAAATAGATTTTAGGCCACCTGACGAATACTACTTTCTAAAATTCCATATGTTTGCAGGTTTCAAAGTTGTATTTGAGGGAAGAGTTGAAAAAAAATCTGTGAATATTGGAGACTAGGAAAAAAGATTGGGAAACCATGCATCGTACAAGGAGCCATTTCATTTAAAACCGCTATGAAAGGAAGTTAAATTAATTTCTTAATATCAATGTGTTTTGTGGGATGATATTTTCTTATATGACATATTACATTTTATAAGATGTAGTGCATTTTATTGAAAATAGCCAATGTGTTTGGAGCCTTTGATCAGTAGATGTCACAATGTATTTCTATTGGAGGAATGGAAATCTTACAGGGTAAGGGTAAACAAACAGTTAGGCCTCCATTTCATGACTTCATTAAGGACTCAGGGAAGGCTAACTTGCAGCTACACAAACCTGTAAAACATACTGTCCTGTAAAACTTATTGAGTTGCACCCAGGGGAATTTGCAGGGAGCTCTCTCACTCTAACATGCTCACAAGTTGCTCAGAGAAGTCTCCAATTCTGAATCTCACTAGTCTCCATATGAATTCTACGAAATGGTACCAACTGTCTTGAATACACTACACTAGCCCTAACAGTAATTTTTTTAACAATAAAAAAACTAATGCAGTGTGTTTATTATTCCTTCACCTTTGACCCACTACCCCCTATGAGCTGGGTATACTCCGGGATTCATGCTTAAAATCTATTAACCCCAAAGAGCCCAGGGTAAATGGACCCCCATGGTATATTTAGTCATCTGACAAAGCGAAATACACCATGTATCTGAGCACATAGAACAAAAACCTTTTTTAAATGAAAATGTGCATTTTTAGTGCCTGAAATTATATCCATTTTGTAATTGACAAATTCAATACAAATACTAGATTATATGGTGCTATTTGCACTAAAATTACTACCATTTATTTAAAAATACACTTCTATTTTTTATGCATCACTATTATCTTTCCTAGCCTCACATATATACATATATGCATTACTTGTTTCAGGCAATACCAGTTAAAAGAAAAATGGTCAAACTGGTAATTGTTCGCACTCAATTTAAGGGAATGACAAAAGTATTATTCCCATTTTTATTTCTCACTTGAGTAATGGACTAAGTTGGATTTCTTTTCATCATTCAGTCTATATTTTAGTGTTTAATTTCTTTTACACTATTTTGCTATTATCTTTGCACAACTTTCTCCATAAGAATTTTATTGCAGATACCTTGTTCAGCACCATATTTTTTTTCATTTTTAGAAACCAACAATAACATTTTTATTTTTTATAACGTTTTTTAGCTTTAGAAGCACTTTGAAAGTTAACCAAGCAATTGTTTTGAATACTAAGTTATGACCACAGGAGTCCTCATAGACTCCCAGGGCACACACAATTAGCCCACTAGTCCATGGGAATCCATATGAACCGCCGTTGGTACTAACATTATCCCCTATACCATGGGGTCTTAACGAATGCCTGTGGTATATTAATATATGCTATGTCCATGGGGGTCCTTATGGATCTCCATTGTACCTAAAATTAATGTCTACACCATAGAGGTCTACCTACACAGGAGTCCATTTTGGGCCCTATAGACCCTACCACCCCCCTGGGGAGTCCATAAGGAATCAAATGGTCTCTAATAATAAATACATAAAAAATACTATATAAAATTAAAAAAAAATCACATATAATAGTTTTTATAGTGTGTAAAGAAAACACATCACAACTAGACACAGACCTGAGTGAATGAGAGGGAGAGGGAGTGAGGTACAGAAAGTGAGCCACACCAGAAAGAGACAGAAAGCAAAGTGAGTGAAAGAGAGAGGGAGGGAGAGAGAGAGGTACAGAGAGAGAGAGACACAGCACAGAGAGACAAACAGCAAAGTGAGTGGGTGAGAGAGAGGTACAGAGAGAGAGACAGCACAGAGAAACAAACAGTGAAGTGAGTAAGTGAGAGAGGGAGGAGAGAGGTAGAGAGTGAGACACAGCACAGAGAGACAGACAGCAAAGTGAGTGGGTGAGAGAGAGGGAGGAGAGAGACAGAGAGAAGGGTAAAGAGCAAGAGTGCACAAAGACAGCACACAGAGAAAGAGAGTGCACAGACAGAGAGCAGAGAGAGAGCACATACAGGAAGTGCTGAGAGAAAACGAATGCACAGACAGCGCACATACAGAGAGAGCACACAGAGTGTACAGAGAGAGAGAGAGTGCTCAGATAGAGTGCACAGACAGAGAGCACTTAGAGAGAGAGACAGGGAGTGGTACAGCGAAAGAAAGGTACAAAGCCGACAGTGCACACAGACAGAGGGAGCACACACAAACAGCGAGAGAGTGCACAGACAGAGCAGAGAGAGAGAGTGAACAGAAAGAGAGAAAGTACAGAGAGAGAGAGCACACCGACAGAGCGCACAGAGAGAGAGTGCACAGAGCGAGAGTACACAGACAGAGCAGAGAATGAACAGATAGAGAGCACACATAGGGAAAGAGAGTGCACAAAGAGAGAGACAGAGAGGGAGGGGTCCAGAGCTGGCAGAGAGAGAGCGCACAGAGAGAGAGTGCACTGATGGAGCATAGAGAGAATGTACAGACAGAGAGCACACAGAGAGAGCACACACAGAGAGAGAGAGACAGAGAAGGAGGGGTACAGAGCTGGCAGCACGCACAGACAGAGTGCCCAGAGAAAGAGAGAGAGTGCACAGAGAGAGTTCCCAGAGAGAGAGTGCACAGACAGAGAGCGCTCAGAGAGAGAGAGTGCACAGACAATTCAAAATAACATTTTATAATACCATCATTTATGACAGGCAATTTACTAGTATACCTATAAAGAAGGAAAATATAAATTACCTATGTATTTAATGCCCTTTAGCAAAGATTTGTTTATGTTACTATTGCCGATGAGCCAGTATCCGTAATATGCTCAAAACTTTTTTTATAAAGCTTCAGAATTTTCTGTAGCACTATTTATAAAGTGGAATAAAGTACAATTAGCAAATTGCAAAGGTATAGACCAATTATAAGATAAGTTAAATACAGTTACAGGTACAATGCAATTCAAAAACAAAACAGATAGGTCAGTAGACAGCTTGATGTAGAAGTTGAGGTCCCAAAGATGGTCAGTGTGGGGTGTAAGACAGGAGAGTGACAGTAATCTGATTCAAGTGGAGGTGGTTTGCAGTTATGTTGTTAAGGCTGAAGCTGATTTGGTTTCATTATGTTTACCATAATTAACATATTAGGTCTAGGATGCATTGTGCACAAATCCATAGGGTGATGGTTTAACTATAAATATAAATATATATATATCAGCTCAGAGAGGGCCTTGTATTCTTTTTCATAATAATATTATACTGGTACTAGTACTGCTATAACATTCAAGTTATAAGTTCACCTCTAGGCATGTATCCTTTTGTATTGTCTCAGCCATAGCTAAATGCATCATGCATGCTGCCTAGGGTACAGTATTTTGTTGACAGACAGGCTGATATATTGTGTGTCTTCTTGGATGAATGTGCTAGAAACGATTATTAATGAAAATAGAATGCATGTGCACTCCACTATTCTGTGCAGTGAACCAGTAAAGGAACATGGAACAGTGAACACCTAATGGTAAACTCAGTTATTACATCAATTTGCATTATTTGCATATGTTTTTAATGCCAGAAATGGAATCATACTGTCTTGTAAATAACTTTGACTACATAAAAGCCTATACAAAGTGCTTGATCAAGTGAAATCTGATGTTTAAAATATTTTTTGCTAATCCAGTTGAACAACAATGAAACATAACTTTTTAATTTCTCAGCTAGGCAGGGCTATTTTTATTCTTTTCATGGTTATGTGAAATACCTTAGTTGTTTAAATTTCACACACAGACACACACAATATATTAAAACAGCTAAGGATGCAGGCCTGTTTAGAGGGCCCAGTAGAGAACGGGAGAAAGTTGGAAGGAGGATTCTTTCATAGCTCCATGTAATTACCATATTAATTGTGGTGGGTTTCTTCTCCCATAAAATAGCTGGGGGACTGCAAAAAACCTACATATCCAGGTCTGCTAGGAGGGCCAACATTAGCATGACTAGGGAAAGTGCAAATATGGTGCGGTGAAGTGATTACATCCTTATTTTCAATAACCCATGGCCTTGAATGCACATCTACCTTTCCCTGTTTTTACCTATTTCTAATCTAACACATACTATATCAGAAACACACATTGATTAATTCTATACACATACATAGAGCTGCTTACATAGGCACAGTGAACCTCAGAATAGAAACACTGCATTTCGGTATGAATTTTGCCCTTTACTAACTGTCAAGCCAGCAGCAGCACAATACAGAAATCTACATAGCAGTGTCTGACTCCTTCTGCTTCCTTGTGCAGGGGGCTACACATCCCATGATTCTTTCCTGCACAAACTGCTATCACAAAAGGATACAATGTATAAGCTGCCTGTGATTGGCCAAAACAAATTATGAATTGTATGCTCATGTTAGCAGGGATATCAAGGGGTGTTATCTCTGAAAATCAAAAACTTGCAAACTCAAGAGATTTAGCAAACATCAGGGTGAGTTTGTTAATGTTTATTTTGGTATGTTTTCATAAAAAATTTTTTTCATACACTACTGTTCTCCTCAATCAGATGTATTCACAATCCATGAAACTTAAATATGCCTTTAATTGGAGTATTGTTTCTACAAGCCAAAGAGGTTGCTCCTGTTCCAGGACAGGAATAGGCAAACAGATTGCAACCTAAGTGAATAAGTGAGAGAATGATGTAATGAATGAAAGTAGTCATGGAGAGAGGTTGGCTGGAGATACCTAGGAGTGGGTGATGAGTCAGTTTAGATGTCAGTGAAATCAGGAGTCTGTGAATTGTAAAGATTGGTCACCATTTGTTGAATGTGGGGTAGTAAGTGACCATTACTGGAATTTGGCTGATTTAGGTGGATTGGTGAGTCAAAATGAATTATAATGTTTGCATGGTGGCAGCTGAGATGACCAGTGAGGCATTTGCTCTGAATGGGTAGGGGGAGAGGAATAATATTTTTAAATATTGAGCTATCTATGGGGAGTCTATGAATCTTGGAAGCAGGAGACTTGAGTGGAGAGGATGATAAAAATGGTTAGGTGAGTACAAAATTCTGGGAGCGATGAATTTGAATACCAGTAAGGTAGGTATTTAAGTTGATAGTGTCACCGACCTCTTTCAAGGGCATGGCTCCTGGTGCATTGAGCCACCATAGAAGACATACCGCCCCATTGGAAAATGGGTAGGGGAATTATATTGCCACATGTGAAATGTGGGCAAGTCGGTGCTGAGGTGAATACACTCAAAAATAGGGCCATAGTGTACCACCATGCTTCATATGGTCTTATGGCATATGTATCTGCCTTATCCTGTATACTATATGTAATTCCCCATGTTATATTACTGTATTCTGTGTTATGTTTAAAGTATAACTAAATGGTCATGAAACAGTTAAACAAAATACGTCTACAATGACACATTGTAGGCAGACAGGGACTAGTGATTGTATTGTAATCTGTTTTGTCCCATTGATGGCAGATAAGCTAATTACATCTCTGATGTGCTAGACAGGCAGAGATGACGTGTGTATTGGAGGTTAGCCTATTGTTCACAGGTGCCAGACAGGATGCTAATGTTGAACCCATGTGGAGTCAATCCCCTGTGTTTGTCTGCCACTCCCCTGTCATTGTTGTGTTGTATACATCCCCCTGTACCTAACCATATAAATATTGTTTGAGTTTCCAAAAATAAATCAGTTCACTTCTGAGACATATATAAATTGTATGTTCTCTTTTTTTTTTTACTCCAGGTGGCTGCGATGCTGATCCTATCTCCACCCTGTTAGTAACCTTGTCTTGTCACTACCACAGGTTACTGAGACTCCTGGAAGTGCTGATTCCTGATGGAGAGACCCTGACTAATACAGAAACCACAAATCAGGGTGCTGGTGCTGAAATTCCCACAAACCCAATGTCTTTGTGGGTAGTTAACCTGTAGTCTATAGCAGGTGGCCATATGCAGTAATAGCCCCTACCCCTGGATCCGTAAAGATAGTATTGGATAGTATCGTGGAGACACAGTGGCCTGCAATGGCCACAAATGTAGACAGTTAAAAGGGCAGGGTTAATTTATAGTTGGTGGTGAAAAATAAGTTGGTGTCCGGCTCTGTTTTACATTTTCTTGGTATTTTCAGCTAGGCCGTTATGCATGGTTTGGCAAGTAGAAGATAATAAAGAGTTTATGCTGGAATGGTCAGCTGGAACAGAGATGTTTGACATGATATGAAGCTAGGGGGCATTGACATCTAGTCCTATGAAGAGAAGGAGAAGGAGTGATTAATAGGTTCTTAGAGGTACGAACAAAATATAAATTTATGAGCATCAAGTCTGTTCCGTCTGATTGTTGACCCGTCTGAGGTAAGGAGATTAATGGAGTGACCCAGCTATCCATGGCCCTAGGTGCAGGCTGCTGAGAAACCTGGGATGGCATCCCTAAAGGTGGCCAAAGTGGGAATTGCAGCTGATCAATTGCCAGTTATTACCTGATTGTTGAAGAGAACTTTGTAGCGAGTGGTGGAAGTGAAGATCGATACACTAGGAGATTTGGACAACAGTCTTGTAGGGAAAAATGATTGACCATTCCATTGAAAAAGGAATATTGACCCCAGTAGGAGGACAGTGATGTCATTACAGGTCAGCCAGAAGATAAGTTATGAAGGTTCTACCTTGGGGAAGTATTAAGGTAGCGAAATTGAGATGACCTTGAAGTGGCTGGAGTTCCATCTTAGTACATTTTCTTGTGAGTTGCGATGTAGTTAGGCACCCTGATTCTGGTTATTAAATGTTAAGGTAGACTTGCTTCCATTCTAGTAGTGTCTAGGGTAATAGGAACTTAACATGGTGAGAAGAACCCTTGTCTTGTCATAGTCTAAATATTCAGATAGAAAGTTAAACTTACTCAAGCTAAATGGAGAGGAATACGGAGCCTCTTGGGGCTGTTCTTGGAAAACAAATGTTAGACATGTAGAAAAGTAGTATGAGCTGTCCCTCTCAACTCTGTTGATCTATAGCTTCTCATAGGTGGATCTATGGGAAGCTGTTTGAAGGCATCCTTTAAATCTAATTTAGATGGCCAGCTTCTGGGACCTAGCATCGTGGTGAAGGCAATAGTGTCCACTAAATGTATATATCATAGAGAGAATTCATCCACAAAAATAACAAACAAGCTCGACAGATATGGGTAACTTTTGTCAATCATAAATTATTTTTCTTCCCCAAAACCACTTGTACCCCCATGTTCAGAGGATGTTCAGAGCATTCTCTCTCTCTCTCTTTCTACACCTGATCTTGCCCCATTTGTTTATTTCAAATTCCCCTTTACTTTTAGGTACCCCCTTTCTTCCTCCTTTACAACCCTCTTCCTTCTCCTATGCTCATGTCATCATCATGAACTATCAGATATCAAAAGTCATTAAAAAAGTTTTTTTTTAAAATCACATGTAATCCAGGCCATTAGCTTAAAACTACCAAACACACTACAGAGAATCAGCCTTTTCACTAGAGACCTTTGAGTACCATTGACTTTCTCACCACGATTTCCTACTTTTCAGTTTTCACATCTTCTCTCACCTCCAGCATACTTCTTGAATAATCTCCACTCACAAACCTTGCATTAATGTCTGTAAGTGTATGCATTTCAGATCCATCATCCGTCAGCCTTTTTTAGTGAAATTATTTTATAACATATTTTCAATCCTTCAATCAATCATGGCTGATCAGGCTAGTTCAGATAATGAAAGTGTTCAAACAGCACCTCAAACATCACCATCAGAATTAGTGCCACTACTGGCCACCCTTACAGCTTACAGAACCTGGACCATCCCTAGATTATCTCAGAGCTGATGAAAGCAATATTACTTACTCAGGAACAGCAGGAAAGCTGAACTGTCCTGTCTCTTCTTTGCTCATGACCCCTCACTAAATCTGAATTTCAGCAACGGAAATGCATCATCCCAGGCTTATCTACAGTGGTAGCTAAAATTCAGAACAGACTTTCCTCAATAGAAAGTGTCATACCATCTAGCACTCATCAAATCAACAAATTAACCAGTCAATCACCAGCCCAGCTGTTTCTTATAATCAACTCAGAAGGTAATTCAGCAGTATTGCTGTCGCGAACATAACATTTTCAGTTCGCGTACCGCGAACGTGAACCGCCGCAAATATTTGCGAACTGGCGAACCGCCATAAACTTCAATGGGCAGGCGGATTTTAAAACCCACAGGGACTCTTTCTGGCCACAATAGTGATGGAAAAGTTGTTTTAAGGGGACTAACACCTGGACTGTGGCATGCCGGAGGGGGATCCATGTCAAAACTCCCACGGAAAATTACATAGTTGATGCAGAGTCTGGTTTTAAACCATAAAGGGCATAAATAACCGAACATCCCCCTCCATCATCATCCTCCCCTGTATCTCTTTACCCCCTCCCTCATCATCCTCCCCTGTGTTTCTTTCCCCCCTTCCTCATCACCCTACCCTGTGTCTCATCCCCACTCCCTCATCATCCTCCCACCACCCTCATCATCCGCCCCTGTATCTCTTTAACCCCTCCCTCATCATCATCCCCTGTGTCTCTTCCCCCTCCATCATCATCCTCCCCTGTATCTCTTTACCCCCTCCCTCATCATCCTCCGCTGTGTCTCTTTCCCCCCTTCCTCATCACCCTCCCCTGTGTCTCATCCCCACTCCCTCATCATCCTCCCACCACCCTCATCATCCTCCCCTGTATCTCTTTAACCCCTCCCTCATCATCATCCCCTGTGTCTCTTCCCCCTCCATCATCATCCTCCCCTGTGTCTCTTTCCCCCCTCCCTCATCATCCTCCCCTGTGTCTCTTTTCCCCCTCTTTTATCATCTTCCCCTGTGTCTCTCCCCCCACTCCCTCATCATCCTCCCCTGTGTCTTTTCCCCCCTTCGTCATCACCCTCCCCTGTATCTCTTTACCCCCTCCCTCATCATCCTCCCCTGTGTCTGGTTCCCCCCTCCCTCATCATCCTCCCCTGTGTCTCTTCCCCCCTACCTCATCATCCTCCCCCTCCCTTGATGATAAGGGGGGGAAGAGACACAGGGATAAGTGTGAGGGGTGTTAGTGTAAGGGGTGTTAGGGATAAGGGTGAGGGGGTTAGGTGTTAGGGTGAGCGGTGTTAGGGCTAAGTGTGAGGGGTGTTAGGGTGAGGGGTGTTAGGGATAAGTGTAAGGGGTGTTAGGGTGAGGCATGTTAGGAAGTGTGAGGGGTGTTAGGTCTTAGGGATAAGTGTGCGAATGTTAGGGTTAGGTGTTAGGTTGATGGGTGTTATGGATAAGTGTGAGGGGTGTTAGGGTTAGGGAATGGGGTGTTAGGGGTTAGGTGTTAGGGTGAGGGGTGTTAGGAATAAGTGTAAGGGGTGTTAGGGTTAGGTGTTAGGGTGAGGGATGTTAGGGTTAGGTGTTAGGGATAAGTGTGAGGGGTGTTAGGGTTAGGGGTGTTAGGGATAAGTGTGAGGGGTGTTAGGGTTACGTGTTAGGGTGAGGGGTGTTAGGGATAAGTGTAAGGGGTGTTAGGGTTAGGTGTTAGGGTGAGGGATGTTAGGGTTAGGTGTTAGGGATAAGTGTGAGGGGGGTTAGGGTAAGGGGTGTTAGGGATACGTGTGAGGGGTGTTAGGGTGAGGGGTGTTAGGGATAAGTTTTAGGGGTGTTAGGTGTTACGGTGAGGGATGTTAGGGTTAGGTGTTAGGGATAAGTGTGAGGGGGTTAGGGTAAGGGGTGTTAGGGATAAGTGTGAGGCGTGTTAGGGTTAGGGTTAGGGTGAGGGGTGTTAGGGATAAGTGTGAGGGGTGTTAGGGTTAGGTGTTAGGGTGAGGGATGTTAGGGTTAGGTGTTAGGGATAAGTGTGAGGGGTTTTAGGGATAAGTGTGAGGGGTGTTAGGGTTAGGTGTTAGGGTGAGGGGTGTTAAGGATAAGTGTAAGGGTTGTTAGGGTGAGGCATGTTAGGAATAAGTGTGAGGGGTGTTAGGTCTTAGGGATAAGTGTGAGGGGTGTTAGGGTTAGGTGTTAGGTTGATGGGTTTTATGGATAAGTGTGAGGGGTGTTAGTGTAAGGGGTGTTAGGGATAAGTGTGAGGGGTTTTAGGGTTAGGTGTTAGGGTGAGGGGTGTTAGGGATAAGTGTAAGGGGTGTTAGGGTTAGGTGTTAGGGTGAGGGATGTTAGGGTTAGGTGTTAGGGATAAGTGTGAGGGGTGTTAGCGTTAGGGTAAGGGGTGTTAGGGATAAGTGTGAGGGGTGTTAGGGTTAGGGTGAGGGGTGTTAGGGATAAGTGTGAGGGGTGTTAGGGTTAGGTGTTAGGGTGAGGGGTGTTGGGGATAAGTGTAAGGGGTGTTAGGGTTAGGTGTTAGGGTGAGGGATGTTAGGGTTAGGTGTTAGGGATAAGTGTGAGGGGTGTTAGGGTGAGGGGTGTTAGGGATAAGTGTGAGGGGTGTTAGGGTTACGTGTTAGGGTGAGGGGTGTTAGGGATAAGTTTAAGGGGTGTTAGGGTTAGGTGTTAGGGTGAGGGATGTTAGGGTTAGGTGTTAGGGATAAGTGTGAGGGGTGTTAGGGTTAGGGTAAGGGGTGTTAGGGATAAGTGTGAGGGGTGTTAGGGTTAGGTTATAGGGTGAGGGGTGTTAGGGATAAGTGTGAGGGGTGTTAGTGTAAGGGGTGTTAGGGATAAGTGTAAAGGGGTGTTAAAGTTAGGTGTTAGGTGTTAGGGATAAGTGTAAGGGGTGTTAGGGTTAGGTGTTAGGGTGAGGGATGTTATGGTTAGGTGTTAGGGATAAGTGTGAGGGGTGTTAGCGTTAGGGTAAGGGGTGTTAGGGATAAGTGTGAGGGGTGTTAGGGTTAGGGTGAGGGGTGTTAGGGATAAGTATGAGGGGTATTAGGGTGAGGGGTGTTAGGGATAAGTGTAAGGGGTGTTAGGGTTAGGTGTTAGGGTGAGGGATGTTAGGGTTAGGTGTTAGGGATAAGTGTGAGGGGTGTTAGGGTTAGGGTAAGGGTTGTTAGGGATAAGTGTGAGGGGTGTTAGGGTGAGGGGTGTTAGGAATAAGTGTGAGGGGTGTTAGGGTTACGTGTTAGGGTGAGGGGTGTTAGGGATAAGTGTAAAGGGTGTTAGGGTTAGGTGTTAGGGTAAGGGATGTTAGGGTTAGGTGTTAGGGATAAGTGTGAGGGGTGTTAGGGTTAGGGTAAGGGGTGTTAGGGATAAGTGTGAGGGGTGTTAGGGTTAGGTTATAGGGTGAGGGGTGTTAGGGATAAGTGTGAGGGGTGTTAGTGTAAGGGGTGTTAGGGATAAGTGTGAGGGGTGTTAAAGTTAGGTGTTAGGGTTAGGTGTTAGGGATAAGTGTAAGGGGTGTTAGGGTTAGGTGTTAGGGTGAGGGATGTTATGGTTAGGTGTTAGGGATAAGTGTGAGGGGTGTTAGCGTTAGGGTAAGGGGTGTTAGGGATAAGTGTGAGGGGTGTTAGGGTTAGGGTGAGGGGTGTTAGGGATAAGTATGAGGGGTGTTAGGGTGAGGGGTGTTAGGGATAAGTGTAAGGGGTGTTAGGGTTAGGTGTTAGGGTGAGGGATGTTAGGGTTAGGTGTTAGGGATAAGTGTGAGGGGTGTTAGGGTTAGGGTAAGGGTTGTTAGGGATAAGTGTGAGGGGTGTTAGGGTGAGGGGTGTTAGGGATAAGTGTGAGGGGTGTTAGGGTTACGTGTTAGGGTGAGGGGTGTTAGGGATAAGTGTAAGGGGTGTTAGGGTTAGGTGTTAGGGTAAGGGATGTTAGGGTTAGGTGTTAGGGATAAGTGTGAGGGGTGTTAGGGTTAGGGTAAGGGGTGTTAGGGATAAGTGTGAGGGGTGTTAGGGTTAGGTGTTAGGGTGAGGGGTGTTAGGGATTAGTGTGAGGGGTGTTAGTGTAAGGGGTGTTAGGGATAAGTGTGAGGGGTGTTAGTGTAAGGGGTGTTGGGGATAAGTTTGAGGGGTGTTAGGGATAAGTGTAAGGGCTGTTAGGGTTAGGTGTTAGGGATAAGTGTAAGGGCTGTTAGGGTTAGGGTGAGGGATATTAGGGTTAGGTGTTAGGGATAAGTGTGTGGGGGGTTAGGGTAAGGGGTGTTAGGGATAAGTGTGAGGGGTGTTAGGGTTAGGGTGAGGGGTGTTAGGGATAAGTGTAAGGGGTGTTAGGGTTAGGTGTTAGGGTGAGGGATGTTAGGGTTAGGTGTTAGGGATAAGTGTGAGGGGTGTTAGGGTTAGGTGTTAGGGTGAGGGGTGTTAGGGATAAGTGTAAGGGCTGTTAGGGTTAGGTGTTAGGGTGAGGGATATTAGGGTTAGGTGTTAGAGATAAGTGTGAGGGGGGTTAGGGTAAGGGGTGTTAGGGATAAGTGTGAGGGGTGTTAGGGTTAGGGTGAGGGGTGTTAGGGATAAGTGTGAGGGGTGTTAGGGTTAGGTGTTAGGGTGAGGGATGTTAGGGTTAGGTGTTAGGGATAAGTGTGAGGGGTGTTAGGGTTAGGGTAAGGGGTGTTAGGGATAAGTGTGAGGGGTGTTAGGGTTAGGTGTTAGGGTGAGGGGTGTTAAGGATAAGTGTAAGGGTTGTTAGGGTGAGGCATGTTAGGAATAAGTGTGAGGGGTGTTAGGTCTTAGGGATAAGTGTGAGGGGTGTTAGGGTTAGGTGTTAGGTTGATGGGTGTTATGGATAAGTGTGAGGGCTGTTGGTGTAAGGGGTGTTAGGGATAAGTGTGAGGGGTGTTAGGGTTAGGGTGAGGGGTGTTAGGGATAAGTATGAGGGGTGTTAGGGTGAGGGGTGTTAGGGATAAGTGTAAGGGGTGTTAGGGTTAGGTGTTAGGGTGAGGGATGTTAGGGTTAGGTGTTAGGGATAAGTGTGAGGGGTGTTAGGGTTAGGGTAAGGGTTGTTAGGGATAAGTGTGAGGGGTGTTAGGGTGAGGGGTGTTAGGGATAAGTGTGAGGGGTGTTAGGGTTACGTGTTAGGGTGAGGGGTGTTAGGGATAAGTGTAAGGGGTGTTAGGGTTAGGTGTTAGGGTAAGGGATGTTAGGGTTAGGTGTTAGGGATAAGTGTGAGGGGTGTTAGGGTTAGGGTAAGGGGTGTTAGGGATAAGTGTGAGGGGTGTTAGGGTTAGGTGATAGGGTGAGGGGTGTTAGGGATTAGTGTGAGGGGTGTTAGTGTAAGGGGTGTTAGGGATAAGTGTGAGGGGTGTTAGTGTAAGGGGTGTTGGGGATAAGTTTGAGGGGTGTTAGGGATAAGTGTAAGGGCTGTTAGGGTTAGGTGTTAGGGATAAGTGTAAGGGCTGTTAGGGTTAGGGTGAGGGATATTAGGGTTAGGTGTTAGGGATAAGTGTGTGGGGGGTTAGGGTAAGGGGTGTTAGGGATAAGTGTGAGGGGTGTTAGGGTTAGGGTGAGGGGTGTTAGGGATAAGTGTAAGGGGTGTTAGGGTTAGGTGTTAGGGTGAGGGATGTTAGGGTTAGGTGTTAGGGATAAGTGTGAGGGGTGTTAGGGTTAGGTGTTAGGGTGAGGGGTGTTAGGGATAAGTGTAAGGGCTGTTAGGGTTAGGTGTTAGGGTGAGGGATATTAGGGTTAGGTGTTAGAGATAAGTGTGAGGGGGGTTAGGGTAAGGGGTGTTAGGGATAAGTGTGAGGGGTGTTAGGGTTAGGGTGAGGGGTGTTAGGGATAAGTGTGAGGGGTGTTAGGGTTAGGTGTTAGGGTGAGGGATGTTAGGGTTAGGTGTTAGGGATAAGTGTGAGGGGTGTTAGGGTTAGGGTAAGGGGTGTTAGGGATAAGTGTGAGGGGTGTTAGGGTTAGGTGTTAGGGTGAGGGGTGTTAAGGATAAGTGTAAGGGTTGTTAGGGTGAGGCATGTTAGGAATAAGTGTGAGGGGTGTTAGGTCTTAGGGATAAGTGTGAGGGGTGTTAGGGTTAGGTGTTAGGTTGATGGGTGTTATGGATAAGTGTGAGGGCTGTTGGTGTAAGGGGTGTTAGGGATAAGTGTGAGGGGTGTTAGGGTTAGGTGTTAGGGTGAGGGGTGTTAGGGATAAGTGTAAGGGGTGTTAGGGTTAGGTGTTAGGGTGAGGGATGTTAGGGTTAGGTGTTAGGGATAATTGTGAGGGGTGTTAGCGTTAGGGTAAGGGGTGTTAGGGATAAGTGTGAGGGGTGTTAGGGTTAGGGTGAGGGGTGTTAGTTATAAGTGTAAGGGGTGTTAGGGTTAGGTGTTAGGGTGAGGGATGTTAGGGTTAGGGGTTAGGTGTTAGGGATAAGTGTGAGGGGTGTTAGGGTGAGGGGTGTTAGGGATGAGTGTGAGGGGTGTTATGGTGAGGGGTGTTAGGGATAAGTGTGATGGGTGTTAGCGATAAGTGTAAAGGGTGTTAGGGTTAGGTGTTAGGGTGAGGGATGTTAGGGTTAGGTGTTAGGGATAAGTGTGAGGGGTGTTAGGGATAAGTGTGAGGGGTGTTAGGGTTAGGGTAAGGGGTGTTAGGGACAAGTGTGAGGGGTGTTAGGGTTAGGTAATAGGGTGAGGGTTGTTAGGGATAAGTGTGAGGGGTGTTAGTGTAAGGGGTGTTAGTGATAAGTGTGAGGGGTGTTAAAGTTAGGTGTTAGGGTTAGGTGTTAGGGATAAGTGTAAGGGGTGTTAGGGTTAGGTGTTAGGGTGAGGGATGTTAGGGTTAGGTGTTAGGGATAAGTGTGAGGGGTGTTAGCGTTAGGGTGAGGGGTGTTAGGGATAAGTGTGAGGGGTGTTAGGGTTAGGTGTTAGGGTGAGGGGTGTTAGGGATAAGTGTAAGTGGTGTTAGGGTTAGGTGTTAGGGTGAGGGATGTTAGGGTTAGGTGTTAGGGATAAGTGTGAGGGGTGTTAGGGCTAGGGTAAGGGGTGTTAGGGATAAGTGTGAGGGGTGTTAGGGTGAGGGGTGTTAGGGATAAGTGTGAGGGGTGTTAGGGTTACGTGTTAGGGTGAGGGGTGTTAGGGTGAGGGGTGTTAGGGATAAGTGTAAGGGGTGTTAGGGTTAGGTGTTAGGGTAAGGGATGTTAGGGTTAGGTGTTAGGGATAAGTGTGAGGGGTGTTAGGGTTAGGGTAAGGGGTGTTAGGGATAAGTGTGAGGGGTGTTAGGGTTAGGTGTTAGGGTGAGGGGTGTTAGGGATAAGTGTAAGGGGTGTTAGGGTTAGGTGTTAGGGTGAGGGATGTTAGGGTTAGGTGTTAGGGATAAGTGTGAGGGGTGTTAGGGTTAGGGTAAGGGGTGTTAGGGATAAGTGTGAGGGGTGTTAGGGTGAGGAGTGTTAGGGATAAGTGTGAGGGGTGTTAGGGTTACGTGTTAGGGTGAGGGGTGTTAGGGTTAGGGTGAGGGGTGTTAGGGATAAGTGTAAGGGGTGTTAGGGTTAGGTGTTAGGGTAAGGGATGTTAGGGTTAGGTGTTAGGGATAAGTGTGAGGGGTGTTAGGGTTAGGGTAAGGGGTGTTAGGGATAAGTGTGAGGGGTGTTAGGGTTAGGTGATAGGGTGAGGGGTATTAGGGATAAGTGTGAGGGGTGTTAGTGTAAGGGGTGTTAGGGATAAGTGTGTCGGGTGTTAGGGTTAGGTGTTAGGGTGAGGGGTGTTAGGGATAAGTGTAAGGGCTGTTAGGGTTAGGTGTTAGGGTGAGGGGTGTTAGGGATAAGTGTAAGGGCTGTTAGGGTTAGGTGTTAGGGTGAGGGATATTAGGGTTAGGTGTTAGGGATAAGTGTGAGGGGGGTTAGGGTTAGGGTAAGGGGTGTTAGGGATAAGTGTGAGGGGTGTTAGGGTTAGGGTGAGGGGTGTTAGGGATAAGTGTAAGGGGTGTTAGGGTTAGGTGTTAGGGTGAGGGATGTTAGGGTTAGGTGTTAGGGATAAGTGTGAGGGGTGTTAGGGTTAGGTGTTAGGGTGAGGGGTGTTAGGGATAAGTGTAAGGGGTGTTAGGATTAGGTGTTAGGGTGAGGGATGTTAGGGTTAGGTGTTAGGGATAAGTGTGAGGGGTGTTAGGGTTAGGGTAAGGGGTGTTAGGGATAAATGTGAGGGGTGTTAGGGTTAGGTGTTAGGGTGAGGAGTGTTAAGGATAAGTGTAAGGGGTGTTAGGGTGAGGCATGTTAGGAATAAGTGTGAGGGGTGTTAGGTCTTAGGGATAAGTGTGAGGGGTGTTAGGGTTAGGTGTTAGGTTGATGGGTGTTATGGATAAGTGTGAGGGGTGTTAGGGTTGGGTGCTAAGGTGAGGGGAGGATAATGATAAGGGGGGGAAGAGACACATGGGTGTCCTTGCAGCAGAGATCAAAAGAGTCCTTCAGGACTGTATTGCACACTGTGTACAGTAGCCTAGCCATGGTTTTCCCTATTGATGCAGTATCACCTACACTCAGCCTCCTCTCAGTAAGACTGCAAGTTAGTTATGATTCCAAAATGGCTGCTGTCCATGAGGTTAAAGGGTCTGGAAGGCAGGGTATGATGCTGATTGACTGGAATGTGTCTGCTGACTGTGAGTTGCAGGTTCAAAGTTTGCTCAATGATAAAGTATAGGGGGCGGATTGAACATTGCATATATTCGCAGTTCGCCGCGAACGCGAACATGCTATGTTTGCCGGGAACAGTCCGCCGGCGAACTATTCGCGACATCTCTATTCAGCAGTCAATATTTCCACTCTTCTGACCATTCCATTCATATGATAATGTATTCCAACTATATCTCCAGGCACATCAGATACCTATAGTCCCAGTTGTTTATTGGGGGTCATATGTAGTTTTTGAAACTATTTCAGCATTTCACAAATACTGCTTAAAGTCATGAATCCACTCTACAGTTATGGATACACTTTATCACCAATATGTTATAGAGGCAGCAGCCTTAGTACAGTTCATTTTTAAAGCTTATTAGGCCTTATTAGGCCTTCTGCAGGCACTTTGTCACCCTATGTCCTACCAGCTGTATAAATTGCAATACTTATACTGAAATCTTCAATTCACATAACCTTTTTACAATACTTATCTTGCTCATGTGACAATCACTCTTTAGCCAAACTAGAACCAGACCTAGGCCCCCCTAAGAAATTGTTAGTTAATGGAGCCCGTAATGTAGCCCGTAAACTAATTTGCTATTCAATTGGCTTCTTTTAGCGAGCTGCAAACAATCTACGGGTTATAGGCTAAAAATCATTGCGAGTTCCAAAACCGTAACTTCCAACTGATATAAGCCTTTAATCTGTCAAGCCCGCAATGTTACAGTCGACAAAATCTCAAATCACAGTTCAGATGCTACAATTACCCAAGGCCGCAATTGTTTTTTTAATCCTGAAAATGGCAAATGACGGCCAAAATATTACGGGTTGCAAATGGGACCTACAAAGGGTTTACAGACTAGTTTGTAAGTCTGCAAAAGACAATTAAAACACACAAATAGAACTTAAAATATGGGGAAAGCAATGGAAGGCATTGTAATTTATTGCACAACAATTCCCAATTAAAGGCATATTAAAGTGAGGTGGGTTATGAATGCATCTTGTAGAATGCAATCATAACCCACCTAGCAAAAAGGTTTGCATGAAAAAATGCAAACCGTTTTTGCATTAAAATAAAAAATGTGGAAGCCCTAAGTCAATCTGGGGTAATCGACCCCTATAGCTGCCCTAATCAACTAAATATCTATACCCCTACACTCAGGAAAACGGGGGGAACACACAGAACCCAAAATTGCTAAAAAAATTAATAAAAATAAGACTCAAAGAAAACGAAGAAAAAACGCGCTCTATACCGCAAAAGCGGTCTGGCCTCACCTGACATCTGGCTGCGGGGCCCGGTCTAGGCACAGAGGCCCGGTGGCCCCAGGGAGGTACTAGATGTCCTACAGCCCTGTGGAGAGGAGGAGGCGACGACCCGCATTTCCTCGAGGGACCCCCCCCCCCCAGCGGCACCGGAGTGGTCGCGTGCAGGGCCGGGCCAGCTTGCAACTGACTAGGGAAGGCGCTGTCTCCCAGTGAAGTGATGGTCCGGGGGCCCCTGAGTCCAAAAGCGGAGCAGGACGGCATCAGCTGGGGCACATTGGTGAGGCCGGGTCAGTGGGGACAGCTGGAGCAGAGGCTGAAAGTGGGTCTGAGGCCTAGTGACCGGGTGGCGGCCATCTTAGATCCCCACGAGGTGGCGGCCATCTTGGATCACCAAAGATCAGCGTGAAGACGGAGACCTGAGCCCTGTAAGTACCCCGCACTCACAACAACTCCCCAAAACACCCAGGGGCGACAGATCCCAGCTGGGGGAGATCAGGGCAACACAGAGACCTCTACCCACCAGCATATGGAGAGAGAGGGTTACAGAAGAAGGCCTTAGGGAGCTAAACTGCCTCCTCAGCCCTTGATGAGCCACTATTAACACCCCACATAAACCAGTGCAAAGTAGAGGAAGCCTACATACCTTACCACCCTACAAACGAAGCCTGATCCATGCAGGGCAGTTCAAGGCCACATAAGGCCCAAAAATCCAGTTTCTGCAGTACCACTTGCCCCACACTACCTGGGAATTTTTGCAGCAACACTGCAGCATACAATCCAAAGCAATACGCTTCTGCATGCATTATAACTCTTATCATCCCATTATAAACTGGGAAACGGAATACTCTGGACTTATTTTACAAACTGGCCCATGAAGGCCTCAGAACCAAGCAGACTATAACAGCAGCAACAAACACGGCGGTCATCCCAAACCCGCCAATAATATAAAATAGGGGGAACCTCTCCCAGACTTCCACCACTAGATCCTAATATCAAGGAATCAGGTGGCATACACACAACAATGTGAAACATGAAAGTCACCATTTGCCTACTAGAGCTAATGCCTACTCAATAACTCACGAATCTTTGGCAGTACAACACCAAATATTGTGAAAAAAAAAAGAAGAGAGAAACCTGGGCTACCCCACGAACATTAAACTACAACAAACCACCAAAGCTGGAAACCCCGTCACGTGCAGATCCTAAACTCCATGAAACATTCAACATGGGGAAACCTAGGAAAAGCGGCCCTTCAAGGAGTATCTCTGATCATTTCACAAAACAAACAGCAGGCTCCCAACGGGGGAACAGCCGTGCACCAACCTCACCCTCAGGCTCAGAAGGGGACAGAGACTCAGAGGTCGCCTATCCAAACGTGAATGTGTCCGACTTCTCAATGGCCAAATTTGACATGCTATTACAATCACGGCTATCAGCGGCCATAAAAGAATGTAAACAGGAAATACAGGAACTGGGCGCATGGACCAGTAAACTTGAAACCATTGCGGATCAACTTATTGTAAGCCAAGCCGAAGACAGAATCGACATATCTGCCAACACTTCACAACTCAAGGATCGTGAACTAAAGCTAGAAGACCTTGAGAACAGGAGCCGGCAACATAATATACGCCTGAGGGGGATACCTACTGCTGTTATGGACCTGGTAACTTACACGAAACCAGTGATATGTACCATACTCACGACCTTCATCCAAGAACCTTGGGACATGGAAAGGGCACACCGAGCCCTGGGAGGCCCAGCAACTCCTAACCTGCCTAAAGACGTGGTGGTACGCTTCCTACGGCAACAGACTAGAGATTCGGTACTTCAGGCAGCCAGGAAAGCCCAGGCTATCTTAGGCCCAGATGGAGCGGAAATCCAGATCTATGCAGACCTGGCTCCATCAACCCTGTATAAACAACGACAGATGAAGCCGATCCTACAAACCCTGATGTCGCACCAAATAAAATATAGAAGGGGGTTCCCCTTCAGCCTCACCTTTCAAAAACATACATAGTGCGCTTAATGGAGGAAGGAAGGGATACTCTTCACCGCTTAAGACTCCTGAAGGAGGGGGAACTGCCTAGCCCCCTAGGGGCTATCGGGGCCCAAAGGCCAGCAAGAGAATGGACTGAAGTAGCCCAACCTAAACGTCAAAGATCACAAAAATAAGGGAGAGAGACGCTTGAGCTTAAGGCAGGCCCGTCTTCATCCTAGATGGTTTGCATCTGGAGGCATCACCCTCCTCATGGCACAAATTGTCCCAGGACAAAATGAAACAAAAAGACCCAAACTACTCTGACAAGAAGGGCCCATTCTGGGAGATTATAGCGAACTTTGCAACTAACTAAAAGCTGACACGCATAGTCAAGAACTGACAAAGTCTAGACGATACTTACCCAATTTAGGACAGAAAGGGCCCCTAGAGTACTGCACACATGAAAGAGGATAATCCCCAAAGACTGTACCAGCATCCTCAGGGGATGACCAACCTTAACAAGTATAGATTGACCGGTTACCAACCGGGCACTCCAATTTCACTTATGATAGTTTTTTAAGTTTACTACAATCAGGTGTTAGATAAACGTAGGATCAAACATCTTTAACAGTTCTAATGTCTCCAATTATTGCCATGTTCTATTGTCTTGTTTCACACTTTTAGGCAATTTAGCTCTAGGGCAACGACCCTGGACATTTCTACCTATATTTGTAAACGAAGGCTTTATGCCTTCCTCTCCCTATTGTTTTTCTTTTATTTGCACTACCGATGCAAAGGAGGTTATGTTATACCAAATACCATGCTAACTATTTATACACTCCTTACTTTCCCCATAGCAGCTGAGAGCAACTTTCGATCCACCTTGTACACCAACCACCTGCCAAACAACAAAACCCTGTCTGTACCCGCAAAGATCTGGCTCATCCCACAAACAAGACAAGGCAAAGAGAGCTATCCTGGACCCCTGGCCTCCTCCCATCCGGGTGGTGAGTATAGTATTCTAGGAAGCCTGACTATAGAAGTAAAAGGTGATACCACATCATGACTGACAGTGAAATAACATTTATCACACATAACGTAAGAGGGTTCGACTCGCAATTTAAACGGCGGAAGGCCTTTAATGCTTATAAACAATACCTCCCCTCAGTACTCTTCCTACAAGAGACGCATTTTGTCAGAAACAAGATTCCTAAATATTTATCCAAACTCTATCCTACCTTTTTTGCCCCTAGCCATTCCACAAAGAGGGCAGGAGCCACTATCCTGTTGCACAAAGACCTCTCCTTCATTTTAGACCATAAAAAGATAGACCAAGATGGCCACTTTGTGCTCCTTACAGGCTCCTTATTCGGGAAGAAATTTACCTTAATCTCACTATATGCCCCCACGCTTATGCCACAGAAAATTTTCATACGGTTACTGCAGTATATTAAATCCCATGATCTCGGGAAAATAATCCTAGGAGGGGATCTAAATTCAGTCTTATCACCATTGGACAGATCAGGAGGGGGACGGAGCAGTCAACTCACTAAGAAGCAATCCCAAATTCTAGCATTGTTGGACGAACTCCACCTGATAGACCTTTGGAGGGAACAACACAGAGGGGAAAGGGAATATTCATTCTACTCCCCAGTGCACAAGACATACTCTAGAATAGATGCATTTTATACAGATTCCTCCCTGCTAGACAACGTGGTGAGCTCGGGAATCCATCCGTGCCCCTGGTCAGTTCACTCCATAGTAAGTTGCACAATAGATTTTGGCTTTGCTTTTAAAACCCCATAATCATGGCGATTCAATGAAATGCTCATGTCAATGCCTCTCTTTAGGGACCACGTAGCGTCTGACATAGAACTTTACTTTTCCACAAATCTATCTGCAGAGGTGGACATAGGCTGGGTTTGGGCAGCCCATAAAGTATTCATTAGGGGCACATGCATCAAGCTTGCAGCAAAATACAAAAAATCCCAAAAGGCCAAAGAAAGATGGTTGCATGCAAACCTAATGGACCTAGAAAAGCTCAACCAAAAATCTTCAACATCAGAAAACCGCACCAGAATAGACAAAATCAGGGTTGAGCTAGATCTTATCCTCTCGGAGCAAGTAGAGAAAGCCATGAGATGGACAGGCCATCGATATTATACCAAAGCCAATAAACCCAGCGCCATGCTCGCTAGGAAACTAAGACAAAAAACTAACCAATCAAAAGTCTTTAAAATTAGACAGTCCACGGGAGGGATAACCTCCAGCCCTGCGCATATACAAAAAGAATTCACAACTTTCTTTCAAAATCTATACTCGTCCCCCAATCCCCCCATAGATAACCATATAAACCAATTTCTAGGATCGGTAGATCTCCCAGTAATGTCTCCCCAAGAGATGGACCATGTCAAAGCCCCAGTCACAATAGAAGAAGTCATTAAAACGATTAAATCTCTAAAACCAGGTAAAGCCCCGGGGCCGGATGGATTCACGAGCCTATACTACAAAACATTTGCGGAACCATTAGCACCACACATGACGACCCTATTCAATAACATGCTAAAGGGACACAGTATCCCATCCGAACTAAATCAAGCTAATATGGTATTCTTTCAAAAACAAGGGAAAGACCCCCTCCAGGTGCAGAATTACAGGCCAATCTCCCTCCTGAATGGGTATATCAAAATTCTGGCTAAACTTATGTCCAACAGAATCAACACATTTCTTCCCAGACTGATCCATAAGGATCAGGTGGGGTTCGTCCCGCATAGACAGGCAGGAGATTATTAAATTTAATACATCTATCTCAGCAACACCGAACTCCCATGTGCCTACTAGCGTTGGACTTAGAGAAGGACTTCGACTCAATAGAGTGGAAGTACCTCTGGGCAGTCCTCAGGAAATTTGGATTCCCAGAACAATTTATTAACCTCTTGAAAATATACTATGACAAACCTCAAGCCTGCCTCAAATTAGCGGGAGATAACCCCTCTATAATTAAGATTGAAAAGGGAACTAGACAAGGATGCCCCCTCTCCTTCCTGCTCTTCGCGCTAGTAATAGAACCCCTAGCCCAAATGATCAGATCCAATGCGGAGATAGAGGGGGTTGTGGTAGGCATGCACCACATGAAAAGCTGTTTTTTCGCGGACGACTTGCTCTGTTCCCTAACGAACCCGACTGCATCCGTCCCAGCCCTGATATCCCTCCTAGAACAATTTGGCAGAATATCCGGTTTTAAGATTAACTCTGACAAAACTGAGGCACTAGGCTGCTCCCTCCCAACCCACACTCAGAACTTTTTAAAACAAAATTTCAACTTTACATGGCCAAAGTCAGCAATTAAATACCTGGGAGTTTATATCACCAACTCTATAGACTCAATGTACAAGGCCAACTATCCTCCCCGATTCAGGGAATTGCACACTGAACTTTCAACATGGACTAAAGGCGGCCTTTCTTGGCTGGGTCGCATCAATGCGATCAAGATGAATCTATTTCCACGGCTTTTGTACCTTTTTAGAACCATCCCAATCCTAATTCCAGCAAAAAAAAAATGACAATTTGCCAAAAACAGATTTTTAACTTCATCTGGGAGTACAAACGCCATAGAATCTCAAAAACAGAAATGCACAAAGGCAGACGTATGGGGGGATCTTCACATTTATTTTAAGGCCGTCCAGCTAGCATTCATACCTTTAGCTCATTCAACACAGCATCAACCATTATGGATGTTTATCGAAAACAGGGCAATGACACCTTATACATGGGCCAATATCCTCTGGCTGTCTGATGTTCCGGATAACATGAGAAAAATGGACAACCCTTTCATAAAACTTACCCTAGAAACATGGCGATGGGCAGGTAAAACACGACACCTCTCAGCAACACCCTCCACATTGACAGCATTGGCCCTTCATCCAAGATTCGCCCCAACACTTACCCAAGAATCGCATTTTTGGTGGCAAACAAGGGGATATTTGCGTCTGGGTTCTTGGTTCCAAGATAATAAAATTAAACATCCAGACAATATAATAAATTCTCTGAACATACCACCCAAAGAGTACTTTAACTTCAAAAAAATACTATTTCATGTGTACTCAATAAAACGGGAATTTGGACCCCACAAATCAAATTGGTTGATTAAACTTTGCGAGTCGCTCCCTCTTTGTAAAGTTATGATAAGTCTCCTATACCAGGAACCTCTACACGACAAACAGACCAGGAAACCGGCATATGTTTCAGCATGGGAACAAGACCTGGGGCACGACAGAGATGAGTGCTCGGGACCTCCACATGGGCCAATTTATCTAAAGGCGCACTTAACTTCAGTTTGCTGGAAACCTCACTTAAGGTTCTCCATAGAACATACATAACTCCGGACAGGCAACATAAATGGAACAGCAAAGTAAGCCCCAGATGCTTTAGAGGCTGCAGGGAATCGGGCTCCTTCATCCACATTTGGTGGACGTGCCCTGTGGCAAGAGCCATGTGGGAGGAGGTCTTTGACCTGGCATCCACGATAACCCATACCCACATTGACAGAGACCTAGAGATCGCACTTTTAGGGACCAGATGCCCCCTTCTCTCCAGGCCCCAAAATGTACTACAGCAATTCATGATGCTGGCGGCCAAAAGCCACTTAGCAAAAAAATGGAAAAGCAACGCCCTCAGCCTTCAGGCCATAATTAAAAACTTAACTTTATAGCCACCAACGAACGATTATCACATTTATTAGCTGATGCAATGCCCACATTTCTTAATACATGGAGCCCTTGGCTACACTCCCATCTTAGCTTAAGTGGACTAACGACAATTGACATTATGACTAAGGCTTCCCCGGATTGGAGGAGGGCCATGGCGTCTTGAACATAACGAGTCCATCATGCGGGACAAGATCAGGTGAGGTGGCGGCTTGGATCGAATGCAAAATCTCAGGTATAATTAATACCCCCCTTATTCCCCCCCCTCATATCTTCCCTATACCCAGTTAAGTAATCTAAACCCGTCCTTATTATCCCCCTCCCCCCCCCCCCACCACCTAAAACAAGAATGATATCCCCGACCCTCTAAAGGGAAGGGGATTCATGATACTTAATTCACAACAATAAATGACTAAGGAAGATGTACCCAAATCCACAATAAATCTAGAAAATCCGTATTAGGCAGAGGGAAGAGTGCTCCACAAAAGCACTGCACAGCACTACGGATACAAGACTTATTGTTACTAGACAAATAATGTAAATTGCATTTCATTCTGTTAAGAAAAATGTACTGTTAGGTGCATGCTATATATGCCTAATAAAAACTTGATTGAGAAAAAAAAAAAATAGCTGGGGGTGATGTTTACACCTCCAGCAGCTGCTGTAAGCTGCCATGACGGGTACACAAATCTCTCATGTGTACCCTCACACACAGAGCATGTGATGCTGATAACTCCCTGCTTCCTAGGGCCTGAAAAGCTTAACAGCCTGCTAGGGGGGCGGGATCAGATCAGTGCAGGAACAAGAAGGAGCCAGGGAGAGCGCTGATCTGCTCACAGGCTGTCCATCCTAGGTGCAGCACACTTCAACCCAGCATGAGTGTGTGAAAGGGTGAGTGTGTGTGACAGAGTATGTGTGACAGGATGAGTGTGTGTGAAAGAGTAAGTGTCTGTGAGTGTGTCTGTGTGAGTGAGTGTCTGTGAGCAATTCTCTGGGGCTTGGGCAATTATCTGGGGTAGGGGGTGGTCACTGAGCAATTCTTTGGGGCTGGTAGGCAATTCTCTGGGGATGGGGGGGCAATTCTCTGGGGTTGGTGGAGGTCACAGGGTAATTCTCTGGGGCTGGGGGCAGTTCTCTGGGGCTGTAGGGCAATTCTCTGGGGCTGGGGGGCAATTCACTGGGGTTGGGGAAGGTCACAGGGCAATTCACTGGGGTTGGGGGAGGTCACAGAGCAATTCTCTGCAGCTGTAGTTCAATTCTCTGGGGCTGGGGGGCAATTCTCTGGCACTGGGGGAAATTATCTGGGGCTGGGGGCAATTCACTGGAGTTGGGGTAATTCTCTGGGGTTGGGGGACAATTCTCTTGGGCTGTGGGGCAATTCTCTGAGGCTGAAGTATCACCTGGGATGTAGATAAAACAATCAGTGAATGAAGGGACTGAAATCTAATGGAAAGGAAAGTGTCTGAAATCATGTGACTTCCCACCGTAGGGCAGACTTCAGGTGATAACTGAGCATGTCTGTACAATCCCCAGGCAAAAAAAGAAACTGTGTATAAGATATGCTAATTTTCTCTGGGAATTCCTGTGGGTATCAACATTGAGAGAAAACTCTTTGCAAAAGTAAGACAATCAGCAAACTTCAGGCTAACAGTTTAACTGTTTAATTTTGAATTTTTTCATGCAATACATTTTTTTCAGACACCGCATCAAAGTTACGATGGACAGGGCCATGCACTGTCAAATCTTGGGTGAGAACCTCCTTCCCTCAGCCAGGGCATTGAAAATGGGTCATGGATGGGTATTCCAGCATGACAATGACCCAAAACACGCAGCCTTGGCAACAAAGGAGTGGCTCAAGAAGAAGCACATTAAGGTCCTGGAGTAGCCTAGCCAGTCTTCAGACCTTAATCCCATAGAAAATCTGTGGAGGGAGCTGAAGGTTTGTGATGCCAAACATCAGCCTTGAAACCTTAATGACTTGGAGAGGATCTGCAAAGAGGAGTGGGACAAAATCCCTCCTGAGATGTGTGCAAACCTGATGGCCAACTACAAGAAACGTCTGACCTCTGTGATTGCCAACAAGGGTTTTGCCACTAAGTGGAAGAGGTCAAATATTATTTCACTCATTGATCTGCAAATCAATTTATAACTTTTTTGACATGCGTTTCTCTTGATTGTTTTTTTGTTATTCTTTCTCTCACTATTAAAATACACCTACCATTAAAATGATAGACTGATTATTTCTTTGTCAGTGGACAAACGTTCAAAATCAGCAGGGGATCAAATACTTTTTCTCCTCACTCTATATGATGTAAAAAAGTTTGTTTTATGTCTATTAAATAACTGTTTGGGGATGGAGTGTGGAGTATAGGATGGGGATGGGAGTGATCTAGCTCTATAGGTATCTATGTGTGTTATTTAATACTAGAGACTTCCCCATCAAAAATGATGGCAATAAAAAGTGCTCATTGTGCGCCTCCCCCCCCCCCCCTTTACCTCTCCCACCCTCTACTTTACTGGCTTCATGATGAGCGCCTTCAGTGCTTATCACTGGCCTTGCAATGAGCACCTTTGGCGCTCATTTTGAGTCTCTCCCCCTGTGTACTTCCTCCCTTGTGTCTCCTTCCCCCGCCTCTCCCTCTATTGTGTCTCCGTCCCTTCCTGGGTTTTTACCGCCCTCTCCCTCCCATGCCTCTAACCCCCTACCCTGTGTTTCTTTCCCTCCTGTGTTTCTACCCCCTCTTCCTCGCATGCATCTCTTTCCCCATCCCCTGTGTTTCTTTCCCCCCTCTCCATCCCCTGTGTCTCTTTAGCCCTCCCCTTTGTTTCTTTACCCCCTGTCACCCCTCGCCCTTTATTGGTTCCCACCTCCCTTGTGTCACTTCCCCCATTTTCCTCCCCTGTGTCTTTCCCCCCTCCCCTGTGTATATTCCCCCTCCTCTCCCTCCCCGGTGTCTCTTCCCCCTCCTCTCACTCCCCTGTCTCTTCCCCTCCTCTCACTCCCTTGTGTCTCTTCCCCACTCCTCTCCCTCCCCTGTGGCCCTTTCCTTCCTGTGTCTCTTCCCCACCTCTTCCTCCCTTGTTTCTTTTCCCCCTCCCCTGTGTCTCTTTCCCCTTACCCTGTGTCTCTTTTCCCCTCCCCTGGGTCTCTTTCCACCTCCCCTGTTACTTTTACCCCCCTCACTCCCCTGTGTGTCTTCCAACCGTGTGTCTTTTACCCCACCTCCCTCATGTCTCTCCCCCCCATTTCCCTCCCATGTGTCTTTCCCCCCTCCTCTCACTCCCCTGTGTCTCTTCCCCTCCTCTCACTCCCCTGTGTCTCTTCCCCCTCCTCTCACTCCCCTGTGTCTCTTCTCCCTCCTCTCATTCCCCTGTCTCTTCCCCCACTTCTCACTTCTCTGTGTATCTTCATTTCCTCCTCTCCCTCCCTGTGTCTCTTTCCCTCCTGTGTCTCTACCCCCACCTCTCACTCCCCTGTGTCTCTCCCCCCTCCCTGTGTGTCTTTCCCTTCCTCCCCTGTGTGTCTCTCCCCTGCTCGCAGCTAACAGGGCTCCATGGCATGTGCGGCTTACAGAGCGCAAAGCGCATGCTTGACTAACGACATGCAGTGCGCGGCTCATCGGGCCAATTGCGCATGCATGGCTAACGCCACTTAGTTCACATGCGTGGCTTATGGGACGCAATGCGCATGCTTGGCTAACACCTCGCAATGCGCATGCGTGTTAATCTATATAGTGCGCATGTGCGGCTAACGCCACTCAATGCGCATGCGTGGGGCTTTGCGATTGATCGGTTGTCAAACTGTGATTTGAATCAAAGCGGGACAGCAAATTGCAGTTTGACAATTATAATATGTGATATATGTATTTGTATAATGTGTAATCTGTAAATATGTGTAATCAATATTTAAGTGTAAAATAGTATTTAGAATATTGAAAAAGAATAAAACTGTAAGATTCTACTTTGACTTTCTACTCCTTAAAACAGATACACCAAATCCCCAGAAACTTTGGCAAAGCCCTTCATATGTTCTCAATCTTAAATATTCCCATCTCCTAGGACAAATCTTCAGGCCCCATTACCAGGCTACAATTTCTAGGAATCACCACTACTCTAATGCAAGCTGAAATTCCATTAAACAATGTAGCTATTACCAATTCTATGATAACCCCAGGACTCACTACCTATACTTAATTGCTCAATGAGTGGATCTCCCCGTGGTAATCATTGACACCCCTTTTGAATCCACACAGGAACCTAGCTTGCCTTCGTGCCTTGGAATGAACTGGGTTTTACGGTTGGCTACTGAAAGTTTCTACTGGTCGGCATTAACGTGATACTACCCCAAATATTTTTAATTGAGCTATGCAGTGTACATGCCCTGAAACACATGGTACACATATGGCAACTACTGTCATAAATAGAAAAATGGGCACAATGCTCCCTCAGGGAGCTCAGGTGATCTAGTGGAATTGGTCCTTGGAGGTCCAGGGAATATAACCAGGGGAAACATTAGTGCATACATTTACATTAAAATGTACTTTCTCCCGCTATACCCTAATAAAATGCCTTTTGGCTATTATAATAGCCTTTTCCACATGGTTAGTGGTTAGATTACATAGAGGTCCTGTCACCAGGTCCAGAGGCCCAATAGTCCCAGGGGGTTGTGACACTATATATGTTAAAGATAAACAGCATTTTTGTTTCTAAAAATAATTATTCAATAAAATATGACATTCACAATCTTTCACTTTAATGTTTTATCCACTTTTATTGTACAGTATTTTTTACTTTGTGAATCAGATCGACAAGGCATTACATTATGCTGAGCTTTGTTCATGATGTTTAGATTACATATAAACTCTATATTATTGTATTGGCTGACATATGCGAGAAATAAAAGAATAGAAACTAACAAGTGTTTGAAGTAAAACATTAAAAATGAAACAGCTTCCTACATTGGAGGTGTCAAGTCTGGCTTTGACTGCCTACTGTCTTATTTTAAAGGTTGAACACTAGAAAACTAACAGTGCTAAGGGACAATTGATTTTTCATATTTTATTTTTTCTCTCTTATAGCCTCATGCAATGGAACTATTGATTTCTACTTTTTGGTATATTTATCAAAGGCCTTTCATTTCAGCTTCAAAGCACTAAAGACTGAAACTGCGGAAAAATATCATTTAATAAATAATTTTGACTCTAGGAATGAATTTAGTACCAAGCAGATCTAAAAAATCATGTTGTCGGCTAATGTCTTTTGTAACAAAGATTTTATATAAATCTAAGAAAACATATATAAATTGTTAGTTTTAATTTATAATCTAGTTCTTTATACTGTGCTGCATCCAAATTGAATTTGGTAATATTAAATATTGGTAATATTTATTTTATTATTGTATATTCAGCATCCAAATATAGTTAAAATGTATTTCTATAAAATGTATGGTATTTTTGAGATTATACCTTGTTACTTGTTACTTACAGAATAGTGCATATGCTCTGTTTTTACGAAAAATAGAATATATTTTGTACATGATATATGTATGTGTATAAATAATCAGCCTAAATTAGGGTTTATTTACACTGTGGGCTGCTTATCACGTCTCTGTATAGTGCAATATGAAATATATTTGATTTAATACTCATGAGTTGTTCTTAGGTTTTTGAAAGATTCATTTTTAAAGCAAAAAGCATAAATAATATCCCTGCGTTGTATTATATTTAACCTGTTTGCAGGCCTTGGCTTGTTTCTTCCATGCCATTGCAAAGGCCAAAAACAATTGTTAAAAATCAGAACCTATTATATATTAAAAGTATTAAGCAGACTTGCTAGTTGATGCACAAGCGAACACGTAAGGAAAGATGCTAGGGTAAGGAACTCTGTACAATGAAAATTATTTAAAAATTGTGTCAGACTAAGTCCCCTGAAAACCTGAATAAGGCTTTCATTACAAGTTGACACGTAGCAGCAATAAATGGCTCCCTCATAACTGTGAAAGGGGTTAAATAATAATACAAAAAATGGAGGGGGTGTAGTGCATCAAATAAAAGAGAATACACAAATAAATAAAAGCTTTGTGTATTCTGATTGGAAATACTCAATTCACTGATTGGCTAAAATATGATTGACACAAATATATATATATATATATATATATATATATATATATATTTATTGAGTGACTATTTAGTTTATTTAGGTTGAGACCCATTGAGACTGGCCAAAATATTAGGCTTCAACCAGGATAAAATAGGGCATGGGCCTATAATCAAGATGAATATCCCACTTATCCAGGTCTGAAGATAGAGGTTCAGGGCATTGCTGATCATCGCTGGAGGCCACCACAGGGTAACTATTTTTTTAAGTTTATGTAATGCTTTTTGTTTTTATGTGATTTTATCCATAGGGGCTATGATAGGTCCTTATGGATCCCCAAGGGTGAATAAGTTTACATGGTTTCTCATTATGGAGGTGTGAGATAGAGAAGAGAGTTAGAGAGGAAAAGGGATGTAGATAGGGAGAGAGTATAGGGAGAAGATGGAAGGAAGAAGAGAGAAATTGAAGCAGGAGTGAGACAGTGAAGTAAGGGGAGACGGGGACAGGGGAGGAAATAGATGTGAGGGGTAGCTGTGAGGGGAAGGACATTTTCAGCAAAAGGGAGGAGAGAGAAAATGGGGAGAAACAGTAGGAGAGAAACAAAAGAGTTAGAAGGGAGAAAATGGAAGGGAGAGTGAAGGGAGTGTAGAGAGATGGAGACAATTATGGTGATGGAGAAGGGGGGACAGGTGAGAGTGGTGGGATGAGATTGGTAATAGAGAAGGGGAGAGGGGAAATATTTTGAGAGAAGAAGGAGGCAGATAGAGGGAAAAAGAAGGAATGGGAGATGGAATGGGGAGGGGGGATTGGGACAGGAGAAGTAAGAGATGAGTGGGAGATAAAAGAGAGAGGATAAATAGGAATGAGAAGGGTAAGGAAATGAGAGGGAACATGTGAAGAATGGGGGAAAGGGGAGAGAGAAACAGGTGTCAAGTAATGGAGAGAGAAGTGGGAAAGAGGATAGTTGGAGAACATGGCTTTAAAAGGAAAAGAGAGAAGGGAAGGGAGGAGAGAGAAAGGGGAAGGGAGAGAATGTGGAAAAGAAGGACATTTGATAGAAGTAAAGACAAAAGGGAGAGAGAAAACCGAGAGGGAAAAAAGAGGGGAAAGGAAATATGAGACATAGTGGGGATGGTAGAGGAAGAAGGTGGAATGTTAGAATGGGGAAGGAGACAGATGAAGATGAAGACAACAGGGGGAGAAAGGATAAGCATAATAGTGGAGGGGGAGAAGAGAAGGGGAGTACACATGAGGTGTCAAGATGATGACTAGTTGTCTTGCTAGCATACTGAATTAGAGAGCAGAGAATAAGAAAGTAAATATAAAGAGGATTGGCAAAGGAGAGGGATTTATGCAGAAATGGAGTAAAGCTGGGCTTTTTAACAGTAGAGCCAAACTTGGGGCCCTATTAAATTCGCAGATTTGTAGTTCCAGAAGCCTGTAAAGAAGACCGCAAAAGTTATGCCTATTAAATTGGCCTCTTTTAGCTACCTGCAAACAATCTGCGGGTTGCAGCCTGAAAATCCCTACGGGCTGTCAAAATCTGAACTCCGACCCACCTAAGCATTTGATCTTTCAATCCTGTAATGTTACAATTGCTATTAAATTGCTACAAGTCCTCAAGCCCGCAACTGTTTTCACACCCATAAATGGCAAATGTAGACAAAAATCCTACAGGTACTAGAGAGGACCCACAAGGGGGTTAAACTCCTGTTCATAGCACTGTAAAAGCAAATATAAACACAGTACTGTATTAAAAATAAAAGGTATTAAAATGATCGGCAAACCATTCTCAAGCTCGCAAATCTGCAATAAAATTTTTTTTTTTCATGTTTAATTTCTGTTGTATATTGATTCCGGCAATCAATGTGTTACACATTGAATACTCATAAAATAGATTAGATAGATAAGATAGAATAGTTACACATATAATAAAAATTGCATGGATCAAAATATTATAATTATTGATTTTTTAATATTGCATTATTTCTGGAATGCGTGTCCGATCTCAACTCGGAACTGTAAGTGATTGAAATATAACCTCCATGTTTTAGTAACGTAATGATGACGGTCTCTTTTACTATTGGCTCCATCTAAACCCGTAATACAGGTTGGAGTAATTTACCATGTTCACGCCCAGAAATGCTACGTGCCCCAGCATGGTTTACAGATTTGTATTTCGGCCATGTCGTTGCTGCCTTTTCTAATTTAATTGCTTTGTAACTTCTGCATATTTCAATCCAGACTTACGAGCTGTACGACGCCCATTTCAGGCTTAGAATTTAATAGGACCCCTGATGTAGTAAACAAATGTTGGAGTTGCAGATGTTTAGAAATATAGCTAATGTAATAAAAGAAAAACTGGTTAAGCACTTTCAATCACTGCAGCCATTTACACAAAGAAGCTTTCACTCACCACTTAATGCAGAGAATAACAATGAAAAACGTTTATAATAAGTGCTGTGAAGAACCACAATATAACTCATACACTCAATGACAGCCAAACTGTGATCAGTTTATGACACCACAACACACCACAATATACCCCATTAAAGTGGTTAATGGTGGTTAATGGTATACTTGGATTTAGTGGTTAGTGGTTAATCGTATACTCTCTTTTATCAACTGTGGAATCTTGGAGACACTCCTTGCAATTCCAACTCTATGTGAACCTCTTCAAAAATTCAAAAATTAGTGAGAGCTAATTTTAGTACAACATGGTATTGTTGCAAGGTAAACTAAATGCAGCAATGAGGGTACTCATGTTTAACAGTGCTTTCAGAGCACTAATATATTGTGTTACTTGTTTGTATGTAGGGCTCATGCCATCCAAAGGTCAGGATTCCATCTTGAATGACACATCCTCTTCCACTTGCACACAAATTTCATCTTTGGCTGTTCTACAGACTTCCACCCCATGGACCCATTTTGTCCTTTTAGATTTATGGTTTAAGGAGGTAAATTGCGGGCTTGAGTCAATAGAACACATCTAAACATTTAGAGGAAATAAAAACACCGGCAGCCAAATTTACGAGTTTGAAGTATTTGCAAGCTTCTAATAGAATAGGGCCCTTATTAAGAGTTAAAGGACCACTAGACAATGGAAAAAAAGATGTATGCATGAAAGCTTTGAGTTTGATCAAAAGCATAATTAAGCAAGAAAATTGCCATACAGCTAGTTTTTAGTTAGAAAACATAAATACATTTTGATTCCTCTGATACATTGTTGGAAGTTGTGTGTGAGAGGGGTGTTTACATTTATGGAGAGCTATGGTTCCTTTGATGCATTGTCCTGCTTGTCAGTCAGTGAGGGAGAAGAGCATGGGGTTCATTTACATTTTCTACCCTAAAGTGCTGATAGCACACAAGAGAGTTACTACAGGATACATGTTTTAAGATATTCAGATCAATGAGACATCCACATTTCACAGTGGCAAAATGCATCTGTTAAACCTTTTTATGAATATTGATATTTACATTTGACCATTATTAATAAAGTATTTTTATTTAATACACTTTCTAGACATGGTTGTATTACTAACCCTGTGATTAGTTTATCCTGATTCCTATTATCACCGGCATTGTGTTACTATGATTGTATTATATAAAGACATAAACACCCCCATTGTGTATCATGGATCTCTAGAGAAGCAAACGGAACAATAGAAGCTTTAGAAGTACCACCTATAAGGCAATTATACATTGGAGACGTTGGAAATACCTCATGTGGTGAGGTTGCTCAAGGTGAGGATTGCACCTCTCTCTATTGGTACACACAGGGATACAGGGACTGTATGAAATTGTGGTTATCTGCACTAGAAATGGGTCGGCTCTCTCCCACCCCTCTTGTTTTTCTATCAAGTATTCTACACACATGGGTGAACTCGTCCACGAGAGAAGCTGGATGTCAGTTGGAGACCTATATACTCCAACACATTAACTACATTTTTAGATGTTTATCGTACATTCCACCAGTCCCGTTGCGGATCATTCTACTAAACAAACATATAAAGGTACACTGGTGAAGCGCCACAGATCAAAAACAGGAAGATCCACTTCCTGAGACTACATTTATCCAGTTTTCACATAAATGTTCTGGAGATTTACCTTGTGATGATAGGTAGGGGTTATACAACCCTAGAGCCACCTGCTATAGACTACAGGTTAACTACCCACAAGGACTGTTGGGTTCTTTGTAATCCCCGCACTGGCACTCTGATATCTGGCTTCTGTATCAGTCAGGGTTCTTGCATCAGAAATCAGTACTTCCAGGCTACCAAAAGACTCCTGACCTGCGTCTTCTTATGGGTCTTGATAAGACTTGTTACAGTCAAACCCACCCCAGCAGGATCCTAGTCTCTCAGTACCTCACTGCAGCAATCCAGGAGAATAGGAAAGACACACAATTTCGATGTCTCCAGAAGTGAACTGTTTTATTTTGAAAATTCAAACAAAATGTATAAGGGATAGGGGGTGTACACAGCACAACAATGAGAGGGTGTGGCAGACAAACACAAGAGATAAACTCCACATGTAGTCTAACAGTAGCTTCCTGAGTGCAGTAGGCTTAACCTCCAATACACATACTGCCGTCACTAGCACATATCAGACGTGATTAACTTTTTCTGTCAAGCAATAAGACAAAACAAAAAAAAGGGTCCGTGACATACCAGTTTCCTTCACCCCAACCCTCTCTAAACTGATAAATACACGCTCACACCCCACTGTCAAGCTCTTAGGATGTGAAGTAACAGTAAAATGGATTTCTGTACTAGTAAACAGTCTTAAAAATTCAGATTTTACCCAAAAATATTTTATACCCATGGCTTACACAGGTAGTATTATTGTATTTGGTATATACTTGACAAACAAGTGTCTCTCTTCAGAAATGGCAGTGGTCCTTTAAGTCACAGTTACATTTTTAATCAAGTGAGTTATGATATAATTATTTATGCCATTATATTTTGCAGTATATATTACATGAGTAAGCAAATCACTGATGACTTCACCGATGATTACATGAAAAAACGAAAGCTATTTGTTTCAGATTTAAAACAAACTGCATTATACGTTTTCAGTTAATTTGTTTTGTTCATAGAAGTTGGTTCTCCACCCTTCCAGTGATGTTATGCAAGCTCATTTCAAATTTCACAATTTTCTTTAAATGTTTTCCTATGTTTGTTTGCATATATAAACATAGTTTTTTTTTAACAAGTGCTTAAAAGATTCATTTTCAATCATTTATATTTTCCAAACAGTCCCTGCAAAGGTCAGTCCCCATAACGTATGCATAACATGTTTCAATTGGTACTAGCTATACCAGAAACTGGCAGATTGTCTCTCAGAAGCATTTAAGTGGCTAGTACATCTCTTGTTAATAAAATGATGCTTAGATATGCAAACAAATATTTAGGTCGTTAATTTTAATATTAAAAACAGGAAACTTTCATATGCCTTTAAGATCATTTCTCTGGATCAAAACATGAGTTTGACAATGTGCATTCAAATCCTCAATAAAGCCAGATAGTCACGTATTGTAAAAAATAGAATACAATAGTATCATATTTTCCTATAGGAAAAACACATTACAGTAGAATTTCAGTTAACCAGCACCCATAGGGATTGGTAGATGCCAGATAAATGTAGTTTCTGGTTGCTTGAGAGTTACTATTAAAAGAGGCATAGATAAGCTGCACATATGATGTTCTACTAAGTATATTTGTCAGTTAGGGCTGGTCTAGCAGCAGCAGCTTTCACTCCTCATTTACACACATATACGTTCGGCTGGAGGGTGCAGTGCTGAACCTGGTGAATGTAACGGCAACACTGCACTGGCTCAGTCACTCATGCTTATCTGCTTCAAGGTAAAACTAAATTGCAGAGGTACCCAGTGAATGAAATCTAAGTGCCTGAAACTGTTGAGCCCAGTAAAATGTTATGTTTATTTAAAGTACAGTATTCTATTTGTTCTGGTTGCTTGAGAGTTCTGGTTAATGGAGAGTCTACTGTAGTAATATTTCATAAAACTGTGTCCTTTTGACTTTTCCATGTACAGCTCCAAATGGAGTCAAAATGCTGTTACAGAAATCAGAATTCATATTTCAATATGATAATACAAATTACAATCTATGTTTATAGAACACTATAATCCATAAAGAACAGAGGACATAAGGCTTTCTGAGGATAATGAATCCTAACTGAAATTCGATTATAATCAACCGAGCAGCCATTCTTTAAATATATGTATATGTAAATACTTGAAAAAGTTGACTTCTTATTTTACACATCTTTATTTCTATACTAGCGAATTGCCCGTCAAAAAATGACGGCAATGAAATTGTAAGGTAGCTAATGCTGTTTAGTGTGTAATAATGAAATATATAATACATTAATAAATGAATATACTTTACCTATTTTAAAGCATTGTGTGTAAGAGCTGTGAATGTGTTTTGATGTTGCTGCAGCATTAGTGGTGTGGATCTGCTGTGTAAGCGTGCTGAATGTGTGCAGTGTAACACTGTGCGTGCGCGAGCCCAAACCGTTGTCGTGTACTTCCGCATTGGCGTCAAATGGCGAGTAATGTGTGTTATACGTTTGTATCGGAATATCCGTAGGTGTTTTGTGGTGTTTTGCGAGTTTCTTGTGGTGTTTTGCGAGTTTAGAGTGCTGTAGCCTCGTTTTCGTTTTGTTCGGCGGCCATTTTTTCTCTCGCTTCGTTTTTTTTTTAGTCTCTAAACTGTTTTATTTGAAGTAAAATCGAGGTGTAAGTTGTATTTTTGAGGTGCTGGGTGCTCCCTCTTGGTGTAGGTAAGTTTTTTATGTATGTGGTGTGTGTATGTATTGTGTTTTACATTTTGTAATGTTCGCGAGTTGCGTCCGAGTGTTGCAAGTCCGTAATGTGTGTGAACGTGTGTCGTATGTTGTTTGCGAGTGTCGTAATGTGTGTGTCGTACTGTTTGGGTTGCGACGTGAAGTTTGCGAGGGTCGCAGTTGCTGGCAAGGAGCGCCTTCGGCGCTCCATGCCAGCAACTGCGGCCCTCGCTTTGCGAGGTCCTCAGGTGCTGGCATGGAGCGCCTACGGCGCTCCATGCCAGCAACTGAGGCCCTCGCTTCGCGAGGGTCCTCAGTTGCTGGCATGGAGCGCCTTCGGCGCTCCATGCCAGCAACTGAGACCCTCGGGCAGTGCCCTCGCTTCGCGAGGGCCTCGGCTCGCTGCGCGAGCCCGCAGCGTTAGCAACAACTCGTACGCTCACAACTATATATGTGATTCTGTTTCTATGCTTGTAAAATACTATTGTTTTTTTCTATATATGAACTATATTGCTCAATAAATGAGCTCTGAAAAAAGCATGAGTTTAGCAAAAAATGACTGTTTGTCAAATGACATTCAGAATGCACCAAATGTACATTTGTAATCTTTTGAGACCCTAAAGGCTTGTCAAAACTTATGGCAGCTTCAATAGTTACTGTTTTCTAGCTATACATAAAAAGTGACACTTTCTTTACTTTATACTTTGTTATTTTGCTGACTGTTACACCTTTTCCTCTCTGAAATATATCAAAGGGAGGAAGATAACAAAAGCAAAGGAAGAGAAATTTATAATGATGTTATTGAACTGTTGGATACAGCAAATTTTTTAACAAAAAATAATGATTTTCATTTTCTAGTGTGCATGATGTTTTGCTAAGGCACACTGTACTTTTCCACTATTAAGTCATAACACAATGAAGCAGCTGACAAAACAAGGAAAATAAACCCGAGCAGTAAGGAAGTATCCAGGCTTTCTTAACTGCTTGTATTTTTATATGGTTTATCACACAAACATAGCATTGTTGTATAGAGCATACGTTACTGATTCTGAGATGTGTTGTATAAATATAATGTGTAGCATTAACAAAATATTACTATGAATGTACTTCTTGGTATATACAGAAACACAAATGTACTTACACTAACAAGCAATCGCGTGTCCATGTCGGGGCTGATCACATTAGACATTTCAAAATACATTTTCTACCATGTTCCCAAAATTACCTATCTATTATAGGGTCAATATAAAGTGTATCTTGATCTATACCCATGGAAGTCTTTATAAATACCTATTGTACCATATCCTTGTTATAGGAGTCAATAAGGCCACCCATTGTCCATGAAACTACCTACCGACATTAAAATACATTTAAAATTTTTTCGATCTTTCTGATTAGTTATAAGGATTACCAATCAGAATGGAAGATTTAATTCCTTGCATTTTGATTGACTAAAATTGTAACCAATCAAAAAAGGGGGAACAGCCTTCTCTGATTGGTTACTTAGTTACTTAGTGCAGTGGAATATTAATTTTACATGTAGTGTTTAGGCTCACTGGGTGTGCCTGAAGTCTCTACTTGAACATGTAGGAGTAGGGTAGATTTCTTATGGGAGCCATGTAATCATACTTTAGGAAAATTGGGATGTAGAACAGGAAAGCAATCATACCTAGGGTTTACTCGTAATGGTTTGCTGTGAGTGGAGTTTAATAGCAATGTAGGTGAAAGGTTCACTGGCATATTTTTCTATGGGAACATTGTGATCAAGCCCTTAGCAACTAAGGCTGTGAATCAAAAATATCAAGCAAGATAAAATGCTTGAAGATCCAGGGTATTCTGATATTTGCATCTTTGGGATCTCCACAACTTCCTTCCTTTACATTCTGTAAAATAGTGGGCGGAGAAACTGATCCATATGGAAAGAAACTGGATAGTGTCTACTGAATCCTCAAGCATAGCGTGCTAATCCTAGATGTACTCAGACAAGCCACACCTTGTTTTTTCTCCATGCAATATTATCTACACAAACAGTTCTTCATACTCACAATATCACTTGACCTGATGATGACCTCAGTTTTTCTATTCCCACGAAATTCTAAACCAAAAGATATATAAAGGCCAATCACTATACTGTATCTGTTACCTATGTAATTAGCAATAACAAAGCAGAAAAATAAAAGACCCTGAGGACCTTGCGTGTTACAAATGTGCCACACAGCATCAGCATCAAAAGTGTAACGGCGCGCTAGATGGTGCTGACACTTATTCCACTACATCTAAATGCTGCATTAGTAGCACACAAGGTCTACAATGGAACTATAATGCTCTAACACACAGCAACCTGTGCCTCTCAGTCTAACACAACACACAAGGTGTCACATCAGAACGACAGGTCCCAGTATCCTTCTACTTAGAAACTAAGAAGCAAGGTCACACGGATGGACTGCTATGGACTGCTGTGTGTGTGAGAGAGAGCGTGAGAAAGAGAGAGGTTAAACAGAGAGTTTCACTGAATAGACATCCAACCACCCCTTCTATATATATATATATATATATATATATATATATATATATATATATATCATATTTTCAATTGTTTTCAATCATATCTATCTATCTGTCTTTCAGTCTAGATACTCAGACACACAATGGCAGTGTCCATGTCTAACACTCTTCACCAAAAGCTGGAAGATGCAAAAGAAACCAATGTAACACATTAGTCCCAGCAGCCCAGGGCAGGCAGGGCTAGAGGGGGCTCAGTGTGAGTACCGGATCTAGCGTGTTTCGCCAGCACCACTGAGGTCCGAGTGAGAAGTGATGTACAGCCCTGATTTCTGATGCAGTCTGTCACAGGCTCTGTCCACTTATGGTGGATTACTACAGTTTAAAGTTACAGCCATGATATAGCAGCAGAAAGATCAGATTGTGGGGACCTGGGTGGGGGGGTGGGTAGGAGATCAGAATGGAGGAGCTGGGGGTGGGGGTGGGAAGTTGCAAGCACCGGCCGAGATATTAACACTCAAAGTAAGTGTAATATCATAAGAAAATAAAATAAAAACAGTTTTAATGTTTGACATGCATTCTGTCAAGATTTCAACACGTTCACTATTACAAATGTATTAAAATGTACTACTTTTTATAGTTTTCTGTAGTGCACATATAAGTGTACATTTTTAGCCCTGGCAATTAGGCAGAGGTTAACCTGGAGTCCAAACTGAAGGATTCATGGATCATACTATTATCATTCCCTAGAAACTGTATTGTGCCTTAGCTGCAGACAGCTCTACTCTCAGGACCTTGGCAGATGACATTACAGTGTTACTTGTTGAACTGCAATTACTTGATCATTCCAGAAAGAGTTGGGAGTTCTGAGCAGATGAAGCAATAATGCTTATCAGTAATAGATATCATGCAGAGAAATGTGTAAGATAACTGTGGTTGATTCAAATGCATAAAATAATTAACTGAATCTATATTTTTATCTAAAAAAATATATTTAAACCATTCCATATCATTTGTTTTTAATAAATTTAATTTGAATACTAAAGTCCCACACTGTTTATCATGCATTTGAAAGTACATGTCTTTAATCATTGCAAAAAGTCCTTGTTTGTGCAAATAGTGATTGATTTGAAATTAATAAACATAACATTAAAGTAACACGAACATAGCAGCATATGAATGTTGCACTGCACAGCTATTTGACCTGTTAAATTGTTAATACTTGAGCGCATTGTCTATCAAGTCAATGTACATGTACTCCTTACAACTTGTACCATGTTGCAATCCTGGCTAAGAGAAGGAGCTAGCAATCTCTACCTAACACTTTTCTATAAACAACCCAATTATTTCCATGCTCAAAACAAAAACAACCTCAATTTACCATGCTAATATAAATGCTTCAAAGCCAACTTGGAGCTGCACTGTACCTTTAAAAACATTGACACTACGGAATTTGTTGCTGCGTTACAAATAAACGATAATAATATTAGTTTGTGTGTTAATCTCTACAGGTTCTGATAAATTGTTGGGCTACACTATTATGTGATCAACAAATATAAAGTTTGGCCCCAATAACAGATATCAATTCCTCTACTGATTTTCATGATAAGGTGTTCAGTTGCAGAATAATAGATCATTCAAATGGACAAATATGAAATAATTAATTACAAATATTTATTCTCCATATCCTCTGACTCAAACCCATAAATATAACTAAAGTCCTGGGAAAACAAAATCTTAGAAGATTAAGTGGATCTTATAAAAATGATCATGGGTGCCAGACAGAATCCAAGGGCGACAGGTCTAAAGACAGTGTTCTTGGTTGTCATGTGGGGGGGATTATGCACAATTGTGATGATATATAGTATATTAAGTGCATAAGTGATAGATTTGACTGACCAATATAATTTGGAAAATACATTGTGTAATTTTTAAGATAAAAGTACACAAACTCTATATTCACAGAGTTTTGCAATAGAAGCAAATTAGATTGCAATATTTATTTGCAATGAGAATTGTCATCGCAGACCATCACAGCCCTGTGATAAATTAGGGAATCAACACAATAATCAGAAAAGTTATCTACTGCATGCAGTTATGTAAATAAATACTAGTGATGTCCCGAACAGTTCGCCGGCGGACTATTCACGTCGATTTTCGCATGCTTGCGTTCGCCGCGAACGGCGAACACATGCGCTTTTCGGTTCGCCCCCTATACTTTATCATTGAGGAAACTTTGAACATCATTTATAAACATCCAAACACCAAATAAACATCCATATTGATTACTTTTCAACAGCTCATTCACATTCCCCATGATTTATAATGAGCATTTACTTTGTTGAAGTAAATTTACTTGTGAATAAAACCCTTTCATTAGTAATTACTAAGAAAAACTACAAAAGGCGTCTAACAATAATTTGGTGTACACTAATTTGTGCTGATCTTCCCACGCATTTGTTGCCCACACCCACTCCTGATGCTGGAGGGGGTTGCAGCGCATTGCACAGCACAAGCCTGGAGGGCTGCCTTGTATCCAAGGATTAACATGGAGAGGCAGCATAAGCAAAGCAGGGGGCAGAGCCAGCAAATCAGTGCTGCTTGTTACTACCTGTGCCACTGCATGGGGTACTACCCCCTCTGTATCCGGTCATAGCTACCTGTGTGTACCCAGCACAGTGACTATACAGTAAGGGGTTAATGTGCTGTATAATCCAATGCAAGATCTATTAACCCTTTAGCTGGCAGAGGGGGTGCAATGCATTGCTGCCACCCTTAGCCCCTATTCTAGGAGAAGGCGAACAGGTAATATGTCCATTTAGATGACTGGTGCTGGGTGTTTCTGCAGCAGCTCTTCCTATTAAAGTTAAGGCCAGCACACAGGATAGGGTGACTGGGTGCCACATGTCACACCTTGCTGGGTGTCTTACCTTGTCACTGCAGTAGAGGGCTCCTCACAGGCCCTTACCCTCTTTGTGATCCCGGGGTACAGAGCAGGTTTCCCGGAGCTATCCGATCTGATAGGACAAACGAATAAGCATTTAAAGGGACACAATGGCTAGGGAAGTGCTGGATTTAAAGGGACACTAATTCTTATAGAGCATGAGTTGTGTTATCCATTATTTCTAAAGTGAACCAATCCTTGGACATTACATGTTATTGCTGCTTTATTTATATGCAAATGGTTGGCTTGCACATGTTAATTAGCTGCTTTGATATGTTAATTTGGGATAGTTCCTGTTTTCTGACAGCCAGCATTGGTAGCCATCAGCCACTAGTCAATTTTAGTCAATTGTTGTTAATGTAAAGCTTATCATCTGCCACTACCCTAACTCTTAAACCTAAACCCCAAGTCTAACCCTAAATCTAACCCTAACGCTATGTAATTGTCCGTGGGAGTTTTGCCATGGATCCCCCTCTGGCATGCCACAGTCCAGGTGTTAGTCCCTTTGAAATAACTTTCCCATCACTATTGTGGTCAGAAAGAGTCCCTGTGGGTTTTGAAATTCGCCTGCCCATTGAAGTCTATGGGGTTCGCCGATGTTCGCCCGTTCGTGAACATTTGATGGAAGTTTGCGTCCACTGTTCGCAAACCCAAAATTTTATGTTCGCGACATCACTAATAAATACAAATGAAAATGCCCAGATACATAATTACATGTTTTCCTGAGTTACACATTTTTGTATTAGAGAAAATTAAAGCCAACATTATACTTATACCATAACCAACATCTGATGCTTTTTTGAATCTGACCAAAACTTGGTAGACTAAAAACACAATGGAAATGTGCAGTTATTCACCTCTCTTTTAATAAAAGCAAAGAATGAAAATAAAAAACATGTGCTGGGTTATTAGTATTTTTCAGTTAAATTGGATGTAGTAATTGGTTTGTCATCATAAAACATAAAGCGCTAAATTAAACATAAATAACGCAGGAAATTACATTCATTCATCTCACAGCTGAGTCCTTAGGGGTCAGGAGATCTTTACACAATCATTGCTGCTATTACAGATTTTGGTGCTCAAAAACTAGCATGAGTTACAGGATGTATAGAAAAATAATGATAGCTACCTATGTACGCTTACTGTTACTATGTAATACAAGCAAAGGAAAAGTCACAGTGTTTGAAATTGCATTAAACTAATATACTACACTATACTATTATATGTAGTAAAAATAAGATGTATTTATCTAACTTATGTTCCAACAATTAAAATGTAAACTAAAAGGTAATGTGCACTGTAATGATGCACAAACCATTGCAATTATCATTCTTAGCTGATTTACTAAGCATGTCAAGTGCATCTTATATTATTTACTATGCACAAAATCCTATGGGAAAAATCTCTTCTTACCTTAACTTAGATGAAAAAGTGCATAGTTATCCCCGCCCCCACCCTGTTAGATTCATAAACAGTGCTTTGTTTCTTGTTTTGTTGTGTTCTTTATAACATGTAAGTATATGGTAATATTTTTAGAACTTGTACCCATTTGCAGTCGTATCATAATGAGGTCAGCAAAACTATCACAACTTAGTTTCCTGATGGGGCTTGAACTGATTTAGCAAGCAGTCCTACTCCGTAGGTCTTCTTCTGCAGTTCAATGTCCTCTTACAAGAATGGCTGGATACAGGATACAACAAGTAATCACACACTTTAACTCAATAAACACACCATGGTTATGTGTTCAAAGAGTGCTCAATCTTTATTTTCCACAACGCAGAATTATACGCCACGGAACACAACACAACATTAGTAACGTTTACATAAGCAAACATGGTTGTGCAACTTTGGGAATTGATAATTCCCTAGGGATAGCTAGATACCACAAAATCTACCCCTAATAAGGATTGGACAACCTGTCAACAGTAACTCAATTAATAATATGACACCTGGCCAAGGTATTGGGAACATCTGTGACCATGACAGCTGCTCTCTGTGTGAGTTTAAGCAATGAGGGGATGATCCTGAAAGATTGTCCCCTACATTTGTGTCTACTTGTCCTGACCACAGCAATGTTGTGCTGATGTGCCTGACCACAGCAATGTTGGATGTAGACATTGAAGGCTTGCAGGGCCAGGTTCCTTCCAGTAAAAGTAAATATGTAGTTTCTAAAGTGCCCTCACCACAGCCAAGCATTCTTTCTCTATGGCTGTGTAGGCCATTCCCCTTGCCAGCAGTTTTTGACTTAGGTAGGTGATGGTGTATTCACAGTCCTAAACTGCTTGGCATAGCACAGCCCCTAGTCCATAAGTGGATGCGCTGGTGGGCACCAGAAAAACGTGGCTGTAATCTGGGGAGACCAGCACATGGGAGCAGGTAAGGGCAGCTTGCAGGGATCAGTAAGCAACACCACATTGTGGGGTCCAGTCCACGATCTAAGGCATTTTTTTATGGGTCAGGTCCATCAGGAATTTGGCAATGGCACTGTAATGAGGAACACGTTTCCTGTAATATCTGGCAGTGTCCAAGAAGGCCATCACCTACTTCTTAGATTGGGGAATGGGCCAGGTAGCTATATCCTTTTCTTCTGCTGGTTCTGGCCTGGCCATCCCTCCCCCTACCCACTGGCCCACTTACACTTGTTAGGGCGAATAGTGATTCTAGCTTGCTGTATCGCCTTTAAGATCTGGGTTTTAAGTGCTATTTATTCTTCCCAGTACTGGCTATAGATGGCTATATCACCTAGATAGGCCTAGGTATACTCGTGATGTCCCTGAAATATTTGATCCACCAACCTCTGAAAGGTATAGGGTGCATTCTTCATCCCAAAAGGCAATACCATAAACAGGTAAAGACCAAAAAGGATGATGAATACAAACTTCCCCTTGGCAGATTTCACAAGGGGAATCTCCCAGTAACACTTAGAGAGGTCCAGGGGGTCAAATAGATGGCAATGGCTAGGTGATCGAGCAACTCTTACATGCTTGGAATATGGTGATTATCAGTCATATTTTTCTCATTCTGCTTACAATAGTCCTTGTCCGATTAGGTCAAGCTAAGCATCCCTCTATATCAATGACAACCCAGTGGAAAGGAATGTATATGATGGGCAGTGGCTGCAGTGATACCTGTGTATCCTTTCCTGGCTTCCAAACCTTTGACAGGAATCAAAGGTGTCACAGTATTTAATGACATCCTCATTAATTTCTGGCCAGTAGTCAGGTTAAGCGATGGTGGGTGTGTTCACTGTCCAGCTAAAATGAACAGCATGGGTTAATAGTGGAGATCTGAAAAGGCAGTGCCAAAGAGTGTTCCAGTTAATAATTGCACTAATTTCACATGCCAGCATGGTAATGCTAAAGATTCTACAAGCTCGACTGCAACAAGCTGGGTTCCCCAGAGGTAGAGGCACAAGAGATCAAATTGCCAATGTCCAATGGATAATAGAGAAACCATTGACTTCTGCTTCATAGACTATTCTAAAGCCTCAGAATGTGTGGATAACACCAAAAAGGGGCAAGTACCAGAGAGGGGAATACCAGATCATCTCATTCACCTCCTAACAAATCTGTATGTGGACCAAGAACTGAACATGGAACAACAGAATGGTTCAAGATCGGAAAAGGTGTGCAACAAGGTTGTATATTGTCACCTTATTTAGTCAACTTATACGCAGAATACATCATGCTTAAGGCCGGGTTGGAAGAAATATCAACAACCTCAGAAACGCTGATGATACTATTTTGATGGCTGAAAGTGAGGAGGAACTAAAGGACCTATTGATGAGGGTAAAACATTTTTTAAAAAAACAAAGATTATGGCAAATGGAAATCTCAGTTCCTGGCAGATCCTATAGATGGGAAAGAAGTGGAAGCAGTAAAATATTTTATTTTCCTGGGATCCAAGATTTTTTCAGATGGTGACTGCAGCCGTGACATTAAAAGATATTTGCTTCTGGGGAGGAAAGCCATGCCAAGTTCGGACAAGCTAGTAAAAATATATTAAACTATCAACAAAGGTCAGCATAGTAAGAACTATGTTATTCCCAGTAGTAACCTATGGATGCAAGAGCATAAAGAAGTCTGAGCGTTGTAGAATTGATATCTTTGAATTTTGGTGTTGGCGAAAACTACTTAGAGTCTATTGGTCTGCAAGAAGATCCAATAAATCAGTACTCAATTATTTTGGACATATCATGATAGGGCTCTGATGCTGAGAAAGATTGAAGGCACAAAAAGAAAGGTAGACAGAGATGGAAATGGATGGATGAGGTAATTAAAGCAATAAACATGAACTTGATAGCTAGAGGGGCAGTGACTGTGTGATAAATCTTGCGTGCTGCGGTCCACAGGATCACAGAGAGTCGAACCCAACTGAAAGACTAAACAACAACAAACTTTTGGGACCCAATCGATAACTTTTTCATATATTTTATATCTACTGTACCTCCTTTTCCTCACTAGTAACCCTGTACAGCAAACCCTGTTCCCATACAATGATAGGTCCCTTCTTCCCCTGGGCAGCCTTCTGCCTCATTCCTGCTAATGAGGGATCCTGCTCTAATTCCCCTTTTAGCTTATTTATGCAGGCCCATTGCATCCCTTACCCCAAAGCAGGAAATGGAATTACCCCAGGTAATTTGGGTGCTGCTTGGAACTGCTGCTAAGTTTCTTACCTCGGTCCCGGATTTGCTGCAGGTTGAGCCCTGCTCACAATTTTAACAAATGTAACAACATTCCATGAAGCCATTGCCTTCAATTCATTGGCAGGTAATCCAGGCATCACTCCCACTTACCGCAAGTCCCTCCCAGTTCCCCAACAGTTGTGCACTTGGGTCGCTTGGATGGAAAATGTTTAGCTACCAGTAACCATAGCATCTATTTCTTTTGTTAGCGTGGCTGCTTGGCTAACAAAATACAAGTGGGTAACCGTGAGGGCTGCTCCAGTGTTCATGGAATCCTTGCATCTTTTGACCATCTATAATAACTGGATGAAGGTGCTGGTTTGGAGTATTTAAACAAAGTTGATGGAGGGATAACTGATTGCTAATATCCTTGGTGGCCTGTCAAACCTTTTAAAGCTGCCGTCAACTTGATTCTAAAACAAAATTGGTTTTACAAATATTAAAATGTCCTTCACTAAAAAAAAAATACTCTTCAAAGTAAACTACAATCTCAAGAGAAAGCTCACTAAAAGCAATCACAATGAATATGTAATGTTTTTAATAATCTTTAAATCACGCTTTGAGTGAATTTACTAAGCTTTTCAAGTACATCACATCTTATCTCCTGATTTACTATGCACTATTTCACAATGGAAAATAATGGCACTTCTCACATTATGTCAGCTTAACTGATCTCAGGTGAGAAAGTGCTTAGCAAATACTTTCATCACTGAAGAATGTCAAGGCACCAGCTGTGCAATACCTAACAGACTGATGCCCTAGCCTTATAAGATAGGCTTATTGTGCCAGGGGAAAGGGGCCTACTGAGATGGGTTAACATTGGGGATGTTGTGTTATTCCTTGTTATGCCTGTTTAAAGATGCCTGGGTGTCACTGGGCCCATACTGTGGTACCCATGTTTATAGTTGGGGTGTGCATATGAACATGATGGGAGTGATGGGATGTATGTCTGTATTGTGCTTTCCGGGGGGGGGGGGGGGGGTAGCACTTACAAGGGAAATATTGTATATACCCAATATTGCATAGTAATGGACTAGTTCCCTATTAACAAGATTAGGAAGAAAATTTACCCCTAGGAGTCACATGACACCAGTATCTCTCTCTATGTATCACAAGCCTCAGACTGGTGTCTCCAGGCCTATTGTATTTAATTGCCCCCTACCAAGAATACAGAGGTGGAAATGGAAAACAGTGGGTGATTGTCTTAGACTGGCAGGCAGGGGTGAAAACGTGAGCTAGAAGGATTGGGTGTAACCGTGGAGGCACATTTGAATTGATTGGTCTGTTGTTGGTAGAATGTGGTATAAATATTTCTGATGGTTTCAGTAATAAAGTTGTTAAATACTTATAATCCTATGGAGTGAATTCCCTAGTAGTGTTTTCCACTAAATTGAATAGACTTATGAACAGGGTATATTTACAATTTGGCCAACAAGTTTATTAAATTCATAATTAAATAATGACAACGACGAAAAATAAAAAAGGAAGATTAAAAACACTCTAAAAACAAAGGAAAAAGAGACGTCTCCTCTGAGAGATAGTGATAAATTTCACTTTAGACAAATATATAGAGACTAGAACTTCCTCTAGAATATTTGAGGAGAAATATAATGTTCCACTACAGGTAACTCTGTACCAACATATCACACAGTCTATTTTATATAGTTTACCCAGAAAGGCATTTAGTACAGACTTGTTTTAGTGAAAAAATATTGGAGGTAGTATGGTAGATGGAAGCAAGTACTGCTTTTGATGGAAATAAGAAGCCAGGTAATTGTGATATCTCTATATGAGAGCTATAGGAGACTTGTTCTATGGTATGTGTCCTATATATGATTCTTGGGATTGTAACATGCCAATCCTAATTCGTTATAACTGCTTACACCCACATAATGGTCTGTGACAAGTATTTGGCAATATTGGTATCTTCATTAGAGGGATAGACTCTTGTTGTGGGCTGATATAACCTTTTTAGTTCCCCATTATAGGATAAACGTATCTCATAGTATCTAATATTGGCTTCTTTAGCATCAAGTGGCCTATGCATTCGTCCTGGATACTTCTAAGTGCACCATACTAAATTATAAACGAGTTACCTAACTAGTGCCATGTTTCTTAATAGAGACGCTAATGCTGCATGGCTTCACTTCCTAGTATAGCGTGGACAGCGTCGTGCGTAATGACGCACATATGCGTGTAAACGCCTATGCCTGAAGCGTTTCAACGTGCTGTGACGTCTTTTTCAAAGGGGATGGCGATAGTGTCGTCGCTGATCTTATATAGTAGCTTGGTTGCCTTGGAAACCAATACTGGAATCGTGGTTATGTAGAGGCCATGTTTTAATAGAGAGACAGGCCTCCTATAACAGGCCTCCTATAAATATGTGTATGATATACATCAAATTTATATGAACCAAGTGACATAAACGGTTCAGTCTATAACAGTCAATAATTGAATAGTACAAGGATTTGGGAATACAATGTCATATGATATTTTAAAAGAGGAGACATAGTGATAATAATTCTGATCATACATATTATATAGTATAAAGGGAAAACCTTATGTTATGAGTTATTTGAAGTAGAGGATCAGAGTGCTAGAAGGAATAGCATAGTAATTCTCTCTGTGACTCTATCAGTGTCCCATAAATTTCTATACAAAATGAGATAAGTTGGCTGGATCTGAAGTCTAATATACTAGAGATATATCTATTAAGATAGTGTGCAACTTATAGAATTTATAAGTGGGTAAATATATACATTTATAAATTAGCCTGCTGTTGTTGGCAGGTAATAGTGAATAGAATTAATATACATTATTGTTGACCCACAATCGTGGAACCGACTCACTACATTATTGTGGTTGCTGAATGACTAATAGTGAAAAAAACAAAAATAAGAAGTGATGGTAGGGTGTACTACAAGTACAAAAGGGATATAGTTGTAATAAGAATGTACAAATATTGGTGAGGAAATAAGTAATTGGTGATAGGTGATATATGTAAATCAGTGCCTTGATGTGCTATATGAAATATATGCACAAGAAATGAATATGGCCATCAGCCATCAATATACAAGTGATACATGTGTCACTGGGCATATAGCCATTATAATTGTGAAAAAGTCCTAGCAAAAATATCTATAACTCTTATCTAAGTATCCTCTATGTGCATATAATAAAAAAGCAAAGATAGTGTTGAGAAAGTGAGTGAGTGGGTCTTTGAAATTCTATTCATAGAAGAGAGGCAAGGTAGTAGACTTGGGACAACCACTGTTTAAGCTAGTATAGCTAATGTGAAATCCCTTAGGTATAAGTGATGAGAATAGGGATAAAGGATCTATATTGCTCAATATTTTATCAGATAAATGGAGTAAATGAAAAACCTTCATTTAATCCCCTAGGTGTTTGGGCCCTCAGTTTATAGATCTATCTCGCCTCACATTGTAAAAGTTTCCTTTCAAGGTCTCCTTTTCTAGGGCCTGATTCCACATTGTCAACCACACAGAAACGAAGAACATTACTGTCATTGTTATGATAGTATTTGATATGGCGTGCAATAGGTGTGTCATAGGAGTTGTTAATAGCATATATGTGTTCTCCTATTCTACGGCGCAGCTGTCTACGGGTTTTGCCTACGTAGATTTTATTACAGAGGCATGTTGCCACATATACAACCCCTGTAGATAGACAGTTGTAGAATTTGTCAATCTCAAATATCTCCTTAGTAATTGGATGCTCATATCTTTTAATGGGTTTTATATATTTACAAAAGCTGCATCGCCCACACCTAAAACATCCTTTAGGAGGTTGTAGCCATGTTTGACGTGGGTTATTTTCTTTGAAATGGCTATGTACTAGCATATCCCTGAGGTTAGTACCTCTACGATAAGTAATGGGAATTCTGGTTGGTAAAATGTCTTTAAGGTCTTCATCACTTAGTAACAGATGCCAATGTTTACTTAGGATATTTCTGATGGTATCAGAATCATATCCATAAGTCATAATACACCTTGGTGTGTTTTCTCCTTTTCCATCTCTTGGCAGTTTCTGTTTTGATTCTATATGAGTGATATTTGTGGTTGTATCTGTCCTTTGGGTCTTGTTCGTTGTATGAACATTGAGCAAATCTGCTCTGTTACAGCTTAGGGCATGTTGGTAGGCCAATTTCAAACATTTTTTAGGATAACCTCTTTCCCTAAATCGTAGTCTTAGTTTTTGAGCTTCAATTTGGAACTCATCCTCTGTACTGCAGTTTCTTCGGATACGCAAGTACTGTCCTTTAGGGATACCTCTTTTGATGGGTTCATAATGTTGACTCTCCCAGTGTAGTAAGGTGTTTGTCGCTGTATCTTTTCTATAAGTAGAGGTAGAGATGTTACCATCATTATCCTTATAGACTTTTAAGTCAAGAAAATGTACCTTCTCTTTGTTGATCTCATGGGGGAATTTTAAACCCAGAGTATTTTCATTTAGAGATAACATGAAGGTTTCAAATTCCTTTTTTGTACCTTCCCATACCACTAGGATATCGTCTATGTAGCGACACCATAGCAGAATTTTGTTAGTCCAGTTGGTCTGTGTTTCATTAAAAACACATTTTTCTTCCCACCACCCCAGGAAAAGATTGGCATAACTTGGAGCACATGGTGTACCCATGGCTGTACCCTTACATTGATGAATCCATTGGTCATTAAACGTAAAATAGTTATGTTTGAGTACAAATTCAAGAAGGGTGAGGAGAAATTGATGAAATTTAGCAGATCTTGAATCTCTCATTTGTAAGAAATATTCAACTGCTTTTATTCCATAACTGTGATGGATACTACTGTATGGGGCTTTAACATCTATGCAAGCTAGCCAGCTATGTGTGGGTACATTAAGATCTTCTAGTTGGTTAAGGATGTCCATACTATCCCTAACATATGAGGGAAGGCTTATCACTGATCCCCTTAAGTGATAGTCTAAAAATAGGCTACAGTTGTGTGACAAGTTATCTGTGCCTGAGACTATTGGTCTACCTGGGATCGGTGTACTTTTTTTGTGTACCTTGGGTAGTGCATAGAAGGTAGATATAACTGGGAATTTTGGCAGTAAGTAGGTATAGGTGCTTTCATCTAAAATGCCATTGGTTTTAGCTTTGTCCAGAATATTCTTTAATATCTTTCTATATTCTATTGTCGGGTTTTTGGATATGACTTCATAAGTAGTGCTGTCTTCAAGGATCCTATTGCACATTTCTTTATATTCTCTATTCCCCATGACTACTACATTGCCCCCTTTGTCTGCAGGTTTTATTTGAATTTCTTTGTTTGCTCTTAGTTCTTTTAATGTTTCATACTCTTCCTTAGAGAGGTTATATTTCCTAGTTATCATTCTCTGATCAATCTGTTCAATATCATTACACACTTGTTGTAAGAAGACCCATATATTAGCATATTCTTTCAATTGGGGTGTGAACGTGCTTTTGTTTTTCCATTTCTTTGGAGGCAGGTTGTTAGTATTAGGTTCATTTTATTCTAGTAAGGACATTAAGGCCTTCAATGCTTCTATATCCTCTTTGCCTACTCCTAAGTGTAGGAACTCCCTCTGACTTTTGTTTAAATAAAGTTGTTATACTGGTTCACACAATTAAAGTGTGCATTTCGTTAATGAGGCTGGTAATTCTGTTTGCTGGAATAAGTTATTTTCAGAAATTACTAATATCCTTATGCTATACAAAACCACAGACATCTCTCAGTCTAACCTAAGGGCTGAAAGTTATTCCTGCTGTACAGAGGTAAAACGAACCGGTCACACCTGTGGGGAGAGGTTTGGCAATAGGCTCTTATCATACCCCATTCAACATACAGGTTGTGGCAATAACTTCACTACTTTTATTTGCAATGTGAAAGTGCAAATGCATGCCTGAGGTTAAGGTTTAATACATGTATTTATTTACGACACAATGTAACAGAAATCATACACACACAAACACAGTCACACAATGAAATAAACATTTTAATAGATTATTTTGCTTTTCTAACTATCTGAATCCATATAATAAAGTAGGTTTCATAAAGTTTAAAATAATACATAATTCAGTGAATTTGCTGTCTGCTTATCTTATTTTGTTATGAACTGTGATCATATTTATTTTACTGGATTTTCATTTATCAAACTTGTTATTGATTTTATTAAATTCAATATAATAAAGACATATTGAAAACTAAAGATGAAAGGGAAAATCAGGTGAAGTTTTTACAGATTGAGGCATTTTTTAAATATATAATAAATTATGTTTTTAATTTAATAGTACTGCAGTGACTGCATTCATTTTCCTGAATATAATTAGTTTGTTAATTACAGAAAATGTTAAGCTATCTCTTTAGGCATTAACCCTTGTCGATTTATCAAATCCATAATGTCTCTTTGGGAAAAGTTTAATAATAATGGGGATTATGTATAGGAACTAAATGATAGCTTTTAGATTAATATTTCAATGTTGTATGTTATAGCAGGGTTTGTTTGAAATGCCAAAATATAATTAGTAAAACACTATATTTTCTAAAATACACTGTAATACGTATGCACCAAACTTCTGTTTTTGTGAATATTATTTTATTGATAAGATCTTTTATAATAATTATTTAGTTAACTGCAAACATTTATTACTTACAGTAATAAAGCATTAAGTCATAAAAGTATTAATGAAATAAAATGCTATACCCATATGAGATTCTTGTAAAACAAGTTATAGTAAAATAGTTATAATTTACAGATAATATTTTAAGGAGCAATTTTGTTAACTTTTTGATTTCAACAATTTCACAATAACAAATAAAGGTACTGACACTATAAAGACCTATAATATCAAACTAAAAGTAAATAAAACATAGCTTCTTTTTACCTAGCAATCACATATGAATACATTTATTGACTAGCCCTCTTGACGTCTTATGTAGGCAAAGTTAAATTATATTCCACCTTTGCCTGATCATAAATATTCTCAGTTTTAGTTACCATAAAATATGTAGTACAATATCTCACACTTGATGGAATACACACTTCCTCACAACACCAAAAGGGTAGTATTGTCCCCCAAAATAACAATCCTGGAATTTATAAAATAAGAAAACTAACAGAACAAAAAAAAGGGGATTTATTTGTATTTATTTGCGTTTGCATATAGTATTTTAATACTATATATGGCGCTTTACATAGTTATAACATAATAGACAGAGCATAAAGTGAGATTTGGGGCTGTTGCTGAAATATTGCAATGGCTAGTGGCAAGACCAGGTTCATGGACCCAAGAGATTTGGATTGATGGGGTGGGAATGACAGAAAGTGGTTATTCAGGCTTGTGATGACCTGAGGGTAGGGGCTATACAAGCCCAAGTCCAGCTGCTATAGACTACAGGTTAACTACTCACAAGGACCGTGGGGTTCTTGGAAATCTCGGCACCAGCACCCTGATATCTGGCTTTTGTATCAGTCATGATCCTTGCATCAGAAATCAGCACTTCTAGGCTACCAAGAGACTCCAGATCTGCTTCTTACATATGGGGTCTAGCAGTACCTTGATTGCTGGCACCTGAGAACAATAGGGCTACTATCTAATACAAATGGGTATTGTTAATGGGTGAAGTTAAGAGAGTGATCTAGTGAGAATTGTTTAAGTAGATAAGCCATGACAGCTAATTTAAAGGAATGTGGAAAATGTCAGCCAATGTGGAAGCATTGAAGGGGGAGATAAAATAGAGGAGGAGGAGGGGGGAAGCAAGGATTAGGTTTGTGGTGGCTTATATTTGTTCAGCTCTATAGATCAGGTTACTGATTTAGGCTGATCGTATAGGGATGGAGGGGGAAGTATTTTTATGTCTTTTAAAAATCGGTATTCCGGTACAATTATAAAATCATACATTTTTTGATAACACAATCATCGTTATAGATATGAGAAACATTTGTATGTTGATTTTCATTATGTTTTACCTTAAGAAATGCAGATTCTGTTTTAAGGTTGATGAATAATTAAATAATATTTTATGTATCTCATTCCACCTTCTGTTTGGCTGACTGTTTCATTGATAATGCTCTTCTATGTAATTATTAAATAGCAGCCTAAAACATACATTTTTATGGAAATAATAAACTGCAATGATTAAAGGAATAAAATATGACATTTAAATGGTCTTTGTACAGTAGACAAGATTGCTCAATGATGACAAAAAAAGACTACACTGTCTCAGTATTACTGTTGTGTTCAAGATAAACTCACTGTTTTATTAATCTCTGTTAAAATGAGTTGAAAGTGCTTGAAGTGTAAATCAGACATCCCCAGGGGGTTCTAAACAAGCAGAACTTAAAAACAAATCTGAAATAGAAATTCAGAACATATTGTCTGCTGCTTTTGAAAGTCATCAAGTAAAAACAACTTATGGAAAAGAAAAAGGTGCCAGATTTTTTTTTTTATATAATCACGATTTGAAGATACATCAGATAAAATCTACTCAGCTCAATATGTTCAGTAAACAACATGAATATTAAAGTTCTATACAAAATAATCATGCATATCTTTGAAGAACAATGGAAATGAAATGAGTACAGTAGGTCCACTTCACACTGTAATTTTAAACATTAGAAAAATATATAGACAATTACATTATCAAAAGCAAGGTTTGAAGAAGATGTCTAACTTTCTTTAACTTTGTTAAAGAAAGATGTTTTTAATTTGTCTATATATTAATAAAATAATTTTTGTTAAAGTTGGAAAATTGCAACTGACTATTTAAAGCTGCAGTCAGTGGCTCTGCACTTTATGAATATATTATTATTATTACTACTACTACTACTACTATGACTACTACTTTAGATTGTAACAAGGTTCTGTCTTACAAGGTGCTTTGGGGAAGCACTTTGGACACTGCATTCTAAGCTCAAAGACAGGGCCCTCCATCCTTTGCTATGTGTAAATAATGCTATTGTTTTGCCTTGATCATAACCCATGTATAGCACTACAGAGTATGTTGGCTCATTGCTATAATATTAACAATAATAATAATAATAATCCAAAACACATTAAGGAGTGGATCATTGTGGATGCTTAGTTTGCACTGACTGGCATGAACATTACTGTAACTGTTTTCAGAGTACTTTGTGAGAAGGAAACTATTGTAGCTTTTGTTGAATGCGTTAATAGAAATACATTCAGTTATATTTGTAATTCATATTAGATAAACATATGGAAAATATGAATATTCTAACATCTTAAAAGGACACAGATAGGCACAACTATGGATTTTTTTTCCAATGAGTAAATTCAAACCCATAAGTCCAAAGAGTCCACTTGGACACTTTGAGCCTGATTCAATTGCAAGCCCCCAATTCGAAGGATACAGGGAGTATGTCTGCGGGTTTGCTGCGTGCTCCCGTTCGTGTCAGATTCTGGTGCTATTCAATTGAACAAGCCCTCAAGTTATTGGCCGAACGCCAAAGCTGTAAATCATGCACTCATGCCTAGCAGTTCAGGGCGGGAAAAGGATCCATTAAGCAAGGCCGTAACCACCCATTTATAAACATCCAATAGAAAATTAGACCATCCTCATTATGGCAGTAAAACATGAAGGTTACATGTCAATCAATTAGGTTTGGGGGTCTGATATGAGATAAGACTCGCAAACCCTTAAAATACAAAATAATACAAATTAATGCCAATACTGTTCTAGTCCATATGGGTGGCCTGATATGTATTAACTCATTAATTCCCAAGATCAATATAACACCAAAATGACACATAAAAAAATATGATTTTTAACTGCCAATTTGCGAGCTTGAGGCTGCTGTGCAATTAATTATATTGTCTATTATCACTTTTTTCCAAACAATGCCTCATTTACAGTGCAGCATTGTTTTTTTATTTGCTGCGGACAGGGGTTAAACCCCTTGCAGGTCCTCACTAGCACTCGTAGGATTTTCTCCTACATTTGCCGTTGACGGGTGTGAAACCTTTTGCGGGCTTGGGGAATTGTAGAAATTGAATAGCGATTTGCGATTTTAGCACTTGGAACTCTTGCGGACGGGAAAGATCAAAGACTTCCGGAGGCTGTACATTTCGGGTTTAACCACCGCAAAGTTTTTAAGCCCGTAACCCATAAACCTTTTGGAGCCCCACTGCATATTCAAAAGGGATATTACTTATTTTGTTTCTACTTGGTCTGATGATTTCCTCTCTTTTCTTCAGTTTCATTATGAACTTTGCAATAAGAAGCTCATGGTCTGAGTCTCAGTCAGCTCCAGGTCTTGTTTATGTTAATTGTATTGAGATCCTTCATCTTTGTCTACAAATTATATACTCAATCTGATTTCTATGTTGTCCATCTGATGATGTCCATGTGTAAAGTCGTCTCAGAGGCTTTTGGAAGAGGGTGTTTGCTATGACCAGAGAATTATGTTGACAGAATTCTACTAATCTCTGATCTGCTTCATTTTGAACTCCAAGGCCAAGCTTGCCAGTTATTCCAGGTGTCTTTTGGTTCCATACTTTAGCATTCCAATCTCCTATGATGTTAGTAACATCTTTTCTTGGTGTTATATTTATGACGTGATAAATATTGTTGTAGAAGTGGAAAACTTCAGCCTTTTCAGCATTCATGGGTGGCGCATAAACTTGTAGCACTGTGATGTTAAATGGCTTGCCTTGCATATGAATTGAAATCATTCTGCCATTTATTGGGTTATAACTGAGCACTACTCAGGCCTCCCTTATATTGACTAGAAGGGATACTCCATTTCTTCTGTGGGATTCTTGACCACAATAGAAGATCTGGTGGATGTCTGATTTAAAATGGCCCTTTTCAATCAATTTAAGTTAAATAATCCTCAGGATATCAATGTTTAACCTTGTCATCTCACTATTGATCATGTCCAGTTTTCCTTGGTTCATACTGCTAATGTTTCAAGTTCCAATGTTGAATTGTTCTTTGCAGCAACCAACTTTCCTTTCCCCTCCAGAAACATCCACAGCTGGTTATCCTTTCAGCTTTGGCCCCAAACACCTTAATTAGATCTGGTGCTACTTGTAATTGCCCTTTGCTCTTCCTAAGTAATGTTGTAAGCACCTTCTGACCTGAGGTGCTCATCCTCCTGTACAATATCATTTTATCTCTGGTTATGCTTGTCCATAAAGTTATCTTAGCAACATTACTGGAGTGGGTTGCAGGTTCCTTCTCCAGTGGACCACAATTTGTCTGATCTCTCTGCCATGACCTGCCCATCTTGGGTGACCATACATGGTATAGCTCACAGCTTTATTGAAGTACACAAGTCCCTTCACCATGACAAAGTAGCGATCCAGAAAGGATGTGAGAAATGACACTATGCTACAATGTAAAGTAGTAAGAGTACAGCATGTCTAACTTAATTTGCTGTCCCCTCAAAATAACTCAACACACAGCCATTAATGTCTAAACTGTTGGCAACAAAAGTGAGTACACCCCTAAGTGGAAATGTCCAAAGTGTCAATATTTTGTGTGGCCACAATTATTTTTCAGCACTGCCTTAACCCTCATGGGCATGGAGTTCACCAGAGCTTCACAGGTTGCCACTGGAGTCCTTGTTAGAGACCTTGCATTCTCCCACCTTCCATCTGAGGATGCCCCACAGATGCACAATAGGGTTTAGGTCTGGTGACATGCTTGGCCAGTCCATCACCTTTACCTTCAGCCTCTTTAGCAAGGCAGTGGTCATCTTGGAGGTGTGTTTTGGGTAGTTATTATGTTGGAATACTGCCCTGTGGCCCTGTCTCCGATGGGAGGGGATCATGCTCTGTTTCAGTATGTCACAGTACATGTTGGCATTCATTCTTCCCACAATGAACTATAGCTCCCCAGTGGAGGCAGCACTCAGGGGTGTACTCACTTTTATTGCCAACAGTTTAGACATTAATGGCTGTGTGTTGAATTATTTTAAGGGGACAGTAAATTTACACTGTTATACAGGCTGTACATTTACTACTTTACATTGTAGAAGAGTGTAATTTCTTCAGTGTTGTCATATGACAATATGTAATAAAATATTCATAAAAATCTGAGGGGTTTACTCACTTTTGTGAGATACTGTATTTATAGAGAATGCATTAGAGTGTTTGTTCCTAGGCAACATGATTTTGTGACGTGTATTAAATACACATATGTTGATATTAAATTGTTAGGTGTTTGTTGTGCTTTTTAGTGTTATAGTGTCACTTTAAATTCTTCTGGGAGACTCAGAAAAGGTTTGAAAACCATTTTGGTACCTTTAAATCTTTCTTCTGCTTTTTGTATTAATGACAGTGCTCTGCTTTGCGAGTGGTCCGTCAAATCTTATTAGCATAGGGTTTGGGTGTCAAAGTCTAACGGAGGAACTGATCATTTATTTTTCAGTGCAAAACTCAATGGAGATTTATGCCTTGCTTTTCAGCTGTGTCATGAAGTTCACTCAGAGCAGTGACCTGTAGGAGTTCTCTCACAATATCTTAGGGATGGGTGATTAGCGTAGAATTTTCTGCGTAGTTAGGGACCATCTTTTTAGTTATCAAAGTGTAACATTAACACTAGCTGTTCAGATTTTCAATACAAAATGTCTTACAACGTAATTTATATATAGGAAGATTATATTTGCATAAGGATTGCCATTATACACATTGGCTCATTTACAACCCAAACTTATCTGATAATAATTAGATCTTGAAATTTACTGAATGCTTAAGATCATCACTTTATATTTCTATGTTGGCTTTCACAGAACCTAGCTTTATATATGTTAGCTAATATGAACTCAAAATAATATAGAGTCCTATTCAATTTGAGCTTTGTAATTTGCTTTATACTGTAAAATTGGATGTGGGAGCCTTTTTTCCCTACTCTACATGTCTATTCAAAGCATTTCACTCAGCTCAGCTGACTTCACTCAGCTGACATCTATAAATCCTATCTTGTCTCGAAAAGATTTCAGTGTAGGAAGTATGTGTTCACTTGTATATTACACCAAACCAGGCATTTCACTTACAATACAAATAAGACAAAGCTTTAGGAACCAATAGGAACCAATAGAAAATGAGAATGGCATGATTATTATAATGAGTAAGAATAAGAGCCAATAAAGAAACTATATGAACTTCCATGTTTTTTTTATTGTTTTTTATGGCTCTACTCCGTGGCGTAGCTAGCGACGGGTGAGGGGGGGTTCGCCCTGCGTGGCACCTTTTGGTGGCATAAAAAGTGCCCCCAACTTCCAGCTCTCTTCTATTTGTTCTTGTGTCTGCAGGGAGAAGGAGGAGCCAACAGAGGGAAGAGACAGCAGACCCGGTAGCACTGAGCAGCAGGTAACATACAGGGGAGAGGAAAGTGGGGGAGGGAGAGGCAAGTGGGGGAGGGAAGGAAGAGAGGCGAGAGGGATAAACATGAAAGGAGAGAGAGTGAAAGGGGAGACATGGGGGAGAGAGAGAGAGAGGCAAAGTGGAAACATGGGGGAGATAAAGAGCAAGAGGATTGAGAATGGTTCACTATATCTATATATATATATATATATATATATATATATATATATATATACAGTGCCTTGCAAAAGTATTCACCCCCTGCCCCCCTTGGCATTTTACATGCTTTGTTGCCTCACAACCTGGAATTAACATGGATTGTTTAAGGATTTGCATCATTTAATTTACAGAACATGCCCACAACTTTGAAGATGTTTTTTTGTTTTTTTTTATTATTGTGAAGCAAACAACAAATAGGACAAAATAACAGAAAAAGTAAATATGCATAACTACTCACTCCCCTAAAGTCAATACTTTGTAGAGCCACCTTTTGCGGCAATCATAGCTCCAAGTCGCTTTGGATAGGTCTCTATGAGATTGCCACATCTTACCACTGGGATTTTTGCCCATTCCTCCTTGCAAAACTGCTCCAGCTCCTTCAAGTTGGATAATTTGCACTTGTGAACAGCAATCTTTAAGTCTGACCACAGATTTTCTATTGGATTGAGGTCTGGGCTTTGGCTAGGCCCTTACAACACATCTACATGTTTCCCCTTTAACCACTCAAGGGTTGCTTTAGCAGTATGTTTTGGGTCATTGTCCTGCTGGAAGGTGAACCTCCGTCATAGCCTCAAATCGCTCACAGAGTGGTACAGGTTTTGCTCAAGAATATCCCTGTATCGAGCACCATCCATTATTCCCTCAACTCTGACCAGTTTCCCAGTCCCGGCTGCTGAAAAACATCCCCACAGCATGATGCTGCCACCATCATGTTTCACTGTGGGGATGATGTTCTTTGGGTGATGTAATGTGTTGGGTTTGCGCTAGACATAGCGTTTTCTTTGATGGACGTAAAGTTACATTTTTTTCTCATCAGACCAGAGCACTTCCCTCCATACATTTTGGGAGTCTCCCACATGCCTTTTCACAAACTCAAAACATGCCATTTTGTTTTTTGCTGAAAGTAATGGCTTTCTTCTGGCCATTCTGCCATAAAGCCCAACTCTGTGGAGCGTACAGCTTATTGTCGTCTTATGTACAAATACTCCAGTCTCTGCTGTGGAACTCTGCAGCTCCTCCAGGGTTACCTTAGGTCTCTGTGCTGCCTCTCTGATTAATGCCCTCCTTGCCCGGTCCGTGAGTTTTGGTGGGCGGCCGTCTCTTGGCAGGTTTGCTGTTGTGCCATGTTCTTTCCATTTGGTTATGATAGATTTGATGGTGCTTCTGGGTATCGTCAAAGATTTGATTATTTTGTTTATAACCTAACCCTGACTTGTATTTCTCAACAACATTGTCCATTACTTGTTTGGAGAGTTTCTTGGTCTTCATGGCAGTTGCTTGCTTAGGTGTTGCAGCCACTGGGGCCTTTCAAAAAAGGTGTGTATATGTAATGAAAGATCATGTGACACTTACATTGCACACAGGTGGACATCATTTCACTAATTATGTGATTTCTGAAGGTAATTGGTTGCACCAAAGGTTTTTATGGTCTTTATAACAAAGGGGGTGAATACATACACACATGCCAATTTTCTGTTTTCTATAGTTTTCAGTATATATTTTTCTCGTTTCACTTCACTAACTTAGAGTATTGTTTTCAAATCCATCACATAAAATTCAGATTAACAAAACATTGAACTTAAGGCTGTAATGTAACAAAATAGGTAAAAAACCAAGGGAGGTGAATACTTTTGCAAGGCACTGTAATTATGGCTATGGGTAAATGGAAGACAAACTGCTTCCATATATATTCCTAACCCCCAGAATTAAATTTAAGGAGCCTTCCACAAATTCTGCTAGTAAAGTAATGTTTGGGGCCTCTAAGCAGACCAATATGGGTATAGTTTTGGGCCCCTCACCATCCACTTGGGGAGAGGGATCCAACTACAAATAAGAATGTAATTACCTGGAATTGGGGGAGGGTAGGAATTTACTAATATGAAAATTCCATGCCTCATGTGAAAGAGAAACAGGTAATAGAATAAAGAAAAAGGAAACTCCTGACCAAAATAGAAGGCATATGATCAGAGGATATTTCCCTTAGTCACTATAAAGAGGGACTCCTTAGAGGCTCAGCATCAGGGGAAAAAATGGGGGCCTCAGGAAGATGGAGTCTGACTTTTTTCTAAATGAGCTGTGGTGAAAAATAGGCCCTTGTAAGTCTAAAGTAAAACTGTCCGCAGACAAAAGGGCAGGAAAAATTCATATTTTTGGAAAGAACCTCCAAGATAGATACACAGATACACAGAAAACAAGATGCACAATTATAACACTAGGCATTTATATATCTTGGCATGAGTTTAAAAAATGAAACTAAACTTCCAACCAGAGGCCATTAAACATACATACTAATACTGAATCAGAGGGTGGTTAAATTTGTCAGCAGGCATAGTTAAAACATATAATAAATTGGACATAAATGAGACAGTTGAGGCAAAGCTAAAGAGACAGTGAAAACAAGATATTGTATTGAAATTAAGAGGGTTACTAATTAAAAATAATGTCATGAAACACTAGCAAGATCGTATGGCTCCACATAGCAATAATGTTTTAAAAACAGAAAATAAAAGTTTATCTAATTAAATCTCAAGTTTTTTTGTGAGAAGATACATATTTAAGTAAAAAGTTGCTGCTGATTTAGACATCAGCTGAATGTCTCTCTGTTAGTATTCTATCCAAAAAATTGTCTGCACAATTTGAGAGGACCAACGTTATATACCATGGTGGTCCATAAGGACCGCTGTGGCATAGGGGTTTATTTAAAATACCATAGGGGTACAAAGAACTCCCACAGTTATAGTTTAGTATACCATGGAGGTCCATAGGGATCCCAATGGCAAAATGGTTGATGATAGATGCAACTAGGGGCAATATTACTCCCATGGTTATACCTTAGATTACCATAGAGGTCCATAAGACCCCCATGGTAACATGTTTATTTTAGGACCACGGGGTTATAGTTAGAGGTCCATAAGGGTCCAGGGGTTTAATGAATCCATACCCCACACCATAACGGCTGGGGGAAAAGGGGCCTGATAGCCCCAAGTTATTGATGGAGGAATCCTTGTAATTACCCAAATTGATAAGAGGAAATGAGTGTTGAGGGGGATCCACAGAGATACATAAATGACAAAATAACCAATTGTGTAGCAATAATAACCAACTGGTGATGATGATGTAACTATGCAAGAAATGTCACACCAAACACAGCTATCCAGGAGGTGTTATCTATCAAAAGGAACAATGGATGGAGCCATTCCTAACTAAGACCCCACTGAAAATAAGCAGGTCTCCGGAATGGATTTGTATTATGGACAAATCCATTCCAAAATTAAATGGTGGAATCTTGGGTTCCAGACAAATATTGTTGCTCTGTTGATTTTGATACACACAAACATAAAATGGAGTTCTTATTTATTTATCACTTTTTGGTTTTCCTGGGAATGACATTCACCCAAACTAGGGGTCGAGCAAAGGTGAAATTAAGGATTTATTGGACTACTGTAACATCTAGGGGTCATTTGCTGATGGAATTTGTACCTAGCTTCAAGGATGACTGGACATAAGGTTAAGATTTGATTTGCTGGGGCCATCTTCAAGGGTATAATTTAACTAATAATCTACTGATCTAGGTGGTAGAATATTCTGTAGCAAAGGAACAGAGGCCAGGTAGAGGCATTAGTATAATATCGGTAGAGCCATGTATAGCAGACACTTCCCTCACCACTCATTGTTCTATGTGAATAAGCATTTTCATTTAGAAGTTTGTAGTGTATTTGGAGTTTCTTCTTGCTGTCAGATGTAAGTTTACTGGTGGTCAGGATATATAGTTATAATTCTAGTACTTAAAAGGGAACTTTTAATAATAGTGTCATAAAAAATTGTAGCAGATCTCCCACTAACTACAGTAAAGTTTGACTAGGTCTTTATTCATGTCAGCGGATGATGAATTGAGAAGGGGGAAGTTACATTTTGTGCAAGCTTTAGGTCCATATATTAAGTGTTTTCATGTTTTAAATTTAAACTTAATTTTAAAATATTGTTTTTTATTTCTTACATGGGTATAATTCTGTATTTTATTTATTATTAATTTCCCCCTTTTAAACTTCTATACTTACCCTATCGATGCATTATTTCAAAGATCCAATGCTCACTACAACAATGCTACAATCTTAGGCAGAATCGACTTTTCTAAACAGTTGCACTCTTGCAAAGTTTTATAATAACTGATGCTTCATTATGGGATACTTACCAAGCATTGTATGGCTGCAGTGTGCTTTCAGTGTGCTTCAAGTTGCTTTATTTCCTTTGTGACACCCCCCCCCCCCCCCCCCCGACAGAGATTTTTCTCTGTTTGTAAGTATGTATAAATAAGATATTTTACGACCTGTGTATTAAATGAGCTGTATCCCTCCCAGAATTATTCTGGCTCCTAAACTCATGGTTGCAACCATTGTTTTACACTAAGCACAAATCTGTGCTAAAAAGTACAGGCCCTGCCCTTTCTTCTCATCATTTTGACCCACCAACATACAGTATACTCTTCATTTAGTCAATGGAGTCTTTCCCAAACTTTCATAGAGATTACATTTTCCAATGCAAGACAGTCTGTCAAACACAATATTTAGTTCAAATTAATTTTTAATTTGTGTTGCAAGATATACATTTATTCTGAAAAGGTAACTAAACAAATGTGTTGTTGATTAATGTGTGAACTTGACCAATTGTATGATGTGTTGCAAAATAAATCTCTTGAATTTGTAATAATTAAATCCCTTTTTTTTTACGTCATGATTCAATACATTTTTGGTAATTTTTACAATTATGAATATATTAAAAGTTGCAGTGTTTTAGTGTTACTTATTCCAGTCCAATAAACTAAAGATTGTGACTCATGCCTCAACTCAAAAAAGTATTTACTTCTGTTTTACGGCACATCATGATTAATGTTTACTTAGGGAAATGTTTACCCAGGCAGTTTTAACATGTAGGGTCAATAAATCTTAATGTACACCTTAACAGAAGTGGGACTTCTGAAATGTTTTAAACCTTACTAATGAAAAGATATAAATCTTGAAAATTAGGATCATTAGTCAGCGTTATATGCTACACTGGTGACTGCATTGAGATTCAAAGTGATGCTTCATGCGTTCCTTAGCTTTGTTTCTTGGGCAACTTTTATGTCATGCAACTGGAAATAAGTATTTATTTAAAAAGAAAACAAATAGTGATTTTTAAATCAGCTTCACTGAACAGTACACTACCAATGATAAATAAAATTACATATATTTGTTAGAAATAAATCATAACAAAACACGTATATATATTTTTTCTGTATTTATGTTATTTGTAACACAACTGGATACTACAGCATAATCCTGTAAATCAAAGCAGTCTGTCCAGGGTATGACCTACACAACAGTGTATTATAATTCTCTCTGAAATGTTCGTTAAATCACATATGAACATTATTGTGTCTAAAACTAATGTGAAAGATAAAACAGTATATAAAGACATTGCAAATGGTAATGCACACAATGAAAAATAACATTTTGAATATTTACAGGACCATTTGTTGTAATAAAATTAGTATTATTTGTAATTTACTAATTTTTGCAGGAACTACAAAGCAAATCACTGAAAACTGTCATGTCTGATTTTTTTATGGGGAAAATTTCCATTACAACCCTTCACAAACTATGTGATAACTTAATTGATGTATTCCCTTTGAATATTTTAATACAAGATAGAAACATTTGTTCATTAATTAAATATTTTTAAAGGAGGAATTCATATTATTTTCAATATGAAGTATAGTGATGGGTAAATCTTCAAGTACAGAATCAGAAGTAAGAGGGGCATGGTAGGAAGCAATCAAATAAGAACCGTCAAGACCAAAGTCAATAATTATAAATAGGAGACCAGTTGGAGAGATTAAATGATTTATGTTCAAATGGAAGCTGGCTACAGCAGCTCCTTCCATTAGTAAAATATTTTCAGATTGCTAAAGGTTTTATCAGGTTCTGTACAGTTAGTATCATCAACATGATCCTCCAGACATACCAGTATTGTTCACAGAATAAGATTTCCTTCAGTGATATTTGATTTTGTGCCATTCAGTTTTAGACTACAAAAATATGAAATCATAAATAAATGTAAAATATATTGTTAATGCCCAATCCAAAATGAAAACAACATTGTTAGTGCTTCTTATTTTTAATCTGGCATCAAAAGTTGGAAAACTGTGACTTGCTAGTGCATATGTAGGCTGTGAAAATTGCTGCAATTAATGTAAAATAGTCATAAGACTTTGGGCCAGGTATTTGTTGTTTAACAGTTTTGTTTAGATTTTTTTTAAATCTACTGTGTTGTAAGCCCATCATGGTATGACATAAGACAGTACTTGTGGAGAAGGCTGAATGGAGTACTCCAGAAAATGAAAGAGTGTTCCAGCTTTAGTTAGCCACAGGTTCGCTGGAAAAAAACAACACATATTTACTTGTAAGCCACTTGACATAGTTGTACTAATTTTTCATATGTAAAGTTACTTTGGCACTGTTTAGAAAAATATTATGACTTTGAAATACTACTATAAATCCAGTAATAATTACTTTGGTACCATACACTTTTATACAGAATCTTAGATTTAAAATATTAAAATCTTGAATCTCTAAATATTAACTGAACACAGCCAGCTCTGCTCAAGATGAACCTCAGTTATTTTGACCCTTACCATCAGAGTTAGTTTGTTAGCACAAAGATTCAACAAGCACATTATGCTACATTCAAAGCAAATTCCTGAAGAAAGCATTAAAAAGCTGTTGCTATACAGTTCAATGTTTTGTTAATAAGAATTTTATGTGATAGATCAGAACACAGTATTTTAAGTTGAAGTGAAATTAGAAAAATATATACATAAAACATTTTTTTAGAAATAGAAAACAAAAAATTGGCATGTGCGTATGTATTCACCCCCTTTGTTATGAAGCCCATAAAAAGCTCCGGCGTAACCAATTACCTTCAGAAGTCACATCATTACTGAAATAATGTCCACCTGTGTGCAATCTTAGTGTCACATGATCTTTCATTACATATACACACCTTTTTTGAAAGGCCCCAGTGGCTGCAACACCTAAGCAAGAGGCACCACTAACCAAACACTGCCATGAAGACCAAGGAACTTTCCAAACAAATAAGGGACAATGTTGTTGAGAAGTTACATTTAGGGTTAGGTTATAAAAAAATATCCAAATCTTTGATGATCCCCAGGATTACCATCAAATCTATAATAACCAAATGGAAAGAACATGGCACAACAGCAAACCCGCCAAGAGATGGCTGCCCACTAAAATTCATGAACCAGGCAAGGAAGGCATTAATCAGAGAGGCAGCACAGAGAACTAAGGTAACCCTGGAGGAGCTACAGAATTCCACAGTAGAGACTGGAGTATCTTTACATAGGACGACAATAAGCTGTACGCTTCATATAGTTGGGCTTTATGGCAGAGTGGCCAGAAGAAAGCTCAAAAATGGCACGTTTTGAGTTTGTGAAAAGGCACATGGGAGACTCCCAATATGTATTTAGGAAGGACTTCTGGTCTAATGAGACAAAAATGTAACTTTTCGGCCATCAAAGAAAAAGCTATGACTGGCGTAAACCGAACACATCACAACACCCACATCACAACACACAAAGAACACCATCCCATTTTTTTCAGCAGCCGGGACTGGGAAACTGGTCAGAGTTGAGGGAAAGATGGATGGTGCTAAATACAGGGATATTCAAGGCTATTTACCTTCCAGCAGCACAAACCTCAATCCAACAGAAAATCTGTGGTCAGATTTAAAGATTGCTGTGTACAAGAGCAAACCATCCAACTTGAAGGAGCTAGAGCAGTTTTGCAAGGAGGAATGGGCAAAAATCCCAGTGGTAAGATGTGGCAAGCTCATAGAAACTTATCTAAAGTGACTTGGAGCTGTGATTGCTGCAAAAGGTGGCGCTACAAAGTATTGACTTTAGGGGGTTGAATAGTGCACAAATACAAATTTGCACATTGACTTTTTCTGTTTCTTTGAACGATTTGTTGTTTGCTTCACAATAAAAAAAAATGAATATCTTCAAAGTTGTGGGCATGTTCTGTAAATTAAATGATGCAAATCCTCAAACAATCCATGTTAATTGCAGGTTGTGAGGCAACAAAATATGAAATAATCCAAGGGGGTGAATACTTTTACAAGGCACTGTATATCAGTCTCAAATGAATTACAAGTGGGACACCACTATACTAGTGAGAATCATACTCTTCAAAATGAAAATACTTGCAGTTGTGAACAATTCTGGAGAGGCCAGCCTAATAAAATGTATCCACGGGTGCCGAACAAGTTCATAAAGAAAGTCACAAAGAACTGCAGGATGTTTTGGTCTCTGCTAAGGTCAGTATTCTTAACTACAAAATCAGAAAGTGGCTGGCAAAAATGGATTCCATGGGAGAGCAGTAAGGTGGAAATAACTGTTATGCAAGTTGAACATAAATGCTTATCTCTCATTTCCCAAGAAGCACCTGCACCTATTCACAGATTAGTCAGAACTTGACAACATGTGTCCTGTTATTTCTGAATAAAGGTCAAACGCAGCATTCCACAAAAGGAACATTACACAAATAGTCAAACATTGTAGTGGTAGTGTGGAGGTGTGGGGATGTTTTTGCTTCCTCAGGACCTGGACAACTTGCCATAATTAAAAGAATTCTGCTCCATAAAGAATCCTAAAAAGAATGTCCAATCATCTGTCCTTGAGCTGAAGCTGAATCATTGCTGGGCCATGCAGCAATACAATGATCCAACAACCAAAAGTAAATCCTCATCAGAATCCCTGTAAAGTAGCAAAAAGTACAGACCTAAACTCAACAGAGATGCTGTGGTAGGACCAGAACGAATAGTACATGATCAGAAACTTAACAATATTTCTGAATGAAAGCAATTATTTCAGGAAAAGTGGGCTAACATTTCCCCATGGCAAGCTCTTGGTTGTGGTCATGTTGCTAGAGGTAGCTTAATGAAGTTTAAGGGAAACTTACTTTTTCACACAAGAGACATAGGTGTTTAATAACTTGATATAAATTAAAATAAATTAATAAATTAAAATAAGAAACAATGAGCCTGATTCAGCTGAGCTCACTCGATCCGGTAGCCATTAAGTGAGGTTGCAAGTTTATTTGCTATTCAATTGGTGTCTTTTTGCGGGCCCTAAATGGGTCACGAGTTACGGCCTTGAAAACGTTGTGATTTTTTAATCCGGTAACTTAAAGCCTCCCGAAGCCTTTGATCCTTCACTTTTGCAAGAGTTACGATGGCAAAAATCTCAAATCGCTATTAGATTGATCCCCAAGCACGCAAATGTATTCATATTTGTAAATGGCTAAAGAAGGGGAAAATCCTACTATTGCTAGAGAGGACCCGCAAGGGTGTTAAACACCTATTGGTAGCACTGTAAATGAAAATACAAAATCAATCCTGCACTGTAAATAATGGGGTATGCGATGTTAGACATTAAAATTAATTGCACAAACAGTCTCAAGCCTGCAAATCGGCAGGAAATTAAATTTGTATGTTTCATTTTGGGGTTAAATCAGTCTTCGGTATCATCGAATTAATACATATCAGGCCACCCATATGGACTGAAACAGTATTGGCATTCATTTGCAATTTTTATTTTGCAGCTTTGAAAGTCTGATCGCATATCGAACCCCCAAATCTAACTTACGGGCTTGAGCAATTGAATAGCATTGTAATCAGAGATGAATGGGCAATTTAATCCAGCTTAATGTGTTTATTATTCACTCAGGATTCTTTTATCTAACACTAGATTTTGTCTTAATATCTGAAAATAGAGAAAATCAATAACGAACAAACACTTTTTTATAACAGTAAAAGGTATCTTCATCCTATGAAGAAATTGCTTATTCCAATATGTTGAATATTTTCAAATAGACAGCAAATATGTAAGTTTTACCTTGCACTAGAAGTTACATTAAAAGTGCTGTGTGTCATTTGGAAGAAAGAATTGGATGGATTTGTATTTGTGACTATATGCTGTGTAGAGAGATGAAAGTAGTAAATCAGTGGGATCTGAACATGTCAGTAACAAAAAAATGTGTTTATGTCTATTGCATAGAAAATTGCAGTTGGTTCAGCAAAACTGAGACATCTGGTCATTTTATTTGGAACACTGGCATAAAAATAAATACAGACAGTTTTGGATTCATAACATATTTAGGGAAAAAGGAAATGATAACATCGACATTTATACAAGGCTGGGTTTTTAACAGTACAGCATTGCAAATTGTATTTGCAATCCAGAATTAAAAGGGTAAGAAGCTATATTAAACATTATCCTGTTACATTTATGTTTATATTGAAATTTGTTTTAAATGTTAAAGAGTGTTAATCGTGTAATTTAGTGTTTAATGTTATTAACATTTATGTCTATAAAAGATTCTACATTGTGGTACAAAATAGCTATTAATGACAATGAAGAAAGGAAATCTATGAAAGGTGTATAAACATTCCATATGTGACGCATTTGCTGCATACATTAACTGTAAAAGTATAAAAGCAAAAAATGAGACCATGTATTATACCTAGTTTATACTAAGTTTATATGAAACTAGCGACTTGCCCGTCAAAAATGACGGCAATAACATTTGAAGCCGGGCAATGGTGTTTGTCTCACATTGCGGGCCTCCCCCCCCTCTACTTTACTGGCCTTGCGATTAGTGCCTTTGGCGCTCATCACGAGCCTCGCAATGAGCGCCTTTGGTGCTCATTGAGAGCCTCTCCACCCCTCTACCTCTCCCACCCTCTACTTGATGGGAGGCACTCATTGCAACCCTCCCCCTCTACTTTACTGGCCTTGCAATGAGCACCTTCAACGCTTATCACGGGTCTTGGATGAGCGCCTTTGGCGCTCATTGTGAGCCCCCCTCTACTTCCTCTCCCTCGCCTGTGTGTCTTTCCCCCTTCTCCGTCCCCTGTGCCTCTTCTCCCCCACTACCTCCCCTGTGTCGCATCCCCCCTCCTCTGTGTCTCTTCCCCCTTTCCCTGCCATGTGTCTTTTCCCTGCCTCCCTCCCCTGTGCCTCTTCCCCCTCTCCATCCCCTGTGTCTCATTCCCCTCTCTGTCTCTTCAACCCATCTCCCTATCCTGTGTCTCTTTTTCCACTCTCCCACCTCTGTGTCTCTTCCCCCCTCTCCCCCTGTCTCTTCACCCCTGTCTCCCTCCCCTGTGTCTCTTCCCCCCTCCCCTCATCTCTTCCCCCTGCCCCCACTGCTGTGCCTTCACCCCTCCTGTCCCTCCCCTGTGTCTATTCCTCCCCTTCTCTCCCTCCCCTCCCTCCCCTGTGTCTCTCTTCCTCCTCCCCTGTGTCTCTCTTTGCCCTCCCCTGTGTCTCTGTTCCTCCCTCCTCTGTGTCTCTCTTCCCCTCCTCCTCTCCCTCCCCTGTGTCTCTTCCTCCTCCCCTGTGTCTCTTCCCCCTCCCCTGTGTCTCTCTTCGCCTCCTCCTCTCCCTCCCCTGTGTCTTTTCCACCTCCCCTGTGTCTCTCTTCCCCCCTCCCCTGTGTCTCTCATCACGAGCATCAGTGGGGCATGGCAGGGGTAGTTGCATTGCGAGGGCCGCAAAGTGTGACGAAAACTCGCAGTTTGATAACTATTATATGTGACTAGCGAATTGCCCGTCAAAAAATTACGGCAATGAAATTGTAAATGAGCTAATGCTGTTTGGTGTATAATAATACAATAATAAATTAATATACTTTACCTATTTTGAGGTAATATATGCAGGAAGCATTGTGTTGAAGAGCTGACAATCTGTTTTGATGTTGCTGCAGCATTAGTGGTGTGGAGGTGCTGTGTAAGCGTGATGAATGTGTGCAGTGTAATAGTGTGCGTGCGCGAGACCAAACCGTTAGCGTAGCTGTGTACTACATTGTTGTAAAATGGCGGGTAATGTGTGGTATGCGTCTTTGCGGAATATCCGTAGGTCTTTTGTGGTGCTTTGAGTGTTTCTTGTGGTGTTTTGCGTGTTTCTTGTGGTGTTTTGCGTGTTTACAGTGCTGTAGCCTCGTTTTCGTTTTGTTCTGCGGACATTTTTTCTCTCGCTTAGAGAATTTTTGAGTGTCTAAACTCTTTTGAGGTGTAACTTCATTTTCCTGGGTGCTCCCTCTTGCTGTAGGTAAGCTTTTTATGTATGTTTTAATTTTTTCATGTTCGCGGGTTGTAGACGATTTTTGCGAGGTTGTAATGTGTGGTAACGTGTGTCATATGTTGTTTGCGTTCCGACATAACGTTTGCTAGGGCTGCAGTTGCTGGCAAGGAGCGCCTTCGGCTCACAACTTATATAATAATTAACACATAGCAGGGAAAAAGTGCACGTATGCTTCAATATATTGTAATCCACCTTAAGTGAACAGAAGAGGAGAGAGGCAGGGGTGGGGCTTGTTCTGAATGCTGGTCCCAGAGGATACAGGATCTGATGGGATACTGAATCTCTTACTACAGTAGCACTGCAGGAGATAATTTACACATAGCAGAGAAAAAGTGCATGTATGATTCAATATATAGGAATCCACCTTAAGTGAACAGAAGAGGAGAGAGGCATGGGTGGGGCTTGGTCTGAATGCTGGTCCCAGAGGATACAGGATCTGATGGGATACTGAATCTCTTACTACAGTAGCACTGCAGGAGATAATTTACACATAGCAGAGAAAAAGTGCACGTATGCTTCAATATATAGGAATCCACCTTAAGTGAACAGAAGAGGAGAGAGGCATGGGTGGGGCTTGTTCTGAATGCTGGTCCCAGAGGATACAGGATCTGATGGGATACTGAATCTCTTACTACAGTAGCACTGCAGGAGATAATTTACACATAGCAGAGAAAAAGTGGATGTATGCTTCAATATATAGGAATCCACCTTAAGTGAACAGCAGAGGAGAGAGGCCCCTGCGTGATGTCATTAACATATGCCGGCCGCTCACAGGAAGAAGACATGCTGCTAGGGAGAGAAGGTGCTCGCATCAGAGTAAGGAGAGAGGGGAAAGGAGAGAGGGGGGAAAGAAGGAGGGAAAGGGGGAGGGAGGAGGATGATAAAGGGTGAGGAGGAGGATGATGAGGGGAAGGAGGGAGGAAGTTGTCAAACTGCGAGTTGTCATCCTGCAAGGCCGCAAGTGTGACGACAACTCACAGTTAGACAATTATAATATGTGATATTAAATAATTGTGATTAAGGAGATACCCTGAATGAAAATGATCCCTAAATCAGCTTTTATAATATGATGAAGGAAGATGGGCTTAAAGCATCAGGAGTATTATGGATAGTGTCTAAAATCCTGAATATTTTACCTTTTATAATTATGGTATGTATATATAGAACATTTAGAACACAGTTGCCACACTGCAGTATCTAAATTATATTATTTTATTTTAACTGTCTGATTTTATGAATAAAGGTTATAGATTCATGCTTTTCCAGCAGTTTATCCACTCTTGTCATATAAGAGAAAGTAATGATAAGTTGTCACAACAGTTAGTGTGTAAATATAACCAACTGGTGATCATCAGTGCCCAATAACCAGTGAAAAAAGTGCTTAAGCTGTAACTCCCTCATTATTATTATTATTATTTTTATTTATATCGCGCCAACATATTCCGTAGCGCTGTACAGGGGATGAGTACATGGCAAAAAATAAACTTAACACCTTGTAAAGAATGGAGGGCCCTGTTTTTGAGTATAAAATCAAATGTACATAGAGCTTGTTTCCAGGGCACTGACACACGATTGAAAACTCGCAAACTTACAATCTAAGGGTTTAGGTCCCTCAAAAACAAATGTCCAGATATCAATGAAGTGGGCAATGAAAAGAACACAGCTTCCTTCTAATGTAGATACTCTGACTGGTGTCCTAAGGTTCTGAAAACATGCTTCACTTGGCTAAGCTTGTGACTCTTACTCCGTGAATAATACTTTTCACTATTCCATTGATCTCAGAGTGTGTTACCTAGAAGGATATTTATTTGTATGTTTCATTATGTATGCAACCATATACCTGTGGAGCAGAAGGATTGATGTTCAACTAGCAAGCCCTTATATATGTTTCATTTATTTTGCAACATGGGATCCACAATCTTAATATTGCCATTTTTGGATTCTACTAGTCCTTGCAGTGTAACTGACAGTTCAGTCTTATGGTTTAGGTATCCTGGGAAAGTGTAGCACATTCAAACCTCCTGGGCATCAGTGATAACCTGGTACTGACTAGAGTATGTGTTGTTAATTTATTTATTTATTTACTTTTCTTTAGTTTTGTCATTTAGTTTACTCCACCTCCTCCAATGGAGAGAGGGGATCCTTCCAGTTATAGAAGTGACATGAGGGACCATATATCTGTATCCATTATTCTTCCAGAACAATTAATATGGCACTGTGTGGGAAGAAAGTGAAGTGAATGGCCCCAAAGTTGTATTTTTAATGACTACTGCAGTGATTAGAGAGTGGGTAAATCTGAGTGGTCTAGGATACATTTTTGTATTATTATTATTATACCTTTTCCCCAGGGAAGGAAGTTCTGCATTATGTGATACTGGCATATAAATGTAATCATCACTTGCTATTCGCATGCTATCAATGAGCATGAGGGCTTTGGTTATAATTTATTAGAATATATTTTGAAAACTGGACTACAGATGCTAAAGCTAAGCACCAGACTTATAAAAAGGTCAAGGCTGTTATTAAAAAAAAACTTCTGATGCTTACAGGGCTGATTTTCACAGAATCAGTATTCATCCAGCAATAACATCATACTGTATATAAGTTTAAGGATCTCTATAGTCCAATTTTTACATTTTACTACTGTAAACAAGCATCCTTATTCAAAATAAACAGTGCTTGTATCCTTTTGTTAACTGCTGACTTTATTTTACAATTTATTTAAACAAAGAGAAAATTAAAATTTCAGTGTTCTTTTACGTTGCAACTTAACTTTTCTTTAGTTTTCACCAACATTATAAGATTTCTATCTTCAGTCACACATGGTGTAGTTTTATCCTTCTTTGCATATGAGACATCTTTGTACAAATGAAATGCATGGTTCAGTTAAATGAACAAAAGGGAAATTTGTTGTCTTTTTTCAGTCCTTCAGTCATGCCAAACTCTGGTGACCACATGGACACAGCACTCAAGGCGCAACTGTTTGTGATTCTGGTAGTGCTTATCCATATGATTTTCTTGGCAACTACTTCAATAATATGCAGTTGAATATATGTATTTTGCTTAAATTCATAGGGCCTCATTCAAATGAGAGTTGTCCAATTGAATATGGCTCTATATAAGCACATAGTTTATTTTTTTTACAGAACTTGATAGTTATTGAACTTCTATCCAAAAGCAAGGTCTTCACTAATTAGTAGCTTCTGTAAAAAAAAATATGCTCTGTGCTTATTTAGAGATAGAGATGTCGCGGACAGTTCGCCCTCGGACTATTCGCAGCGATTTTGGCTCATTCGCGCTCGCATCGGACGGTGGACACATGCGCTTTTCGGTCCGCCCCCTATTCTTTATCATTGAGGAAACTTTGACCCTGCACCTCACAGTCAGCAGACACATTCCAGCCAATCAGCAGCATACACTCCCTTCCAGAGCCTTCCATCTGGAGGACAGCATACATTTTAGAATCATTCTGAAGCTGCATTCGTTGTGAGAGGACAGATAGTGTAGCTGCTGGAGATTTAATAGGGAAATAGTTAGCCAGGCTGTGTATTTAGCTTCCACTACAGACCTGAAGGACTCATCTGATATCTACTGCAAGGACAGCAACCCAAAAAGCCCTTTTTAGGGCTAGAACATCATTTATTTTATTTTATATTTTTTTTCTGTGTAATCTAATTGCATATGCCTGCCTGCCAGTGTGTGTGTGTGACAGGCTAACAGCTAATAGCTTATATTGTGCTTATTTTCACTACTCATACCTGGTGGTGTACCATACATTGAAAACAACCATTTTTTTCCTGTAATCTAATTTCAGTTGCCTGCCTGTGTCAGGCTCACAGCTAATATTCTGCTCTGTTTCACCAGTCATAGTTGGTGTACCATACATTGAAAAAAAAGAACCCTTTTTTCGTTTAATCTAATTTCAGTTGCCTGCCTGTGTCAGAATCACAGCTTATATTGTGCTCAGTGAAAGAAAACACTTTTTTGACTGTAATAGATTGAATAGCAATTGCCTGCCTACAGGCGTGTGTGTGAAGCCTATTGCATCTACTCTGCCAACTTTTGCCAGAGCACAGTGATAAGTCATATCTGGTGCAACCGTAGTGTACAGTGACATAAAACAACACTTTTTTTACTGTAATCGATTGAATATCAGTTGCCTGCTTACAGGCGTGTGTGTGAGGCCTACAGCGCCTACTCTGCCAACTTTTTCCAGTGCACAGTGACACTCATATCTGGTGCAACCTAGTGTACAGTGAAATAAAAGAACCCTTTTTTGACTGTAATCGATTGAATATCAGTTGCCTGCCTACAGGCGTGTGTGTGAGGCCTACAGCGCCTACTCTGCCAACTTTTTCCAGTGTACAGTGACACTCATATCTGATGCAACCTAGAGTACAGTGAAATAAAAGAACCCTTTTTTTACTGTAATCGATTGAATATCAGTTGCCTGCCTACAGGCATGTGTGTGAGGCCTACAGCGCCTACTCTGCCAACTTTTGCCAGTGCACAGTGACACTCATATCTGGTGCAACCTAGTGTACAGTGAAATAAAATAACCCTTTTTCACTCTAATCGATTGAATATCAGTTGCCTGCCTACAGGCGTGTGTGTGAGGCCTACAGCGCCTACTCTGCCAACTTTTGCCTGTGCACCGTGACACTCATATCTGGTGTCACAGTAGCTTGCACGCATAGTACCACTAATCGAAAAAAAAATGACAGGCAGAGGCAGGCCACACCGCAGGGGCCGTCATGTTCGTGGTGCTGTGATTCCCTTTGGCCCTAGAATAATGTCCAGTTTTCAGAGGCAACGTACCCTGAACTTGAAAAGTACTGAGGACATGGTTGACTGGCTAACACAGGGCACCCAATCTTTTACAGCTTCTGTTTGGAACCTAGACGCACCATCCTCCTCCAGCCTAGCTTCGGGCACCTCTCCAGTTACCACTCGCCCGCCTGCCGTCAACACCAACACTAGCACCACCGCCGCTTCACTTGATTCGTCAGCAGATTTATTTACACATCCGTTGGAAGAATTGAGTGATGCGCAAACATTAGTGCCAGAGGATGTAGATAACAGGGATATGTCCCAGTCAGGCAGCATTACACACATGGACGTATGGTCTGATGATGTTGATGTTGTACCCGGTGCTGCTTCCTTTGTTGAGTTGTCAGATACAAGTGGGGCGGTTGATGATGACGATGCGTCCGTGGATGTCACGTGGGTGCCCGCTATAAGAGAAGAAGAACAGGAGGAAAGTTCAGATGGGGAGACAGAGAGGAGGAGGAGACGAGTTGGAAGCAGGGGGAGGTTGTCGCAAGTAGCTAGTGGCACAGTCAGACAGCATGCATCGGCACCCGGGGTCAGCCAGACAGCACGCCAGTCAACGCATGCTGTTGCCACCACCAGAATGCCGTCATTGCAGAGCTCAGCAGTGTGGCAATTTTTTGGTGTGTCTGCCTGTGACAACAGCGATGCCATTTGCAACCTGTGCGAAAAGAAACTGAGTAGTGGGAAGTCAAACACCCACCTAGGTACAACTTCTTTGCGAAGGCACATGATGTCACATCACAAACGCCTATGGGATCAACACATGAGTACAAGCAGCACACAAAGTCAAAGCCGCCATCCTCCTCCTAGTCCAGCATCTTCAGCCACGTCAACCACTGCTGCCCTGCTTGCCCCCTCTCAACCATCCGCCACTCCGTGTCTCGCACTGAGCAGTCCTTGCTCATCTGCCCACAGTCAGGTGTCTGTACAGGACTAGTTTGAGCGTAAGAAGCCAATATCACAAAGTCACCCCCCTTGCCCGGCAACTGACAGCTGGCTTGTCTGAACTCTTAGCCTGCCAGCTTTTACCATATATACTGGTGTAGTCTTAAGGTGTTCAAAAAATTTGTAGCTATTGGGACACCGCAGTGTTAGGTACCCGGACGAAATTTCTTTGCACAAAAGGCAATCCCCAACCTGTACTCGATTGTGCAAAAGGAAGTAATGGCATCTCTGGCACACAGTGTTGGGGCAATGGTCCATCTAACCACTGATACCTGATCTGCAAAGCATGGTCAGGGCAGTTATATCACCTACACTGCGCATTGGGTAAACCTGGTGACGGCTGCCAAGCATGGAATACGTGGCTCTGCAGAGGAGTTGGTGACACCGCCACGACTTGCAGGCAGGCCTGCTGCCACCTCCTCTACTCCTCCTACTCCATCCTCTTCCATAACCTCCTCGGCTCAGTCCTCTTCTGCTGCTGCTATGTCTTGCTCCACATCAACGGCACCCCCCCCCCCCAGCTCTACAGGTACTATTCCACATCCCGGATACGGCAGTGCAATGCGGTATGGGGTTGACTTCCCTGAAAGCAGAGAGTCACACCGGACCAGCACTCCTGTCCGCCCTGAACGCACAGGTGGATCAGTGGCTGACTCCGCACCAACTGGAGATCGGCAAAGTGGTTTGTGACAACGGAAGAAATTTGTTGGCGGTATTGAATTTGGGCAAGTTGACACATGTGCCGTGCATGGCACATGTGTGTAATCTGATTGTACAACGCTTTGTGCATAAGCACCCAGGCTTACAGGACGTCCTGAAGCAGGCCAGGAAGGTATGTGGCCATTTCAGGCGTTCGTACTTTACAGATATCCAGCGGCGAAACAACATGCCAGTAAGGCGCTTGATTTTAGACAGCCCGACAAGTTGGAATTCAACACTCCTAATGTTCGACCGCCTGCTCCAACAAGAAAAGGCTGTTAACGAGTATTTTTATGACCGGGGTGCTAGGACAGCCTCTGCGGAGCTGGGGATTTTTTTGCCACGTTACTGGACGCTCATGCGCAATGCCTGTAGGCTTATGCGTCCTTTTGAGAAGGTGACAAACCTGGTCAGTCGCACCAAGGGCACCATCAGCGACATCATACCATTTGTTTTCTTCCTGGAGCGTGCCCTGCGAAGAGTGCTGGATAAGGCCGTAGATGAGCGTGAAGAGGAAGAGTTGTGGTCACCATCACCACCAGAAACAGCCTTATCAGCATCGCTTGCTGGACCTGCGGCAACGCTGGAAGAGGATTGTGAGGAAGAGGAGTCAGAGGAGGAATGTGGCTTTAAGGAGGAGGAGGAAGACCAACCACAACAGCCATCCCAGGGTGCTCGTTGTCACCTATCTGGTACCCGTGGTGTTGTATGTGGATGGGGAGAAGAACATACCTTCAGTGAGATCACTGAGGACGAGAAACGGGACATGACTAGCTCGGCATCCAACCTTGTGCAAATGGGGTCTTTCATGCTGTCTTGCCTGTTGAGGGACCCTCGTATAAAAAGGATGAAGGAAAACGACCTGTACTGGGTGTCCACGCTACTAGACCCCCGGTATAAGCAGAAAGTGCCTGAAATGTTACCGTATTACCACAAGTCAGAAAGGATGCAGCACTTCCAAAATAAATTAAAAAGTATGCTTTACACAGCGTTTAAGGTTGAGGTCACAGCACAACGGCAATCTAACAGCGGAAGAGGTGAACATAATCCTCCTACTCACACGACTACGCCGGCAAGGAGAGGACGCTTTACAGACGTGTTGTTGATGGAGGACATGCAGAGCTTTTTAAGTCCTATGCATCGCCACAGCCCTTCGGGGTCCACCCTCAGAGAATGACTCGACCGTCAGGTAACAGACTACCTCGCCTTAACTGCAGATATCGACACTATGAGGAGCGATGAACCCCTTGACTACTGGGTGTGCACACTTGCTTTGTGGCCTGAGCTATCCCAATTTGCCATAGAACTTCTGTCCTGCCCCGCTTCAAGTGTCCTGTCAGAAAGGACCTTCAGTGCAGCAGGAGGTTTTGTCACTGAGAAGAGAAGTCGCCTAGGTCAAAAAAGTCTAGATTACCTCACCTTTATTAAGATGAATGAGGGATGGATGCTGAAGGGACTGACAGTGGGCGATACATTCGATTAAAAAAGTCCTGATAGATAAGCTGCCTTGAGCTAATAATGGTCCACACGCTGCTGTATTTTATCCCTGAATGCCAGATGACTTGCGTGACTTATCTGCCACCAACTAGGGTTCAAGATGCAATGTTTTAGGGCACTTTCTGCCTGGCAAACTAACATCAATTTTTTTGGTCGCTGCAACAATACCTAATTTTTGCATTTAAATTCTTTTATTGTCAGAAGGCGTACAGCATGTAATGAAAAATAAAGCATTTTTGAACAGTCTTGAATAACAGTTGTGCAAAAATACATATTTAGAATAAAGACATTTTGTGAAAGTTAGCTGGCTAGTCCTTCTTATTTTTACTTTTTAGGTTAATAATTTTTCTTATTTTTTACTGTGATTGCAATTTAAGAGATACCTTAATCATGGTAAAACAGACAATAGTAAAGAGTATATCTGCAGGAAACACCAAAGTCCTATTAGCTATCATCCCTCCAGCAGTATTAGCTTATTATTTACAATATCTAACCTCGGCAATCACCCTTGGGTTACCCTAGGGCAGGCTTCAGTAAGCGACCTCTCCTTTCCTGGGATGATTTTGCCACCGGTTGCTTCTGAAAGGTCTCCAGGGCTCCCCCACTCCGGTGGAAGACCAAACACAGCAGGCATCACAGGGGGCTTGTTGTCACCTTTCGGGGACCCTTGGTGGCTGGGCGGAGGAAGAGACCTTCAATGACATCAGTGAGAACAAGGAACGGGACATGGCTAGCTTGCTATCCAACCTTGTGCAAATGGGGAGTTTGCGGTTTTGCAAAGGGACTGTTTGCGGTTGTTTGCGGTGCATTAAACGGGAAGATTGGTCTGTTACTGTGAAGCGGGTGTAACCCTTACACTACCTGATCGATACAACATCATACCTGATGTTTTAAAGCATGTTATTCCAAACAATTTAGGAATGTTAGGTGATTTATGCCCTTTATGGCTTAAAACCAGACTCTGCATCAACTATGTAATTTTCCGTGGGAGTTTTTCCATGGATCCCCCTCCGGCATGCCACAGTCCAGGTGTTAGTCCCCTTGAAAATACTTTCCCATCACTATTGTGGCCAGAAAGAGTCCCTGTGGGTTTTGAAATTTGCCTGCCCATTGAAGTCTATGGCAGTTTGCCCGGTTTGCCCGTTCGCGAACATTTGATGAAATTCGTGTCCGCGGTTCTCGAACCGAAAATTTTATGTTCGCGACATCACTATTTAGAGCCCAATTCAATTGTCCAAATCACATTTGAGTGATGCCCATAGTATTTTCTATTATATTTAACATATATGATATGCATTTTCAAATTAATGTTTCTATTTCTATATAGCTTATTTACTGATACATATTTCTATACTAGTGAAAAATGAACTGAAGGAACCGCTCATTGATTATGGATCATCCCCTAAGAGGACAAGAAGGTGGTGTAAGTTGAAATCCAAGTGTAATGCCTCATTTATATTATTTTGCCTAAATGTAACATCTTAACATTACTTTAATGAACTACTTGAAAGGTCAGTAAAATTAATAGTTTACATCTATTTTACATGCTGAAAATTTGATTTGAAAGATAAATAACGAAACCTCATATTGCAGTGCAGCAACTTACTCTACAACTAACTGCTAAGTCTTATTCATGTAACACAAGGCATGTTCAAGTTTTTTGTTAGTTCTATTAGATATATGTCAAAAACTCTCAACCTTTTTTGTAATATTTACAAAAAATTCTAAACGGCTTTAAAATATTATATTATATATAATATTATTTGAAAAATAGTTTTGCTGCTTTATATAATCAGCTCAGAAGCTTAAAAATGAAATGAGCTCCTACAGATGTCCATGCAAATATTGAAAAATGCTTAATATTTCACAATTGACAATGAGTCCATTGTATTAATGTATGTGTTAATGTATTTTTCCAGGGTATGGGGTTTAATATTAATTTCATATTTAATAGTAGTTTAATACCATTAAACAAAATGTTAAATACCATGAGCTCGATTCAATTGAGCTTTAGTATGTTACTATAGCCCGTCAGTGAGGTCACAAGTTAATTTGATATTCAATTGTCGTCTTTTTGCAAGCTCTAAACGGGTTACGAGTTACGGCCTTAAAAAAATTGTGATGGTTAAACCCGTAACTTACAGCCTCCCGAAGACTTTGATCTTTCACTTTCATAAGAGTTACGACCGCTAAAATCACAAATCACTATTCAATAGCTCAATTTCCTCAAGCCCAAAAAATGGTTTCACACCCGTAAATGGCAAAAGAAGGAGAAAATCCTAGGAGTGCTAGAGAGGACCCGCACCTATTTGTAGCACTGTAAATGCAAATAAAAAATCAATACTTAACGGTAAATAACAGGGAAAGTGATGACAGACACTAGAAGTAATTGCACATCAGTCTCAAGCCCACAAATCGGCAGTATATAACATTTATTTTTATGTTTCATCGATCTTGGTTATCAACGAACCAGTGCATGGTTTACGGAGTCGGCTTTGGGCCTGTAACTTGCGGCCTTGAGCAATTGAATAGTTCCGATTCAGAGACAAACGGGAGCCCTCAACACACCCGCAGACATACGGCCTACAACAACCGAGTTGCGGGCTTGCAATGGAATTGGGCCCCGTGTCTTTATAGGTATTTTAAATTGTGTAGTATAAATAGCTGCAAAAGACATTTGAGGATACTGAACCCAAGTGTGATAAAAAAAAGGTAATTGGAAATGAGAAAGCAGATTCTCTATTTGAGAAGGGTCCAGAACTGAGATAAACAATCACCAGTTATGAGAACTATTCCACTAGGAGCCTCATTGAATTGAGATTTGCTACAATTACAAAGCAATTCAATTGAACAAGGCAGCAACTTACAGGCCGAAAGCCAAAACCAGGGACGATGCAATTGTATGTAGCAATTCAGAGAGTGATCTAGATCAATTAAGCAAGGCCGTAACTCCCGATTTAGAAACAGCCAATAGAAAATAAGACCGTCATTGTTACGTCAGTAAAACATGGAGGTTACATGTCAATCAATTAGCGTTTTGAGTTCCGATATGCGATCAGATTCGCAATCCTGTAATGTACCAAATAATAAAAATGAATGCCAATACTGTTCGATATTACACCGAAATGAAGCATAAAATAAATTATTTTCTAATGCAGATTTGTGAGTTTGAGACTGTTGTGCAATTAATTCTAATGTCTTACATCACTTTCAATGTCTTTTAAAGTGCAGTATTGATTTTTTAGTTGCATTTACGGTGCTACAATCAGGTGTTTAACCCCCTTGGGAGGCCTATCTGGTACCCGTAGGATTTTCTTCTACATTTGCCATTTATGGGTATGAAAACATTTGCAGGCTTGTGGATTTGTAGCAATTAAATAGCAATTTGTGATTGTAACTCTTGTGGGCTTGAAAGATCAAAGGGTTAGATGGGGTGTTAGTTACGGTTGTAACAACCACAGGGATTTTAAGCCTGTAACCCATAGATCCCAAAAAGACATTAATTGAATAGCAAATTAGTTTATGGGCTACATAACGGGCTCCCGTAAACTACAACAGTTCAATTGAATTGAGGTCTAGAGCCTCTATTCAATTGAAAATTTGCTGATTACTGGAGCACGGAATGTAGCCCATAAACGAATTGGCTATTCAATTGGCATCTTTTAGTGAGCCCCAAATGATCTACGGGTTAGAAGCTGAAAATCACTGTGGTTGCCAAACTCATAACTTGCAACCCATCTAAGCTTTTGATCTGTCGCGGCCGTAAATGTTACAATCACTAAAATCGGAAATCACTATTCAATTGGTACAATTCCCCAAGGCCTCAATTGTTTTCAAACCCGCAAATGGCAAATGTAGCTAAAAATATTATGAGTTCCAAATGGGACCCACAAATGGTTTACAGACTAGTTTATAACTCTGTAAAATACAATTAAAACCCACAAATGGACTTTAAAATATGGGGAAATCAATGTAAGGCATTATAATTAATTTTTACAACAATTCCCAATAAACAAATCGGCTTTAAAAAAAGATTTGTTTTTCTCATATGTTGGAATGGTCATGCATAGAGTGGGGAAAAAAATATTTGATCCCCTGCTGATTTTGAACGTTTGTCCACTGACAAAGAAATGATCAGTCAATAATTTTAATGATAGGTGTATTTTAACAGTGAGAGACAGAATAACAAAAACAAAACAAGAAAAACGCATGTAAAAAAGTTATAAATTGATTTGCTGGTCAGTGAGGGAAATAAGTATTTGATCCTCTATCAATCAGCAAGATTTCTGGCTCCCGGGTGTCTTTTATACAGGTGATGAGCTGAGATAAGTAGCACTCTCTTAAAGGGAGTGCTCCTAATCTCAGCTCGTTACCTGTATAAAAGACACCTGTCTACAGAAGCAATCAATCAGATTCCAAACTCTCCACTATGGCAAAGACCAAAGAGCTGTCCAAGGATGTCAAGGACAAGAATGTAGACCTACACAAGGCTGGAATGGGCTACAAGACCATCGCCAAGCAGCTTTGTGAGAAAGTGACAACAGTTGATGGGATTATTCCCAAATGGAAGAAACACAAAATAACTGCCAGTCTCCCTCGGTCTGATGCTCCATGCAAGATCTCACCTCGTGGAGTTTCAATGATAATGAGAACGATGTGGAATCAGCCCAGAACTACATGGGAGGATCTTGTTAATTATCTCAAGGCAGCTTGGACCATAGTCATCAAGAAAACAATTGGTAACTCACTACACCGTGAAGGACTGAAATCCTGCAGCACCCGCAAGGTCCCCCTGCTCAAGAAAGCACATGTACAGGCCCAACTGACGTTTGCCAATGAACTTCTGAATGATTCAATGATTCATAAGAGAACTGGGTGAAAGTGTTGTGGTCAGATGAGACCAAAATCAAGCTCTTTGGCATCAACTCAACTCGCTGTGTTTGGAGGAGGAATGCTTCCTATGACACCAAGAACACCATCCCCACCATTAAACATGGAGGTGAAAAATTATGCTTTGGGGGTGTTTTTCTGATAAGAGGACAGGACAACTGCACCGCATCAAATGGACGATGGACGGGGCCATGTACCATCAAATCATGGGTGAGAACCTCCTTCCCTCAGCCAGGGCATTGAAAATGGGTAGTGGATGGGTATTCCAGCATGACCATGACCCAAAACACCCAGCCAAGTCAACAAAGGAGTGGCTCAAGAAGAAGCACATTAAGGTCCTGGAGTAGCCTAGCCAGTCTTCAGACCTTAATCCCATAGAAAATCTGTGGAGGGAGCTGAAGGTTCGAGTTTCCAAACATCAGCCTCGAATCCTTAATGGAGAGGATCTGCAAAGAGGAGTGGGACAAAATCCCTCCTGAGATTTGTGCAAACCTGGTGCCCATCTACAAGAAACGTGGTCAAATACTTATTTCCCTCATTGACCTGCAAATCAATTTATAACTTTTTTGACATGCGTTTTTCATGCGTTTTTTTTTTTGTTATTCTGTCTCTCACTGTTAAAATACACCTACCATTAAAATTATAGACTGATCATTTCTTTGTCAGTGGAGAAATGCTCAAAATCAGCAGGCAATCAAATACTCCCCCCCCCCCTCCCACTGTACACCAATATGAAAAGTGTGGCTGCAAGATGCAGAAAGCAATTAGATATTGCAACACAAAAACAGGAAACTGCCTTCCATAATATGCCTTTCTCAGTCACAGAGGCTAAAAATACAAAGATCATCTTATATACATCTCACTCATCACATCTACACTGAGAAAGCAAAAAGTGGCCAAATAACACTGCCACATGACATATCAAGTACCAGGGGAACAACAAATTATGTAGCACTAGTGACTGAGCAATTTCCTTAACCCTACATTAACAAAAGATGGGCGTATTGAAGAAAGATTTATGTACAAAATACCAGTTGTTTGTTTAAATAATACATTTGGAGGTTCACAATCATTATACAGTACACAAACCCAGAAACAGTGATAACAGTATAAAAATAACATAGTTTATTAGATACACACAGCACATATTTATATGTATACGACTGTGCATTAATATCATGGGTTTGGTGTGGGTGGATCCCAGAACGGAAAGAGGCTTTTTGTGCGAAAAGGGGATACCTAAAGGGGGTAATGTCATAGTCTAGAATAATCATTATGCACCTACCAGAGTCACATGTTTTCAAGACACCACTGCAACAGGATGAAAAAAGGATAATCAGAAATCACTCCATTTAATCGAAGTAACCAGTAATGGGCATAGCACATTTACTTTTGGTTAGGATCTGCTCAATTAATCAGATGCAATAAATCATGGATAATATCATACAAATCTATTCCGCACAGTGTGTTTTCATATATTAAAGAATAATAACAAATGGATGAGCAGAATCCGGGAAACAAAAAGGGTAGGTTGAGGAACATCTCTTTATGGTTGTGAGATTTGGCTATCAAGACCTGCAGAGACAAGAACAATATATCAATCAGAACACTATTTTGATTGACTTTAACACCTCATCTCAATGGCAATCTACATTGAACATCAATTGCTGAAATGTTAAACATAACCAGCCAATAGAATGTCAACATTAATACAAATTAAGATGTATTGAGGAGTGTGGATGAAGAGGGCTTAGGGGGATGTTCCCTGCCTACCTTCTCTTTCTCAGCACTGGGCCCCCACCTTCCGTGCCCGATGCTCTTCCTCCCTCTACCACGATGAGGAGGTGTTGGAGTGAGGGGTGTGTCCACCTGGGGTGGATGTGTAGCAGCTGGCGTTGGTGGTAAGGTGTGAGATGAGGAGGCTGCATGCTCTGATTGTGATGGGGGCGGAGCCTTTGGAACTCGAGGCCTGGAAAGATATGACCTGGCCTTCAGCCAATTACACTAGCTGCTCAATGAGTCTTGTTTAGGCTTGTCTGTCCCTATGAGCCTTTCGTTCATAGCTCTCCATCCTTCAATTGTGCTTCCTCACCTCATCAGATAGCAATCTGATGCTGTCAACATTAATGGTTGCAATCTCATTTTTGCCTTTCCAGCTGGAATGTCAGTTGTTGCATTAAGGTGAGATTGCTCTCGTCCTCCATCCGGATTTGGTGCATGAGGTTCCGCAAAGTGACTTCTGATGAGGTGTGAGGTCTGTCACTGGACATACTGGGACTGTTGATGGGCTGTGGTGATGCCAGAGGTTCCCTTAGCGATGGTGATGCCAGAGGTTTCAGTGGTGATTGTGTAGGCCATGGTGCTGGTGTTGGTGTGGGCTATGGCGGTAGTGTAGCATGGGTTTGTTGAGGCCAGGTTAGGAGTGGAGGAGAGGTCCAGCAAAGGCATCCATGTCATCTGACCAGGTGGCAGTGGTGGGCCTGCTGATTGTTGTCTCCAGTACCAGGACATCTTTGTAGTGGTTTCTGGCTCCATGACATGTAAAGTGGCGGTTGATGAAACAGCTGGGAATGTGCCCACGATGCGTGTGATGGCCCGTGGGTGTATCTTACAATGGTGTTGTGGGTGGCCATCTTGGTATTGATGGGCCAGCTTCCTGTGATGGTCCCAGGCCCTCTGGTATGTTCTCAGCTTCCTCTACCACCACTTACTAGGGTGAATGTGGTCCCTCCTCTTGTGGAGCCTCCACCTGTGTCTCTGTGGACTGGGTATGCCTCCTAGGTACTGAAATTAAAGGACAATAGTGTTTGAGTATTGATTCTCTAAACAATTGTCTTCTGTGTATTTCCATATCCCTGACATCATGGTCACTTGTAATTGGCTGTGGTGATTGTTTTACACAGATAAACATTGACCTGTATCATGAGCATTGGGGATCATAGCTCATATCAATATACAGTGCCTTACAAAAGTATTCACCCCCCCCCTTGGCATTTTTCATGTTTTGTTGCCTAACAACCTGTTATTAACATGGATTGTTTGAGGGCATGACCACAACTTTGAAGATGTTTTTTTTTTTATTATTGTGAAGCAAACAACAAATAAGACAAAATAACAGAAACAGTTAATGTGTGTAACTATTCACCCCCTAAAGTCAATACTTTGTAGAGCCACCTTTTGTGGCAATTACAGCTCCAAGTCGCTTTGGATAAGTCTCTATGAGCTGGTCACATGTTACCACTGGGATTTTTGCCCATTCATCCTTGCAAAACTGCTCCAGCTCCTTCAAGTTGTTTGCGCTTGTGAACGGCAATCTTTAAGTCTGACCACATATTTTCTATTGGATTGAGGTCTCGGCTTTGACTAGGCCATTCCAACAAATTTACATGTTTCCCCTTAAACCACTCAAGTGTTGCTTTAGCAGTGTGTTTGCGGTCATTGTCCTGCTGGAAGTTGAACCTCCGTCCTAGTCTCAAATCACCCACAGAGTGGTACAGGTTTTGCTCAAGAATATCCCTGTATTTAGCACCATCCATCTTTCCCTCAACTCTGATCAGTTTCCCAGTCCTGGCTGCTGAAAAACATCTTGACAGCATGATGCTGCCACCACATTTCACTGGGGGGATGGTGTTCTTTGGGTGATGTGATGTGTTGGGTTTGCGCAAGACATAGCGTTTTCTTTGATGGCCGAAAACTTCAATTTTAGTCTCATCAGATCAGAACACCTTCCTCCTTACATTTTGGGAGTCTCTCACATGCATTTTCAGAAACTAAAAACGTGCCATTTTGTTTTTTGCTGAAAGTATTGGCATTCTTCTGGCCACTCTGCCATAAAGCACAACTCTATGGAGCGTACAGCTTATTGTCGTCCTACAGTATGTACAGATATACCAGTCTCTACTGTGGAACTCTGCAGCTCCTCCATGGTTACCTTAGGTCTCTGTGCTGCCTCTCTGATTAATGCCTTCCTTGGCCGGCCCCTGAGTTTTGATGGGCGGCTTCCTCTTGGCAGGTTTGCTATTGTGCCATGCTCTTTCCATTTGGTTATGACATATTTGATGGTGCTCCTGGGGATCATCAAAGATTTGGATATTTTTTTATAACCCTGATTTCTCAACAACATTGTCCCTTACTTGTTTGGAGAGTTCCTCGGTCTTCATGGCAGTGTTTGGTTAGTTGTGCCTCTTGCTTAGGTGTTGCAACCTCTGAGGCCGTACATAAAAGGTGTATATCTGTAATGACAGATTATGTGACACCTAGATTGCACACAGGTGGACATCATTTCACTAATTATGTGACTTCTGAAGGTACTTGGTTGCACCAGAACTTTTTAAAGCCTTCATAACAAAGGGGGTGAATACATACACACATGCCAATTTTCTGTTTTCTATTTCTAAAAAATTGTTTTACGTATATTTTTCTCATTTTACTTCATCACTTCACTTAGACTATTGTGTTATGATCCATCACATAAAATTCAGAATTACGAAACATTGTACTTAAGGCTGTAATGTAGCAAAATAGGTAAAAAGTCAAGGGGGTGAATACTTTTACAAGGCACTGTATGTAATGCTGGACTTACTAATCAGTGGCCAATTGTCAGCAATGGTTGTTAACATGAAGATGAGACATGGTCCAGGTTAGGCTAGTAAATGCACATGCAGTCCTAAAGAGTCTGTATCCGCATATACCGCAGTGTGCACACCAATACATGTTCTCACTTTTGGTTGTCAAATCAATCTTGATCTATTTGACTACTGATACTCAGAATCAGTTTTAACTACAGGCATTGGATAGACATTTCATTAATAACAATTATAATAATAATGTTTGCTTCCTGTATTTACGTGGTTCTTGCTGCCCCATATATCTGTAGTCATAACCAGAGAGCTTACAGTGCTATTGTATGTCAGTTATCTATGTATGTTTGGTTCATGTATGTGCATATGAGAGTGTGATGGTGTATATGATACTCACATTGCAGTGTTGCCTGAAAACCTGAGTCCAGCTGTCCCGGAAGGCCCACTACTGCCACTGGCTCGATCCACTTTTTCAGGGTTCGCTCCCATCCGGAACGTGTAATGTTGGCTGGTGGTCCCTCCACCTGTTGCACAAGCTGCTCTGTCCTCTGCTGCCATCTTCCTCTTGACCTTCATCCAGCAGTCATCATATCTGTGTTTCACAGACTTGACATCCCTGTTTGCAACTCCTAATGCAGCAACAGCTGAAGTAACCTCACTCTAGGGATGTGTCTTCTAGCTAGACCTCACTTGCCTCCGACCATGTATGATGCTATAGCGGGCACAGATTTCGATGAGGAGGATGTCCATCTCTTCTGGGCAATAATTGGGGGTGCTGTACTTTGCCACAGCCTCTTGCCCTCCCAACTGTTCCTGGGGTTTCTGGCCACCCTGTTCTCTCCCTGGAGACGGTCCCTCATCCCCACTACCTCCGCTCCTAGGATCAGGCCCCTGACCATCAGCCCTTACTCCTTGTGTGCCTACTTGTGGGGGCATATCCCTCCCTCTCATGCCTTTCTACAGCTCTACATCCCCTCCCTGACCTTCCGCACTCTCTCCATACCTCTACCAATGCTCCTCTCCTCCTCCAGTGTTCCCCTCTCTCTTCTCGCTCTCCTCATGTCCTCACTCTCCTCACTCTCCTCTCCCCCTCCAGTGTTCCTCTCTCTCTTCTCTCTCTCCTCACTCTCCTCCTACCCTCCTCTACATTCCTGGAAATTATGAACTTAATATAAGGATAAATCAATATAAAATATACGTGAATGTGTATAAGGGAAAATAAATTGTGTATTATGTGTATTACAGTTTGGTTATTGGAGGGACGGGGTAGGTGCAGGTATGGAGAAGTGTAGATGTGCTGTGTCCTATTGCTATATATAGGTATGTCTAAGTATTAATCTATGTATGCAAATTATGTGATATCAGTAGTTATGTGTGTCGTAAATTAAGTGTTAATATATCTATAACTTAGTGGTCATAATGGCAAAAACTCACAAAATACCTCCTTCTCTCTCTATCTATCTCTCCAAAGCTCAGGAACCCACCAATGCCTAGACCTGTGTGTTCAATTACTCAGCTCCAGCAGGCTTCATCACTTTCCCTTTCATTATGAGTACAGTAGTGTGTGTTTTTTGGCTCCATTTGCGGGTTATGGGCTTGATATCCTTGATATCCTCCGGGACACCCAATCCATACTTGATATTTTCTATGAGCCCCAGGATCTTACAGGATGTTCCTTTTATACCCACTAGCCCCTTTGAGCCAGGGGATTCCCAACTAAAATATAAGCATGGGGGTCTTTATGAACCTCTGTAGAATTAAAATATTAACCTTATTACCACTCGGGTCCTCATGGACATCCGTGGAACTTTACATTGCCCTCCCAAGCTATTATTATTATTGTTATTATAGTTTATTTATAACGTGCCGACATATTCCGTAGCGCTGTACATAAATTAGGTTCAGACAGTGATAAATACAGATTAACATTTAGCAAAGGAAGGAGGGCCCTGTCTTTGAGCTAGGAAACCAATGTCCATGGTGAATTCCCAAAGTACTTAGGATAGAAACTCACAGACTTACAATCTAAGGGATAGTGAGTGGTTAAAGAGGTAGAGAGAGGTGATTTGTGTGTTAGGGTAGAAGGTGATACACTTCTTTAAAGAGATGCGTTTTCAGTGAGGTTTTAAATGTTTTGAGGCAAGGAGTTCCAGAGACTAGCAGCAGCACGAGAAAAGTCCTGGAGGCAGGAGTGAGAGGAGGTGACAAGAGTTGTAGAAAGAAGAAGGTCTTTAGCAGAAAGAAGAGGGCGACTGGGGAAGTATTTGGAGATGAGAGCAGAGATGTAAGGGGGAGCATTATTATTAAGGGCTTTGTAAGTTAAGGTCATGATTTTAAATTGTATTCTTGAGGCTAAGGGAAGCCAGTGGAGTGATTAACAGAGAAGTGATGCAGACACTGAACGTTGTGTACGGAAGATGAGTCTAGCAGAGGCATTCATAATGGATTGAAGTGGAGACAATCGGGTGGTAGGTAGGCCAACAAGAAGTGAGTTGCAGTAGTCTAGTCGAGAGATGATGAGAGAGTGTATAAGGATTTTAGCTATAACCCTTGGGGTCCCCAAGAACCTCCATAACAGGGGTCCATATTGAACCTCATGCAACCTAAATACACATGGGAGTCCATAAGCAGACCCATAGTCCATAACAATAATTAAAAAAAAAAATACTACAGAAAATTAGAAAAAAAACATTACACAGGAAAAATATACTTTACCTACCTTTTGAAGCTATCCACTCTGTTTCATACAAACCTATCACTTAAATCCAGATTTTTTTTTTTTTTTAATTAACCTCACTATATAGCTCTTCTTGACTCATTTCTGTCACCTTCTTAACTCCACACACTCTCCAGGACAATCATTCTCTTTATATATTTTTTTATTATCTCTCTAACTACATATTTTTCTTTACTACCACTGTCTCCATGGTGCTTCACATCACCCCTGCTCTCATACAGTATTATCTCCCCTTCTTTCCCAGACATCATTCTATACCTCCTCTAATACTGACTCAAATGCTGACTCTGACCCGTGTGTCTTCCTATGCTTTTTTATCTCCCTGGTGCTTCTTACCCAAATTCAAATATTATTATATTTAAATAAAATTGCTTGTCCAGAGCTACATAGTTTTGATGGCAGATAAAAACCAAAAAGCTTTATGATTATTGCAGCATGCTTTAATTCCTTAACTGTGCTTCTCTCTACCATTCAACTAGAATCTGTTCCATTTCATGTGAGGAAAAGCATTGCACACTGGAGACTATTCACATGCTGTGGACATCTAACAGAGCAATTGACTGCTGATTTGACCCACAATAGACTTCTGGAGAACATCAAAACAAGTTTTCTCTGAAGAATACTCTAGACTCTGGTGATTTCGCTGAGGACCTAGGGACTACTCATATCCTATAGTTAACCTCCATATGAATAATTCATTATCTGATAAGAAGAAAACTGTATTTATCCAATGTACCCTTTATACAATGAACTTTGAGGGTTTGTGAAATAATTTAAGTTACTGTACATTTTGTACTGAAATTATTTAAAAGTTAAGTTTTAATATTTTCAATACTGCCCAAATCCTTGAGTGCACAAATCTAAGATGTCTTTTTCTATTTTTCTGTTCTCTCTTTGGAATTGGACAAAGGTTATGGAGTCAAATACATTGCAATTCTAGAGGGAAAATGTTTTAGCATGCAGGAGATTTGAGACTGAAATGGAAGTTCACCTTCCAATGGCACAATAGCCCTAAACTCACTGCTGCCAAAGCTTCACAGAACTAATAAAAAAACAAGAACTTCAAAGCTTTAATATAGCCCAGTTAAAATCCAGACCTAATTTTGATCTGAACCAGTGACAATGCATGAAAATTGTTGTCACCAACAAGATCCATCCAAAGTAACAGAGCTTGTGCAATTTTGCTAAAGAATAGGAAACATATGTTGTAAGATGATGATTTGTAAAGCTAGTGAAGACTTATGTAAAAAAAATTAAAAAAAACACCCAGCTTTAATTGCAGCCAAGGGTGGTTCTACCAAGTATTTACTCAGGGTAATAAATACACTTTTGCAACCAACACGTGTCTTGTTTTTATTTAATTAACCTTGCGTCAAAAAAAAAAAAAAATCTTATTAAATCCCAGCAGTTACAGAGATATTAAATTAGAAAAGCCCGCAACTACATGGCCAAAATCTAAAACCGTAAACTATGCTTCCATATGTAGCATTTCAGGGCAAGATCATGATCCAATCTGAAAGCCTGTAACTACAGGTGATGAAACAGTCAATAGTAAATGAGACCGTCATCATGACATCAGTAAAACATGGAGGTTAAACATCAATCAGTTACAGTTTTGAAGTCTTATATGTGATCACTCATAATCCAGCAATGTGAACATCAATAAATATGAATGAAGAAACCCGTCTAGTACATGTGGGTGGCCTGATATATATTAACCCCTTGATTCCCGAGATTGATATAACATGAAAATAAAATATTAAAAAATATATTTTTTATTGAAGATTTGTGAGATTGAGACTGTTGTGCAATACATTTTAATGTATTTCATCACTTTCCCAATCTTGTAAAGGGCAGTATTATTTTTTATTTGCATTTACAGTGCTACGAACAGGTGTTTAATCCCCTTGTGAGTCCTCTCTAGTATTCGTAGGATTTTTGGCTACATTTACCATTTACAGGTGTGACAACAATTGCATCCTTGAGGAATTGTAGCAATTAATTAGCGATTTGCGATTGTAACATATACAGGCTTAAAAGATCAAAGGCTTAGCTGGGTCGGCGTTACGATTTTGGCAACAGCGGTTGTTTTTCAGCCTGCAACCCGCAGATTGTTTGCTAAAAATAGCCAATTTAATAGCCGTAACTTTTGCTGGCTCCTTTACGGGCTTCAGTGATAACTATTTGGAGAATGTAATAGGGCCCTAAGTATGTTGTATAAATTAACAATTAAATATGTTTTAATTCTAGGTGTAAAACTACAATTTGTAGAAAATCCAAGTGAGTTGAATACAGATATAATGCTTATGGCTCCCTCTACTGAAATTTCTGAAAGCTGTATCATTATTGTAATATATCTCAGATTTACAAAATAAGTGTAATAAAAGGTGACTTAATAGTTTAGGATGTTGTCCAACAGATAACTGTAGAGAGATGTAAAATGTTTTTGACATTACGCAACATAACTTGTGAAATATATCATACATACAAAGTATCTATTACAAAAGAAATAAATATCCTAGTTTTATACAAAGAATTTATTTACAGAAACACAGATTTCTTTATTATACAATGCAATGATACACAGTCGAGTCACATTATTATGACATAACTATTACGCTAATAACCTGAATAACAGCAGTGTGCAACATGGACAGCAGCAAGACGGCGTGGTATTGAGTCAATAAGATGCTAGAAGGTTGGCAAGGGTATCTGGAGCCCTGCAGACTGCAGTGCATTCAACAACTGCTGAATAGTGCGGAGGAAGTATACAGCAAACATGGGGATTGAGGTGGGCCCACAGGTGCTCAATGTGGTTAAAGTCTGGTGAATTTGAAGGCCAGGGAAGTACTTGGAAGTCTTTGCCGTGCTCCTCCAACTACTCCTGGGCAATTCTGACTGTATGACATGTTTCATTGTCATGCTGGAATATCCCACCTGCTCCAGGGAAGACAGTCAACATGTATGGGTGTACTTGATCTGCAAGGATGGAAAGATAACGGTTGAGAGCACCTTCCAGATGTATGAGTGGACCGATTGCCAAGCAAACAGTCCCAGCCACCAGCTTATGTTCTTCCAACAACGGTTGTAGAGAGTTTGTTCCTGACAGGCCATTGTCCTCAGATCGTTTGGGGGTAGCTGTAAGAGGCCAATTTAATAGTCGTAAGTCTAGCGGGCTCCGTTACGGGCTACGGGTTTTCACTTTGGGGGAATTTAATAGGGCTGATAGTATGCTAATTTGATAAAGTATTCTAATAAAGTATAAATGAAAACAAATACCATCTTTCATTTTTAATGTTTAATTCTTCTTTATTAAGTTCTGCTGAAAGATTGAAGTTATATTTTTGCTTGACAAAAAGATTTAAATAGTAGAGTCGCCCACTGTAGGATAATCTTAGGCAGCAGGCCAACTAGTCGAACATGGAAGTATCCATGACACAGACAGGCACATTAAATTCAAAGCCAGTAACTCCAACATGAAGCTACTGTGCTATTAAATGAGAACGGGCTGCTCGCTACGAGCTACGCAAACCCGTAAACCATTCATCGGCCATCGGATTTGCGGGCTTGCATGTAATCAATTTGTCAAACCCATAGTTACTGCTTGAGATGGAGCCAATGTAAACAGAGATCGTCACAATTGCGTCACAGAAAAATAGAGGTTAGATTTCAAAGTCTGATGGGGTTCAATTACGATTTACTATCGAACCCACATTCCAGTTATAATACAATATTAATAAAGCTGTAAATATGATATTCTATCACATGGGAGGTACAGTTTATTTATTAACACATTGATTGCCAGGATCGATATAACACAAATATTATACATGAAATAAAGAATTTTTCTGGGCCGATTTGCGGGCTTGAGAATGTTGTGCTATTAATTATTATACCTTACATCCCTCTTTTTTAATATTAGTACAGTAGTGTGTTTTTATTCATAGTTAAAGTGCTACGTATTGGACTATACCCACCTTGCGGGTCCTCTCCAGCACTTATTGGTCTTTAGGCTCCATTTGCATGTTACAGGCTTGCTCGCGAGTGACTTCGTTGCAATTTAGACAGATCAAAGGATTTATGGACGCAAAGTTCCACGTTCCATGTCCCGTAGTCTTTTCTCGGGCTTGCTGCGTCTTAAACTGCAAGTCATCTGCAAGTTGGTTTAAGAGGCTAATTTATTAGCCGCAAGTCCTGCGGGCTACATTACGGGCTACGGATTTACACGTAGCCCAAATTTAAGAGGGCTGAGAGTCTCCTAAATTGAAATTTCTCAAAAAAAGGTTTTATGCTTATGAATTTCATAGCTGCTAATAATTTTAAATTTTTACCTACCTCACAAAGATGTGTAGTTTGTGGAAAGTCGATACAAAGCTCTCTGCATAACATAGTGTATGCAGTGTTAGGTTTAGTAAACTTGTATGGTGGATTGAAGTTAAAATCTTTCAATCTTTCAATCTTTGAAATATAATGTGTGCCAATATTTATAACTCTGCCCACAAATTCAGGATCAGCCTACATTTAGTTCAGTGAGCTGGGTGAATGAATGTGATTAATGGACCACTAAACAGCTCTAACAATGGGAGTTGATTGTTTTAATTATGCAATGATTATTACTAACATTTTATAGTTTATAATAACACTATTAAATAATAAGCTCACTTTCAAAGAGTATCAGCATAAAGTTGAGTATTTGAGATCATCAAGGGGAGGTTTGGCTGAAAGAGAAGTCTAAAGGCTTTAAGAATAGACTAGATAAGAAGCTAAACAATGATTCAAAGGGAAAACCTTATCAAAGAAAGCCTCTACCCAATGGAGGTCATTTTGTTGGTATAACTTTGTGCATGGACATTTAGTAGCTAACTTGAAGATGACACAGCTTCCCCATATTGACTTTATAGCAGGTAGAGACCAGCAGCAGTCTCAACTTTGAAAGAACATTTAATAATGAATATTCAATTTAAAATTGCTGAATGTAAACGTTATGAATGATCAATGCTAATTAAAGCATCTAGTTGATGATGTGGGGCATTACAGTGGTCCTTTATGCTCAAACATAATGAGGTATGACTAAACTTGGAAGGACTGCTGAACTGTTTACAGGCTAAAATGAGCTTTTTACAAGCTTAAAGGAGCAGTGTGGGTAACAACACAAAAAAACATAGAGGAAGGAGGAGGTTTTGAATGACTGTGGCTTATTGATGTCTTTTCTTGCAATCATTTATTTAATGAATAGATAAAGTGAATGCCTTTGTGATGTTCAGTGATGGATTGGAAATACAATATGAATATGACGATCTCCAGAGATCTCCAGTGATTTTTGTGTTTTTTTACGGGATGCTGTTTATATTGGTTTCATATGAAATGCGTGTCTTAAAGATAGCAAGGCTTCCAAGATCAATGTAGATAGAAGTACTTAAAAAATGGTGAATTAATTCCCTTCTATTAAGTGGGATGTTAGTTTAGTGAAAGGGAAGCATGAGCATTGGCATTAGAGCATAATGAACAAAGGAGGTTCACAAAGATTTTGACTGCTTTTTGAGGGATATACGTGTGAGATGAAATTGAATGTATATTAGTTTGACATAACTTTCTTTTTTTTTCTTTGACCTGCCTTCTTTCAGGGAAATCAAAAAGTAACTGCACAGTGGGAAATATGAAATTAAATAAAACAATTGGAGATGAGAAATTGGAACAGTTAAAAAAGGACCAAGTAATAGAGGTGAAATTGGCTTATTTAGTTAAAAGAAGGGTAATACTGAAGCATGAACTGCCTTTGCCTAAGAATGATGAACAAGCAGCATCATGTGTTCAACACTAAAAATGTCTCCTAATAGATAAAAGAATTGCGGGGTTTGATTTTCCAGCCACGGGTCCTTAAAACACACTAATGGTTACCCCCAAGCTGTGAAAGTACTATAAGTAACCCTCCGGCACCTAAAATTAACTGCATCACTCAATATAGACTGCCATGAGACTAAAATTAACCCCCTCAGTCCAATAGGGGTCTACATAGACTTCTATATGATACTATTAACCCCTAGGTTAACCCTACAAGTGCCTTGAGGGTTATCCAGGACCCTCATGACAAAGTCTAAAGACCACCCTACACTATTAACCCCATTAATCCCTTAACCCTAACTATACCCCATTAACCCCATACTAAACCCTATTTAACCCTAACTGTACATATTTAACCTAGCTGGGTCTATATAACCCTAACTGGGCCTATTTAACCCCTTCTAGCCCTATTTAACCCCATCACTTATGGGGGTCTATACAGACTCCCATAAGCCTCCATCTAACCCCATAACTTATGGGGGTCTATACAGACCACCATAAGCCTCAATCTAAAACATCACTTATGGGGGTATATACAGACCCCCATAAGCCTCCATCTAACCCAATCACTTATGGGGGTCTAACTGACCCCCATAAGCCTCCATCTAACCCCATTACTTATGGGGGTTCATACAAGCACCTGTAAGCCTCTATTTAACCGAATCAGTCCCATAAGGGGACAATGAGAACCCTATAAGTAACTTCATGAGTGCCATGAGGGTCCTCCAGGACCCTCATGACACTAAGTACAAACTCTACACTACACTATTCCCCCCCAATAAGCAACTAAATCTAAACTAACCTATTAACTAAACCTCTACCCTAACCTATTAACCCCTACCTACTGAACATTACCTGCCTACCCCCTATTAACCCCCCCAACCCACTAATTAAAAAAAAAACGATGTTACCAAAAATAAAAAAAGTACATTACACTACATAAAAAAAGACATTATAAACCCCCCCACTACAAAAAATTAAAAAATAATACACACCTGTAAAGAAAAGGCATACACAAATATACATAACATTACAGTAACAAATATATTATAAATATACTCCTACCTACAATACATTACCCCTATCTATACATGACCACCTATCTATAACACATTACCCCCTATCTAGACAACATTACCCCCTATCTAGACAACATAACCCCCTATCTCTACATAACTCCCTATCTATACATTACCCCCTATCTATACATTACCCCCTATCTAGAATATAATAAACCCTAAATCTAAGCTAAAATAGAATAATTTAGACCACTTACCCTTGCAAATGTCCCTTCAGAAAAAAGGAAACCCCTAGGAAAAAAAGAAACATCTAATTAGTACACAACACTACATATAACAAATACACATTGTAAATACAGTATTAAACTCACCTTTCCAGCATGTCCCTGTCCATCTTCTTCTAAAATAGAATAATTCAGACCACTTACCATTGCAAATGTCCCTTCAGAAAAAAGGAAACCCCTAGGAAAAAAAGAAACATCTAATTAGTACAAAACACTACATATAACAAATACACATTGTAAATACAGTATTAAACTCACCTTTCCAGCATCTCCCTGTCGATCTTCTTCTAAAATAGAATACTTTAGACCACTTACCCTGGCAAATGTCCCTTCAGAGAAAAGGCAACCCCTAAGAAAAAAAGAAACATCTAATTAGTACAAAACACTACATATAACAAATACACATTGTAAATACAGTATTAAACTCACCTTTCCAGCATGTCCATCTTCTTCTGTTCCCTGGATCGGCCCCTGGAAAAAAGATACACAACATTAGTACAACATATACACATAAACACAAAACATGATGAACATTACACATAAAATATATTAAATGTATCTGTCCGCGATGTCACTTGACTTGTCATCTTCTGCCCCAGCTGAAAAAAAAAAAAACAGAATGGGATACATACCTATATTCCATTCTAATTGCATGGGTTAATGTGGGGACCCTCCGGGGTCCCGATGGGGACCCCGCAGCACTGGGGGGATAATGTAAGTTGCCACGGGGTACTTACAATATCACTGCAACTTGCAGTAATTATTAGTGTGCCTTTGTTCCCTTCAAGGAGAAGCCCGTATTCGCTGGCGGCGATATGCCAGCTAGTCAATGTACTACATGTCATTCTCATTTTCCCCAATGTGTCTCCTGTCAATTACAGTGCTGTAGAGTGCTACATTGAATTTATTTGCCACTTTTTAGTTTGGCAGGCATGCACTCTGATCCGTAGGCTAACAGCCGTTATCAGGTCCAAGCCCGCCAAAGCAAACGGACAATTGCATGGCTTGCAATCAGCGATGGTAAAGGGGTGTGCTGCGGCCCCTTTCATTTGAATAGCAACGTAGAAGTAGGCCTAAGAGGGGCTACAGCACCCTTGCAAGGAATTGCAGCTCTGAGGCCAATTTACGGCCATTAATAGAATGAGGACCACAATGTTTATGTATTATGTGTAAAATACATTTGAATTTGTGATAGAATATTGGATAATATTTTCTATGTCTATTAAAAGACATTAAATAATTCACAATTGTGTTTGAACTGGGAGGCTATAAACATAATAAAAACAAAATTGTAGCAGCAAATAATTACTCATTTAAAATATGATAAACTATTTCCATGTCATAACCTGTAGAAAATGCATTTATTGAATTTTACATTATTCACATATTCATTTAACCAGCCAAAGGCTAAGGAGCTCTATACAGTCAGCAAAAACAAGACCTGCGGCTGACTGCAGCTCAGACCATGAGCTTCTCATTGCAAAGTTGAAAATTAAACTGAAGAAAAGAGGGAAAACAATCAGACCAAGTAGATACAAAATAAATAATATCCCTTGTGAATATGCAGTGGAAGTAAATAAAAGATTTAAGGGACTAGACACGGAAGAATGCCTGAAGAACTTTAGACCGAAGATTGTAACGTTATCCAGGAAACAGCAACAAAGAATATCCCTAAAAGAAAGAAAAGTAAGAAGTTAAACTGGCCGTTCTGATGAGGCTTTGAAAGTAGCCCAGGAAATAAGGAAAGAGAAAGGTAATGGAGATAAGAAAATATTTGTCCAACTGAATAGCAAGAAGAGACAAGGAGTCATTCTACAATGTGCAATGTAAAGAGATTGAAGAACATAACCGAATGGGTAAATCAAGAGATCTCTTCAAGAAAATTGGGAACCAAAAAGGCACTTTTCGTGAAAAAGTGGGTGTGATAAAAGACAAAAATGGTAGAGACTTAACAGAAGAAGATCAGATAAAAGATCAGATAAAGAAGAGGAGACAGGAAAAGACTGAAGATCTATATAGGAAGGATCTTAACAGCAGTGATGACCTCAATAATTTGTCCAATGAGCCAGACATCTTGGAGAGTGAAGTGAGATGAACCCTAGGATGTCTTGCTGATAATAAGGCTGCAGGAGGTGATGGAATCTCAATTGGACTATTCAAACTTCTACAGGATGATGCTGTAAAAGTGTCCTTTGCTTATGCCAACACATTTGGAAAACTCAACAATGTCCAATAGACTGGAAAAGGTCAGTCAACATCTCAATCCCCCAAAAAAGGCAATGCCAAAGAGTGCTCCAATTATCGAACAATAGCACTCATTTCACGTCAGCAAGGTAATGCATAAGATTCTACAAGCTTGACTCCAACAATATATGGACCAGAAACTACCAAGCCGGGTTCCGTAGAGGAAGAGGCACAAGAGATCAAATTTCAAATATCAGCTGCATAATAGAGAAAGCAAGAGAGTTCCAAAAATACATTTACTTCTGCTTCATAGACTATTCTAAAGCCATTGACTGTGTGGATCACAAAAAAATGTGATGTAAGGCTGTACTGGATGAATCCAAAGCCGGAATCAATATTGCTGGAAGGAATATCAACAACCGCCGATGATACTACTCTGATTGCTGAAAGTGATGAGGAAGTAAAGGACTTATTGATGAGGGTAAAATAAGATAGGGCAAAAGTTGGCCTGCTGCTCAATGTTAAAAAGACGAAGATCATGGCAACCAGCGAACTCACTGGCAACCAGCGAACTCACTTCCTGGCAAATAGACAGGGAAGTAGTGTAGGCAGTGACAGATTTTATTTTCCCTGGATCCAAGATCTCTGCAGAAAGTGACTGTAGTCATGAAATTAAAAGATTGTTGCTTCTGTGGTAACTTGTCTTCCTTGCATGGTAATTCAGGACCTCCTTAAACAGGTCTAGGTGGGAGGGCTGGGAGTCTTTGCTTCCCTCCCACAATTGCTGGAGGAAGTGATGTAACTAAGGGTATATCCAGGCAGGAAACTGCTGTTGCTTCCTGTTTCTTTCTTGATGGTGATGGTGATGGTGATGGCCTAACCGTGGGTGAGATCAAGCATTTGGGGAAGGGGATTACTATATAGGAAGATAGATTTAAAAAGGGTTGTTGCTCCGTGGGTCTGGGCTGTGTGTTTGTGATACATTTATAGTATTGTGTTGTTGCCTTTTAATAAATACCTTTTAATGTAGACGAACCTTGTGTAAAATATATATATATATATTAATTTGGTGATACACCACATTTGGCGACCACGAATTTTAGACTTCTACAAAGGTTATTTATGAGGTAATATCACATTAATAGATAGTCAGATTTATTTTTTGGGGGAAGAAAAAAAAGTATCCTCTGCATGGGAAATCAAGTGCTGATTGTGTGTGGAGTCTAGGTTAAGCCTCCATTTTTAATAAAGAAGCTTGGGCATCAGGCCTCAATTATTATTTTTAATCCTTTATATCGTACTAGCTTCTGAGTTGAGTTTTGTTCGTACTAGCTTAGTTTGCTACATAAAACAAATATATCATACAGGTTGTTTTTGTGGGTTTATCTGAGTTGAGTTTTGTTGTGCTTTGACTATCAGAGTACAGGCCTAGCCCTGCATTTGAATACAATATAGTAGGCTCCATGCGGCTTCTTTGTGTATTTGAATGCTGATTCAAGCCTCCATTTTAATATACAAGCTTGGGCATCAGGCCTCAATTATTATTTTTAATCCTTTATATCGTACTAGCTTGTGAGTTGAGTTTTGTTCGTACTAGCTTATTTTGCTACATAAAACAAATATATCATACAGGTTGTTTGTGGGTTTATCTGAGTTGAGTTTTGTTGTGCTTTTGACGATCAGAGTACAGGCCTAGCCCTGCATTTGAATACAATATAGTAGGCTCCAAGTGGCTTCTTTGTGTATTTGAATGCTGATTTGATATCTTAGTCCAAGCCTCCATTTTTAATATACAAGCTTGGGCATCAGGCCACAATTTTGAATATATTAGTTTGTTGTGTGTTTCAAATACCTGAGTTTGTTAATACTATTATTTTTGTTTTGTTTTTGTTTTTTGTTTTTTTGTTTTTTGTTTTTTTTTAAAAAGCAAATATTTTTTTTTTTTTTCTCCTTTCTTTTTCTTTCTCTAATCCTTTATCATAGTACAGGCCTGGAGAAAAATAAATAAATAAACCATTTTAAATCTTATATATATATATATATATATATATATATTATTTCAGGCTTGCATTTTAATACACTATAGGCTTCCATACCTTATACATTTTGGGTGTCTTGCATATCCTAGTTCAGGTATATCTCCTACCCTGCAGGCCTTGCTATTATATTCTATTTGTCTACATATTACACCTGGCCTACTGAATAGTCATCAACTATTGTTGGCTACTCAGAAGCATGCTACTTTAGTCGCAAATTGATTTGGATTCTTACTTGGGTGAGTAAAAGAGTAGGAATGTCTTTTCAAGGGGCCAAATACCTTCCCACAGAAGTGCGTGAGTACTTTAGGAAACATATTCAAAAACATGATGGTCCATATGAGCTTCCAGAGCCAGCAAACCCAGACAGTGAAAAAGAGGAGAGAGTAATGGATGTTCTGACACAAATTGTAAATAACAAAAAGTATAGAACAAAGAAAAGAAAAAGTTTGGTCACACAAGCTGTTGTAGCCACAATAGGAGGCCTAATAGACTTAGTTGTAGAATTACGGCAGCATAATTTGGAAACAACAAATAAAATGGAGGAAGCAATGGACAAAAGGGATTGTTTAAAAATTGCAGCTTTGAGAACAACTACAATTGTTGGGGAACTAGAAAGGGAGTTAAGGGAAATAGAAGAGCAGAGGGATGCTTATGGAGTAAAAATAACAGAACTTCAAAACATAATAATGGACTATAAAAATAAAACAAAGTTAGAAGGGATAAAAGGAGTCAGAGACATTGCCAAAATATATCCAGATCTGGATATGTTCGTGGCACAAAATAAAGAACCAGTGCCAAAAATGAACCAAGATAGAAAAGATTTCTTATGTTATTCTGTTCCACAAGTAGATACCATACCACAAGCACCAGTTATTGTTTCAGAATTATTTAATGCAAGGCAAACACCTACAGGATTTTCTATGCAGACTCGACCGATGTCTATGGCAGATAAAGACAATTTCCAGAAATGGTGGGGAAGTATGCCAACTAACAACTTTAATACGTTTACACATTGGTTTATGAGGGGAGCAGATAGAGCTAAAAAAGGAGGTCTTAACTTAGAGGAATGGACAGAACTGTTAGAATACGCTATGGGTCCTTTGGCTAGTAGGCTATTGGGATTTAATAACAGTGTGTCTGATCAGGCAGGAAGAATTGCTGCGACTAATTTCTATCTACTTAGCAAAGAGAAAGAAATAGCAAATATTACCATGAGGCCAACAGATGGTCCTAGAGAGGTAGTTCAAAGGATATTTTTTTGGTATACTCTACGACAACCTCAACAGCCTCTAGTGCTGGGCTCACCAGAACATATAGCAAAAGTAATGGAAGCCCTTCCCCGGGAGTGTCAAGAATTTGTCAGGCTTTTTGATCCAACACCAACAGACTTGGAAATGGTACTAACTAGAGCTGATAAGTGGTGGATCAAGCATCCTTTCACAGAACAGGACTGCTCTGTTTCAGCTGTAAGAACATTTAAGGTCGAGTCTGCTAGAGATATAGATGGTAAATGGAGAAACCAGACGTGGGATGTACCCCAGAACAAGAAGGATGATCAAAACTGGAGACCAAAACAGAACTTTGACAAAAGATGGAGAGATCCACCTAGGGACTATAGGAATAGGGATGGCAGCAACTGGAGGGCTAATCAGGAGGGAGAGAGAAACGGTAACATGGGCTATTGGGAACTCAGGAGACAGACGGATAGTATAGAAGAGGAAAATCACATACTTAAAAACAAGGTAGCTGAGTCAGAGAGGAAATTGAAGGAAAGTGAGGCAAAGATGCAATATAGTGGTATAAAAGAGGGACAGAATAGAAGTGAGTCACAATGACAAATCCCAACCCCTGCGCCTCAGCATCTCATTCACTCAGCTAATTTACCATGGATGAGGCAGGTCGGCCTACCATTTATACAGTCATCGCAGGGGTAGGGAAAAATATGTTGGTAGATACAGGAGCAGCAGTTACAATGACCAACAGGGTCAAAAATGGGGATTCTTCAGTAAGTATTATGGGAGTTACTGGGAATCCACAGGAGGTTAGAGCAGGTCCAATTGATGTAGCAGTTGGAGAAAAAACAATACAAGTAGAAGCAATAGTGGGTTGGCCAGAGGAAATATTGGGAATAGAAGCTTTAAAAAAAGGAAATTTCATTGTAGATCTTGCCAATTTTTGTTTGTGGAAGACAGAAAAGGTGAATCAGGTAAGTACAGAGTTGACGAAAGGGGTTGTGCTCCCAATGGCATATATTGTCTCTCCGATAAAAAGTCTGGAAAAAAACAAACTGAAACTAGACGGACAACCAGAATGGCTGCAGAAGCTAATCCAAGACATACCTGTTTGGACTACAGATAAATTAGACTGTGGAAGAATGAAAGGAATGGTCTTGTTGGAAGGAGGAGACCCACAATGGCAAAAGCAATATCCAGTCCCAAGAGAATCAGTGGCATCAATCACCAAGATGATAGAAATACTGGAGAGACGTGGAATAATTAAATCTGGAAATGGGTATGCATGTAACTCACCATGTTGGCCTGTGAGAAAAGCTGTGTTAAAAGGGAATGGTGATGAAAAAGCAGCCTCATCATGGAGACTTACCATTGATTACAGGGCCGTGAACAAACTTGCAAAAAGATATTTTTTATTTTTTTGTTTGTGTATGTATATGTTTCTAATGATGGAATCTAGTGTTCCCACAGAGCAAAGCTGTATAAGAATGAAGATGCGTGTCAACAGAAGATTGTGGTGGATCCTTGTTACAGGATGGATAAGTATAAGCTGTATCACAGTAGGAATGGGGAGACAGGCAATAAGGCCAGAAGATAACACAAATAAGGGAGAGAGTTTGAAAAGATTGGAGTTACATTACGTTCAAGCAGATAGATTTATTTGGCCCAGGGAATTGGAAGTAAAAGAGGGTGGAGGGTTACAAGTAAACATTATTTTGCCACATAATAGTACCAGGGGATTAGCTCTTAGAGCTCCAATACAAGGGAGGTTTACAAATACTACAGTAGTAGTGAGTAACTTAACATTAGAAGAAGGTGGAGAATGGGACGCTGCAGTTATAGCTGCCCAGCCTGACCTAGAGGAATTCTGCAATTTTGATACTGGAAAGGGGTGTGTTCTAACAATAGATGAAGTATTTGTCTCTGTAAAGGAGCTGCAACGTTGTAAAGATCAGAAGAAGGTACTATGGCCAATAGGCGGATTGGTGGTGGTACCAACACATGAAACAGTTGTGCAAGGGGTTGGGTGGACTTACTACCCAATAATGCTAAATTTTAATGATTTTTCTATTCCTCCAAAGTGCCTGGAATCACAGCGGCAGTGGTTTAAGCAAAGTATACAAGAGACCATCATTGAGTGGAGCGGAGCAGGGAGTCGAGAAAAACGGGACACACTTGGAGCCCTTTTAGGAGGAGTCAGAACTGGATTGGGAGTATGGAATTCAGCAGACATCATTGGACTGAACAGCAGGATAAACTCCCTTACTGATGGCATGGGACATGCTATGAAAATAGGTGGAGTAGCTGACTCCCTTATAGTGAGTAGACTGACAGACAATGTTGATGACATACACACCATTGCCAACAACCTGCATCTAGTTGAGGAAAATATTGCTTCCATTGCTAACAGCATTAAGAATGAAATAGTGGGAACTGCCATTTTCTGTTCTATGATTGGAGGAAAGCTGTTGGCAGATTTAAAGGAAACTATTAAAGGCATCCAGGAAAACAAGTGTGCAAGACAAATCAATGCAACAAGGATTATCACGTAATTGAAAAGAAAAGGAGTGGACATCAGATTTAAAAAGGGTTGTTGCTCTGTGGGTCTGGGCTGTGTGTTTGTGATACATTTATAGTATTGTGTTGTTGCCTTTTAATAAATACCTTTTAATGTAGACGAACCTTGTGTAATATATATATATATTAATTTGGTGATACACCACAGCTACTGGTGAGGAAATTTATGGCATACTTGGACAAACCTGTAAAAAGTAAAGAAATGAAACTATCAACAAAGGTCCACATAGTTCGAGATATGGTATTTCCAATAGTAACATATGTATGTCAAAGTTAGACCATAAAGAAATCTGAGCGCCGTAGAATTGACGCCTTTCAATTGTGGTGTTGTAGAAGACTTAGAGTCCCTTGGGAACTACAAGAAGATCCAATTAATCAATACTTCAGGGAATGAAGACAAACTTTTCATTAGAAGGTATGATCATGAGTCTGTAGTTCAAATATGAGACGGCAGGATTCCCTAAAAAGACTCTGATGCTGGGAACGATTGAAGGCACAAGAAGAAGGGGATGACAGAGGCGGAGATTGATGGATGAGGTCACTGAAGCAATGAACATGAACTTGATGGATCTCAGAGGGGCGGTGGCTGAGAGGTGCACCTGACGTGTTGTGGTTCATAGAGACAGAGAGAGTCGGAAGCGACTGAACAACAAAACTTAACCAGCTGGTTGGCCCAGTGGTAAAAATATTTATACATATCTGCTATACAAAATTAAGCATTGCTGGAAAATATATCTCAGGGTCTCTAAAAATATAGTACTTAGATCATTTGACCATCTACCCACTTCCATGGATTATTCCCATGAACTTTGACAGTTGGAAACATTCTCTTTTATTCTAAGGGGGGGAGGAAGAAATGATGGTGAATGCTGATGCACACAAACTTGTATTCCCAGTATACCAAAAAGGTATTCCTTCCATACATATAACTAATTTCAAAAGACAAACGTGAACATTTTGAATGGCAGCATGCAATATTAAAGCCACTGCATTTGATAATAGGTTAAAAGCTTTATAGATAAAAAATATGCCTCTGTGTATGTAATGATACCTTATAAAAGATGTTATTATGTACAATAAATTAAAAAAAGGAGAAAAGAGAAAAGCAGCAGCATAAATATCAAAAGTTCTCTGTGGATGATGGTTCTGAACGTGCCTTTCCATTTAAATATAAAAATACAGATGAACAGACTATAGGAACCCAAAAAAGACGATGAGCCGGATTCAATTGAGCAATCATAAGTTACTGGAGGCCGTAAGTGAGGCCGTAAGTTAATTTGCTATTCAATTGGAATCTTTTTGCCGGCTCCAAAAGGTTTATGTGTTACGGGCTTGAAAACTTCGCAGTTGTTAAACCCGGAACTTTCAGCCTCTCAAAGCTTTTGATCTTTTACATCTGCAAGAGTTGTGATGGCTAAAATTGCAAATCACTATTCAATTGCTACAATTCCCCAAGCCTGCTTATGTTTTCACACCCGTAAATGGCAAATATAGGAGAAAATCTATAGCGTGCTAGAGAGGACCAGCAAAGGGGTTTAACCCCTGTCCGTAGCACTGTAAATAAAAAATCAATACTTCACTGTAAATGACGGGGAAAGTGATGAAAGACATTGGAAGGCTATTTCACTTACTTACTATTTATACTTTAAAGTAGTACTTTCTCACATTACCACTAAATTTTCCATCTTCTAATTTCAAATTATGACCTTTTGTTGAACTTTATGAAATCCTTTGTTATATTTCACGGTTTGATCATATCGCCCTCTCCCTTCTGTCCTCTTCACATATGCTTAAAGGATTTTCTTTTAGACTATAAACTATTTTAGTCATTGGCAGAGCTAGTGAATGAGGGGCCCCAGTAGTAATAGCAAATTTGAGCCCGATCCCCCCTGTGTCCCCCCAGTAGACCTCTATGGCCTCCCTTGGCCTTTTGTGGCCACCTCGGCCCTTGCTGGCCCCTGTGGCAGTTAATGTTTAAGCACCTCAATTATTTATTATAAAATTAAGCTTTTTTTGCTGAATAACATTTTCTGGTTTTGGAAATGCTGGAAATCATAAGATATAATAATTATCTTTCATTTCCTCATCATTTGGTATCATTGGTTAACCATTAAGTAAATATTCTACTTGTCCTAATAATATTGTATTTTTCAGTTATATTTTACATCCCACATACTTGACCATTACTCTATTTTTATTAAATCATTATATCAATGTCATGATATATTGATTGATTCAATCAATTAACCCACTACTTATAGAAATTAAGCATGGTTTTCCTCATACTACAATGGACTGCATACAATGGCATTTCATTTTAAAAGTGGTAGGTGTATGGTGAATTAAAACACAAGGGAATAAAAGGGCAATTGGTGACAACAATAAAGATCAAACCCAGGCAATTGACCCACTGTGCCTAAGGTAGAGCTGAGGATTACCAGGGCTGCCCTAGCGAACAGATACCTCTGAAGATCCATGGACTTCAAAGAGATTAGTCCTAGCCTTAGCATTTCACTGAGTCCAGAGGTGCTTACTAGTATATCAACAAAGACAATGGGATACTAAAATCTAGATAAGTAGCATCTACTTTTCAAACTTAGGGCCCTATTAAATTCCAACCTCGTAAATAAGAGGCTTCTACTTAAGCCCTACGTACTGCAAAGTTTCTCTAAGTTCCAATGCTATTACAATCGCCCTGCTGCGAGCAACGTATGAGCTACGCATAAGGTCCGTATCAACACTGCATAAATGTACATGAGGAGTGACAGCCTGCGATATGATATTGCAGGCTCCCGCACCTCAAAAAGTAGTGCAGGGGTCCTAAACGGGACCTCCGCGGCAGTCCCCCACATAAGCCGCGGCACACTAATTGCCATTCCTGGCTGTGGCCCAAAAAATTAACCCCCCTCTATGCTGGGGGTCCCCATCGGGACCCCCGAAGTGTCCCCACATAAACCTCTTGCTGCAAGGGTCCATGGGGACCCCCGCAGCCCTCCCACATTAACCCCCTGCAGAGGGGGTCCCCAATCGGCACCGATCGTGACCCTGCTGCATTTCAATTTTAAATTTCCAGCCTCGCGGGTCCTTAAAGGACCGTAAAGGTCCTGAAAGGACTCGCACTAAAAATATTAACCCCGGGCAATTATAATTAACCCTATAATTCATGAAGGTCAATACAGACCCCCATAACCACTTAATTAACCCTATAACTCATGAAGGTCAATACAGACCCCCATAAGCACGTAATTAACCCCGTCACTCATGGAGGTCAATACAGACCCCCATAAGCACTTAATTAATCCTATAACTCATAAAGGTCAATACAGACCCTCATAAGCACTTAATTAACCCCTTCACTGATGAAGGTCAATACAGACCCCCATAAGCACTTATATTACCCTATAACTCATGAAGGTCAATACAGACCCCCATAAGCACTTAAGTAGCCCCGTCACTCATGAAGGTCAATACAGACCCCCATAAGGCCTTAATTAACCCTATAACTCATGAAGGTCAATACAGACCCCATAAGGCCGTAATTAACCCTATAACTCATGAAGGTCAATACAGACCCCCATAAGGCCTTAATTAACCCTATAATTCATGAAGGTCAATACAGACCCCCATAAGGCCTTAATTAACCATATAACTCATGAAGGTCAATACAGACCCCCATAAGGCCTTAATTAACCCTGTCACTCATGAAGGTCAATACAGACCCCCATAAGCACTTAATTAACCCTAGAACTCATGAAGGCCAATACAGACCCCCATAAGCACTTAATTAACCCCGTCACTCATGAAGGTCAATACAGACCCCCATAAGCACTTAATTAACCCCATCACTCATGAAGGTCAATACAGACCCCCATAAGCACTTAATTAACCCTATAACTCATGAAGGTCAATACAGACCCCCATAAGGCCTTAATTAACCCTATAACTCATGAAGGTCAATACAGACCCCCATAAGGCCTTAATTAACCCTATAACTCATGAAGGTCAATACAGACCCCCATAAGCACTTAATTAACCCTGTCACTCATAAGGGTCAATACAGACCCCCATAAGCACTTAATTAACCCCATCACTCATGAAGGTCAATACAGACCCCCAAAAGCACTTAATTAACCCTATAACTCATGAAGGTCAATACAGACCCCCATAAGGCCTTAATTAACCCTATAACCCATGAAGGTCAATACAGACCCCCATAAGGCCTTAATTAACCCTATAACTCATGAAGGTCAATACAGACCCTCCATAAGCACTTAATTAACCCCGTCACTCATGAAGGTCAATACAGACCCCCATAAGCACTTAATTAACCCTATAACTCATGAAGGGCAATACAGACCCCCATAAGCCTCTATTTAACCCCATCAGTCCCATAAGGGTATATTATGACCATTATGGGCCTGTTACAACCCAACATTAACCACATAAGTGCCATGACGGTCCTCAAGAACCATCATGACACTAACTACAAACACTACACTATAACCCCCTATAAACAATTTAATCTAAACTAACCTCCCTCTACACTAATCTATTAACACTTACGCTACCTACCTACACTACCTACCCCCTAATAAACCTGCCCACCATTCTAATTACAAAAAATAAAAAAACCTACCTTACAGAAAATAAAAAAACCTAAGTCACCAAAAATAAAGAAACCTACAGTACAGAAAAAAAATACTACAGTACAGAAAAAAAACAAATACATTACAACCCCCCCACTACAGAAAATAAAAAAATCACACACCTGAAATGGAAGAACAGATATACACAATACAATACATACATACATACAATACATTACATTACATACATTACATTACATACATTACATATAATATATTACACATAATACATTACATTACATAAATTACATTACATATAATATATTACATATAATATATTACATATAACACAAATCAAATACCCCCTATCTATCTAACATACAATCTATTTAATATAAAATAAATCCTAACTATATCAAATACATCCCCCTATCTAATATACAATAAATCCTAACTACATACACAGACCCTAATTCTAAGCTAAAATAAAATAATTACAGTCCTAACTACACAGATAGTGATGTCATAACATTTTCGGTTCGCGAACCGCGAACGCGAACCGCCGCAAATGTTCGCGAACCGGCGAACCGCCATAGACTTCAATGGGCAGGCGGATTTTAGAACCCACAGAGACTCTTTCTGGCCACAATAGTGATGGGAAAGTTGTTTCAATGGGACTAACACCTGGACTGCGGCATGCCGGAGGGGGATCCATGGCAAAACTCCCATGGAAAATTACATAGTTGATGCAGAGTCTGGTTTTAAGCCATAAAGGGCATAAATTACCTAACATTCCTAAATTGTTTGGAATAACGTGCTTTAAAACATCAGGTATGATGTTGTATCGATCAGGTAGTGTAAGGGTTAGGCCCGCTTCACAGTGACAGACCAAACTCCCAGTTTAACGCACCGCAAACAACCGCAAACAGTCCATTTGCACAACCGCAAACTCCCCATTTGCACAAGGTTGGATACCAAGCTAGCCATGTCGCGTTCCTTGTCCTCACTGATGTCATTGGAGGTCTCTTCCCAGCCACCAAGGGTCCCCAAAAGGTGACAACAAGCCCCCTGGGACGCCTGCTGTGTTTGGTCTTCCACCTCCTCAAAGCCACCTTCCTCCTCTGACTCCTCTTCTTCAGACTCCTCTAACTGCATTGCCTCTCTCTGCATTATTATAAGGTGTGTTAAGTAGTACTTCTCTTATCAGTTTAATACCTGTTACAGCACATATCAGGGGGCGTGTATAAGGCCTGAATTTTTGGAACCGGGAGATGGAAAAAGATACTTGGTTGTTCGTATCACTTCAAATTAGGGGCACGGCGCGTGCAATCAAAGGTGCCACCATATAGGAGTGTGCTGTTTGTAAGTACTACTCTTATCAGTTTAATACCTGTTACAGCACCTATCAGGGGGCGTGTATAAGGCCTGGATTTTTAGAACCGGGAGATGGAAAAAGATGCTTGGTTGGTCGTATCACTTCAATTTTGGGGCACGGCACGTGCATTTAAAGGTGCCATCAGATAGGAGTGGCGTGTTTGTAAGTACTACTCCTATCAGTTTAATACTTGTTACGTCACCTATTAGGGGGCGTGTATAAGGCCTGGATTTTTAGAACCGGGAGATGGAAAAAGATGCTTTGTTGGTCGTATCACTTAAATTTTTGGGCACGGCACGTGCAATCTAAGGTGCCACCAGATAGGAGTGGCGTGTTTGTAAGTACTACTCTTATCAGTTTAATACCTGTTAAAGCACCTATCAGGGGGCGTGTATAAGGCCTGGATTTTTGGAACCGGGAGATGGAAAAAGATACTTGGTTGTTCGTATCACTTCAAATTTGGGGCACGGCGCGTGCAATCAAAGGTGCCACCATATAGGAGTGGGGTGTTTGTAAGTACTACTCTTATCAGTTTAATACCTGTTACAGTACCTATCAGGGGGCGTGTATAAGGCCTGGATTTTTAGAACCGGGAGATGGAAAAAGATGCTTGGTTGGTCGTATCACTTCAATTTTGGGGCACGGCACGTGCATTTAAAGGTGCCATCAGATAGGAGTGGCGTGTTTGTAAGTACTACTCCTATCAGTTTAATACTTGTTACGTCACCTATCAGGGGGCGTGTATAAGGCCTGGATTTTTAGAACCGGGAGATGGAAAAAGATGCTTGGTTGGTCGTATCACTTCAATTTTGGGGCACGGCACGTGCATTTAAAGGTGCCATCAGATAGGAGTGGCGTGTTTGTAAGTACTACTCCTATCAGTTTAATACTTGTTACGTCACCTATTAGGGGGCGTGTATAAGGCCTGGATTTTTAGAACCGAGAGATGGAAAAAGATGCTTTGTTGGTCGTATCACTTAAATTTTTGGGCACGGCACGTGCAATCTAAGGTGCCACCAGATAGGAGTGGCGTGTTTGTAAGTACTACTCTTATCAGTTTAATACCTGTTAAAGCACCTATCAGGGGGCGTGTATAAGGCCTGGATTTTTGGAACCGGGAGATGGAAAAAGATACTTGGTTGTTCGTATCACTTCAAATTTGGGGCACGGCGCGTGCAATCAAAGGTGCCACCATATAGGAGTGGGGTGTTTGTAAGTACTACTCTTATCAGTTTAATACCTGTTACAGCACCTATCAGGGGGCGTGTATAAGGCCTGGATTTTTAGAACCGGGAGATGGAAAAAGATGCTTGGTTGGTCGTATCACTTCAATTTTGGGGCACGGCACGTGCATTTAAAGGTGCCATCAGATAGGAGTGGCGTGTTTGTAAGTACTACTCCTATCAGTTTAATACTTGTTACGTCACCTATTAGGGGGCGTGTATAAGGCCTGGATTTTTAGAACCGGGAGATGGAAAAAGATGCTTTGTTGGTCGTATCACTTAAATTTTTGGGCACGGCACGTGCAATCTAAGGTGCCACCAGATAGGAGTGGCGTGTTTGTAAGTACTACTCTTATCAGTTTAATACCTGTTAAAGCACCTATCAGGGGGCGTGTATAAGGCCTGGATTTTTGGAACCGGGAGATGGAAAAAGATACTTGGTTGTTCGTATCACTTCAAATTTGGGGCACGGCGCGTGCAATCAAAGGTGCCACCATATAGGAGTGGGGTGTTTGTAAGTACTACTCTTATCAGTTTAATACCTGTTACAGTACCTATCAGGGGGCGTGTATAAGGCCTGGATTTTTAGAACAGGGAGATGGAAAAAGATGCTTGGTTGGTCGTATCACTTCAATTTTGGGGCACGGCACGTGCATTTAAAGGTGCCATCAGATAGGAGTGGCGTGTTTGTAAGTACTACTCCTATCAGTTTAATACTTGTTACGTCACCTATCAGGGGGCGTGTATAAGGCCTGGATTTTTAGAACCGGGAGATGGAAAAAGATGCTTGGTTGGTCGTATCACTTCAATTTTGGGGCACGGCACGTGCATTTAAAGGTGCCATCAGATAGGAGTGGCGTGTTTGTAAGTACTACTCCTATCAGTTTAATACTTGTTACGTCACCTATTAGGGGGCGTGTATAAGGCCTGGATTTTTAGAACCGGGAGATGGAAAAAGATGCTTTGTTGGTCGTATCACTTAAATTTTTGGGCACGGCACGTGCAATCTAAGGTGCCACCAGATAGGAGTGGCGTGTTTGTAAGTACTACTCTTATCAGTTTAATACCTGTTAAAGCACCTATCAGGGGGCGTGTATAAGGCCTGGATTTTTGGAACCGGGAGATGGAAAAAGATACTTGTTTGTTCGTATCACTTCAAATTTGGGGCACGGCACGTGCAATCAAAGGTGCCACCATATAGGAGTGGGGTGTTTGTAAGTACTACTCTTATCAGTTTAATACCTGTTACAGTACCTATCAGGGGGCGTGTATAAGGCCTGGATTTTTAGAACCGGGAGATGGAAAAAGATGCTTTGTTGGTCGCATCACTTCAATTTTGGGGCACGGCACGTGCAATCTAAGGTGCCACCAGATAGGAGTGGCGTGTTTGTAAGTACTACTCTTATCAGTTTAATACCTGTTACAGCACCTATCAGAGGGCGTGTATAAGGCCTGGATTTTTAGAACCGGGAGATGGTAAAAGATGCTTTCTTGGTCGTATCACTTCAATTTTGGGGCACGGCACGTGCAATCAAAGGTGCCACCAGATAGGAGTGGCTTGTTTGTAAGTACTTCTCTTATCAGTTTAATACTTGTTACGTCACCTATCAGGGGGCTTGTGACAGGCCTGGATTTTTAGAACCGGGAGATGGAAAAAGATGCTTTGCTGGTCTCAATTTTGGGGCACGGCACGTGCAATCAAAGGTGCCACCAGATAGGAGTGGCGTGTTTGTAAGTACTACTCTTATCAGTTTAATACTTGTTACGTCACCTATTAGGGGGCGTGTATAAGGCCTGGATTTTTAGAACCGTTAGGTGGAAAAAGATGCTTTGTTGGTCGTATCACTTCAATTTTGGGGCACAGCACGTGCAATCAAAGGTGCCACCAGATAGGAGTGGCTTGTTTGTACTACGCTTATCAGTTTAATACCTGTTACAGCACCTATCAGGGGGCGTGTATAAGCCCTGGATTGTTGGAACCGGGAGATGGAAAAAGATGCTTTGTTGGTCGTATCACTTCAAATTTGGGACACTGTGTTGCATTAGCTTCTTACGCTCAAACATGTCCTTTACAGGCACCTGGCTATGGGCAGATGAGCAGGAACTGCTTAAGGCGAGAGACGGAGTGGCGGATGGTTGAGAGGGGGCAAGGACGACAGCAGTGGTTGATGTGGCTTAAGATGCTGCACCAGGAAGAGGATGGTGGCTTTGAGTTTGTGTGCTGCTTGTACTCATGTGTTGGTCTGGAGTCACCCAAACATTAGGTCTCAATGCTATCCAAGAAACATTTCAAAACTTCTATCAGACCATATATTCATCCCAATCCCGCTGCAGCGGATCTGACATAGAGTCCTTCCTACTACAGCAAGAAGTCCACAAAATACCTGTACCTCAATTGGACAGCTTGAACCTAGACATATCCCAAGAGGAAGTTAAATCTACAATCCAAGATCTTAAATTTGGCAAGTCCCCAGGGCCAGACGGTTTTACTCATCTGTACTATAAGAAATTTGAGCCCTTGCTTACCCCCGCACATGACATCTTTGTTTAACGCTATACTAAATGGAGAACCTATGCCCCCTTAATTGAATCAGGCCGACCTCATAGTCTTTCCAAAAGAGGGTAGGGACCCTTTAGAGGTTAAAAATTATCGCCACATACCCCTGATAAATGTGGATGTCAAGATCCTAGCTAAAATTATGGCCAAACGAATATCTAACTTTTTACTGGACTAAATACACAAGGACCAAACGTGGTTCATTCCTTTCAGAGAGGCAGGAGATAATGTTAGGAGGGTTCTGAATGCCCAGTTCTTGGCTCAACACTATTACAACCCAGTTTGCCCTCTAGCCCTAGACATGTAGAAGGCTTTTGATACGGTGGAATGGCCATATATGTACAAAATGCTAGATAAGTTTGGATTTGAGGGACGCTTTCTCAACCTGCTCAGAAGGTACTACGACTCACCAGTAGCTAACTTAAAGATACCAGGGGACCATAAGGCCAAAATCCAAGTACAGAGAGGGACCAGCCACTCTCCCCACAGCTCTTTGCTCTTGCCATTGAACCCCTAGCGCAGGCAATCAGAACCAACCATGCCATCCAGGGGGTTCAAGTAGGACACCATCAGTTTAAGTGTTCACTTTTCGCGGACGATATGCTTTGCACCCTGACCAAGCCCCTTCTCTCTATACCAGCATTAATGTCCACTATAAAAGACTTCAGCTAAATCTCGGGCCTCCAATCCTTGCAAAAGGATATTTCTCTTTCAATGGAATCCTGCTTACTGGGGATACACATAAAAAAACTTATCTCAATCCTAGAACAAGCTATTCCAATTAATGGCTTTAGCATTCAAAATACACATAGCTACCCGGGCCCGGATGGATTTACAAATCTCTATTACCAAACTTTTATAGACTTGTTATTACCCCACTTAGCCACACTTTTCAATCAAATTTTAGAAGGCTCTCCCATGCCACAAGAACTAAACCATGCAAATATGATATGTTTCCCGAAAGAACGACGAGACCCATTAGAACTTAAAAATGACTGCCCCATATCACTCCTAAACGGGGATATAAAAATTTTAGACAAATTAATGGCAAACAGGATTTCACGATTCCTCCCCTCCATAATCCATAAAGACCAAACAGGGTTTATCCCCCATAGACAAACGGGGGACAATATCAGACGGACACAAAATTTAATCTCATGGTCATCCCAACATCAAATACCCACATGCCTTTTGGCGTTAGATATAGAAAAGGCCTTTGGTACGTTGGAATGGCCTTATTTAAAAGCAGTATTACAGAAATTTGGGTTTGCAGGCAAATTTATGAACTTGATAGATACATACTACAAATCCCCGTCAGCCAGATTAAACCTCCCGGGAGATCGCTTACAACACATAAAGATTCAAAGGGCAAAAACTAATTTTTTGATTTATTTGGAATCATAAAGCCCTGAGGATCTCAAAAAATAATATGTATAGACCAAAAGGGAAAGGGGGCCTATCGTGCCCGAATCTCAAATTGTATTACAAGGCAGCGCAGCTGGCTTTCATTCCTCTGGTGCATTCTCCCACACATCAGCCGCTCTGGGTATTTATGGAAAATTTAAGCATGTCACCTTATACATGGGATACAGTAATATGGATTCCAGGCCTGTATACTTTTTTGAGAAACTTGAAAAACCCGTTGATTAAGCACTCATTAAAAATATGGACGGAGATGAACTGGACACAAAAACTGGACACTCGGGTATCAGATGTTACCCCTATCGTACCCAATCCCCACTTTAAGATACATCTTCCGGAAAGCTCTCTCAGTTGGTGGAAGTCTCAGAACCTACTAAGGGTTGGTCCATGGTGGCATGACGACAAAATAATGACCTTTGAGTGGGTGAGAGATAGATAAAATTTACCCCTGGCTGAACACTATAATTTTTGCAGGATACATCATTTTATATATACAATAAGTGGTAGGGGAACCCCCCAAAGAAACACCTGGCTACTCAAAAAATTTAGGGATTCCCCCTTTAAGCCTGGTATTATTAGCCTCATGTATGAACTATTTAATGAAAACTCATGGGCAAACAAACCAGACTATACCAAAGCCTGGGAGAGGGATTTGGGCACCGAGTTGGCAGACAGAACATGGGATAAAAATTGGCGAGGCTTAAGTAGGGGATCTTTAAATTATAATCTGCTTGAGACTTCAATAAAGGTCCTACACAGGACATATATTACTCCTTTTAAGCTTAATATATGGGATCCAAAACGGATCAGCTCATGTTTTAGGAACAGTGGTAATGAGGCTACATTTATTCATGTCTTGTGGGAGTGTTCGGCAGTCATAAGACTAGGGGAAGAAACATGCTTACTAGCTTCTAAAATGTTTAAGATTCAGATTTCTGCTAATATAGAAAACTGCATGCTGGGTGTTCAGCATGTCTGTCTCTCGCCTGCTCAAAATAGGCTATTAAAGTTCATCATGTTGGCCACAAAGAACCATATAGCCAGACAATGGAAATCGGATACCCTACACTTTCAGGCGGTTAAAAATAAATTAAAATGTATCCTTATAAATGAATGCCTTACCCATTTAGTAGACAACTCCATGGATACATTTTGAGATATATGGTCTCCATGGCTGCAATTAAGGGATAGCATATCATCTGGAGACAATTAAAGAAATTTAGGTCCGGAATAGGGGCTCCCCTAAATGGGAGAGGATATTCTCAAGAGAACGGGATGGATGGAGGTGTGTGTGGATCCTTAGAGGGGCGGAGGACGGAGGTAAGTGCTATATTTTACATCATATTTATGTAAAAAAGGAGGATGTTTGTGGACCTTTTCTTTTCCCAACATGTTAAATGTTAAAACTAGTTATTTTTTTTCCCAATTATAGTCGGATTCAAGACTTAAAGGGAATCAACTTAAAACAAACTGAATTAAAGCTATATTAATAACTGAAAAGTAAAAAAAATATATATATTTTTAGGCTACAGGTACAACCAAATCCAGATAACATACTAGCCCTGGATATGGTATAAGCTGCAAGATTATGGAATGGAAAGGGTAAACTGAATATTAATAGAGATAAGGTAACTCAGTGATGTATTAACATGTATGGATATATATGTAACATGGAAATGGTTGTTTAAATATGATATATTACCTGACCTAATAAAATATTTTTTGAAAGAAAAAATAAACATAGTTAGTAGTTGGAAAACCCCAAATTAAAACTTTCAGGAATTAATAAAAAAAATCAACTAGTTACTGCTCAACGAGAGATTAAACCATGTAGTCTTGGATACAATCACCCAGTTCCAGACAATTTGGGATCCCTGGATAACATCCCCATTTTGTGCCCCCCTAATATAATAAAACATTTGTTAATGGTTGAAGTGACTCGGGGGGAAGGACCGGCGGCAAAATCATCCGAGGAAAGGAGAGGTCGCCTACTGAAGCATGCCCTAGGGTAACCCAAGGGCGATTGAGCAGGTTAGATATTGTAAATAATAAGCTACTTCTGGAGTGATGATAGATAATAGGACTTTGGTGTTAACTGCTGATATACTCTTTACTATTGTCTGTTTTACCATGTCTTAGGTTTCTCTTAAAAATTGCAATCACAGTAAAAAAAAAAGAAAATTTATTAACCAAAAAAGTAAAAATATGAAGGCCTAGCCAGATAATTTTAACAAAATGTCTTCATTGTAAATATGTATTTTTGCACAACTGTTGTGTTATGCAAGACTGTTCAATATGCTTTCTTTTTCATTACATGCCGTATGCCTTCTGACATAAATATTTTAATTCAAAAATTAGGTATTGTTGCAGCTGCTGCAGTTGCAGCGGCCAGAAAAATTGACCTTTGTTCCCCAGGCAGAAAGTGCTATAAAACAGTGCGTCTTCTTGAGCCCTAGTTGGTGGCGGATAAGTCACGCAAGTCATCCGGCATCACATATATAGTTGTGAGCGTACGAGTCGTTGCTCACGCTTGCGGGCTCGCGTAGCGAGCCCACAAGAACTGCGTCCCTCGCGAAGCAAGGGACGCAGTTCGCGGCAAATGCGGGTCCTCGCGAAGCGAGGGCCCGCATTTGCGGTTGTGGAGGCTCAACGTCGGCTGTGTTAACACACACATACACACACACGACTTTTTTAACAGAATAAACCCAACCGCCCAGCCAACAAAAACCCAAGCGTACGAGTCGTTGCTCACGCTTGCGGGCTCGCGTAGCGAGCCTGCAAGAACTGCGTCCCTCGCGAAGCGAGGGACGCAGTTCGCTGCAAATGCGGGTCCTCGCGAAGCGAGGGCCCGCATTTGCGGTTGTGGAGGCTCAACGTCGGCTGTGTTAACACACACATACACACACACGACTTTTTTAACAGAATAAACCCAACCGCCCAGCCAACAAAAACCCAACAACGTCCCCGCAAATGCGGATCCTCGCAAAGCGAGGGTCCGCATTTGCGGTGGTGGGAGCATCCCAACATCAGCTGTGTTAACACACACATACACACACAACTTCATAACAAAAAAAAACTCAAAGTCGCCTCACACCCGCTTACACCCAGACACACAGACGCAAGACTTAACAAAAAAACAGTAAAAAAGGCCCTTCACACGCTCTTAACACACATACGCACGACTTAGAAACAAATACACTGCGTCGTACACGTAAAAGCTAACTGCGTATATCGCAAAAAAATACGGCAACATCGCAACAAAATACGGCCGCATCGGAAAAAAATACGGCCGCGAAAGACCCATTCCAACCGCCGCGCATCAAAACATCACAAACACAAGAAATAAACACAACAAACACATAAAAAGCTTACTTACAGCACGGGGGGGCATCCGGCACCTCCAAAAGTTAATTTACACGTCCATTTAAGTCAAAACAAAGAGTTTAAACGACCGAAAATCGGCTAAGCGAGAGAAAAAATGGCCGCCGAACAAAACGAAAACGAGGCTCCAGACGTAACTACACTACACTTACTCGCAATAATGAAACACATACTATGTGGAACGGATCACACTCATATTAAACACCATTTTAACCACTACTACGCACAAAATGGCGGATGGAACGCAAATTGTAAGCTGGAACGCAAATAGCGCATGCGTATTACGTTCTAACGGTCTAACTTTCCAGAATGTTCTACAAGTTGATAAATACTGTCTATTTGACAGAGAAAAATACATTTCTCCTCAGGTGATGAACAGAGTGACTTCGGAGATAACTGCTGCTAAAACTTGAGAAGATAATTCTTTCCTAATTTACTACTTTACATTGTGCAAATTACAACTGAGAGGTAAGCTATAATATATTACTTATTTTCAAGACAGGACATCAAAAAAAAAAATTAAAGAAGACAAAGAGGTTTATGTATACTGACAAGTGACACGCACATATATGCGTATAATGTATACTGACAAGTGACACGCACATTTATGCGTATAATGTATAGTGACATGTCACATGCACATTTATGTGTATTGCCCCTGCAACAAACTAATTAAACAACTACATTTAAATTACATTACAAAAAAATAAGTTGGGACTATTAAAATACTATTAAAATATGAGTCATGTATACTGATATGTGACACGCACATATATGTGTATCATCTATAGTCACATGTCACACACACATTTATGTATGTTGGCCAAAAATAAAAATAAGGTTAATTTAACAATTAAAATATGATTCATGTATAGTGATATGTCACACGCACACAAAAAAATTACTTTCAACTATGGAAATGTGCTTCATGTATGTGACATATGTGTGTAGACCCTACCAAAAAAAAATGTTAATTCAAATTAATTACAGAAGTATATTTCAATGAAATTAATTTACTGCAATTTAATAGATCACCTAAAACTCAATCTTTCTACTTTTTTTTAATATTCAAACAGACTCTGCATCAACAGCGTCTCTCAACAATTTGCACTGTGCACTGTGAAGCACAATCCCTTTTAAAGAACACCAACAAAGAAGAAGAGGTAAGATACAAAAATACTTTAAATGCTGAAAAGGCCATGGTTTGTTAAATACAAATAAAAAATTCTATAATTCACTATTTCACTTTATTTTTCAAACAGACACTACAAGAAGACCGGCGGATTAAGATTGGCAGGAGGGGACCCTCTGTCATTCCACACTTCAATCAAGGTAAAGTATTAAGTATAAAAAAGAACCGAACCATGAGCCTTATTCAATTCTGAGTTGGCTAATTGAATAGGGCTTTATATAAGCACATAATAGGTCTTCACTAACTAAAAACTTCTGTCCACAAAATTTTTATGTGCTTATATAGAGCCCTATTCAATTGGTCAAAACGCAATTGATTCAGGACCTAAATATGTTTAAGGGCCGAGGGCCTCATTCAAATGTGATTTGACCATTTCAATAGGGCTCTATATAAGCACATTTGGCTCAATTTAACTAAAAACTTCTGTTCAAAAATATGCTCTGTGCTTATATAGAGCCCTATTGAAAAACCAAATTCAATGAGGCCCTCACAATATAACAAATCCAGCAAACAAAGGCCCTCATTCAATTGATATTTTGGACAATTCAATAGGGCTCCAAATAAGCACATTTAGAACCCTATTGAATTGGCCAAACTGCAATTGAATGAGGGCCAAAGTATGCAACATATGGTACACACAAACTGGTACATACAAAACAGGATTGTAACAAACACATAGCACATTCTTTTTTTATGTTTAACAACCTATTAGCATTACAAAACAACATTAATAAGCATACCATCAGCGGTGCGCATCAAACAGGATTGTATGAAAACTCACACAAACACATAGCAAACTACATTTAAATTCTTATTTTAATGTTTAACAACCTATAAGCCTTAGAAAGAAGCCTAAATAAGCATACCAACATTGGTGCCCACCAAAGAGGATTGTATGAAAACTCACACAAACACATAACAAACTACATTTACATTCTTATTTTATGTTTAACAACCTATTAGCATTACAAAACTACATTAATAAGCATACCATCAGCGGTGCGCATCAAACAGGATTGTATGAAAACTCACACAAACACATAGCAAACTACATTTAGATTCTTATTTAATGTTTAACAACCTATAAGCCTTAGAAAGAAGCCTTAATAAGCATACCAACATTGGTGCCCACCAAAGAGGATTGTATGAAAACTCACACAAACACATAGCAAACTACATTTAGATTCTTATTTTATGTTTAACAACCTATTAGCATTACAAAACAACATTAATAAGCATACCATCAGCGGTGCGCATCAAACAGGATTGTATGAAAACTCACACAAACACATAGCAAACTACATTTACATTCTTATTTTATGTTTAACAACCTATAAGCATTACAAAACAACATTAATAAGCATACCAACAGTGGTGCGCACCAAACAGGATTGTATGAAAACTCACACAAACACATAGCAAACTACATTTACATTCTTATTTTATGTTTAACAACCTATAAGCCTTAGAAAGAAGCCTAAATAAGCATACCAACAGTGGTGCGCACCAAACAGGATTGTATGAAAACTCACACAAACACATACCAAAGTACATTTAGATACTTATTTTATGTTTAACAATCTATAAGCCTTAGAAAAAGGCCTAAATAAGCATACCAAAAGTGGTGGACACCAAACGGGATTGTAGAAAAACAAAGAAATAATGTCATTTTTTAGTTCATACAAATACATTAAAATAATATTACATTTTCATTTTTATTTTATATCAGATACTGCGTCAAGAACATCGGAACAGGAGTTTCAACTGAGGACCACACCAGCGGACGAGGACTTTCAACAGAGGACCAGACCATTGGACGAGGACTTTCAACAGAGGACTACACCATCGGACGAGGACTTTCAACAGAGGACCAGACGATTGGACGAGGACTTTCAACACAGGACCAGACCATCAGACGAAGGCTTTCAACACAGGACCAACAAAGATTCTGCTTCAAATCAAACTTCAACCAAGGTACAGTATAACAAGTAAAAAAAGAGAAAAATTAATTAATATTCTTCTTTAATGTTTAACCACCTATAAGCCTTAGAAAATAGCCTACAGAAGCATACCAAAATTCTGGCGCACCAAAAAGGATTGTAGAAAAACACAGAAATAATGCCATTTTTTCATTAATACAAAGACATTCAAATAACATAACATTTTCATTTTTATTTTATAACAGATACTGCGTCAAGAACATCGGAACAGGAGTTGGAACTGAGGACCACACCAGAGGACGAGGACTTTCAACAGAGGACTACACCATCGGACGAGGACTTTCAACACAGGACCAGACCATCGGACGAAGGCTTTCAACACAGGACCAACAAAGAATTTTGCTTGAAATCAAACTTCAACCAAGGTACAGTATAAAAAGTAATATCTATCATCTATCTCTTATTTGTCTTTTAGGGCCAATAATCTTTAACAATAAATACAAACTTCAATGTAAACTTAAAAAATAAATTGGCATAGTCCAAAAAAGTCTAAAAACACAGAATCTATACAATTTGTCATTGTAACATTCCAGTCCTAAACCCTAATTTAATTGCCATTTGACAAATTGAATAGTGCTGTAAATAAGGACATAACATCTTTTTTAAAATACCTTTTTAGTTACTGAAACACTTGCTTTTGGATACATGTTTAATAAATAAAAATTTCTTTAAATAATTATCTCATGCCCTTATTTAGACTTTTATTCAATTGACCGCATTGAAATTGATTAACTATAAAATGTTAACACACTATTGATAATTATTTGTCATGAAAAACAACTTAACATCTCAAAATAAACTAATGGTACATTATTTTATTTTTACAGATTAACATGGCTGATAATGAGAGTAAACAAGAAAAGAAAAGACGCCAAGCTAGAGAACGACGACAGAGAGCAGACAGCCAGCAGACACCGGAGAAGAAGGAAATTCGACGAGAAAAAGAACGCAAAAGAATTGCAAGCAAAAGACTGTCACTTGCAGAAATTAAAGATATGTCAAAAAAAACAACAAAGAAAATAAAGCATTTACAACCTGTTGCTCAAACATCAGATGACATTTTACCAGAAAAAAGACAAGAGATACCAAAAAAAGCAACAAAGAAAACAAAGCATTTAGAACCGTTTCATGAAACATTACATGACATTTTACCTCAAACAATACAACATATACCAAGAAAAGCAACGAAAAAAACAAAACATTTAGAACCTGTTGTTGAAACATTATATGACATTTCACCTGATGAATATGAAAGTCAAAATCCTATATGCTTTGCAAATTGTCCTCTACTCAAGTCTTTAGCAGTAGAGGTTCATAGTTGTGGGGACATGACTACTCAATGTCAGTTTTGTGAGGTTTATTATTTTAAACAGGAGAGACCCAGAGATGGACAATTTATTAGTTGTTGTCAAAAAGGCAAGTTCAAACTTCCAGAAAGGAAAGAATTTCCAATTTATTTACAAAATATTATGACTGAACCTACTTTTCCAAACTACAAAAATTTTAAGACAAACATAAGATCCTACAATAGTGCCATATCCTTTGCATCCATGGGGGCAACATTAGCCGCTAATGTACCCGGACATGGTCCTTACTGTTTTAAAGTCCAAGGACAAATTTATCATCGCACTTCCCATTTACATCCAGAGGAAGGAAATAAAAGAAAATTCGCTCAACTATATGTCCTAGATACAATGGAAGCTGTTGACCAACGTATGCAGATGGAAGAAAATAAAAAATGCTTACCCACTGTTTTCATAGAGCTAAATAACATTATGGACAACAATCCCTACAGTAAAGCTTATAAAAAATTGGCAGAAGTAGAAAATGAACAACTACTTCATTCACAAACACATCAATTACCAATGCCGAAGGTTAATATGGTGCTTAAAAGAGACAGACATACTGATAAACGTCGTTATAACTTGCCAACAACAAATGAGGTTGCAATGGTGTTTCAGAATGATGAAGGAGAACCACCATTTCAAAGAGACATTCGAATATATCCTAGAAATGAGGACCAACCGTTTATTAATATGAGTATCTTAAGTCCAAATTTAGATCCAATGACATATCCCATCTTTTTCCCACACGGAGAAGCAGGTTGGCAACCAAAATTAACTCTTCCCAGTTACCCAAATGCTAAAGCCAGAATCCGAAATAATGTTTCTATGCTTGAATTTAAAGTAGCTCAAATTGCCATTCGCAATGTATTTAATCCAATTTTATGTGGTGGGAAACTAACACAACAATGGATTATTGATTCATATTTGCAAGTTGAGGCAAATAATTTAAACTTTATCAAATATCAACAAGATAAACTCCGTGTAGAACAATATTCTGGACTCACGGACTATGTTGCTGACGTGGCTACAAGCAGAGACATGACAGCTGGCAAAGCCATCATTTTACCATCTTCCTTTCAAGGATCTCCTCGGAATATGAGAGAAAGATACAATGATGCTATGGCTATTGTGACAAAATTTGGCAAACCCGATCTATTTGTGACATTTACATGTAATCCACAATGGCCAGAAATTACACTAAATCTACTTCTTGGACAAACTGCTTCAGATCGACCAGATTTAGTAGCCAGAGTTTTTAAGATTAAATTAAATGAATTAATACGTGACTTCACTATAAATCAGTTATTTGGCAAATGTCTTGCTTATGTATATACCATTGAATTTCAAAAAAGAGGCCTTCCACATGCACATCTTCTAATAATACTTCAAGAAAAAGATAAATTAGATACTTCAGACAAAGTAGATGCAGTCATTGTTGCTGAACTACCAGATCCAGAACTATATGGTAGACTATATGAGATTGTTACTCATCGCATGATTCATGGACCCTGTGGTGACCTTAATCCACAATCACCATGTATGGAAAATAATAAATGTTCCAAAGAATTTCCAAAAGATTATAGAGACAAAACCTATGCCAATTGTGATGGATATCCACTTTATAAAAGAAGAGAAGGAGATAGTGCCATTATTCGTGGAAAAAAAGTGGACAATAGATATGTAGTACCCTACAATCCACATTTACTCATGAAGTACAACGCCCACATCAACGTAGAAGCCTGCACTTCCATCAAATCCATTAAATATGTCTACAAATATATTTACAAAGGCTACGATGCAGCTACTGTAGTCGTCAAAAGTGCAGACAACCCTGAAAGTAGTGAGTTAGTACATGATGAACTTGCATCTCATGTAGATGCTCGCTATGTCAGTGCGCCAGAAGCTATGTGGCGGCTTTTAAAATTTGAAATGCATGATAGATCACATGCAGTATATAGGTTAGCAGTACATTTGCCACAACGACATTTAGTCTATTTCCATGCTGGAAATGAAATGAATGCATTGGCCCAAAGTGAAGATCGTCACACTACACTAACTGCATGGTTTGCATTAAATTCCACTGATGCTGAAGCAACACAATACTTATATATTGAAATTCCATATCACTATGTTTTTGTGAATGGATTATGGAGACCAAGAAAAACCAGAGGCAATAAAATAATTCCACGAATTTACACAGTCAGTCCAAGAGATGTTGAACGTTTTTGCTTACGGATATTACTTTTAAATGTTCCAGGAGCACAAAGTTTTGAACAATTAAGAACTGTTAATGACATTGTATATGAATCCTTCCATTTAGCTGCAAGACATAGAAACTTACTCGCTGATGATACAGAGTGGGAAAGATGTTTAGAAGAAGCAGCACAATGTCAAATGCCACGACAGATGAGAGAACAATTTGCTTTTATTTGTATCTTCTCAAATGCTCCAAATGCATTAGCTTTGTGGGAGACTTTTAAAAGTAATATGGCTGAAGACTTTATGCGACGATACAATGAACCCATTGCACACTTAAAAGCGTTAATGGAAATCCAAGAAGTCTTTTTAACTCATGGATTAAGTTGTGCAAGTTTTAATTTGCCTGATCCAGGTCTTATAGATGACATTAAATTTGAAGACTATGACATTCAACTACAAGCAGAAAGAACAGAAGAAAGACTTGCAACTTTAAATACACTACAATTGCAAGCATTTCATGCCATTAAAAATGCTATAGATGATGACATGGTGACAGAGCGTTATTTCTATCTTGATGGACCTGGCGGATCAGGGAAAACATATTTGTACAATTTATTAATGAGTTCAGTACGAGCACAAGGAAAAATAGCAATGGCGTTTGCCACTACTGGAATTGCTGCACTTTTATTAGAAGGTGGAAGAACTGTTCATAGTGGATTTAAACTGCCAGTGCCTATTTTAGAAAATTCTGTGTCAGATATTCGCATGACATCCTTACAAGCAAAGAAATTGAAGAAATGTAAATTAATTATAATAGATGAGGCCACAATGATGTCATGCTATGCCCTCCAATGTATTGACCGTTTGCTTCGTGAAGTCATGGAGAATACTTTTCCATTTGGTGGAAAGGTAATGTTGTTGGGTGGCGATTTCAGACAAACATTACCTGTCGTTGTACATGGAAATCGAACTGACATTATCGAAACATGTATAAAGTCAAGTATAGTATGGAAACATTTTACCCATCTTCAACTGCAACAAAATATGAGATCAGAAGGCCAAACTGATTTCAATGATTGGCTTATTAAAATTGGAGAAGGCAGAACAGAAAAAATACTACATTTACCTGATGACACTGTAGAGATCCCACCTCATATGATTTGTCAACAAGATATTATATCGGCTATATTTGAAGGGAGCATAAATAACGAAGAATATTCCGAGCTTGCCAACCAAGTCATACTGACGTGTAAAAATAAAGATGCATTAATCCTCAATAATGAAATCTTAAAAAAAATTTATGCACCACAAAGAAATTATCACAGTGCTGATTCTGTACTTGCTGATGACAATGAAAGTCAGGCTAACTTTTCAACTGAATTCATAAACTCTTTAACTCCTTCTGGAATGCCACCACATATTTTGCAGCTAAAGAAAGGTGCAATTATCATGTTACTGCGAAATATGAACCCCAAAAAAGGCCTATGCAATGGCACAAGATTAATTGTTCAACAATTAAAGGACCATTTTATAGATGCTGAAATTTTAACTGGGACCCATAAAGGAGAGAGAGTTTTCATACCAAGAATAGATTTAGCACCAAGTGAAAGTAGTCTCCCTTTTATACTTCAAAGAAGACAATTTCCCATTATTATGGCATTTGCCATGACCATTAATAAATCACAAGGTCAAACTTTCAAATCTGTGGGTATTTTCTTGGAAGAACCAGTTTTTGCACATGGTCAATTGTACGTTGCGTTGTCACGGTGCAAAAATCCACAGGCTATTAAAGTTTACATTGAAAACAATGAAAGTCAAGGTGATTTATTAGAAGATGGACGTATTTTTACTAAAAACATTGTCTACTATGAAGTACTATAACTTTGAAGGATACAAATTAACGATGCAAAGATTTTTTTAAAGCATTGCAAAATACATAACAATTGGTTGGTTAATTCAGTCATAATTAATGGAAGTCATGTTTATGAATGGTTTGCCTCACAAAATACTTGCCTTGCATTGTTAGTAAAAATTATGTTAAAATGTTAAGTCACTATGTTAATGTTTCTAATGTTACAAGTTTAAAAAATATATTTTCAAGTTATTTCATTCAACAGATTACAAAGTGGATGTTAACAGGTCAAGCACCTTTTAAGTCACAATGTAAATATTGTCTGTTATCTTAAGATTACTACCTACATTAATGTTTATCGCCAGTTTATGTGCTCAGTAATAAATTACTTTAATTACGTACGTTTTAAGAAGAGTTTTACTGTATGCCTTCCTCTACATTCAATGTATATTCAAGTTAACAATTATTGTGATAGAAATTGAATTTTAATACTGATTAATTTAAATGTCAATTGTTTTTACATTCAAATGTTAATACTTTTAATAAAAAATTAGGTTACAAAATGTATTCACTATGTTCCTGTTTATAATGTTCAAAATTATACAAATGTTTTGTTAACTTCTAAACTTACATAAAAAATAAAGTTCAAGTTTAAAAATATATACTTTGATGGTTATTGCTTACATATAGTTTAAACTTCATGTTAAAATTCGCAACGTTTAAAGAAGGGTTTTTACTTTTTGCTTTCCTATTCATTCAATGTATATTAAAGTTAACAATTCTTCAGATACTAATTACATTTTAAAAAACCATTACATCAACATTTTACAAAAATACACGTTCATATTAAAATACTTACAAGGGTCAAAAATATATGTTAATAACTAAACAACTTGACAAACATATACATCACATTGCCGTCATTTTTTGACGGGCAAGTCGCTAGTTCACAGATAACATACAGCAGCGTGTGGACCATTTTTAGTTGAAGGCAACTCATCTCATCAGGCCTTTTTCAGTCGAATGTATCGCCTAGTGTCAGTCCCTTCGGGATCCATCCCTCATTCATCTTTATAAAGGTGAGGCAATCTAGACATTTTTGCCCTAGGCGACTTCTCTTCTCGGTGACAAAACCTCCTGCTGCACTCTATCTCAATTGCAAATTGGGATAGCTCAGGCCACAGGTCTAGCCTGCATACCCAGTAGTCAAGGGGTTCATCAGTCCTCAGAGTGTCGATATCTGCAGTTAAGGCGAGGTAGTCTGCTACCTGTCGGTCAAGTCGTTCTCTGAGGGTGGGTCCCGAAGGGCTGTTGCGATGCGTAGTACTGAAAAAGGTCTGCATGTCCTCCATCAACAACATGTCTTTTAAACGTCCTGTCCTTGCCGGCGTGGTCGTGGGAGGAGGATTACTTTCACCTCTTCCCCTGTTATATTGCCCTTGTGCTGTGACATCACCCTTATATGCTGTGTAAAGCATACTTGTTAATTTGTTTTGGACCTGCTGCATCCTTTCTGACTTGCGGTAATTTGGTAACAATTCAGGCACTTTCTGCTTATACCGGGGGTCTAGTAGCGTGCACACCCAGTACAGGTCGTTCCCCTTCAGCTTTTTATACAAGGGTCCTGCGACAGGCACGACAGCATGAAAGACCCCATTTGCACAAGGTTGGATGGCGAGCTACCCATGTCCCGTTCCTCGCCCTCAGTGATCTCGCTGAAGATATGTTCTTCCCCCCAGCCACGTACAACACCACGGGTACCAGATAGGTGACAACGAGCACCCTGGGATGCCTGTTGTGATTGGTCTTCCTCCTTCCCCTCAAAGCCACATTCCTCCTCTGACTCCTCTTCCTCACAATCCTCTTGCAGCGTTGCCGCAGGTCCAGCAAGCGATGCTGATAAAGCTGTTTCTGATGGTGATGGTGACCACAACTCTTCCTCGTCGCGCTCATCTACGGCCTGATCCAGCACTCTTCGCAGGGCACTCTCCAGGAATAAAACAAATGGTATGATGTCGCTGATGGTGCCTTCGGTGCGACTGACAAGGTTTGTCACCTCCTCAAAAGGACTCATGAGCCTACAGGCATTGCGCATGAGCGTCCAGTAACGTGGCAAAAAAAATCCCCAGCTCCGCAGAGGCTGTCCTAGCACCCCGGTCATACAAATACTCGTTAACAGCCTTTTCTTGTTGGAGCAGGCGGTCGAACATTAGGAGTGTTGAATTCCAACTTGTCGGGCTGTCTAAAATCAAGCGCCTCACTGGCATGTTGTTTCGCCGCTGGATATCTGTAAAGTACGAACGCCTGAAATGGCCACATACCTTCCTGGCCTGCTTCAGGACGTCCTGTAAACCTGGGTGCTTATGCACAAAGCGTTGTACAATCAGATTACACACATGTGCCATGCACGGCACATGTGTCAACTTGCCCAAATTCAATGCCGCCAACAAATTTCTTCCGTTGTCACAAACCACTTTGCCAATTTCCAGTTGGTGCAGAGTCAGCCATTGATCCACCTGTGCGTTCAGGGTGGACAGGAGTGCTGGCCCGGTGTGACTCTCTGCTTTCAGGCAAGTCAACCCCAAGACAGCATGACACTGCCGTATCCGGGATGTGGAATAGTATCTGGGGAGCTGGGGGGGTGCCGTTGATGTGGAGCAAGAAGCAGCAGAAGAGGACTCAGCTGAGGAGGTTATGGAAGAGGATGGAGTAGGAGGAGTAGAGGAGGTGGCAGCAGGCCTGCCTGCAAGTCGTGGCGGTGTCACCAACTCCTCTGCAGAGCCACGCATTCCATGCTTGGCAGGCGTCAGCAGGTTTACCCAATGCACAGTGTAGGTGATATACCTGCCCTGACCATGCTTTGCAGACCAGGTATCAGTGGTCAGATGGACCCTTGCCCCAACACTGTGTGCCAGAGATGCCATTACTTCCTTTTGCACAATCGAGTACAGGTTGGGGATTGCCTTTTGGGCAAAGAAATTTCGGCTGGGTACCTTCCACTGCGGTGTCCCAATAGCTACAAATTTTTTGAACGCCTCAGACTCCACCAGCTTGTATGGTAAAAGCTGGTGGGCAAGGGGGTGACTTTGTGGCATTGGCTTCTTACGCTCAAACATGCCCTTGAAAGACACCTGACTATGGGGAGATGAGCAGGAAAAGCAAGAGGCGAGAGACGGAGTGGCGGATGGTTGAGAGGGGCCAAGGAGGACAGCAGTGGTTGACGTGGATGAGGATGCTGGACCAGGAGGAGGATGGCAACTTTGATTTTGTGTGCTGCTTGTACTCATGTGTTGATCCCATTGGCGTTTGTGATGTGACATCATGTGCCTTCGCAAAGCAGTTGTACCTAGGTGGGTGTTGGACGTCCCACGACTTAGTTTCTTTTGGCACAGATTGCAAATGGCATCGCTGTTGTCAGAGGCAGACACACACAAAAAAATGCCACACTGCTGAGCTCTGCGGTGACGGCATTCTGGTGGTGGCAACAGCATGTGTTGATTGGCGTGCTGTCTGGCTGACCCCGGATGCATGCTGTCTGACTGTGCCACTAACTCGTTGCGATGACCTCCCTCTGCTTCCAACTCGTCTCCTCCTCCTCTCTGTCTCCCCATCTGAACTTTCCCCCTGTTCTTCTTCTCTTCTAGCGGGCACCCACGTGACATCCACGGACGCTTCCTCATCATCATCACCCGCCTCACTTGTATCTGACAACTGAACAAAGGAAGCAGCAGCGGGTACATCATCATCATCACATCGTACGTACATGTGTGTACTGCTGCCTGACTGAGACATATCCCTGTTATCTACATCCTCTGGCAATAATGGTTGCGCATCACTCATTTCTTCAAACTGATGTGTAAATAACTCTTCTGACTGATCAATTGAATCAGCTGTGGTACTAGTGTTGGTGGTGGCGGCAGGAGGGCGAGTGGTAACTTGAGAGGTGCCCGAAGCTAAGCTGGAGTTAAGCCAGTCAACTACGTCCTCTGAAATTTTCAAGTTCAGGGTAACTGGCCTCTGAACACTGGGCATTATTGTAGGGCCAAAGGGAATCATAGCACCACGACGGCCTCTGCCTGTCCTTTTTTTTCCGATTAGTGGTACTATGCGTGCAAGCTATTGTGACAACAGATATGAGTGGCACTGTGCTCTTGCAGAAGTTGGCAGAGTAGATGCTGTAGGCCTGACACAGAGGCTTGCAGACAAGTAACTGTTATTCAGTGTATTACAGTCAAAATTGTATTCTTTGTTTAAATGTGCACTACTGACTGTTACACCAGATATGAGTGGTGGCACTGACTAGGCAAGTGGGCACAGTATACGATGTGAGCCTAAGACACACACGCTGGCAGGCAGGCAAATGAAATTAGATTACACAGAAAAAAAGTGTTTTTTTTTATTTAGAGTGCTGTTACATCACTAGATTGCATTGGTTGAACTTGGCACAGTGTATTTTAAAATCATGAGAAAACATTTTCTGTAAACTAAATAAAAATCATATTAGGAGGTTGAAAGAAAAAGAAACCGGATGGGGGGATACCGAGCAGAGCACACCATCTACAGCCCACTGGGAGACAAACTCATCCATTCCCCCAGTAGACAAAGCCAGGTGGTACTCTGCCCGGATACGGGAGCGCACCAGCACCCGGAACATGGCCTCAGGTGACAAGGGAACCCCCCCTATCAAACACTGCTTCCTGGACTTATATATAGCCAACTTGGCTAATGCCAGGAGCAGGTTGACGAGGAGGTCCCTGGCCTTATTGCCCCGGGACACTGGGCGCCCAAAAATAAAAATGTGAGGGGAGAAATGCAGCCAGAACTGCAGGAGGAGGCCCCTCAAGAGTGACAAGAGGGGCTGCAGTCTGGCGCAACTAAAATAAACATGATACACGGACTCTCCCTTGCCACAGAATGGACAAGTGGAGGGAGAGTCCGTGAATTTAGCTAAGTACTCTCCCGTGCTCAGTGCACCATGGAGCACTCTCCAACTCAAGTCCCCGGTGGGTCGTGGAACTAAATCAGAATAAAGGTCCCTCCACCGGGGCCTCTTGCCCTCGTCAGCTGGTAGGACCCGCCTCCAGATGGTATCGGGACGGGTCACGAGGGCAAGGAAGTGCACTGTATGGAGCACGAGAGAATATAAGCTCTTCCTCGGCATGCCGCGAAAGCATGCCGAGGGTATGTCCCTCAACCTCGAGAGGTTGGGGACAGGAGGAGCCTGAGGGGAAACACGGGGCTTGTGTCCAATGCAAACAGCCGGAGAAGGGGTGTTGAAAGGTGCATGTGGCACTCCGGCCTGCAAAGCCCCGCGAAGGAAGGTGCGCGAGTCGGGGGAGATGGCATCTCTAATCTCCTGGAGCAAGCGCCCTGAGACTTTGGGCGTCACATATCCCAAACGGAGCGCAAGCTCCTGGGGTGACACCCAATCAGAACGCCCGTATTCCAGGAGATCCCCGACTCGGGTCATCCGTGCATGACTAAGGCGGCGGATGATACTGGGGGACTGTAACATTGGAGCCCCCACTGCTGCATTAAATAGCAGGGGCTCTGTGAATATTTCATCCCCCAAAGGCACGCCCTGTCTGGTCACGGAGACCATGCTCCAGGCCTTGAGGGTTTCCTGGTAGTATGCCGGCAACACAGAGAGGTCTCTCCCAAACCCCTCGGGCCTGATCAGAAATAATTGCCGGTCATACCCCAGGTTGCGCAACTGGCGATAAAAGCTGGATGCCAGTGCGCACCACTGCGGAGAGGGATCTGCATATAGGTATCTCTGCAGGTACTGAAGGCGGAAGGTGGACAACTGGGAGCACACACAAACTACTCCCTGTCCACCCTCCACCAAAGGCAGACTTGCCACCCCTGCAGAGACCCAATGCCTTCCCATCCAGAGGAAATCTAACAAATTCCTCTGGATATTGGTGACAAACTCGGGGGTCGGACTCAGACAAATCAGCCGGTGCCAGATCTGAGAAGCCACCAGCTGATTCACCACTAGAGTCCGCCCCCTAAGGGAAAGCATTTTTGCTAGACCCCTCCATCGTCCCAGACGAGAGAGGACACTGCCCTCTAACTCCCTCCAGTTGTCTGGGACGGAAGCGTCCGCAGCGGACAGGTAGACCCCCAGATATTTAATGACATCTGCCTCCCACGTGATGTCACGAAACGTGGGAGGCAAAGAGTCTACCTGTAAATTACCCTCTAAAAGGCCTGTGCATTTGGACCAGTTGATCTGAGCGGAGGAGGCAGCTGAATATACCTCCTGGCACTTTTTTGCCAGCTCAAGATCAACTGGATCCTGGGCCACGAGGAGCACATCATCAGCATAAGCTGAAAGGACAATCCGCATGTCTGGATCTTTTAGCACCAGCCCTGTGAGCCTTTTCCTCAGTAGGCAGAGGAAAGGCTCAATGGCCAGTGCATATAACTGTCCAGACAAGGGACATCCTTGACGCACCCCTCGTCCAAATACCAAAGGTGCTGTTAGGGACCAATTGATTTTAAGTAAACACTCTGCAGAGGCGTACAGCGTTCTTATAAAGCCCACAAACTGTGGGCCAAAGCCGTACGCTTGCAGAGTGGCTATAAGGTAACCATGGTCCACCCTGTCAAACGCCTTCTCTTGATCTAAAGAGAGAAAGGCGAGTGACAGACCAGTCCTGCGAGAATAATGCAATAGATCCCGGACCAGAAAGATACTATCAAAGATAGTCCGGCCCGGGATCGCATAGGACTGGTCAGGGTGAACCAATTCTGCCAGCACAGACCCAAGTCTAAGCGAGATGGCTTTAGCTACAATCTTGTAGTCCGTGCTGAGCAGAGAGACCGGTCGCCAGTTCTTAATAAGCCGGAGATCCCCCTTTTTGGGCAGCAGGGCAAGTACTGCCCTGCGACAAGACAGGGGCATCTCCCCGGTCTCCAGGGCTTCCCCAAGGACCAGATGGAAATCAGGTCCCAGAGTCTCCCAGAAAAATTGGAAAAACTCTACAGTCAGTCCGTCCAGTCCTGGAGACTTTTCACAGGACATGGCACGGAGGGCTTCAGAGAGCTCTTGAAAAGATAGTGGTATATCAAGCCGCTCTCTTACACCCTCACTGACTGTGGGGAGCCCCTCCCATAGCACCCTGCAGGCGTCTGGAGAAATGGGATCCGGAGAGTAAAGATCTTTATAAAAGTTCCGGGCTCTATCCCGGATACTCTCCGGATCTGTAAGGGGGGCACCGTCTTCATCTAGAAGACAGGTGATGTGCCTACTGTTACCCCCCTTTTTCTCCAGTGAGTAGAAGAGGCGCGAGCCGCGGTCTAGATCTTTGAGAAAACCTAAGCGGCTGCGCACGTATGCCCCCTTGGCCTGGTGTCGTTCCAGGTCACAGAGGACACCCTTCCTCTCTACATACTCGCTCTGCAGGGATTGGTCCCTACAAGTGAACAGCCTCTGCTCCAGATGGAGTACCTCCCCCCGGAGTGACTCCAACTCAGCTTCGCGCTGCCCACTCGCACCCTTGGTATATTCCTGACACAGAAGTCGCAAATGAACCTTGCCCACGTCCCACCACAGTTTTAACGTGGCAAAGTCCCCCTTGCAACCCCTCCAGTCCGTCCAAAACTCCCGGATCAATGTCACGAGCCCCTGGTCCTTCAACAAAGCATTGTTGAAGTGCCAATAGGCGGCTCGTGGCGCTGTTGGCGTTAGCGCCACTGTCACAGACACACAGTTGTGGTCTGTGAACGGAGCCAGCCTAATGGCACAAGAACCGACTCGTGACATATAGTGACTAGATATATATAGTCTGTCGATCCGGGAGTGGGACACCAGACTGGCTCTCACCCTGACGTAGGTGAAACCGTCTGATGCCCCTGGGTTCTGCTCTCGCCAGATGTCCTCCAGGGAGAAGCGGGCGATGATCTCCCGCAGGGCTGACGCAGAAGGCGGGTACGGCTCTGGACTATTCCGGTCCAGAGCGTCGAGGGTGCAGTTGAAATCACCCCCGAGTACCAAACACTCATCTGCGTCAACCGTCTCCAAAAACTGGGACAGTCTGGCGAGGAACCTCACTCTCTCGAGCCCTCCAGCAGGGGCATATATATTAACTAGGTTAATGATGCTACCCTGCTCTCGGACCCGGAGGTGGATTAGACGGCCTGGGATAACAGCTTTCACAAGCAGCAGCTCTGGCTGAAAAGACTCTGAGAACAGGGTCACCACTCCACATGACGCCGATGTGAAGTGGCTGAAGAAGACCCTGCCTCTCCACTCCAGTTGCCACGAGGCCTCAGCCTCTGGAGTGGTGTGAGTTTCCTGCAGGAAGATCACAGAGTACCCTCCCTGATATAAATAGGAGAGTACCTGGAACCTGCGGAAACTGTCTTGACAGCCATTGGTATTTAGCGTGCTGATGTGCAAAGCCATTACTGCGTGTCAGGAATTGTGCGTTCCTCAGACCCTTGAGACTGCTGATAGGACACGCACATTTTATAGAATTTCCGGACGCGGAGATGCTCCGCAGTCCCAGAATTCTTGGCCCTAGTGCTGACCACTAGATATTGCTGGAGAGAGTGGAGAATAAACGACATATTCTTCCACCTCTCCAAGGCCAGCCGCACCTTCCTTTTCTTTTGTCCATGAAGGGTGCTCTCAAGGAATAGATCTATTTCCTTGACAGGGATAACCCACCCAGAATCTGATGTTCCTTCTAGTGGGTCACCCCTGGGCTCCTCTTGGCTGAGGGCTTTTACTCCATCCTCCCCGGCTGGAGTCAGTTTCCTCAGCTTTATTCTCAGGGACCCCCTCTTAGATGATACAGAAGGAGTCCCTTTAGCACCCTTCAAGGTAAATAATGGACCCTTGGATTGCTGCTGCACCCCTGTAGCTTCAGGAGTGCATTCAGGGGTAGCTGGCTGGACAGCAGTGGCTGGCATGGCTTCCTTAATGGAAGCCTTGGAGGCTTTATATGCCTCCTCTGCCAGTTCCACCGCTGCTTGCTCAGCTTGGATGTCACCGATGTTAGGGTCAGTGGACGGCTGAGGAGGGTAGACAGGCTCTACCATGATGTTAACAGGAAAACCTGTTTTATCACCCTCCCCCATTTCCACTTCCCCTTGTGCCACATCCCCCCTGACAGACAAATCCATGGGGTCCTGAATGGGGGTCATGCCTATATTCCCCCCCTCCAGTAGTGACTCGGCCTGGGGCTCTAACAAAGCCCGAGGTGCGTCACTAGAGAGTGACACTGGAGGAGGAGACTGACTGGTGCCCTTGAAGCTCAGCACCTCAGGGACACTGACTACCCATTCAGCAGGGGCTTTGTTGGGTCCCCCCTCAAAGGCCAGAGGCAGAACCTGATCTTTCTTGTCTACCCCTGCCTCACTTGGGAGACCCTCTTGCCCCTGCTTTTCCTCCAGACCCTTTTCCACATTAACCCCTATAGGGTCTGGAGAGAGAGATGTGTGGTCTGGCACCGGCTGGCTGAGCTTAATAACTGGGCCAGACAATGTCACTGGATGAGGAGGAGATGTTTTGTTCCTCTTCTTGCTTTTAGAGGGAGGTGCTCCACTATAGAGCACTTCCCACTTATCAGCAAACTCCCTGTTGGTTTTATGCTTCCTCTTCCTGGGGACGTCACTCCTGGAAGAGGAGCTGCCACTAGCTGCCTCCCCTGCAGAGGGCTTATTATCCCTCTGCTTACACTGTGCCCCCACACTAACTGATGTAATTATGGTGGGGGCAGATTGGGACTTGGGAGATGCAGCTGTGACACTGGGAGGACCGGTGACATTCTTCCCCTTTTTCCCCGTGTCTGCAGTCTTGCTGGAGACCACAGACACAGATGGCTTTTTTGGGGAAGAAGGGGGTTTGGAGGCCGTGGTGGTGGCTTGAGGAACGGCCTCCTTGCCTGAGCTCTGTGGGGGGGCTATGACCCTTGAGGTCCCCGCTGTTATGGGCTCAGCGGGGATGGGTGCCGTACTGACGGAGGTGCCATTTGCTGGGGCTGGGGCATGATGCTTTACATTAGGACAATTCCTACGTGTATGCCCCAACCCTTTGCAATGATAGCACTGCACCTCTGTAGTGCTGTAAAAAATCCTGTACAGCACCCCCTCAAATGGAACCCCAAAAGACCCCTCTATGTTTTCTGTGCCCTGAGGCAGGCACATTTGTACCTGCCTCTTGAAAGAGAGCACATGACGAAGTGCTCTCTCTCTGCACCCCAGGGGAATTTTTATAAATGGTGTTTTTACTTCCCCTAGGGTTAGCAGGTGGGGGCGCAGGAGGGAGTCTGGTAGGAAGGGGGGCACATTAGAGAGTGTTACTTTTGTGCCCAAACCTTCCAGGGGTTCTATTGGGACATATAATCCCCCCACTGTGATGCCTCTCTGTATAAGAATGTGTGCAGCAGCCAGAGTACGGGTAAAAAAAACTGCTTTCCCGTACATTTTGCTGGCTGCTACTATAACAGAGGGGCTGATGACATTAGCTGCAGCACGCAGATAGATATCAATGCTGTAGACCCCAGACATCTGACATTTAACCCCATGCTTCCTGGTGATCTGCCCCTCAGCCCCAGCGGTGGTATTACTGGGGCCAGCAGAGACCACCTGTGACCAGGTATTAGCCACAGGGGTAGGTCTGCTGGCAGAACCACCAGGAGCTGGGGCTGCCTTATCTGCCTGGGGCCTATGCTGTGCAGTGCTGCAGCTAGGATTTTCAGGGGCCATTATTCCCCCTTTTGACCCCTGAGGCTTCTTAATGGTCTTATCCCTCATGTTTAGACCCTTTTTTTTTTTTTTAGTTTATTTGTTTTATTTATTTTTATTTTTTTGTTTTATGATTTTCTACTGTTTTCTTTTTTTTTTTAAATATAAAAGTGTGAAAAAGAAACAAAAAGACAAAACTAAGGGAGACAAAAACTAAGGGAGAGAGAGAGATGATGTTTGGCAGTGGAAGGGTTAATGGCCTGTTGCAAGGTGTTACTAAATGCAACAACACAGAGAACACAGTGGCTTTTTAACCCCTCTGTGTCTCTGTGTCAGATGTTAAAAGAGCCTTTTAAACAAAACTTCAAATTGTTTTCCCCCCCACTGCCTACAAAGATGTTACTTGTCTTCTCTCCCCCAAAACATAAAACCCAACACCAAACAAACAAAATTTTAACAAAACCTGAAAAACTTTAAAAAAAAGTCAAAGTAAAAAAGTTCCAGGAGTGCAGGTGTAGTGCTAAGGGAGGGGTGTGGCAAAGTATCCAGGAGACAGCTCACTCTCCTGGGATAGAGGGCTGAGCCTGGCTCCCAGAAAACTAAAACTTAAATTAAACTAAGAAAAATACCACAAAAACTCCCAAAAATTAACAACACCGTGCACAAAGTGCTTATAAACAGAAAGGTGTTAAAATAAAACTTGTATTTGAGGGACTAAGACCCTAAAAAGCCTTTTGTTTGGAGCTCAAGCATGCACACAACATGCTCTCTGAGCACTTGGCACAGTACTTGTAAGCCTGACACACACACTGGCTAGCGGTCAGGCAAATGAACTTAGATCGGCGGTCAGGCAAATGAACTTAGATTTAAGAAAATAAAATTATTGTTTTTTTAAATGTAGACTGCTGGTACCCCAACTAGATTGGATTGGTTGAACTTGGCACAGTACTTGTAAGCCTGACACACACACTGGCTAGCGGTCAGGCAAATGAACTTAGATTGGCGTTCAGACAAATGAACTTAGATTTAAGAAAATACAATTATTGTTTTTTTAAATGTAGACTGCTGGTACCCCAACTAGATTGGATTGGTTGAACTTGGCACAGTACTTGTAAGCCTGACACACACACTGGCTAGCGGTCAGGCAAATGAACTTAGATTTAAGAAAATAAAATTATTGTTTTTTTTAAATGTAGACTGCAGGTACAACACTAGATTGGATTGGTTAAACTTGGCACAATACTTGTAAGCCTGACACACACACTGGCTAGCGGTCAGGCAAATGAGCTTAGATTTGCGGTCAGGCAAATTAACTTAGATTTAAGAAAATAAAATTATTGTTTTTTTTAAATGTAGACTGCAGGTACAACACTAGATTGGATTGGTTGAACTTGGCACAGTACTTGTAAGCCTGACACACACACTGGCTAGAGGTCAGGCAAATGAACTTAGATTGGCGGTCAGGCAAATGAACTTAGATTTAAGAAAATAAATTATTGTTTTTTTAAATGTAGACTGCTGGTAAACCACTAGATTGGATTGGTTGAACTTGGCACAATACTTGTAAGCCTGACACACACACTGGCTAGCGGTCAGGCAAATGAACTTAGATTGGCGGTCAGGTTAGATTTAAGAAAATAAAATTATTGTTTTTTAAATGTAGACTGCAGGTACACCACTAGTTTGGATTGGTTGAACTTGGCACGGTACTTGTAAGCCTGAAACACACACTGGCTAGCGGTCAGGCAAATGAACTTGGATTGGCGGTCAGGCAAATGAACTTAGATTTAAGAAAATACAATTATTGTTTTTTTAAATGTAGACTGCTGGTACCCCAACTAGATTGGATTGGTTGAACTTGGCACAGTACTTGTAAGCCTGACACACACACTGGCTAGCGGTCAGGCAAATGAACTTAGATTTAAGAAAATAAAATTATTGTTTTTTTTTAAATGTAGGCTGCAGGTACAACACTAGATTGGATTGGTTAAACTTGGCACAGTACTTGTAAGCCTGAAACACACACTGGCTAGCGGTCAGGCAAATGAACTTAGATTGGCGGTCAGGCAAATGAACTTAGATTTAAGAAAATAAAATTATTGTTTTTTTAAATGTAGACTGCTGGTACCCCAACTAGATTGGATTGGTTGAACTTGGCACAGTACTTGTAAGCCTGACACACACACTGGCCAGCGGTCAGTCAAATTAACTTAGATTGGCGGTCAGGCAAATGAACTAAGATTTAACAAAATAAAAGTTTTGGTTTTTTAAAAGTAGACAACTAGTAGACAAAATTGTATTGGTTGGACTGTGCACACACAGTATAAGCTGTGAGCCTGACACACACATTTGCTAGCAGGGGCTAGCAGGGAGACAGGCAAATGAAGTTAGATTAGACAGAAAAAAACAAACAAAAAAAAATGATGTTATAGCCCTAAAAAGGGCTTTTTGGGGTGCTGTGTTTACAGCAGAGATCTGATGAGTCCTTCAGCACTGCACTGGACACTGAATAAACTTGCCTAGCTATAGATTTCCCTATTCAATCAGCATCACCTACACTCTTCCTCCTCTCAGTAAGACTGCAAGTTAGTTATGATTCCAAAATGGTTGCTGTCCATGAGGTAGAAGGGTGTGGAAGGCAGGGTATGATGTTGATTGGCTGGAATGTGTCTGCTGACTGTGAAATGCAGGGTCAAAGTTTGCTCTATGATAAAGTATAGGGGGCGAGTCGAACATCGCATATGTTCCCAGTTCGCCACGAACTAGAACATGCTATGTTCGCCAGGAACAGTCCACTGGCGAACTATTCGCGACATCTCTATACACAGACCCTAATTCTAAGCTAAAATAAAATAATTAAGACCACTTACCTTTAAGATGTCCCTTCAGATCACTAACCTAGGGGTAAAATAAAACAAAATAATTAGTACAAAACATTAACATGAAATAAATAAACATTATATACATACTAAATATTCGACTCACCTTTCCAGCATGTCCCGTCATTGTTCAGCTCTACCGGCGCGGCCCTGTTAAAAAAACACAATACATTAATACAATATACAAACAAGAAATAAAATAAACATATAAACATCTAAATATACATTTAACTTACCTCCCCGCCATGTCCCCGGCCTCTTACACTTCAGCCCCGGCTGGGCCCCAAAACCATCCGCGCTCTAAAAAACAAAAAAACAAAAACTAACGGAGATCTGCACTCGCAAACCTCCCCGACGCTAATGAGCCTCCCAAAGTCTTTTGCGGGAGGAAATTGGCAATGGCGGCTTGTGATTGGCTGAAAAAGCTGTCTATCAATTTCAGCCAATCAGAAGTCGTCAATGTCTGAGCCAATCAGGATGCGCAGATGTCTTCTACCAATCAAACTATGGGGTGTATCCCATAGTGATTGGCTGAAGGCATCTGAGCCTTGTGATTGGTTCCATTAAAGATTGACAGGTGCTTTAGCCAAACAGGGTGGGATATTGGGGTGTATCCCATTCTGAAAGGCTCACAGATTGATGACTTCTGATTGGCTGAAATAGTTAGATAGCTTTTTCAGCCAATCACAAGCCACCATTGCCAAATTCCTCCCGGAAAAGACTCCGGGAGGCTCATTAGTGTAGGGGATGTCTGCAAGTGCAGATCTCCGCTAGTTTTTTTTAATTTTTTTTTTTAGAGCGCGGATGGTTCCGGGGCCCAGCCGGGGCTGAAGGTGGAGGAGGCCGGGGACATGGCGGGGAGGTAAGTTAAATGTATATTTAGATGTTTATATGTTTATTTTATTTCTTGTTTGTATATTGTATTAATGTATTTTGTTTTTTTAACAGGGCCTCGCCGGAAGAGCTGAACAATGACGGGACATGCTGGAAAGGTGAGTAGAATATTTAAAATGTATATAATGTTTATTTATTTCATGTTAATGTTTTGTACTATATATTTTGTTTTGTTTTACCCCTAGGTTAGTTATCTGAAGGGACATCTTCAAGGTAAGTGGTCTTAATTATTTTATTTTAGCTTAGAATTAGGGTCTGTGTAGTTAGGACTGTAATTATTTTATTTTAGCTTAGAATTAGGGTCTGTGTATGTAGTTAGGATTTATTGTATATTAGATAGATATGGGGATGTATTTGATATAGTTAGGATTTATTTTATATTAAATAGATTGTTTGTTAGATAGATAGGGGGTATTTGATTTGTATTATATGTAATATATTATATGTAATATAATATATGAAATGTATGTAATGTAATGTATTGTATGTAATGTATTATATGTAATATATTATACTAGCGACTTGCCCGTCAAAAAATGACGATCAATAAAAATTAAATGTTGTGAAATTTGTTTGCAACACAAAATGAGTCAGCTACATTTGTCCCTTTTTTTTTCTAAAAATAAAAACACATTAATTTTTTTAACTTTTTATTTTTTTAACTTTCAACTTATATTTCACAAACATTAAACTTTGTAACATGCAACTTGTATATGAAACATTCGTTCAACATTTTGTTAACAATACTAACACTTTTCAATACATATTTATCAGAGAGTAGTGCAGAGTAACTGCAGACTATATTAAGTTAGAGTAAGTAAATTGTTTTAACAATAACATGCTTTTTATCATTTGTAACATATTTGTTAAACTTTTGTTAAACTAAATGGGCATTGAATCCAGAGGAAGGCAAACAATAAAAAAACCCTATTGAAACTTGTCCAATTGTATCAAAGAGGGAAAAAAATTAATTCCTTCCTGACCCCATTAACTGGCGATCGGATTTCTCCCTGAATCAATACTTTGTCTTTAAATAATACATTTCCAATTATTATTAAATACTTCAACTTTATACTAACAATACATATTTGACTATACCACATATATATTTAACAAACTTTTTTAAAAATTCAAAAAACACATATTTAACATCTGAAATTGTAACATCAAACAATAACATTTAACTCTTTTAAATCCTGAAAAATTCAGTTAATTGTTTTGTGGGGCCAATCATGTAAATATTAAACTTTGAACCCATTCAAATCTGTTTAAGGATATTTTACTGTTGTTTTATTTTATTTTTTTCAGTTTGTCCATTCTGCAAATATCACATAAATTTTCATAAGTGAAATAGTGGTCCCCTATTTAAAGAGTCCAGAGTACTTTAATTGTGTACTGGAAGTCAAACCACTGTTCTCTATGTTTTGTTTTTTGTCCATTCTTTAGATGTTTTACTTGAAATATTGTTTTTGTGCAATCATATTGAGTACCATAAAATGATGGCATTAAAATGAAACCATTGTCCTCTATCTTTCCAACACCTCATAGTAGACAATGTTTTTGGTGTAAACACATCCATCATCCAATAAATGACCTTGAGTTTCGTTTTCTTCAACATGCACTTTAATTTCTTTTGGATTAGTGCACCTTGAAAAAGCCACAGAGTTGTCCATGTGCAAAAACTGGTTCCTTTAAAAAAATCCCAATGGACTTAAAAGTTTGTCCTTGGGATTTATTGATGGTCATGGCAAATGCCATGATAACTGGAAATTGTCTCCGTTGAAGGACAAAGGGCAAACCACTCTCACTTGGAGCTAAATCAATTCTTGGTATAAAAACTTGTTCACCTTTATGGGTACCAGTTATAATTTCTGCATGTATAAAATGATATTTTAACTCATGCACATTTAATCTGGTCCCATTACAAAGTCCTTTTTTTGGATTCATATTTCGCAATAACATAACAATTGCGCCTTTTTTCAATTGTAAAATATGTGGGGGCATTCCAGATGGTGTTAACGAATTAATAAATTCGATACTAAAATTCGATTCACTGTCTTTATCATCTGACAGAATAGAATCTGCACTGTAATAATTCTTTTGTGGTGCATTGATGTATTTTAAAATTTCGTTATTTAAATTCAAGGCATCGATATTTTTTGATGTTAATATCACTTTGTTTGCAATGTCTGTGTAATCCTCATTATTAAGAGTGTTTAGAAATATGGCTGATATGAGTGATTCATTGCAAACCATTTCTGATGGAATTTCAATGGTATCATTTGGTAAATGCTGTATTTCTGGATGTTTACCATCTCCGATTTTAATGAGCCAGTCATTGAATTCATTTTGGCCTTCAGATCTCACATTTAATTCTAATTTGAGATGTGTAAATATTTGCCACAGTTTACTGGTCTTGATACATGTTTCAATGATCTCCGTTCTATTTCCGTGTGGCACAACAGGTAATGTTTGCCTAAAATCTCCTCCTAACAGCATCACCTTTCCACCAAATGGCAACTTATTATCCATGACTTCTTTTAAAAATCTGTCAATACATTGCAATTCATGACATGACATCATTGTTGCCTCGTCTATGATAATTAGTTTAGTTAGTTTAAATTTTTTTGCTTGTAAGGAATTCAATCGAATATCTGACACTGATGTTTCCAAAATGGGAACTGGCAGCTTAAATCCACTATGCACAGTTCTCCCACCATCTAACAAAATTGCAGCAATTCCAGTTGTTGCAAATGGCATAGCTATCTGACCCTGTGATCGAATATAACTCATCAAACAATTGTACAGATAAGTTTTTCCTGATCCACCTGGTCCGTCTAGATAGAAATACCGGTCTTTCACCATTTCATCATCTGTAGCATTTGTGATGGCATGAAATGCTTCTAACTGTAAAATATTTAAATTTGCCAGTTTTTCTTGGGTTTTTTGTTTTTGAAGCTCAGTGTCATAATCATCAAAATTTATGTCATCTATAAGTCCTGGATCAGGTAAATTAAAACTTGCACAATTCAATCCATGAGCCAACAATATTTCTTGGATTTCCATCAATGTTTTTAACAGAGCTATTGGTTCTGTGTAACGTTTCAAGAAATCTTCTGACATGTTTAATTTAAATGATTCCCACAAAGTGAAAGCATCAGGTACATTGCAAAATATGCAAATGAATGCAAATTGTTGTCTCATTTGCTTAGGCATTTGACATAGTGCTGCTTCTTCCAGACACCTCTCCCATTCTGTATCATCAGCTATGAAATTTTGATGTCTTGCAGCTAATAGGAATGTATCATAAACTATGTCATTCACTGTATGTAAATGCTCAAAACTCTGTGCACCGGGAACATGTAGCAGAAGTAATCTTAAGCTGAAACGTTCAATGTCCCTTGGACTGACGGTATAAATGCGTAGTATGATTTTATGTGCATCTCTTCTTCGTTGTCGCAATAGACCATTTACAAATACATAGTGATATGGTATCTCTATGTATAAAAATTGTCTGGCCTGCGTATCTTGACAGTTTAATTTAAACCATGCAGTAAGTGTGGTATCTCTGTCTTCACTTTGATATAATGCAGTTCTTTCATTTCCTTGAGTAAAGCAAACCAACTGACTTTGAGGCAAATGTACAGCTAAACGATAGATAGCATGTGACCGATCATGCATCTCAAATTTCAAACGGCGCACATTGCTTCAGGAGCACTCACATACCGAGCATCTAAATAATTTGAAAGTTCATCCTGTAAAATTGGATTTGCGTTTTCATTTTCAGCACCTTGTACAACAACAGTAGCTGCGTCATATCCTTTGTATATATATATTTATACACATACTTAATTGGTTTAATCGAAGTGCAAGATTCCACATTGATGTGTGCATTGTACTTGATGAGCAAATGTGGATTGTATGGAACGACAAATCTATTATCAACCTTTTGCCCACGGATAATAGCTGTTTTTCCTTATGTTCTTTTATACAAAGGATATCCATCACAATTTGCATAAGTTTGCATTTGAAATTGTTTTGGAAATTCTTTAGTACATTTTATATTTTCCATACATGGTGAATTAGGATTCATCTCTCCACATGGGCCATGAATCATTCTATGTGTAACAATCTCCCAAAGTCTTGTATATTTTCCTTGATCTGGCAATTGTACAGAAATTACTGAATCCACTCTCTCTGCAGTGTTCAACTTATCTTTTTCCTGCAGTATTAAAAGTATGTGAGCATGTGGCAATCCTCTTTTTTGAAATTCAATGGTGTAAACAAAAGCCACACATTGTCCAAATAAGTGTGCTTTAGTGATATCATGTATTAATTAATTGAGTTTGATTTTGAATACTCTTGCCACTAAATCTGGTCGGTCAGAAGTAGTTTGTCCCAGATTCAAATTTTCCTTGATCTCTGGCCATTGTGGATTACATGTGAATGTAATAAATAAATCTGGTTTTCCAAATTTTGTAACAATAGCCATGGCATCATTATACCTTTCTCGCATATTGCGAGGAGATCCTTGGAAAGAGGATGGCAAAATAATTGCTCTTCCAGCTGGAATGTCTCTGTTGGAAGCTAAATCTGCCACATAATCCATTAATCCACAATACTGTTCTACTCGTAATTTATTTTGTTGATATTTAATGAAATTTAGATTATTGGCTTCAACTTGTAAATATGAATCAATAATCCACTGTTGAGTGAGTTTGCCTTCATGTAAAATTGGATTAAAACAATCACGGATAGCAGTTTTTGCCACTTTATATTCCAGCATGGAAATATTAGATCTAATACGAAGTTTAGTATTGGGATAACTTTCCAATTGTAATTTTGGTTCCCATCCTGGTTCCCCATTTGGAAAGAAAATGGGATATGTCATTGGATCTAAATTACAGCTTAATATATTGATGTTGATAAATGCTTGTTCTTTATTGCGTGGATATATTCTAATATCCCGCTGAAAAGGTGGTTCACCATCTTCATTTTTAAACACCATGGCAACCTCATTTACTGTAGGTAAATTATATCTTCTTTGATCAGTGTTGTGATCTCTTTTTAACACCATATTTACCCTTGGTGTAGGCAATTGATGTCTTACAATATGTTCCTGTTGTTCTTTTTCAAGCTATGCATATTGTTTGTATGCTTGACTATATAGGTTTTTTTGCATAATTTTATCCAGCTGTTCAAAGACTATGCACAAACACTGTCAGTGTCATTCTTTGTTCCACAGCTTCCATCGTAGCTAAGACATATAACTGTGCAAATTTCCTTTGCTCTGCTTCTTGTGGGTGTAAATGTGAAGTTCAGTGGTATATTTGACCTTGAACTCTGAAACAGTAAGGACCATGTCCTGGTACATTTTCTGCTAATGTTGCACCCATTGAAGCAAATGAAATGGCACTGTTATAAGACTTTATGTTTTGTTTGAAATTATTATAATTTGGAAATGTTGGATTGCTCATTATGCATTCTAAATAATATGGAAATGGGTTTCTTAGTGGAAGTTTCACCTTTCCTTTCTAACAGCAACTAATGAAATTTCCGTCAGTAGGTCTTTCCTTTATAAAATGATAGGCCCCGCAAAACTGACAAACCACATTAAGTAACCCACAATAATGAGTATGTACTTCTACTGCAGTAGTAAACACATTGTCATGCATTTCTTCAACATAGATATCAGACCCACTTTCTATATGTACATTTTTTTCTTGTGTGTCTACATTTAAGTCATTCTGCAAAATAGAATCATTGGACAATGGTTCACAGAGATGTTTTTGTTTACTTTTACATTTTTTGGAAGCCCCAACACACTCAATTGCGTCTTTCTTACTCATCTTTCTTTTATTTAAAAGTCTCTGTCGATCTTCTTCTCGCAAGCGTTGTGAAGTTTCCGGTTTCTGAGCATCTCTCCACCTTTGCTTCCTTTCCCTTGCCAATCTTCTTTTGCGTTCAATTTTGTCTTCTCCATTCTCCGCCATTTTAATCTGTAATTGTAAATAGAGATGTAATTATTGTTAGTTCTTTGTTTTGTATACATTTTTTCCTTTTTGTACTGTTCCATTAAAGTAGATGAATAAACTAATCAAACATTTTAAAATGTTGCACTTTAGACTGAAAGAAATGAAACCATTTTTCAAAGTATTTTATTGACATATATTAAATAGGAAATAGCTGCACATATCTATCTTTATATTATTATCCTTCAATTCCATTCCTTCTTGATTGAATTCACAGCATACCATCAATTTCTTTTTTTTGCAAGTGTTGTAAGCTTCTTATTTTTTTTAAATATGATTATTAATTAGTATTGTCTTTTCAACTTTTTTCAAGTTATGACTAAATATCATACGTTAATGACTCAATAAGTACTCTCCATTTTCCACAAATATATAATATAGCCTTTTTCTATGCATCACTACAAAATAAAAATTTTTACCTGTGAGGATGATGTTGATGTTGTTCAAAGGCTGCAAACGTCACGCTGTGTGTTTATTTCCTTGCAGATCCAAAGAAACTGTAAAATCAAATTGAGAATATTTTTAATCTTTTGCTTCATCGATATCATTAAATGAACATCAACAGACATATATTTGGCTACATTAAAAACCTAAAATCATATTTTTTAATATCTTGCTGTAGTAATATAATTCAAATTCTGTACCTGTCAAAATTATCCTTATGATGTTCAATGTGTGCGAACGTCACTATCTCTGTTCATTCAGCTACAGTTCACTGCAATTATACAAAATAGTAAAATTAATGTATAATATGTTGCTTCATCTGTATCAATCAATGAGGCTTAACATACATATTTTTGCATAGATTAAAAACATGAAATAAATATATCAATCAATCAGCATGAACACACATATGTAAGCATAGATTAAAAACATACACTCAATATTACTGTTAGTCTTTAAATAAGACTGAATTAATCTGTATTAATCTTAAATTAATGTCTGACTAAATATAAGGTCAAGACATAAGCATGAGTCTATTCCCTTTTTTTTTTTTAGGGGTATTTTAAAATGAGTATGTTACAATTGAATTCTTAAAATAATGTACATTACTAATGAAATAAGAACCAATTAATGTTCATTAATATTAAAGTAATGTGTGACTAAATCTAACATCAACATGTAAGCATGAGTATATAGCCTTTTTTTTTTTTTTTTTGGTTTATTTTATACTAAATATCTAAGAACTGAATTATTTAAATAATGTACATTAATAATTAATTAATCAACGTGTTCCTTTTTTTATGCACATTCTTAAATGTTAACCTTTTTTGATATTAATGATTAGTAATGATACATTATGAATGTTATTTACAATTCTTTCCCACAGGTAATCACGATATATAACAAAATAATTCTTAAAGGAATGTACATTAATAATTAATGAATCAGTGTGTTGCTTTTTTATTCACATTCTTAAACGTAAACTAATTTTGATATTAATTATTAATTAATTAATTAATTATTTAATGTACATTATGAATGTTATTAACAATTGTTTCACACAGGTAAACACAATATTATTTTTCTATTAATTAAATGTATTATTTTTGATTTATTAAGTAAGTACCAATTTATTAATTAATAATTATAAATGATATTTACCTTTTTTAATGTAATAATGCTGAAGCAGTATCCTGAAGAGCTAACAATCTCTTGAGATTTCCCGGCATCAGAAAACGTCCAGTCAGACTGTCATCACCTGAGGAGAAAGTGTCAGTTATGTGACAAGTGTGCCCTATATATAGGCTTTGTGCGCGAGACAAATGCATTGTTTTAGGCGGGAAATCCGCTGTTGCGCGAGACAAATGCGTTGTTTTCGGCGGGAAATCCGATGTGGCGCAAGACAAAGGCGGGAAATCTGAGTTAATGCGTAAATCTGTAATTACGTTTCGTAAAATGTACTCGCTCCTTTCTTTTTACTCAATTTGCAGTTAATGCGCATCCTTTGTCTCGTTTTTCGAGCACATACGTCTGTGGCTGTGTTTTACACAGTTCGTAGTAGTATAGCCTTGTTTCATTTTTTTCAGCGGCCATTTTTTTCTCGCTTAGCCGATTTTCAATCTTTGTAACTCGTCTAAATCGATGTAAATTGGAGTTCCGACTCACTCCCAGAGGTCCTGCCTGGTTCCCCATGCTGTAAGTGACCTTTTTTTTATTTTTTTTTGTGTATTTAGTGTTTTTTTAATTGTTTTGGTTCCGCACCTGTGGCGCTCATTGCCAAAGTGCTACAGTTTAACGGCTCGCCTCGCTACACGAGGCTCACCTGCAATGAGCGCGGTTTAACGCAGCGCTCATTGCCAAAGTGCTACGGTTTAACGGCTAAGTCATACGATCGGCAAAGTTGTAGGATTTAACGGCTCGCGTCGCTGCGCGAGGCTCGCCAGGCGATGAGCGCCTGCGGCGCTCAGCGCAAAGTCGTACGATCAGCAAAGTGCCTGCGGCGCTCATCGCTAAGTCGTACGCACTACGCAACACAGCGTGACGATGATTCGTAGTTGGACAATTTTAATATGTGATGTAATATATTATATGTAATGTAATGTATGTAATGTAATGTATTATATGTAATATATTATATGTAATGTATGTAATGTAATGTATTATATGTATGTATGTATTGTATTGTGTATATCTGTCTTTCCTTTTCAGGTGTGTAATTTTTTTATTTTCTGTATTGGGGGGGTTGTAATGTATTTGTTTTTTTTCTGTACTGTAGTTTTTTTTTCTGTACTGTAGGTTTCTTTATTTTTGGTGACTTAGGTTTTTTTTTTTTTTTGTAAGGTAGGTTTTTGTATTTTTGGTAATTAGAGTGGTGGGGAGGTTTATTAGGGGGTAGGTAGTGTAGGTAGGTAGTGTAAGTGTTAATAGATTAATGTAGAGGGGGGTTAGTTTAGATTAAATGGTTTATTGGGGGTTATAGTGTAGTGTTTGTAGTTAGTGTCATGATGGTCCTTGAGGACCGTCATGGCACTTATGTGGTTAATGTTGGGTTGTAACAGGCCCATAATGGTCATAATATAACCTTATGGGACTGATAGGGTTAAATAGAGGCTTATGGGGGTCGGTATTGCCCTTCATGAGTTATAGGGTTAATTAAGTGCTTATGGGGGTCTGTATTGACCTTCATGAGTGACGGGGTAAATTAAGTGCTTATGGGGGTCTGTATTGACCTTCATGAGTTATAGGGTTAATTAAGGCCTTATGGGGGTCTGTATTGCCCTTCATGAGTTATAGGGTTAATTAGGGCCTTATGGGGGTCTGTATTGACCTTCATGAATTATAGGGTTAATTATAGTTGTCTGGGGTTTTATATTTTTAGTGCGAGTCCTTTCAGGACCTTTACGGTCCTTTAAGGACCCACGAGGCAGGAAATTTAAAATTGAAATGCAGCAGGGTCACGATTGGTGCCGATCGGGGACCCCAGCTGCAGGGGGTTAATGTGAGGGGGCTGCGGGGGTCCCTATGGACCCCTGCAGCAAGTGGTTTATGTGGGGACACTTCGGGGTCCCGATGGTGACCCCTAGAAATAGAGGGGGGTTAATTGTAGGTGCCGCGGCCGGGATTGGGTAATAGTTTGCAGCGGCCTCTTTAAGGAGCCGCGGCGGGGAATTTAAAACTTTTAAATGCAGCGGGGGGGGCTGATCTATGCAGATCGGGGACCCCCCACTGCAATGGGTTTATGTGGGGACACTTCGGGGGTCCCGATGGGGACCCCCAGCATAGAGGGGGGTTAATTTTTTGGGCCGCGGCCAGGATTGGCAATTAGTCTGCCACAGCCTTTTTAAGGGGCCGTGGCGGGGAATTTAAAACTTTTAAATGCAGCGGGGGCCTGATCGGTGCCGATCGGGGACCCAGGCTGCAAGGGGTTAATGTGGGGGTGCTGCAGGGGTCCCGATAGAGATCTTTGCAGCATGGGGATTTGTATAGGGTGCAGGGGGGAGCCTCGCTGTCTCAGGCTGCTCTGAGGCAGCACATAGAGGCTTTAGGATCCCTGCGGGCACTTTTTGTGCCGTAGGGATTCTTACGAAATGCCATAATCATGCTAGATTTAAGGCTGCGTGTGACTAGGGAGCTCTCTCGGAGCCTATTCTCGGCCATTTTTCGTAGTCATATCGCAAAGCAGGCTGCGAGAGATTCGGTCCACGCAAATAGCAAAAAAAATGTTTTTTGCGAGCACCGAGAGAACTACGAGGGAGAATTTAATGGGACCCTAAGTCTATAACTTTGATTACTTGAAAAAAATTAAAAAAGTAATTTTGATATGTCTGACATGATCGTGTTAATTATTACATTTGAACTATTTAGGAAATCTTTCAAGTGTATTTCTGTTAGTTCACATAATACAAATTTCAAACTTACTGACCTGTATTGACTTGAGTCTTTCCTACTACTCTTTTTGTGCATTGATATTATATTAGCAATGTTCTAGTCATCTAAAACTACTCCTGACAATGATGATTTATTACAGAGTTTAGCTATAGGTGCAGCAGGAACCAATCTAACAACCCTATTAAATTGTGATTTGGCCAATTCTAAAGGGATCTATATAAGCACAGAGCATATTTTTTTACAGAAGTTTTTAGTTAGCAAGGTCTTCACTAGCTAAAAACTTCTGTAAAAAAATATGCTCTGTGCTTATATAGAGCCCTTTAGAATTGTCCGAATCGCAATTTAATAAGGCTGTAAGGTCCTTCAGTATACTGGCGAAGATACTTATAGCCCTATTAAATTCCCTCAACGTTGAAAACCGTAGCCTGTAACAAATGCTGCAAGCCTTGAGGCTATTAAGTTGGCCACGTAAAGCAACCTGCCAATGACTTGCAAGGTAAGGGCGAGAAAAAACTATGGAAATTTCAACTGCGACCCCTCAATTCCTTTGATCTGTCAAGCCTGTTAGGTTTCAATCATGCTATTAAATTGCAACAAATTCTCTGGCATTCAGGCCCGTAACCTGCAAATGGAGCCAAAAAGCCAATGGGTACTAGAGAGGTCCTCAAAAATGAGGTCTTAAAATAAATAGAACCACATTCTCAAGCTTGTAAATCTTCAATATAAAATACTTTATTCTCAGAATAATTTCTGTGTTATAGCGATCCCGGCAATCAATGTGTTAATACATATAATGGAACTCGCATGGACTTAAATACTATATTCATGTATTAATCAATATTGCATTATTTTTAGAATGTGGGTCTGATCAATACTCGTAATTGAAGCTCGTAATGCTTTGAAATCTAACCTCCATTTTTCAGTGACGTAATGATGACGATCTCTGTTGCCATTGGCTCCATCTAAACCCATAACTACGGGTTTGACTAATTGATCATGTTCACGTCCGTAAACCCAACGTGCAACAAATGGTTCTCGGGTTTGCATCTCAAGCCCATAATTCATGGCATGATCTAATTTAATGGCTCTGTAATGCAGCCAAATTTCAAGCCTGCAGCCTTTGTGGGCTTGCAGATGCCGCTACAGCCTTCAAATCTAATAGTGCTGATAGTCTAGGCCCACTGACTTGTAATGTAATCTTCTTAAAAAGGACCTGTGTTAATTATTTTATCATGTAATACAGTACTCCTCATCTTCAACTACTTCTGATCAAACAAACATGCCTAACTTAATTTCAATGATAACAATAATTCTAGAATGTTTAGTAGACAACCCCTAATCAAATCTGAAAGGGTGAAATGGATTAATTATCTGCAACATGTAAAAAAAGCTGTCCTTGAAGAACAAAAAACAAACAAACAACAACAAAAAAAACTAAAATCTTAAATTGTTGATTGGAATTGTTTTTACCAAAATTGGAAAAACCATTTAAAAACATTCACAATATTTTTACCATTCTGCAAAACACTGATAATTCTACCAATATCCAAAGTTTTAAATTGACTTGGTTTTACAGAGTGATATTTACATGATAATATTTCAAATGCATTTTATTCAAGTTTTAAGAAACACTCTATCATTCACTAATTGACTTTTTCTCTATATGTAGAAGTACCAGACAGGGCTGCTCCCTCTCCCCACTTGCACAAAATGACTACAATTCAAGGCATACAAATAGGTAACACTGGAGTAAAATCCGTGTTTTCACTAACAATTTTATCTTCATCATACCAAACCCCACCCATTTTTACCCGGTATACTAACAGCCCCATTAAATTCCCCTAACGTGTAAAAATGTAGCTCGTAACGTAGCTTGCAAGACTTACGGCTATTAAATTGGCTTCTTAAACCAGCCCGTCAATGACTTGGGGTGTAAATGCACATATACACACACTACTGTACTTTTATGAACAGGGAAAGCGATGTTAGCTATTAGAATTAATAGCACAATATTCTCAAGCTCCCAAATCGGGCCACAAAAATGCTTTATTTCATGTTCATTTTCTGTGTTATATTGATCACTGCAATCAATGTATTAATACATATAAAGTAACTTGCATGTAATAGAATATTATATTTACGAATTTATTAATATTGAATTACATCTGGAATGTGGGTCTGACCGTAACTCGTAATTGAACCCCTTAAGACTTTGAAATCCCACCTCCATTTATCAGTGACTTAATTCTGATGATCTCTGTTTCCATTGGCTTCATCTAAACCCGTAACTACGAGTTTGACATTGATCCCGTTCACGACGGCCACACATCCAATTAGCGAAAAAGGGTTTATGAGTTTGCCTCTCAAGCCTGTAACTCGCAGCATGTTCTAATTTAATAGCACCTTAAATCAGCAAAATTTCAAGCTTTCAGCCGTTGCGGGTCTCATGTTGCACATACAATCTTTGAATTTAATGTGTCTGTTAATATAGTAACTAAATTTAGAAGCTTTGCAAGCTATAAAATCACTTTTCAGAAATCAGAAATCCTATTAATTTCACATACCACACCACATGTTACATTCACATGTATGCCTTCTAACATAAAATAGCTAAATCGGCTGGCAAATCTCACTAGCTTATATTTCCTAAATATTAGCCCCATAATTGAAAAACATTAAAGATGAGAACATTCTTAACAATCCCGCACTTCCCCTACAAATGTTTTTTTCTGATGATATCATTCATGACACACTAGACCACCTATGAAATCACTTAATAGTAACATTATTGTTACAAATTAATGATTTATAGAATAATGAAACCATTGATATTTTAAACTAATACATTTGATTATTTGATGAAAGGATGTTGGCTCTTTCTGCACTCTTGACTTCAAACTTATATACTGATATAACACAAGAATTTAATGCATACCACATACTTTATTACAAACAAGTTAGGATTAATTGTTGAATTTATGCTAGGCTAAGATTAGGTTAACACAGGGCCAACAGTTAAACAGTACTGTAAACCTAAGAAGTTTGCCACAGTTAAAAAATACAACTTTGATTAACGGTTTAGCAGGAATATAAACATGCAATTTTAACAAATATCTATGAAAATATATTTAACCATATACAGTATATTATTTAGCTTCAGTTGAAATTTTTTAAACCTCCAAATGTAATAATTTATGTAAGCACCATGTGTGATGTCATCAGTAATATCATGTAATTTTCCTTATATGTGATGCCTTTATTTATATCATATGTGTTAAAAAGGTATGTGTTGTTTGACAAAAATCCAAGTTTAACAGACATCTAAGTTGATGTAGCTGTCACCCTTACATTAGAGACATCTTATCTTAGGATAAATAATAAATGTATAGGTAATTTTGTTGGTGCACTCTTGAACTAGAATTTAATAAAAAAGTAAATTGTATTGTAATCCATAAAATAAAAAAAAACTGTTGCAATATAACATTAAAATTTCAGAAAGGTTGGGCATCCAAGAAGTGAGTATAGTTAATTATTTGAAACAGCAGTATGTCCCAACTTAATCTACTATTTATGGTGAGCTTAAAAAGAAGATGACTCATCTCTTTTATACCTTGTATTGAATTTCAACAAGTTCAAAGAAAACCTTTGAATGTAATGCTGATATACAATAAAAAAAATTTCAGAGGAAAAAAATTGTAACTGTAAAATCTACCACGGTAACTATATAGCAATGTAGTACTGATTACTGAAACAAGTATCAATTTTATTTTGCAAGTTGTTACGACATATTATCAATACTCATGTATTACCCGGTACTAAAACCAATTATAAATGATCTATCTATCTATCTATCTATCTAGATAAAAGTATCCTCTCTCTGATGTCCCATATAAGGAGCCTCATTCAATTAAGCAATTGTAAGTTACTGCAGCCCGTAATGGAGTCTGTAGGCTAATTTGCTATTCACAAAAAAGAAATCAGAGGTGCTCAATCTGAGAACGGACAATATCTAAGTAGGTTTCTTCTCTCGTTCTGGTTACTTACTCAGAGAGCAACGTCTTTTAGCTCGCTTGTGACCTTCACAGGGGAAATATCCAGTAGTATATCAGTCTGGTCCCACTCAGAAGAGTGATCCAGCCGAAATACCAGGCAATTCTACCCTGAACAGGAGAAACAGCAAACACCAGACACATTTCGGCATCTATGAGCCTCGTCAGTGAGGTATAGCTTTACTCCCTAAGGCACAGTGAGCAAGGAGTACACGTCTGGCTCCTCCTATCACCCTTAGGGTAAGATAAAACCCTAAGGGTCATTTTCATTCACAAAAAAATAAATCAGAGGTGCTCAATCTGAGAACGAACAATACCTAAGTAGGTTTGTTCTCCAGGTCTGGTTACCTACGGAGAGAGCAACCCCTTTTAGCTCACTTGCGCCCTTCACAGGGGAAATATCCTGTAGTATATCAGTTTGGTCTCACTCAAAAGAGTGACCCAGCCCCTAAATATCAGACAATTCTACCCTGAACAGGAGAAACAACAAACCACAGACGCTTTTCAGCCTCTGTGAGCCTTGTCAGTGAGGTACAGCTTTACACCCTAATTTGCTGTTCAATTGGCATTTTTTTTCAAGCCAAAAACAGCTAACGCGTTACGGGCTTGAAATCCTTACGTTTGTTAAACCTGGAACTTACAGCCTTTCAGAGCTTTTGATCTTTCAAGTCTGCAAGAGTTCCGGTCGCTAAAATTGCAAATCTCTATTCAATTGCAAAAATCCCTCAAGACCGCACTGCAATCAAGCTCACAAATGGTGACTCAAATCTTATGGGTCCCAAGTAGGACCCGCAAGGGGTTGACAGACTAGATTGGAACACTGCTATACACAATAAAAACATACCAATGCGCTTCAAAATATGGCCAAAGCAATGGAAGTCGTTAGAATTACTTGCACAACAACTCTTCTCTTTCTCACAGTGGCTCTAATGTGGACCCTACAAATACAAAGATAATCTAATATACATTTCACTCATCACATCTACATTAGGAAAACAAATAGTGGCCAAATTACACAGCCACATCACATATATCAAGTACATGGGGAATATTTTATTTATGGTTGTTCAGTCCCTTTGTTGTGTCCGACTCTCTGTGACCCTATGGACTGCAGCACATTAAACTATGTCTCTGCCTGTGCTTTTCCACAAGATTTGCATGCCAAAGATACTGGAGTGGGTTGTCAGTTCCTTCTCTAGTGGACTGTGATAAGTCTGACCTCTCTGCTATGGCCTGCCCACCTACAGTGGCCCTAAATAATATAGCTCAAAGCTTCATCGAGGTACACAAGCTCCTTCACCACCACCACAATCCAGAAGGGGACCAGGGGAACATACTCCACACTAATCTACTCTAACCCATCAGGAAGGGCTGCAAAAACACATGGAGACTGTGCAGAGGCATGTGGAGCAATAGCCAACTCATCTCCATCAGGGATAGTCTCTGCTACGCCCATTCTGTGAAGTCCCACTCCATTGCTGGTGGCCATGTGCCATGATGTATACCCATTATCATTTGGCGACATCCAATTAATGATTTTGCTATCAATAAATTCATATTATCACCTGTCATATTGTTATCAGGCCTTCTGGGGAATGTTGATACTCCACAGTATCACAAATTGGACTATACATGTGTATTAACCATTTATTATGATATATAATATATAATATTATATGATATCTTATGATATTATTACTATTATTATTATTGTTATGATATGTATTAAACTATTGCATGATATAACTAGGGCTCATTAGTTTACTAATATAGGAATGTGACACAAATGGGATGTATGTGGATGTACCAAAACCCCAACCATTGAAAACACATTGACATGATGAGAACGGAATAACATATCTCTATTTCATGCACAGAGCACAATCAGAAATGGATATGACTGTGCATTAATATCATGAGGCTTGGTAATGTGAAAAAGGGGATACCTAAAGGGTGTAATATCATAGTCTAGAATAAGCATGATGCATAGCCCCTACAAGGGTCACATGTGGTCACTACACCACCACAACCGGGAACTGATGAAGAAAAGGATCATAAGAAATCACTCCATTTAATTGAAGAAACCATCTTTGCAATATGATATTGTTCATCAACATTGATATCACATCCATCAGCTATACAGGTGTTAGCACATGTTAAAGGATACTCATGATATCAGCAATAGGGGAAATACTCATTAATACGGATAAGACACAAAGGTCAGCAGCCAGATTCAATGTTACTTACATCAGACCCAAGGATCTGTTCTCAGACTGATATTGAGGTCAGGATCACATGCTACACTATTGCATATATTAATACTGCTTGTCATTAACGTGCAATTGTGAGACTTTGCAAGTCCACCGCCATAGTGATATTAGTCTACATTTACGATAACAACAATCATGTCTGAGATATCTGGCTATATGATAGCTTTAATATTGTGGGAGCTACATGTTAAGGGGGGCTCTCATTGAATTAATGTCTACCAGAGAGGCACTGTGAAAACCTTAAACCTTTATATATTTCCTTCACAATGCTTGCAGATGCAGAAGATGCCTTCATGGACCTGAATTGTATCTAAGAAAAAACAAAAACATAACACCTGCAAAATAAGGCCTTAAAAGATAGGGACTAAAGTATCTCTTCTCAACAGCATTCCTCAGTGGCCATCAATTGGTGAACTGTTAAACAGAACTCTATATATCCACAGAGAAGAGAATCATGGACCATGCAATGGGAGCCATCTACGTACAAAATAACCCCATCACATAGGCCAAGATCAAAGACTCTGCAACCAGGCTAGAATAGGTTAACATTTGGACCAATAGATTGTCACTGAGGAGTGCTGTTGAGAAGGCACAAAACATATGTGCAGGATCTACATCCTCCTCCACCTAGTAACAAGGCCCCAATGGCTGGCCGTCATCTACTTGGTAGTGGTGGAGGGGGGGCAGGGGGAGGCATCCCCCAATGAGGTAGCGGCAAGAACAGTGGTGGTTGTGCTAGTGGCTTTGGCGGAGGCATGGGGGAAGGAGAGGAGCGGCCCCGGGTTGTGGGTTTGGGGAGGAAGGCCCCGGGGTGGAGGAGGCAGGGCTGGTCCGCCCCCATCCTTAGCAGCCCAGCAAGGTAGGACTTGTCATCAGATGGTGTCTCCTTTCCTCCCTATTGCGCCTGGCCAGGCTGAGCGTGACCTCCGCATGAATGATGGAGATACTGGCCTGGATCCCCCAGAGACGCTCCATTTGCTGCAGCATGATGGCCATCAGCGCCAGCTGCACAGCCTGGCTTGGTGGTGGGGATGGAGGTCACTGGGCAGTTGCTTGGTGAGGAGGTGGTGGTGGGAGTGGTGGTGTCATTGCTGGGCCTTGTGGTGGTGGTGGCCAGTCTGCAGCACTGATTAGGGGAGGAGGAGATGGGTCAAGCCCTGCTGGACCCTCCACTAGGAGGGCCCTGGTGAGATGCTGAGTCTCTGCAGACCCCACAGTCCAGATGACATCCTCCTCCTCTGAACCAGGGCCCTCTGCTCCAATTTTTTCTCCTCCCTCTGCGCCGATTCCTGGTCGCCAGGGGCTCGCTCATCGACTCCCTGCTCTGATGGAGCCAACGCCCCCACCTCTTTCTCACCACTGGACCCAGACCTCCTTGATGCTGAAAGAGAGAAGAGAAATGTATATGTTATTAGTATGATGAATAATACATTGGTTTGTGTTTATTCCTAATTATCTGACATCTAGGCTTGAACCTGTATGAATCACTTAATTGCAACTATGAGTAGCTATCATTTGCTAGATTTGTTCTATTCTTTGGTTCTTGATCTTGGTTGTTCTTGGCTCCTAACACTATCTTGATTCCAACTTTGGTCTGTAACTGCATAGGCTGCATTGGGCACACCAATACAAGGACTTTCTATTGGTCGATTACTGTTGTTGTGCTCACAAATGATATCTCAGCTTAATCGATTTAATGATGCATCCATCTATCCCTTGTTAATTCCATAGGGTTGACATGTCATTGTCCTTGTTGGTCATTATGTACATGTGTAGTGTGTGTGATGTACATGTGATGACGTATTGGTGTATGTGATATTCACCTGCCATGGAGGCTGGATCCTGCTGGGCCACCAGGTCTGAAGCTCCAGCGGCGGGCAACTGAAACCGGAATTGTAGACGAACACGAGCCCGCAACAGGCCTTCAGACATACGGCCTATATACCGTGAGATGCGGCCTTCAAATTGAATGAGGCTCAAGGACTGCATTGTTAGAATTAATATAATTAAGATATTTGTATTAAATAAAGCTTTTTATAGATGGACCTCAAATAGGAAACAGATCAAAGCAACCTTAAAATGGCAATATTGACTGGATCTGTCTGAATCATTGAAAGATAAGTTGGCCAGGATGCAATGTCCTAAAAGGCTTGAAAATGTTATCACCTTAGAAATTCCAGTTAATCATAGAGGGAAAAGAGACATGCAAACTCAACGTTTTCTTATACCCATCCCTCTTCTTCCATTAACCCACTTGAAAATGGCAAGCTGTCTAAAAATGTATTTTAAACAAATGGATTATATAATCTAAACCTTTCCGTGGGTGTTTCATTCTGGAGTTATGATTCATCAAATTTTTCAAACATATCTTCTTTATATGAAAATGTTTTCTTTTTTGCTCAAGAGAAATGATTCCCTTTATTGAATCATTCACACAGCAGGGGAGAGAGCAAATTTATGAAATTACTATAATGCACAGTAATACTTTTGGGTAAAAAGTGCAAAAACCAAATTATATGAATATTTTAGCTTGCTTGTGACCTTCACAGGGGAAATATCCAGTAGTATATCAGTCTGGTCCCACTCAGAAGAGTGATCCAGCCGAAATACCAGGCAATTCTACCCTGAACAGGAGAAACAGCAAACACCAGACACATTTCGGCATCTATGAGCCTCGTCAGTGAGGTATAGCTTTACTCCCTAAGGCACAGTGAGCAAGGAGTACACGTCTGGCTCCTCCTATCACCCTTAGGGTAAGATAAAACCCTAAGGGTCATTTTCATTCACAAAAAAATAAATCAGAGGTGCTCAATCTGAGAATGAACAATACCTAAGTAGGTTTGTTCTCCAGGTCTGGTTACCTACGGAGAGAGCAACCCCTTTTAGCTCACTTGCGCCCTTCACAGGGGAAATATCCTGTAGTATATCAGTTTGGTCTCACTCAAAAGAGTGACCCAGCCCCTAAATATCAGACAATTCTACCCTGAACAGGAGAAACAACAAACCACAGACGCTTTTCAGCCTCTGTGAGCCTTGTCAGTGAGGTACAGCTTTACACCCTAATTTGCTGTTCAATTGGCATTTTTTTTCAAGCCAAAAACAGCTAACGCGTTACGGGCTTGAAATCCTTACGTTTGTTAAACCTGGAACTTACAGCCTTTCAGAGCTTTTGATCTTTCAAGTCTGCAAGAGTTCCGGTCGCTAAAATTGCAAATCTCTATTCAATTGCAAAAATCCCTCAAGACCGCACTGCAATCAAGCTCACAAATGGTGACTCAAATCTTATGGGTCCCAAGTAGGACCCGCAAGGGGTTGACAGACTAGATTGGAACACTGCTATACACAATAAAAACATACCAATGCGCTTCAAAATATGGCCAAAGCAATGGAAGTCGTTAGAATTACTTGCACAACAACTCTTCTCTTTCTCACAGTGGCTCTAATGTGGACCCTACAAATACAAAGATAATCTAATATACATTTCACTCATCACATCTACATTAGGAAAACAAATAGTGGCCAAATTACACAGCCACATCACATATATCAAGTACATGGGGAATATTTTATTTATGGTTGTTCAGTCCCTTTGTTGTGTCCGACTCTCTGTGACCCTATGGACTGCAGCACATTAAACTATGTCTCTGCCTGTGCTTTTCCACAAGATTTGCATGCCAAAGATACTGGAGTGGGTTGTCAGTTCCTTCTCTAGTGGACTGTGATACGTCTGACCTCTCTGCTATGGCCTGCCCACCTACAGTGGCCCTAAATAATATAGCTCAAAGCTTCATCGAGGTACACAAGCTCCTTCACCACCACCACAATCCAGAAGGGGACCAGGGGAACATACTCCACACTAATCTACTCTAACCCATCAGGAAGGGCTGCAAAAACACATGGAGACTGTGCAGAGGCATGTGGAGCAATAGCCAACTCATCTCCATCAGGGATAGTCTCTGCTACGCCCATTCTGTGAAGTCCCACTCCATTGCTGGTGGCCATGTGCCATGATGTATACCCATTATCATTTGGCGACATCCAATTAATGATTTTGCTATCAATAAATTCATATTATCACCTGTCATATTGTTATCAGGCCTTCTGGGGAATGTTGATACTCCACAGTATCACAAATTGGACTATACATGTGTATTAACCATTTATTATGATATATAATATATAATATTATATGATATCTTATGATATTATTACTATTATTATTATTGTTATGATATGTATTAAACTATTGCATGATATAACTAGGGCTCATTAGTTTACTAATATAGGAATGTGACACAAATGGGATGTATGTGGATGTACCAAAACCCCAACCATTGAAAACACATTGACATGATGAGAACGGAATAACATAGCTCTATTTCATGCACAGAGCACAATCAGAAATGGATATGACTGTGCATTAATATCATGAGGCTTGGTAATGTGAAAAAGGGGATACCTAAAGGGTGTAATATCATAGTCTAGAATAAGCATGATGCATAGCCCCTACAAGGGTCACATGTGGTCACTACACCACCACAACCGGGAACTGATGAAGAAAAGGATCATAAGAAATCACTCCATTTAATTGAAGAAACCATCTTTGCAATATGATATTGTTCATCAACATTGATATCACATCCATCAGCTATACAGGTGTTAGCACATGTTAAAGGATACTCATGATATCAGCAATAGGGGAAATACTCATTAATACGGATAAGACACAAAGGTCAGCAGCCAGATTCAATGTTACTTACATCAGACCCAAGGATCTGTTCTCAGACTGATATTGAGGTCAGGATCACATGCTACACTATTGCATATATTAATACTGCTTGTCATTAACATGCAATTGTGAGACTTTGCAAGTCCACCGCCATAGTGATATTAGTCTACATTTACGATAACAACAATCATGTCTGAGATATCTGGCTATATGATAGCTTTAATATTGTGGGAGCTACATGTTAAGGGGGGCTCTCATTGAATTAATGTCTACCAGAGAGGCACTGTGAAAACCTTAAACCTTTATATATTTCCTTCACAATGCTTGCAGATGCAGAAGATGCCTTCATGGACCTGAATTGTATCTAAGAAAAAACAAAAACATAACACCTGCAAAATAAGGCCTTAAAAGATAGGGACTAAAGTATCTCTTCTCAACAGCATTCCTCAGTGGCCATCAATTGGTGAACTGTTAAACAGAACTCTATATATCCACAGAGAAGAGAATCATGGACCATGCAATGGGAGCCATCTACGTACAAAATAACCCCATCACATAGGCCAAGATCAAAGACTCTGCAACCAGGCTAGAATAGGTTAACATTTGGACCAATAGATTGTCACTGAGGAGTGCTGTTGAGAAGGCACAAAACATATGTGCAGGATCTACATCCTCCTCCACCTAGTAACAAGGCCCCAATGGCTGGCCGTCATCTACTTGGTAGTGGTGGGGGGGGGGCAGGGGGAGGCATCCCCCAATGAGGTAGCGGCAAGAACAGTGGTGGTTGTGCTAGTGGCTTTGGCGGAGGCATGGGGGAAGGAGAGGAGCGGCCCCGGGTTGTGGGTTTGGGGAGGAAGGCCCCGGGGTGGAGGAGGCAGGGCTGGTCCGCCCCCATCCTTAGCAGCCCAGCAAGGTAGGACTTGTCATCAGATGGTGTCTCCTTTCCTCCCTATTGCGCCTGGCCAGGCTGAGCGTGACCTCCGCATGAATGATGGAGATACTGGCCTGGATCCCCCAGAGACGCTCCATTTGCTGCAGCATGATGGCCATCAGCGCCAGCTGCACAGCCTGGCTTGGTGGTGGGGATGGAGGTCACTGGGCAGTTGCTTGGTGAGGAGGTGGTGGTGGGAGTGGTGGTGTCATTGCTGGGCCTTGTGGTGGTGGTGGCCAGTCTGCAGCACTGATTAGGGGAGGAGGAGATGGGTCAAGCCCTGCTGGACCCTCCACTAGGAGGGCCCTGGTGAGATGCTGAGTCTCTGCAGACCCCACAGTCCAGATGACATCCTCCTCCTCTGAACCAGGGCCCTCTGCTCCAATTTTTTCTCCTCCCTCTGCGCCGATTCCTGGTCGCCAGGGGCTCGCTCATCGACTCCCTGCTCTGATGGAGCCAACGCCCCCACCTCTTTCTCACCACTGGACCCAGACCTCCTTGATGCTGAAAGAGAGAAGAGAAATGTGTATGTTATTAGTATGATGAATAATACATTGGTTTGTGTTTATTCCTAATTATCTGACATCTAGGCTTGAACCTGTATGAATCACTTAATTGCAACTATGAGTAGCTATCATTTGCTAGATTTGTTCTATTCTTTGGTTCTTGATCTTGGTTGTTCTTGGCTCCTAACACTATCTTGATTCCAACTTTGGTCTGTAACTGCATAGGCTGCATTGGGCACACCAATACAAGGACTTTCTATTGGTCGATTACTGTTGTTGTGCTCACAAATGATATCTCAGCTTAATCGATTTAATGATGCATCCATCTATCCCTTGTTAATTCCATAGGGTTGACATGTCATTGTCCTTGTTGGTCATTATGTACATGTGTAGTGTGTGTGATGTACATGTGATGACGTATTGGTGTATGTGATATTCACCTGCCATGGAGGCTGGATCCTGCTGGGCCACCAGGTCTGAAGCTCCAGCGGCGGGCAACTGAAACCGGAATTGTAGACGAACACGAGCCCGCAACAGGCCTTCAGACATACGGCCTATATACCGTGAGATGCGGCCTTCAAATTGAATGAGGCTCAAGGACTGCATTGTTAGAATTAATATAATTAAGATATTTGTATTAAATAAAGCTTTTTATAGATGGACCTCAAATAGGAAACAGATCAAAGCAACCTTAAAATGGCAATATTGACTGGATCTGTCTGAATCATTGAAAGATAAGTTGGCCAGGATGCAATGTCCTAAAAGGCTTGAAAATGTTATCACCTTAGAAATTCCAGTTAATCATAGAGGGAAAAGAGACATGCAAACTCAACGTTTTCTTATACCCATCCCTCTTCTTCCATTAACCCACTTGAAAATGGCAAGCTGTCTAAAAATGTATTTTAAACAAATGGATTATATAATCTAAACCTTTCCGTGGGTGTTTCATTCTGGAGTTATGATTCATCAAATTTTTCAAACATATCTTCTTTATATGAAAATGTTTTCTTTTTTGCTCAAGAGAAATGATTCCCTTTATTGAATCATTCACACAGCAGGGGAGAGAGCAAATTTATGAAATTACTATAATGCACAGTAATACTTTTGGGTAAAAAGTGCAAAAACCAAATTATAACATTGAAGTTTTTTTCATAAATCACTGACCTTTCCAAAATGTTCCTATTTTTTTGTTTTCCTAAAGTTAAAGGGACACTGTAGAATTGTTTTATTTATTTTTTTGTATAGGGAATATGCCAAGCAATGTAACTATACCTTCATTTGTAATACAAAATATATATATATGTGTTACACATGGAGTCTGGTATATAAGTTGGGTGGGTGTGGCTACAGAATTGTCTCTGTATTTGTTTCAGTCCAGAGATAATAGAGCTTCATTCTTTGGTCTTCTTTGTGGTGTTCTTATATGTACTTTGTTTCATAAACCTAAACAAAAACACCCAGGACACATTGTACCGTTTTCATGAAGCACACACCCATGCAATTTACATACTAGACTCCATGTGTGACATTGGGAGGGAAGAGTAATACAAGAATTTGACCACAAGATGGAAAAGCCTTAGAAATGAGCATTAATAGATACATGATTTATATACAGGTATACCCCGCTTCCCCTTCTGGTTTGCTACCTTGTAGTGGTGAAAGGGCTTGTGTATTTCAATGAAGTTGTGAGCTATACCATGTAGGGACACCCAAGATGGGAAGATTATAGCAGAGAGGTCAGATACATCATGGGCTACTGGAGAAGGACCAGTAACTGACTCCAGTATCTTTGCCAAGAAAACCTTATGAATAAGCACAACCAGAGACATAATGATAAATATGCCTGGCGTGCTGCTTTCCATAGGGTCATGGAGAGTCGCACACAGCTGAACTACTGAAAAACAACATATATGATACCCTTTTTATTGCTGATTTATTATAGCACTGTTTTCCATGTAATTCCCTGCTATAGCAATTGTTTTTTGGTCTGTGCTCCACTAAAAAGCTGTTTTTTCCTCTTGGACCAGTTTAACATTTAGAACTGCATCACAGCATTGAGACAGAACAGAAGAGACAGAGAGCAAAGAGGAGAAGAAAAGTTCCATCCAGGACAAAAAAAGAGCCACAAAAGAACACCAATTTCTACTTCCACCAACCAGAGAGATGGTACAGAATATTTTTCATGTTCCCTTGTGTCTCATAATTTAGTTGTTAATTGTCTAATAAAATCTACATTTTTTTTTTTGTACTGTCTTACAGACAATGACTGAGCGCAAAGAAGATCAGGCCAAATTGCAGAGAGGGATGTAAAGATGCAGGTGCTGGACTGACCACTTGGAAAAATAATGCCAAGTGGACATTGGAGGGGATTTAAAGTTGCCAACTTCCACAATCCACACCATTTTTAAAAACAAATAAGGAGAAGAACAAGTTTATGGCAACCACCAGCACTGCATCTTCTGCAAAGAAGATTATCTGGTCCAGATGATATGCCCTAGAAGAATGATGTGTTTACAGTATTTTGTATGTTTTTTTACCCCTTGAGTAATGGGTTGTGTGCTACCCTGAATTTTGTATCATTAAAGGGGCTTAATACTAACATATCATATTTTTTAATTACACATATGTTCATATCAGATTGTTAAGGGTCAAATAATGTTGACATTTCATAATTCTGTAGTGCTTTTTGTGCTATACTGTCACTTTAAATGCTTCTGGGGTTTGAAAAACAGTTGTGAGTGGTCTTTGGTACACTTAAATCTTTCTTCTGCTTTTTGCAGTTATGGCAGTGTCCTTATTTGTGAGTGATCCGTAAAATCTTATTAGCATAGGGCTTGGGTGTCAAAGTCTAACTAGAGTAACTTGTAATTTTTGGAGATCAATGGAGATTTATGCCTTGCTTTTTGACTGTGTCTTGAATTTCATTCTGGACAGTATATAGAGATAAATATCTAGGTGCACTCAATTAATTGGGTGGCGGATTAGTTGGTAGTGATTCTTCTATTTTATTATTATTATTATTATTAGATGTTTTAAAATAAACACTAATAAAAGTTATATTTTAATAGAATATATTCAGTCCTGTGAGTGCTCCCATTTAAAAGATATTTCTATCTTCTCCTTGTTTTTTTTTGTGCTTATCAATATTTATATCTGGGTGGCACCAGTAACATACTCTTTTAGCCAAGGACTCTTAATAGGGTATAGTGCCATCATTTATTTAGTTAGGGATGGGTAATTAACATAGCTATGTAGGATTTACTCTGCAATTCGGTCACCTGTAAGTGTTTTTTTTAGGGATTAGCATGTTACCCTATGTTTGCTAATACAAGAAGTCTGACAGAAAATGAGAGATACTTATTAGCAGAAAAAAATATTTTATAAGCATTACTTAAACATTGTGGGATGATTCTCATGACTGGTCAGTTAATTTGGCGGACTGTAGCCTATTTAGGAAAGATAGGTGTGATTGTAGAATAAGAGGAGAAATATATCTTTATGGTAAAACTGATTTAAAGCATATAATCAAAGAATATACTTATGGTGAAACTAGTAATAATGTTGAAGCATTGTAAGTAGAAATAAAAAGTGGAGGAACTAACACCCAAAAAAACTGCAATAGTAATTACTGCTTGTTAGAATTATATGATGAACTAACCAATTTTGGGGCTGCAATGAAGAGGGTAATGTGCTTGAATGTCTTGCTTGTTGATATTCAGTTATCTATGATGTTATCTGTCATAAGAAACAAAAGAAAGAAACCCTGGTGATAATTAAACAGAAACTGGTCTTCAGCAAAAGAAGCTTCAGGGGTTTCTTTGCATTATAGATACAATGCTGGAAATTACATTCACCCAAAAGGGACAAGGGGTTGAGAAAGGTGAAATTGATAATTATCTTGGACTACAGTATCATCTAGTGATCATTACCCGAAGGACACTGGACATGAGATTTGGTTGGCTGGAGCAATCTTCAAGGTGTGGCTATGAAGAGTATAAGGAAAGGAACAGAAGAACAGGAGGAATTCACTACACTTGAATGCACATACACAGAGACATTAATATAGACGAAGCCTTGGATTTTAGATGCGAATAGCACTGCTAACTGTTGTATGTTAATAAACCTTTTCACTTGGAAGTTTCCAGTGTATTTGAAGTTTCTTATAGCAGTCAGATGTAAGTTATCTAGTCAGTATATAGAGTTAGAATTCCAGTATAAAAAGAATTTTACAGATTGGAAATGCAGCTAAGCAATGTTAAGTTGTACTGTAATAATGAGAGATTTTAACTACCATGAAGTAAACTGCAGGAATGAAGCGAGCAGTTCAGCTAATGGGAGAAGGATTTTGAGGACACCAAGTTATACAATAACCTACTAGAATTGAGCCTAACTTGTACCTTGCCATCATAAATAATATTGATATCATTTTATATCTTGAAGTAAGGAAACGCTTGGGAATTTGAATTCAAGTTTCAAAAACATAGTTATAATAGGGCAACGAAAACTCTTAATTTTAAAAGGGACAAAGAACTTCCAGTCAAAAATTACGGGTCAATAAAATTGTAAGGCAGGTAATGCTGTTAGCCACAGACATTAATTTTTTTGGTGGTCTGAGATCCTTTGGCACTCATTGCGAGCCTCGTGCTGAGCACCTTTGGTGCTCATTGCGAGGCTCCTAGTTATTGTACTTTTTTATGAGAGGCGCTTTTGCTTTCATTGTAAGGTCAGCACTGATTTCCTTTTTGCGCTTATTGCAAGGCTGTGCTCTGGTGTGGTTTGTGTGCTATGAGCAGTGTTGGCGCTCGTTGTGAGGCACGCAGTGAATGGCTTTTGTGTTTATTGCAATATATTTTTTATTTTTTTGTGTATATGTACTTTTGTATGCTAATTAAATAATAAATAAATTAATAAATTAATATACTTTACCTATTTGTAAGTAATGTATGCAGGAAGCATTGTGCTGAAGAGCTGACAATCTGTTTTGATGTTCCTGCAGCATACAATGTATGTTTGCACTGTTGTGGAGCTGAGGTGTAAGTGTCAGCAATGTGTGCAGTGTGTAGTGTAAATAGGCTGCGTCCACAAGGGAAAGCGTAGTATGTAGCTGTGTATTTCCGCATTGTGTATGGTAATGTTAAAATGGAAGTGAATGTGTATGTGGTACACGGGTGTGGATGATTTAGCGTCCTTGCTAAAAGTGTATCTTGTACCTCGTACAGGTTTTTGGAAAAGCTGTATGTGCTTGGTGGTGCTTTGCGGCTTTAGGGTCCTGTAGCCTCGTTTTCGTTTTTTTCAGCTGCCATTTTTTCTCCCGCTTAGGGGATTTTCGTGTGTCTAAACTCGCTAATTTGGACTTAAATTGAGGTGTAACTTCACTTGCAGAGGTCCTGGGTGCCCCCCCCCCCTTGTTGTGGATAAGCTTTTTATGTCCTTTTTGTGTGTATTTATAGTTTTTTTTATGTTTTGAGGTGCATGCGGTTCGGCCGTTAAGGTCGTATTTTTGCGAGTTCGTAATGTTTTTTTTTCTAAGTCCCACGGCTCGTATTTTTTTTTGTGTAAGTCCTTACATTTTTCGTTCTAAGTCCTGCGGCTCATATTTTTTTGTGTAAGTTCGTATTAAGTGATTTGGTTGTTAGAGAGCCTCCACCTCTGCAAATGCGGCCCCTCGCTTTGCAAGGTTCTTTGCAGCCGACGTTGGAGCCTCCACCTTCCGCAAAAGTGGCCCCTTTGCGGCTCGAACTGCGTCCCTCGCTTTGCATGACGACTTTGCAGGACGACTTTGCATGACTTTGCATCACGATTCGTAGTTTGACAACTATTATATGTGATATTAGCCCATACCATGTGGGAATAAAATATACACATCACACCCCATGTGGCTTAACAATGGTTTAAAAAATAGGTGTTTAAATTACATAAGATAAAGGGGGCAGCTTTATGTATGTATAGGGAATATAACAAGTATGCAGAAGAGCTAATAGATTAAAATAGAGAGAGGAAAGAGAGAGATGGAGAGAGAGAGAGATGGATGGGGGCATAGAGAGATGTAAGGAGAGAGAGGGAGGCAGAGAGAGAGACAGAAAGAGAGGGAGAGAAAGAGGGGCAAGAGGAGGGAGGGAGAGAGAGAAAGGGAGGGAGAGAGAGAGAAATAGAGGAGAGGGAAAGAGCCCACAGAGTGCAGAGAGAGGGCACACAGAGATACAGAGGGTAAAGAGATAGCGAGAGAAAGAGGGCACACACAAAGAGAGGGTGCACAGAGAGAGAAAGGGAGCACAGAGAGAGAGAGAACACAGGGAGAGACAGATGGCTCACAGAGAGAGAAAGGGCGCACAGAGGGAGAGGGCACACAGAGAGACACCACAAAGAGAGATAGAGGGTTCACAGAGAGAGAAGGCACAAGGAGAGCGAGCACAGAGGGAGGAAGAGGGCCCACAGAGAGAGACAGCACAGACAATTAAACATAACATATGATACATTAATGATGGGCAAGTTACTAGTATTTACATATAAAAGTGTAAATTGTTCTTACAAAGTCAGTGGATAGATTGTGAGGAGGAGTCAAATAGCGTTATGAGTACAGATCAGTACATGAAGACAGTAGGATATATAATCAGAGATCATGATCTGTTATATCATATACAAGTAGAGATGATATTATTTGTTTTGGTTAAAAGAAAGCAGCGTGATCTTTATTCCAGTATTACATTTTTGCATGTCAAATGTTTGTGCTTTATATTGGTCTGTACAAACAGAGCCATGAGGTTTTTTCTTATATTGTGTTTTTTTTATTGGAAACACATAACAGCAAACATTAGAGATGAGGTTTGTCATGATCCCCCTGACCACCAGTCCTTGGTACTAATATGATTCGCCCAGGATAATTAGGATTTTGAGGATGGCCATTACCGTGGCTTCTTAAAGACTCCTATCAGGACTGACTCCTGGGAATATGTGGTTATGGGACTGGGCTCAGTATGTTTTATAGTTATTTCATATATTTTATTAAGTTGATTGTCCTATGTATGTTGATTACTGTATATTATGCTATACTATGTTATGTAATGTTGTGTTGATAGCTGTATGTTTGATTGTGTCCAGGTAATAAGGAGTTAACTGGAAGTTAGATTGTTATGAGGTAGCCAGTAACTGGCAGTTGAGAGAGTTGTGTAATGTGTGTGTCTGAGATAAAGACAGTCTGAAGACAGTCTGTGATGCTTGTGACAGGAGCGAAGTGTGGTAACCCAGCTATTAGTGACTTTTAGAAGCTTAATATATATATATATATATATATATATATATATATATGACTACCCTGATCCTGTACAATTAATGGAGTGTGTATATGCTTCTAATAAAAGGGGGAGAAACCTATCAAGATGATATATGTACATGCCAGCATCCCTAGAGAAGATAATAATTAAAGGGATATCTAAGTTTCCTGGATTATGAATACATCTGATGGAGGAGAATCAGAACTGTATGAAAAAAATGTTTGCATGAAAAAATACCAAAATAAACATTTAAACACTTACCTTGAAGCTAGCAAAATCTATTGTAATTTCTGACATTTTAAAATTAAGGTTACTACCCCCTCCAACTTGTTTTGCCAATCCGGTTAGAGAAAGATTTCAGACATAGCACTATGTTAGTTGCTATGGCAACATCCCACAGCATAGCCAGGAAGCAGGGATGAGTCATATACCAGCAGTGACAACACTGCTCTCCTATTGGCTGTGGTGTAAAGCAGCATGGGATGTGTAGGCAAGGGAGCATGGGAAATGTAGTGTATCACTGACAAGTGATAGGAAGCTGAAAGGAGGAAGCTGTAAGGAGATTGGCTGAGCAAGCAACAGCAGGTAAATATTGGGTTAATATTGCTCCCAGTGTGCTGCATACTGATTGGGAGGGCACCCCTGGGGGTGTCAACATAATCATTAGAGGGATTTTGAGATATTAATAAAAATAAAATGTTTTATGAGATGTGCTGCATACTCATAGGCTGCTTTTTGCCTGAAGAGTGCAGAAATGTATTAATCCAGCTCACGTAGATATCCCTTTAAGTGGATGTTATGGTGCCTTGCAGGTGAAACCTTGTAATTTATACAAAGTCCAGGAGACACACAAACTGTTACAGACTGTTACATTCAGTAAGATAAATAAACCAAGATTTATTATGGATATTCGTACTGTAAATAAATTTACTGCGCTTTACATAGTAAGTACTTGAAATAACATGTTAATTAATAGAGAGATAACTATAAATATCTGCATGGGGTAAATGTAATAATGTACTATATACATAGTATGTATATATAGGCACATGTTGATATTACGTAAATAACTGATATATCATAATATAATTATTAAGTGAAGTGGATATTCGTACGGAAAGTATAAGAATGCACTATATACATAGTATGTACATAAACCATATGTTGAAGTACAACATCTAAGTGAAGTGGATATTCGTACGGAAAGTATAAGAATGCACTATATACATAGTATGTACATAAACCATATGTTGAAGTACAACATCTAAGTGAAGTGGATATTCGTACGGAAAGTATAAGAATGCACTATACAGAATGCTATCAGCTCAAGTCTAAATATACATCTATTGAACCTGTTATGAATTATAACAACAATTAAAGTAGTTCCTGATTTTTATAATGCTGAGCCTGAGTTCATATATTTTTATATACTGCATCCGAGTAAGGGCATTTTAAAGAGACATCAGCTGTCTTGATGAAGGGATCAAAAGAACCTGAAAGGTCTGCTGGGTAGGTTTGGCCATCACAGGCTGAGCATGACTGAAGAAGAAAGCAGGTCGTAACAAGGTTGCTTAGCAACACATAGTAAACATGTCACAGTTGAGAACAGTGTTGATTTAAAAACGCACGTTTCTAAGGAGACTGTACTTTACTGTATGGAAAGAAAGTAGCGTAATAAATAGTGCTTATATCTGTTATAAATGATGGTATCATATGTTATGTTCAATTGTCTGTTCTGTCTCTCTCTTTGCTGTCTCTCTCTTTTATATCTCTCTCTATGTGTCCTCTCTGTCCGCCCACTCTCTCTGTGTGCCCTCTGTCTCTCTGCTCAGTCTCTTTCTGTGTGCTGCCTCTCTCTCTTTCTATGCACCCTCTCTCTCTCTGTGCCCTCTGTCTCTCTGTGCCCTCTCTCTATGCTCTGTGTGCTCTCTGTGTCTCTCCCTCCCCCATCTACCTCCCTCTCTCTCCCTCTCCTCTCTCTCCGTCACTTTCTCTTTCTCCCTCCCTCTCTGCCTATCTCTCTCCCTCACTCTCTCTCCCCCCTTTCTCGCTCTCTCTTCCTCCCTTTGGGCACTCTCTTATTGTTATACAGTGCCTTGCAAAAGTATTCACTCCCCTTGGCATTTTTCGTGTTTTGTTGCCTCACAACCTGGAATTAACATGGATTATTGAGGATTTGCATAATTTAATTTACAGAACATGCCCACAACTTTGAAGATGTTTTTTCATGTTTATTGTGAAGCAAACAAAAAATGGGACAAAATAACAGAAAAAGTCAATGTGCATAACTATTCACCCCCCTAAAGTCAATACTTTGTAGAGACACTTTTTGCGGCAATCAAAGCTGCAAGTTGCTTTGGATAAGTTTCTATGATCTTGCCACATCTTACCACTGTGATTTTTGCCCATTCCTCCTTGAAAAACTGCTCCAGCTCCTTCAAGTTGGATGGTTTGCACTTGTGAACAGCAATCTTTAAGTCTGACCACATATTTTCTATTGGATTGAGGTCTGGGCTTTGACTAGGCCAATTCAACACATTTACATGTTTCCAGTTAAACCACTCAAGTGTTGCTTTAGCAGTTTGTTTGGGGTCATTGTCCTACAGGAAGATGAACCTCCGTCCTAGCCTTAAATCATGCACAGAGTGGTACAGGTTTTGCTCAAGAATATCCATGTTTTTAGCACCATCTTTCCCTCAACCCTGACCAGTTTCCCAGTCCCGGCTACTGAAAAACATCCCCACAGCATGATGCTGCCACTGACATGTTTCACTATGGGGATGGTGTTCTTTGGGTCATGTGATGTGTTGGGTTTGCCCCAGACACAGTGTTTTCTTTGATGCACGAAAATTTTAATTTTAGTCTCATCAGACCAGAGCACCTTCCTCCATACATTTTGGGAGTCTCCCGCATGCCTTTTCGCAAACTCAAAACGTGCCATTTTGTTTTTTTGCTGAAAGTAATGGCTTCCTTCTGAACACTCTGCTATAAAACCCAACTCTATGGAGCGTACGGCTTATTGTCGTCCTATGTACAGATACTCCAGTCTCTGCTGTGGAACTCTGCAGATCCTCCAGGGTTACCTTAGGTCTCTGTGCTGCCTCTCTGATTAATGCCCTCCTTGCCCGGTCCGTGAGTTTTGGTGGCGGCCGTCTCTTGGCAGGTTTGCTGTTGTGCCATGTTCTTTCCATTTGGTTATAATAAATTTGATGGTGCTCCTGGGAATCAGCAAAGATTTGGATATTTTTTTATAACCTAACCCTGACTTATACTTCTCAACAACATTGTCCTTTACTTGTTTGGAGAGTTCCTTGGTCTTCATGGCAGTGCTTGGTTAGTGGTGCCTCTTGCTTAGGTGTTGCAGCCTCTGGGGCCTTTCAAAAAAGGTGTGTGTATATGTAATGACAGATCGTGTGACACTTAGATTGCACACAGGTGGACATCATTTCACTAATTATGTGACTTCTGAAGGTAATTGGTTGCACCAGAGCTTTTTATGGGCTTCATAACAAAGGGGGTGAATACATACGCACATGCCAATTTTCTGTTTTATATTTCTAAAAAATAGTTTTATGTATATATTTTTCTCATTTTTCTTCACCAACTTAGACTATTGTGTTCTGATACATAACATACAAATCAGATTAACAAAACATTGAACTTAAAGCTGTAATGTAACAAAATAGGTAAAAGGTCAAGGGGGGTGAATACTTTTGCAAGGCACTGTAGCTAAAGGTTCGATGCATAGAGCAAAGATCAGTAGAGATAGCGGCCTCCATGTCTTATCCCTCTAGAGGTCTTAAATGGATGAGAGTGAAAGCCTTGGTAGGAAAGTATTGTTTTTGGAACATATTAGAATAATGCTTTTTAAGAGATTATCACCTAGGACAAATTTGTACAAGGTTTCATACATACAGGTCCAATCTATCCTATCATTTCTTTTTATCATATTTTTTAAACACTCAGGACCTTCTTTTTCATCTCTTATTCAGAAAACGTTTGAGGCTTCAATAGGGCTTTGGAAAATTTGGTATTTTCTCTATATCTTACAGCCTATGAGTTGGTCTTTTGGAGATGTCAAATAGGGTTCTTTAATTGGTCTTTTTTATTAGTGGTTTCACCATTTCCTATCATTATCACAATTATTGGGCTATTGTGGAATCTTCCTCAATATCCTATGAGTAATATGACTCCAAGCAGAGTATCTCTATTTCCTCTATCTAATGTAGGGGTTTTAGACCTATTTGGGGTACCATTAGAGAGGAAGGAGGAACCACCAAGGTCATAGGCCTAAGCTTCCATGCTATCCCTGCTTATTAGACCATTACTTTTATTGTTTCTATTCTTATTCAACAAAGTTGACATTTTAGGTACTATTCATAATTGTTATTGTTGATAGCATTTATCAATAAGTGTAAAGAATCTTAGGGTATCTATTTAAGTTCATATTATTATATTGACCAGAAAAGCATATTTCACCACTACAAAATCTATACCCACATTTTTGTTAATATATTCAACTAGGAACTTCCCCGTCAAAAATAATGGGAATAAAATTGTAAGGCTGGCAATGCAGTCTTCCACACAATGTGAGGCTTTTACTCTTCTTTGCACCTTCGGGGCTTATCGCGAGCCTTGCGCTGAGCGCCTTTGGCGCTCATTGCGAGCCTCTTCCCCATGTAGTTCAATTTTCCTGCTTTGCATTGATCACCTTTGGCGCTCATTGTGAGCCTTTCCTCCCACCTACTGTACTGTTGCTTAGCCTATTTTGGATTGATGGAAAACGTCAAAAATGCTTTAAATTAGCTTTCAACCTCACTCCCAGGCTTCCTGTCTCTCCCCATGTGCTGTGTGTGTTATTAATTTTGTTAAATAATTTAGCTGTTTTTTGGGGAGTTTAGAGTTACGCTCTTGGCTTGCAGTTGCGACCCTTGCAAGTCCTGTGTGCTTCAACTGATCGCCTCACTTTGCGAGTTTTGCAGTGCAATGCTAAGTACAGGCTAAGTACCGCTACCAACATGCGTGCGTCAACGACTCACCTCACTTTGCGAGGCTCGCAATGCAATAATCGCCTTCGGGGGGTTAATTGCAGGCTAAGTTCCGTGTGCTTCAATTGCTAGCCTCGCCCATTGCAGCCTAAGTCCTGCAAGATTCAACTGCTCGCTTTGCGAGGCTCAGAGTACAATGAACGCCTTCGGCGCTCATTGTAGCATAAGTTGTGCGTGCTTCAACGGGTCGCCTTGCTTTGCAAGGTTGGCAGGCGTCCCTCGCTTTGATAGGGATTCAAAAGCGTGACCAACATGCCTGACTTTACTGATACTTTTAGCAATGAAATAAAGCATCTTCATGCTATTCATATGCACACATGGAATATCGCTCCAAGTGGCATAACTCTCATCTGCATATCTGTGGTAAAGTTAACGTCATGGGTCAACTACTAACATTTTAGCATTTTAAAATGTTAACATTCTTTTTTTTATCAACAGCTATAAAAAGAGAGAAGAGTTTTCAAGTGTGGACTGGTTTTGGTAGTTGGCAGTAGTATGCAAACTGGACGGTCATATTATATTTGTCTGGTACCTCAAGCAGGTTTTGTGTCCCAATAACAATTCTAAACCAACACCCTTAAGTAAGGATAACTACCAGGACATACAACAGTATAGTGCTATTGATGGAACGTATGTCATACAGACTTGTCACTCTTTAACACTAGATGTGATACATTGACACAGAAACAATTTGTTGGAGTAAGGACATATGGCTAATTTTATGTAATTTTATAGCAACTGGACTATTTAAAAAACATTGCAATTAAGTGGATTTATCCACTCAAACCCTTTCTAAATAAGGCCAAAGAACAATGTTGTGGTGTTTGTGACCCAACTTGTATACACAGGGCCTCATTCAATTGCGATTTGGCCAATTGAATAGGGCTCTAAATAAGCACATAGCATATTTTTTTTAAGAAGTTTTTTTAGTTTTAGTTAGTGAAGACCTTGCTTTTGGATAGATGTTTACTAACCAAAAACATCTTTAAACAAAATATGTTATGTGCTTATTTAGAGCCTTATTCAATTGGCAAAATTGCAATTGAATGAGGGACACAGTCAATAACACAAATCACATAACCATCTAAACCCAAAGCACACAAATCATAAATTTTAACTTTAAGCCACAAATTTAATTATAGAATTTTTGTATAATATAGTAAATGTCTATACAGATGAAATTGATAGAATAAACAAAAGGTCCATTGTGGAGCACACAGAAGTGCAAATTATATTATATTAGCAGTCTGAACAATAGACCATGTAATGTAAGTTACATTAGACTTTGTATTTAGTAATCAAGCTGTAAACTGTTATGTACTGTCACATATTTTTCAAATATGTAAAAGAAAGGTGTGCATACAAATATAAGTCTTTTGTGGACAATGCTTATAATGTGCTTCTTTGCACACAAAAGCATGTCACCTTCATAATGTTCATCTGTAGCTGTTCAATTAATATTTACTTCGTTTTGTTTGTTGTGAACATTGTACTTATTGCTTTTGTGTGATTTCCATCTTGTAGATTTGCTTTTGTGTTGAACATGTTATGTTTTTTTGTTAAGGCATTTTAATAAACACATTACTTCTGCTAATGCACATGCTCTTTTTATTCTTGACATACTGAATAATTTTCAAATTACTGATTTTATAAATATTACATTTGTATAGCAACATATACCATCATGGCCATATACCATAATTTCTGACTACATTTGTAAACAACTAGATGTAATAAACGTTTGCCATTTATTTCCAGAAATAAAAATAATATAAAAAAAATATTCATATAACCATTCTTTATAAAATCATACCATAACACTGAAAGAGTCTACATTCCATATGGTTTGTTTTGCATTTACATTAAAAATGTACTATTTGCATGGAAATGTTCTGGGGTAGATTAGTCTATTTAGAAGCAAACAAAATAATAGTCGCCTGTAATTTTATCATCAGATTAATTTCCGCTTTCACTGCTTTGCATTAGATTTAGATTTCTTTGCTTTGGCTCAGCAACTAGTTCTTTCTGAGTATATAGACTATAAAATTCAGCTAGAACATTGCCTTAGAAAACAATAGTTTATATGAATAACATTATACTAAAGTTTCCCATTTGTTCTTGAATGATTATGTTTCACAAAGAAGCAATAAAGTTTAATTTATACCTTGCTTTGTATTTGAAGTCCTCTCATTTCCTGATAATTTGTCAAACTGAGTTATAAAATGCAAAGAATTATCTGAATATGAATATTATCTCTAGACTACTCTCCAATGATTTACCAATGCCAACGTTATACAGATTTTTTTAACAATGCACTGACCTCACAAACAAGAAATGAATAGCTAAGAATGTAGCTTTAAAAAGAGAACAAAATGTAAACCTTGTGATCATGCATATCATTTTACGTTCTATTAATTAATTTAATAACTTGATTATTCCTTATTTAGTGACATAAACCATTAAGACGACAATTAAAGTATACAGAGTTCAAAAATATCCTCCATTCAGTTTTCTTGAAATGCTTTTTCTTGGACCTGTAACCTTTTTCTGTTTTTTCAATGCCAGGAACTTGGTGATTGCTTGGTTTACTTTTTCTATGCAAACTTTTCTTTTTAGAAAACAATATTGCATGCCAGTGGGGTGATTATAATGTATGTGGTAAAATTAGATAGTGAGAGATCAAATAAATAAAGTAAGTAACTAGTGGAGATTACTGAAAGATAAAGAAGTGAATTGTGGCCACGAAGAAGAGAACAGGAATACAAAGACAGGATGTACTAAAGATCAATGTGGTAGAGAGTCTACTAAGATTTATTTGTTATAATGAAGGCAGTCAACCAGGAAGGAGGGGTTTTTAGCTATTAGAGCATGGTGCTGACATCTCACTTGGGTACACTTTCTATAGCAGTGATGAATTGCACCTTAATGAAGAGGGAAAGTGTGTGCTAGGAAAGAGAATGCTAGAAAGACTAAGGAAGATTTTAAACTAGTAGGTGGGAGGAGGAACTAGATAGAAGTAATGGGGTAGAAATTGTAGAGGGGGAAGAGATCAATTAATTACTCGTGGGGAAGGAGAAGTGGGAAGGGTTAGTCAAATGTTGAAAAACCTTGGCGAAACAGTTATCACAACACAGTCTCATTTGATAGAGTTCAAAAAATAATGTTAAAAGAGGCCAACAAAAACTTAATTTTAAAAGAGCAAATTGTCATTGTCTTCTGGGAAGAATAACGGACAGGTAAAAAATGTGAAAACACATGGACAGCATTTAATTGCCTTATTAAATATACATGCTTATTAAACTATACCATAGGGAAATAAAAGTAAAAGGAGTAAATCACATCTCATGTGGCTTAACAGTGATCTAAAGATTAAAATAATGTGTTAAAAGCAGGCATTTAAATTATAAAAGAAAGATTGAACAGAGGCAGCTCTACGTGAGTACAAGGACTTTAACAAGGCTTCCAAAAGAGCTATTAGATTGACTACAACATAAAATGAAAAGTTAATTGTAAAGGAGAGTAAGACTAACCTCAAATATTTTTTTATATATATTAATTGAAAGAAGGCAAGGAAATAAGCTATAGGAATATTACAAACTGAAAGAGGCCAACTGATAAATAGTGGCCAGAAAAAGGCAACACAATACTGCAACAAAATGGGGCTACACTACCTTCACCAAATAATTAGCGCAGGAAGAAATCAAAGAAGGCCTGAAAAAAAATTAGGTTAAAAAAACGGCAGGTCCTGATGGGATACATCCAAGGATACTGAGGGAACTGGCTTATTTTGTAAGCCTCATTCACCAGATAACTGGAGAAAAGCAGATGTGATACTTACATTTAAGAAGAAAGCAAGAGTAAATGCAGGAAACTAAACACCTGTAAAGCGTTCCTTTGTAGTGGGGAGGTGCTTTGCAGGGTTGCTAAGGGATAGTATAAAGGAATATGCCCTTAAACAAGATAATAAGTAAGAGTTAACATGGATTTATGAAAGATAGGTCATTTCAAACAAATCTGATTAATTTCTATGAGGAGGTAAGTTGGAACCTGGATCAAATTACATGAATTCCAGTAAATATATGCACATGGATTGAGAACTGGCTAAAACACAGGAAGCAAAGTGTTATTGTGAATAAAACATACTTGGATTGGACTAATGTGGTAAGTGGGTTTCCTCAGGGTTCAGGATTAGCTCCGCTCCATTTTTAACATATTTATTACTGACTTAGAAGTAGGAATGCCTTTATTTTAGCTGATGACACTAAATTGTGCAAGCTATTTAAATCAGAAAATGATGTACTTTTCCTCCAAAGGTTACTTACATAATATAGAGTAATGGGTAAATAAATGTCAGCTGAGATTTAACACAAATAAATGTAAAGTTATGCATTTGGTTAGGAAAAATAAGCATGCAATTTATAGGCTTAATCAAGCAAACCTACCAGAGATAGAAATGGCTTTAGAAATACTTGCGCACAACCACCTATGTAACAGCTCAATGCTAGGCAGCATCTGCAAACACTAGTAAAATATTAGCTTGTATTAAAAAGGGTATAGAAGCCAGGAATGCAAATATAATTCTGCCGCTATATAAATTGCTAGTACGCTCTCATTTAGATTATGGAGTACAATTTTGTGCAGAAAATTTGGAAAACTCAACAACGGCCAGTAGACTGAAAAAGGTCAGTCTATATACCAATTCCCAAAAAAGGCAGTGCCAAAGAATGCTCCATTTATCAAACAATTTCACTTATTTCACTCCAGCAAGGTAATGCTTAAGATCCTGCCAGCTGGGCTCCAACATTTTATGGACTGAGAACTACAAGATGTGCAACCCAGGTTTCGACTGAGGCAGAGTCACTAGAGATCAAATTGTCTTATGCACTAGAAAACTCATAAACTATTCTAAATCCTTTGACTATGTGGATCACAACAAAATGTGGCAAATTCTTAAAGAGATTTGGGTAAAATATTGGGGTGCAATAGTTGGCCTGCTGCTCACCATTAAAAAGATGAAGATAATGGAAAAGTTTAATTTACTTGGTTGTGAAATTAAATCCACCATACCCATAGGGATTACAAGGGTGACAGATGGTTGTACTCTCCTCCCTAGTTAGTTTTGTAGATTATGGATGCGCAAAATCACACTGGTCAATACTTTAGCCTTCCACATTACACTTTGTGACTTTTATATATTGTACTTTGTTTTTTTTTTTTCTCTATAAACTATACTCAGATGAAGCTACTGTATTCTTCTCGAGGCTGGCCAAGGGTGTGTCCCACCCACTGCAAACTTCTACAGTGTATGTTCCCCATTATCATTACTTTCTCTTGAACACGATGACCAACCCAAACTTTACATTTATTACTCACAATGTCAAAGGCTCCAAATCTCCCTTTAAGAGACAAAATCTATATTTTACTACAAATTGCACCATCCCTTTTTGTTAAATATTCAAGAAACACACTTTGCAAAAAATAAAACTCCAAAATTTAAACATAAATCCTAACCCAATTTTTAAATCATCAACAAAGCAGCTATCAACTTAGGTAAGATAATAATTGGGGGGACCTTAACCTAACTTTAGATCCTGCCATTGACTGCTCCTCTCTGGATACGGGTAACTCAGGCAAAATGAAAGAAATCACATCTAGCTGAATTACACTTTATTGATGCACTTTATTGATGCCTCAAGAGAATATACCTTTTTCTCATCCACATATAAAACTTATTCTATATAGATACTTTCTTATTAGATGACAATGAGATCCACAGATATAATCCCTTGTCCTTGGTCAGGTCACTCCTTGGTCAAAACTGCTTTAGCCCATATCTTACATCTGAGACTACCTAAGTCCTGCAGGCCAACTCAATCATTTCTAGTAAACCCATTAATCTGAGACCAAGTGGCGCAAGATATTAAATTCTATTTTAAAGCTAATAATACCTCAGACTCTAACATAGGATCAATCTGAGTAACACCCAAAATATTTGTTAGAAGTACTATTATCAAACTAGCTTCTAATCATAAAAAGAAACAATTCTTATACAAAGGCAACTACAAGAGGAGTTAACTGGAAAAAAAGCTAAGCGAAATAAACCTGCTTTGATTTAATTCTCTTTAATTACACAGAAAAAGCCATGAGATTAACTCAGCATAAATATTTCATGCTAACAAATTTGATTCCCTTTTGGAATCCAAAGTAAATCAATCTGAAATATATCAAATCAGAATCAATTCAGTCTCATTAATGAATAGTCTTAACAATATCCCCCAAAAATTTCATAAATATTATCAAATATTATTTTCTACTTCCAAACAATACAATACAAATGGTATTTTTTAATACATTTTTAACTTTTATTACACTTATTAATCCTTTTCATCTTTTGGTAGAATGGAGTGAAATATATTGATGGAGGAGGACTGTACCACTATACCTTCCCATCATTGACCAGCTTAACGGATTTGTCCATGTGTATTATTTATCTCACATTTTTGAGATTGTCCAAGTTGAGAGTTTGAAATAATCCTGTCACAGGTCAATTAACCAATAGGAAGCGGAGGACGCCAATCAACGCCGCTGGATATGGTTTAAAAGACTGTGAAAACTGTAATTCTTTGACTGTGCTGTAGCTGAGAAAGTAAACACACAGGTCTAGGTGTTAGTGGGTTTTTTAGATATATATATATACAGAGAGATAGACAGAGACTAAGAGAGAGATAGAGAGTGTTAGAGAGAGATAGAGAGTTTTAGAGAGAAATAGAGAGTGATAGAGAGAAACACAGGAGGAGGAGAGTGAGGAGAGGAGGAGATATAGAGGTATAGAGAGAGGGAGAAGAGGCAGCAGGTCAGGGAGGGGAGGTACAGGTGGAGGAGAGCAGGAGGAGGGATGGCCCCAGATATAGGCACACAAGTTGTAGGAGCAGAGGGTCAGGGGAGGAAGGGGATAGTGGGGATGAGGTGCAGGCCCCAGGGAGAGAACAGGGAGGCCAGGAACCCCAGGCACAGTTGGCTGGGAAAGAGGTAGCCAAGAGGAGACAAAAACCCTCCTCAGGAAAGTCCAAGCCTGCCGTAGCATCATACATGGTGGTAGGGATATGAGGCCTGGCGATAAGGCACATGCCTGGAATGGGGTGACTGCAGCTGTGGCTTCATTAGGGGTTGCAAACAGTTATGTTCGGTTTATTAAACACCGATATGATGACTGCCGGATGAAGGTGAAGAAGAAGATCGCATAGCATAGCAGTTGCCAATGCAGTTTGTGTTAGTGTTATGTTTGTTGTGTGTTCAAAGTTAAAACAAAACAGTATAAATATCAATTGCAAACACATATAATATTGTCGTAATTGCGAGTTTGTCGGTAATGCTATGTTAAAAGTTACGGGCTATAGGCCTTTGTGGCTCATCGCGAGGCACTCAAGAGTTAGAAAAGCGCATTTGGCACTCATTGCGAGGCCAGTCTCACTATGAGCGCCAAAGGCTCGGCCATGAGTGCATAAGGCAAGACTTTGAAGAAATGTCAGCTTTAACGGCCGCCATTTTTTTTCAAGCTTGTAACTCGGAAGCCTTTCGGAAGTCCCCAAAAGATGGCAATTGATTACAAAATTAACTGACAACCTCACACACAGCACAGGGGGAGAGACGGGAAGTCTGTAAGAGAGATTGAAAGCTAATTTGTTCTTCAGTTGGTGTTTTTTTAAATGTCGGAAAATGGCTAAGCAAGAAAAAAAATGGTGGCCGTAAAGACGTAATTTTTAAAAGGCTGCGTATCGGAAGAGCATTTTGTGCTTGGGAAAATTGATCAGACACATCGAAGGGAGAGGGTGGAAAAAGACACAGGGGAGGTAGTGGGGGGGAAAGACACAGGGGAGAGAGAGGGGGAAAAAGAGACACAGTCGAGGGAGATAAGGGAAAAAACTCACAGGGAAGGGAGAAAGGGCAAAGAGACAGCTGGAGGTAGAGGGAGAAAAGAGACACAGGGGTGATAGAGTGGGGAGAGGCCCAAAAGTTTCAGGTTGGATAATGCCTGCAATGAGTGGCAAAGCCACTCATTGCGGGGCTTGTTATGAATGCGAGGCACACATGTTAGAGGGGGGAGAGTCTCAAAGTGTGTGGCAAACAGCATTGCCAGGGTTAAAATGTTATTGCCATCATTTTTGATGGGCAAGTCGCTAGTTGTATATATTTTGAATTGATTTCCCCTATCCCTTTCTTCTTCATGTTACATTGGTGTGTTGCTTAACACTCAAACTGCTTGGAAGCTATCACCAGCTAAGCACAGCAGTGGTTTTCCCAACAGTGGTTGTTCCAGCAGTTGGCCTAGCAATTGTCGCAGCCATTGTTGCCCCAGCAGTTGTTGCAGCCATAGTTCCCCCAGCTGTTGTTGCAGCTGTTGATGTCACAGCCATTGTTGCCCCAACAGACAGGGCCAAAACCATACCGATTGGCAACACAATTTCCATTGCCAGCACTATCTCTATTGGCAACAGCACAATCTCCATTCTAGTACCATTTTCATTGGCAACAGCACCATCTCCATTGCCAGTACCATCTCCATTGGCAACAGCACCATCTCCATTGACAACAGAATCCCTACTGGCAACACCATCCCTATCCCTACGGGGTACACCATCACAATGGGCAACACCTCTGGCCTCATCCCAGAATATCCAGAGTCCAACAGCGTCCGGAGACAGAACTCATGTCTCTGCACCAGGCACCTTGAGTGACATATATCAGCACATCTGCTTGGCGGATGAGCACGAGATCGGAGTAGTCCAACAGCTGACAGCTCAGCTGACACGTTAAAATTATATTGCTACCAAGCAGGCAGAATAGATCTGAGCAATACATGTTGAGGTGAAGAGGCATAATCTTCGGATGGAGAAGTACAAGCAAAGGAAAAGACAAGCCCAGACACATCAATTGGTGCACCACCACCGCAGGCTTCACCACAGGCTCCACCATCACTGCAGTCAAAGCCTACAGCCTCCTCATATCACCTCTTACCGCCAACAACAGCTGCTACACAGCCACCCCAGTTGGATGCAGCCCTCAATCCAACACCTTCTGTCCATGGTAGAGGGAGAAAGTGCATGGTTATAAAAGGTGTGGTCCCAGCGCTCAGAAAAAGGAAGTAGGTGTTGTCAATTGTTGGGGGTTTTGGGACATCCACACACATCCCAAAAGAGGTTGGAAAAATAAATGTTAATAAAGCCCCAGGTCCTCATGGAATACATCCAAGGGTACTGAGGGAACTGGGCTCTGTAATTGCAAAAAAATGATATCTAATTTTCCAAGATTCACTCCACATGGTCTCTACTAGATGACAGGAGAAAGGCAAAGGTGATTCCTATATTTAAGAAGGGAGCAAGAGCAAATCCAGGAAATTATAGACCTGTAAGCCTCACTTCTGTAGTGGGAAATCTTTTAGAAGGGTTAGTAAGGGATAGTATACAAGAACATGTCTATTTAAACAAGATTACACATAGAAGACAACATGGATTTATGAGAGATAGATCATGTCAAACAAACATAATTAGTTTCTATTAAGATGTTAGTAGGAACTTGGATCAAGGCAACTCAGTGGATGTAGTATTTTTGAATTTTGCAAAGGCTTTTGATACAGTGCCAATTGGGAGACTATTGAGCAAACTAAGGGATAGGAATTGCAGCAAATATCTGTTCATGGATTGAGAACTGGCTAAAAGACAGGAAGCAAAGGGTTGTTGTAAATGGAACATACTCCGATTGGACTACTGTGGTAAGTGGGGTTCCTCAGGGTTCAGTATTAGGTCCTCTCCTTTTAAACATATTTATTAATGACTTAGAAGTAGGATTGGAAAGTATTGTCTCCATTTTTGCTGATGACAGGAAGCTGTGTAAGGTAATTAAAACAGATAACGATTTACTTTCCCTCCAAAGGGATTTGCATAAATTAGAAAAATGGGCAACTAAATGGCAGAGGGGATTTAATATGAATAAATGTAAAGTTATGCATCTGGGAAGTAAAAATAGCCATGCAATTTATAATTTTAATGGAGCAAATCAAGGGGTATCAGATATTGGAAGGAATTTTGGAGTACTTGTGGACAACCACCTAAGTAACAGTGCTCACTACCAAGCAGTAGCTGCAAAGGCAAATAAAATATTAGCATGTATTAAGAAGGGTAGAGAAGCAAGGGAAGTACATATATATATATATATATATTGAAGAGTGAAGCAGCCATGAATGTCCAGTAATCTAGTAATTTAGTAATTATTAATCCATATAAATATAGATTAATAATGAGTATTGCAATATAATTTGATACCTTTTGTATTGGACAAACGTCTTATTTATAATGATGAGCTTTCGAGAGGCTTAGCCTCCCTTTATCAAGTCTCAAGCAATACTACATGAGATGGAACCCTCAGTTTGAATAATAAAAGCAGATGCAGATAGAGTGGAGACAGCATCTGACATCATCAGGTAAATACATATATGGGGAATAAACACAACATAGCAAAGGAAACATATATACACATATTATATACACATATACATCAATATGTACATGAAAAAGCAGAGCACTGTAGTCCACAGTGATATCTTTCCTGTTGGACAAACACCTCACTAAGAGTGCTAAGTCTGTTATTGTAGAAAAAGAAAAAAAATCACATGAAATTCTGATAATGTGTTAGAAAGCCCAAATCTATATTAAGTCCTGTGTTTTTAGTGTTAAAGAATGTGATCATCTTTATTTCAAATGCTTTTCTTTCTTGGATGCTTTTAAATTTTCCTCAGAGACTTTCATAATTCATTCAACGCCTTCCATTCATCTATAAAACTTAAAATGGATTTCTCCACAGAACAGGTAAACTTTCTAGACACTACTATATCCATCACCAATGGCACTCTCCACTCATCTATATATAGGAAACCTACAGACAGATGTAATTACCTACACAGCTCCAGTTTCCATCCCTCCCACACCAAACAAGCCATCATCCATAATCAAGCTATTAGATACCATCGGATTTGCTCAAACACTGGAGACCTTGATAAAAATTTAAAAACTCTGTCTGAATCTTTCAAACAAAAGGGTTACAAACCCCGTATTATTACCCAAAAAATATCAACTGCCATCAAAATACCCCGAGAACAACTATTAAACTACATAACAAAAGAAACTATTTCACGTATACCTCTAGTGACCACATACCATCCAATTTTAGAGAAAATTCGGAAAATAATTAAAGATTTACAACCATTACTAATTGAAGATACTGAATTAAAAAATATATTCCCAAAACCTCCCATCCTTGCATTTAAACAACCACCAAACCTGAAACAAAAACTTGTCAGCAGAAAATTGGCCAAAGAACAACTGAATACAAAAAATGGAACTAAACCTTGTAACAAACGTGCCTGTAAATTATGTCAGCACATTTGTAATGATGATACAGCCACACATAACAACAAGACCTATAACATCAAAGGATCATATTCATGTACATCGTCAAATGTGGTTTATATGATACAATGCACTTTATGTGACACAGGCTGTTACATTGGAGAAACTGGCCAAAAAATGCATTTAAGGATGAATTTACACAGACATTCAATAAGAAAAGATAATGAAGACAGTTATTGTAGCCCAGTAGGACACCATTTTAGCCAGAATGATCACTCCATCCAAAACTTAAAAGTCAAAATACTCAGAGGAAAATTTAAAAGCATCCAAGAGAGAAAAGCATTTGAAATAAAGATGATCACATTCTTCAACACTAAAAACACAGGACTTAATATAGATTTGGGCTTTCTAACACATTATCAGAATTTCATGTGATTTTTTTTCTTCTTCTACAATAACAGACTTAGCACTCTTAGTGAGGTGTTTGTCCAACAGGAAAGATATCACTGTGGACTACAGTGCTCTGCTTTTTCATGTACATATTGATGTATATGTGTATATAATATGTGTATATATGTTTCCTTTGCTATGTTGTGTTTATTCCCCATATATGTATTTACCTGATGATGTCAGATGCTGTCTCCACTCTATCTGCATCTGCTGTTATTATTCAAACTGAGGGTTCCATCTCATGTAGTATTGCTTGAGACTTGATAAAGGGAGGCTAAGCCTCTCGAAAGCTCGTCATTATAAATAAGACGTTTGTCCAATACAAAAGGTATCAAATTATATTGCAATACTCATTATTAATCTATATTTATATGGATTAATAATTACTAAATTACTATATATATATATATATATATATATATATATATATATATTTTTTTTTTTTATATATATATATATATATATATATATATATATATATATATAAATGCCACTATACAAATCCCTAGTATGCCCTCATTTGGAATATGGAGTAAAATTTTGGGCACCACTACATAAAAAGGACATTTTAGAATTGGAAAAAATACAGAGAAGGGCAACAAAACTAATAAGGGGAATGGAGGGGCTAAGTTATGAAGAAAGACTAACCAAATTAAACATATTTTCTTTTGAAAAGGGGTCTAAGAGGGGATATGATTAGCGTATATATATATATATATATATATATATATATATATATATATATATATAAATATATATATCCAGGATCAATACAAGGCGTTTTCAAGTGAGCTCTTTGTGCCAAGAGGTTTTCAACTGACAAGAGGACATCCTTTGAGATTAGAAGTAAAAAGATTCCACCTTATCGAAAGAAAAGGGTTCTTCACAGTAAGGGTAGTTAATCTGTAAAATTCTCTACCAAGGGAGGTGGTGACAGTGGATTTGATTGATAACTTTAAAAAGGGATTGGATTTATTTTTTTAAAAAAAAGGTCATTCAGGGTTATCCTGGATAATTAGAGAGGGAGTATTGATCCATGGAGGATTTCGATCACCAGTATCTTGGGTCAAGAAGGAATTTTATATATTTTTCCCCGTTTTGAGACAATTGGCAAATTTTCACTTGTTTTTTTTTCCTTTTGCTTCCTCTGGATCAATTAACAATTAACAATGAATCTGCATATTGCAGATCAGAGGAGATCTAAAAAGGTTGAACTTGATGGACTAAAAGTATTTTTTTCAGCCTCAATTACTATGTAACTATGTAACAGGGCCTGATAGGAATATGACAGGTGATAGTGGATTGGGCTGCCAGTTACTTCTCTAGTGGACTGTGATTTGTCCGACCTCTCTGCTATGATCTTCCCAGCTAGAGTGCCTCTACATGGTATAGCTCACAGCTTCATTCAGGTACACAAGCCCCGTCACCACCACCACTTAGCAATGCTGAAGTAGACCAGTGGAACATACACCACCTACTCATCAATTTACATTAGTGTGTCTTAAAGATATATCTAAGTTTCCTGTGTTTCAAATGTTTGGTAAGAAACAGGCAGCGATTATCAGAAAAATACTGATCATCATATATATAGTTGTTGTAATTGTGAGTTTGTGTGTACCGCTCGCAAAGTTATGGGCTTGTGCATGCGTGAATCGCATGCCGCGGCCTGCTATGTGCGTCAAAACCGCTTATTGCAGGCCTGCGATAAGCGCCAAAGGCACTCATCGTGAGGCCCGCAATAGACCAAGGGGGACAGACGAGGGCCGCAATGGGGGGCAGAGAGCCTGTAAGTGAGGTTGCAAGATAATTTACTATGCAAATGGCATCTTTTTGCGGCTTTCAAACAGCTTCCATGTTACGGGCGTGAAAACAAAATGGCAACGGTTAAACCTGCGTTTCCCGCTTGAGAGGCAGGGAGCCCATAAGTGAGGTTGAAAGCTAATTTGCTATTCTATTGGCGTCTTTTTGCGGACTCCAAACGGCTTCTGAGTTATGGCCTTGAAAAAAAATTTGACCGTTAAACCCATATTTCAATTTCTCCAAGCCAGAAAAGGTTTTCAGACCCATAAACGGCAAATGAGGGAGAGGGGGCAAAGAGAGACAAGGAGGGAGAGGGGCGAAAGAGACACCGGTGAGGGAGAGGGAGGAAAGAGACACAAGGAGGGAGAGAGGGGGAAAGAGACACAGGGGAGGGAGAGGAGGGCAAAGAGACATGAGAGGGAGAGGAGGAAAGAGACACAGGGGAGGGACTGGTGGGAAAGAGTCAGATGGGTGAGTGATGGGGGAGAGGAGAAAAAATAGACATGTGAGGGAGAGGGGGGGAGAGACCCTGAGGAGGGAGGGGGGGAGGAAGAGACACAGGGATGATAGAGGAGGGAAAGAGACACAGAGGAGGCAGATCAGGGCAAAGAGACACAGGGGAGGGAGAGGGGGGAAAGAGACACAGGAGGATGGGAGACACAGGGAGGGAGTGCGGTAGAGACACGGGAAGTGGGAAATTAAATATTATCCCATCATTTGTGACGGGAGGCCCACAATGGGCACCAAGGGTGCTCATTATGGGGCCTGCAATGGGTGCTGAAGGCGCTCATTGCAAGGCTCGCAGAGAGGAGAGAGAAGGTGAGAAGAGGGAGAGAGAGGACACAGAACAAGGGAAGGAGAGAGAAAGAAGCTGTGCATAGCGAGGCTCGCATTGCCCACCTTTGTTGTGAAAGGCAAGCCTTGCAATGTGCAGCATAGCCATACATTGTGAGCCTCACATTATGTGGCAAACAACAGAATTGCGAGCCTTGAAAATTTTATACCGTCATTTTTGATGGTCACGTCGCTAGTTATATAGAAAAGTTCAGGGTACTTAAAAAGGCAGGAAAGTAAAATGCAGCTTTTCACACCCACAGGACAGTTACATAACCCAAGAACACACAGGAAATACAGCCAGATACAGATTTTGACCTTTTTGGTAGAAAAAACAGGAAGTAACTGCTGCAGATGGAATCACATCCTAGGGCGGGGTCTGAGCTCACAGTGAATCAGAGCATAAGGGGAGGAGGGAGAGAGAGACAGGGAGAGAGAGGGAGAGAGAGACAGAGAGGGGGAGATAAAGAGAGAGAGAGACAGGGAGAGAGAGACAGGGAGAGAGAGAGAGCGTGGAATGGGTTGAGTGTGAAGAGGGTGGAGTGAGTGAGTGTGGAATGGGTATAGATGGATTGAGTGAGAGGTAGGTGAGTGATGTGAAAGGTGAGTGAGCAGAGACTTTTTTATCCTATGCTGCCTTTAGTAATAAGTGCAGTTACATCCCAAGTGAAGCAGTTTGCACAGTGTCTCTGAAACAGCAGGAAGATGAAGCAAAGGAAGTGCTGGCAGAGATCTGCCCTTACAGCCACAGTTCTTGTACTGAGCATGTCAGAAGATGCTTTAGATAATTTAGATTTCCGTTAATGAGCTCAGCAGCTATCTTTCTATGACTGTAAGATGGGAGACTACGTTGAGTTGTTTGTATTACTTTAAAGTGTCTTTAAGGAACTCACCTCCCAACCACCTCAGATCATCAGGTGTAATTCCTAAATGATTGACGTGGCTGAGATATACATTCCTATAAACTATTTCCTATAAGTGAAAATTGCCTTCCCAGCCCATCTCAACCACTGTGATACTTTAGTAAATACCTCCTCCTTTTAAATCTAGGCTCTTGTAATTGTTATATGTCATTTTGAGATTATCTAAACCACTATACAGTGTATGATTGCTTCTAATAATATCCCAGTAATGAGACCAAAATATTATTTGGCTGATATCATTATGATTTTTTTTTTATATGCAAGGTGTGTGCAACATGACTTTATATTTGAAAGATGGATGTTATTGTTTAGCCATCAAGCATGTTCTAATGTTAAAGGAACATTTTTTTTTCTTTATTGCATATTAAATTGGGTATTCGAAAATGTACCACTGTGAGTTTTCTTTTTTCAAAGAAATGTGTATCTTCTCTTACAAAAAAAAGTTACTCTCTAAGACTTACTTTTGAAAATATTTTTTCATTTGATCTATGATTGCTTAATTGTTTATAACATGCCATATGCCAGTGACAAGAACCTAAAATCTGCTTGGAGTTCCCATGACAGGTATCAAAGTAAACTTTCTGTAAGTAATGAAATTTATTGACTCCAGAGGGAGAGGAATAGAATTGTGTTGAAGGCCTTGAAACATGAACTAGAGTAGAGAAACTCATTATCTACATACCTCCCTGTAGAAGCAATGTGTAAATTCAATCTGAAGAAAAGGGTAACACTTCCTTTTCAAAGCAATTTCTTACCTGACACTTGCTCTTCCTTCACCTTATAAGTTGATGTGGAAATTAATTTTGCTGCCTGTTCTGTCCATTGCAAAATATATCTAGTAAAAGAAATAATGTAATTGAAGTGCACAGCAATTTGTTCTGTATCTGTGTTTATAATTATAACTAGAATAAACGACAACTGTTTGAGAAAGTAAACAAAATGAATGGTAATTTAAAATTTTCACCAACATTTTCATGCAATTATTCTTTAATGCAGACTTCTGTCTCAGGAGGAGTTGACCTTCCAATCTAATAAGCTTTCAATTAGTTCTTATGAGTATTGTCAGTTTTTGCTGCCTCATTTTTAGATAGAAGCTGTGTCCACTCTGTACCTTCTGTATCTCTACATTGTTGTGGTGAAGGCAACGTTGTGAGCTATACCATTTAGGGTCTCCTAAGAAGCACAGGTCACAGCAGAGAGATAAGACACATTGTTGTCTACTGGGGAAGGGACTGGCAAACCACTCAAGTATATTTGCAAAGAAAACGGTATGGATAACCACAACCAGAGACATGACAAGATTACCCCCTCAGGTCAGAAGGTGGATGCCACATTACCGGGGAAGAGAAGCGAGCGAGTACAAGTAGCATCAGATCTAATGAAGTTGCTGTGCCAAAGCCTAGAGGACACACAGCTGTGGATGTGTCTGCAAAGGAAAGTCTGCTTCTGCAAAGATCAATTTAGCATATGAACCTGCAATGTTAGAACTAACCAACTAACCAGGGCAAACTGGACATGGTCAAACAGGATAGGGCAAGATTACAAATTGATATCCTGAGACATAGTGAACTCAAATGGACTGGAATTAAACATTTATATGAGATAAGCACCAGAACTTCTACCTGCAGAAGAAATGGAGTAGGACTATAATCAATCGAACGGTGGTCAAAGCAGTGGAATACAAAATAAATGAGGTCAGAGAATACTGGAATTTAATCAAGATAATTCTCTGGTCATAGTAAACACCCTCTTCCAACAGCCTCAGAGATGACTCTACACATGGGGATCAAAAGGTGGACAACATAGAAATCACATTAACTATATACCTTGTAGCCCAAGATGGAGGGGTTCTTTACAGTCAGCAAAAAAAAGACCCGGAGCTGACTGTGGCTAAGATTATGAGCTTCTTATTATAAATTAAAAAAATAAACTGAAGATGAGAGAGAACATCATCAGACAAAACAGATAAAAAATAGACAATCCTCCCTGTGAATATGCAATGAATGTAAATAATACATTTACGGGACTATATATAAATGATAGAATGCCTGAATAATTTTGGGCAGAAGTTTGTGACATTGTCCGGAAAACAGCAGAAAATTTAATCCCCAAAAGAACAAAAGTTAAGAAAAAAAACTGGCTGTCTGATGATGCTTTGAAAATAGCCCCGGAAAGAAGGAAAGTGAAAGGTAATGGAGTCATGAAAATATTTGTTTAACTGAATGCAGAATTCTAGAGGGTAGCAACAAGAGACAAGGAGACCTTATATAATGAATTATGTAAAGAGATAGAAGATAACAGAAGGACCATAAAGTGATAGTTACCTCACCATAAGTGCTCTTCCTATATTAAAAGGATCTATTGTTTTTTTAAATTACACGAATAACAGCCTGAAAATGTAAGATCTTTGGTCTGTTTACAAACAGACTCCTAGCTGCCCATGATTAACAACATCTGCTGATAGCGAGCGGTAGAAAATGCTCCACAAATTGATTTATAGCTTTTCCTTGGGTTCAGGAATGCATTCAGCTACAGTTTAACTCCCAAGTCACATATTGGAAGCAGTCATTTATCTGCACAGATATATATGAAAAGGGTTAAATCACTCTCTGTTTCTGCTCTTTGCACAAGCTTTTGCTGCCAGTCTGCCTGGGGGACTTGCCAGAGCTCAAGTAAACATACACTTCTTTTAGGATTTGTTATGTGAAAAATGCAACAATTTAAAACATTTAAAAAGTATTTCAATATGTTTTTATGAGTATGTTACAGTTGTTTGCTCCAAGTTGTACTCAATTAACTGTCCCTTTAACATCACTGATAACTTTAATAGTTTGTCCAATTTGTTGAGCCAGACATCTTGGAGAGTGAAGCCTTGCTGATAGCAAGGCTGCAGCTGAACTGTTCAAAATCCTAGAAGATGATGCTGTGAAAGTGTTGATTGCATTATACAAATAAATTTGAGTCCATATACAAATCCCAAAAAGGCAGTACCAAAGAATGCTCCAATTCAAACAATTGCACTAATTTCAGATGCCAGTAAGTTAACGCTTAAGATCCTGCAAGCTCAGCTCAAACAATATATGGATCAACCTGAGTTTCACAGAGGCACTAGAGATCAAATTGCCAATATCCACTGCATAAGAGATAAGAGAAAGCATGAGAGTTCCAGTAAAACATTTACCCCTGCTCCATCGACTATTCTAAAGCTTTGACTGTGTGGATCATTAAAAAGTGGCATGTTTTTAAGGTGATTGGAGTACCAGACAATCTCATCCTCCCTATGAGGTAATTACACCTAAACCAAAAACAACTAAATAGGTTCAAGACCCAGACATGAGGATAAACCATCATGGTTGCATCATGGTTGTATATTGTTACTTTATTTATTCTGTACTATTCACTATAAGATATGAGAAGACTCTGATTCTGGGTAAGATTGAAGGTACATGAAAAAGAGAATGACAGATGCAGATATGGATAGATCAGGTTATTGAAGCAATAAACAGCTTGATGGAGTTCAGAGGGGGAAGTGGCTGACAGATGTGCCTGGAGTAATGTTGTCCATATGCTCACAGACAGTTGGACAAGACTGAACGACTAAAAAGCAACAGTATGGGATGTGAGGGTCACACAAGGTGTGTGCATTGCAAATATCCACTAATTAACTAAAGGTGGATGAAGAGCAAAGGCATTCTGCATCTATCAGCACTATGTTTCAGGTTTACTAGTCTAATGTGATTTCCCACCCACTTCCCGCTACCGTAACCTTCCTGGCCTTAAAATAATGTCAGTATTTAGAATGTTAAAGCAGGACATTCGAAAATACTGACATAACCATACCGCCTTTAGACACCATTACCCCTTCCCCCTCTCCTTCTCACTTTCCCCTTATCCTCCTCCTCCATTTCCACCTCTCCCCCCTTCTCTGCCCCCCTCCATTTCCCCCCTCCTCCATTATCCACCCCCTTTACCCCCCTTATCGCGTCATTATGCTGGTTACAGAGATAGGCATAAGACGCTCTACAGGGCTCTGATCAGCAGCAGGAGCTAATCAGAGGCTAATAAGAACAGGTGAGAGGGGGGAAGGAGGAAGGGGGAAGGAGGAAGGGGGAAGAAGGAGGATGGGGAAGAGGAGGGAGTAGGAGGATGGAGAAGAGGAAGATGGGGAGGAGGAAGGAAGAGGAATGGGGTGCTGAGGGGGCCCAGGCAAACTCAGCAGCACTGGGCCCCTTCCAGATCCTCCAGTAACCCTGAGCGTGGCTCGGGGATACCGATTTAGGAACAGGAAATTAAGCCTGAGTCACTCCCAGGATTACCACTAGGAATGTTAAATAAAGTGTGATGGTTGCCATGGAATTAGTTTGTTGGACTGGCCGCCTGCTTTACATTATAGAGGATCATCCTCCTGTCACTTTAGCCTTACCCCTCAATGAACTGAACTGCATCCTCCTGCTGTAGAGTGGACATATTACATTAGTCTCTGGTGCAAGCCTTACATTTTTGCTTAATCCTGAGCGGTGCTAGGTAACCCAAGAGTGCTTACTGACTGTGAAGCATCCTGCTGTAGAGTATATTTTCACTAGGCTGTCTCCAGATTGGGCATTTTAAATGTTAGCCTCACCCCCTGAGACCGAATTAACAGCTGTGTGCAGGACTTTAAAAAGAGATAAATAAAAAAAAAAACATGTTCCATGCAGGGCTGCAAAAAAAGAACTCTAAATGTAAGTTCTGCTTTTGGTTCACTCTCAGTGTCGGTAGAGAAGGGAGAGATAAACTAAAATCCAAACTCTACTTCTGAGCCATAGATAAATGTCAGAAGCAAGGAGAGATGGCATCTGAGCTCAAGCCAAAAAATTTTAATATTAATTATGCACTTTTAATCCAGTTGCATTTGCTCTATACAAATAGGAAATGCATATTTTTAGCAACAATTATGTATATAGTTCTTAGTGTCTTGGGGCCTCATTCTATTAGCTGCCGCAGCCGTTGCGGGGCCGCAAGGACCGGCCGCAAGCTATTCGGCTATTCTATTCCCTTACGGCCGGAGGCTCCGGCAGGCTTGCGGCCGGTGCCTTGCTATCTCTTGCGGCCGCTCGCGCCAGAGGAAAGCCTTTGATCTAAAACGGCCGCAAGAGTTTCGGCCGTAAGAAATTCCTATTTGCAATTCAATTGCTCCGGGAAACCTCTCTGCAAGGCTAAAAACGAGCCGCTGCTTACTTGCAGGAAAGAGGTCCCGCTAGCACCAATTAAGCACATAAAATAGCTCAAATAAAGCCATCCTGCACTTTGAGAAGACTATAAAGGGATTTTAGGTGTTAGAAAAAATAGCACATAATTATCCTATACTCAAATCCGTAAAATATTGTATTTTTAATATCCGTAAAATATCCTTGTAAAAAGTCCAGAGTGCTTGGAGCACCTCAGACACACCCACGCCGCAGCCGGAAAATAAACAGTTAATTTGAACTCGGGTTTGGGCTGATGTGCAAGCTTGAGAGTGGGTTACTTTTAATCCTCATGTCCCCCAATATGATCCCTAGCATTTACAGAGCTGTACAGTGCAGGCTTGAATTTATTTTTGCGTTTTTAGATTTCTGCGCTTACGGCCGGTTCCAAGATATGCGGCCGGCCGTAAGATGAGATCCTTGCGGGGCCGTATAATAGAATCGCGAGTTGACAGAACCCCCGCAAGGAATCGCAGCCTTACGGCCGATTTACGGCCGCTAATAGAATGAGGCCCTATGTGTATAGTTATTTTTGTTTATTAGCTGCTTGTTGTGCATTTATTTTCTGTAACTCCTCTTAATGTCTTTTTGTATGTATGTTTTATTCCAACTGAATATAATAATTAATAAAGTCTTACTATAGGGAGATATGTTGCTCAGATGGCTGCCTTTGTACATGCCTTGTGGCTCCACATGAACTTGCAATAGTGACTTCCTGTGGGGTAGCTGCTTTTCTTCCGGCTTTGGTGTCTGTGTACTTACTCATGAGGGTTTGCATTGGTACACTAATTTATTTTGCAGTGTCAAATACATGTAAATACCTTGTAATGTCACTGACTCTCTATCTCATAACCATGCACCTTTAAAAGTGTGGCTTTTGGTTACCTAAAATGTTGGCAAAAATGAATATGTACTGCACTAGTTAAAAATTATTTAGATAACATGTACTACCTTTCCTTAGAATTTTAATAATTAATTAGCTATTTGTTCTGTATTTCATAGAATATATGCTCTTATACAAGAATGGGTTTTGCAGGGAGCATTCAGCAAGCAACGGCCATCATATTCCTATTCCATATAGATCAGAAAAGGGCATGGCAGAATGGGAATAGGAAGGTGGAGAACCAGAAGGTGGGCAGAAAAAGTAAAGCAATAGGGAAAAAGAAAGAGAAAATATCACAGGGTACCTTTCTATGCTTCATCAGTTGGAGCAGAAAGCAGAATTTTGGTAGCCTTTCATCTGTTCAGACAGCCATAAATAGAGCATAGAAATCCCAGCATCCAGGGAAAGAACATAGTTCTACCATCTATATCTTAACCAGAATACCTCCTTATTGAACAGTGCACAGCATATTTATAGAAAAAATACTATAACTAAACAAAATTAAAAAAAAGTGGTACCATTAAACACAATTGCTTGGAAATGTAATTAAGATTACTGGCCTGGCTATCTGTTATTACTCATGCAGCAGCTAGTAGTCAGGATACACTTTGTATGAAAACTTCAAGCCATCTTGGATTAAATTACAAATAGAAAAATAAAGATACATGGCATGTATTAACAATGTACTATAAGTATTTGTATCGTGGTACTGGAGACACTACACACTGTAAATTTCCCTTCATAGAATTAGCAGTGCTATACCTTTGTATAATTACACTACTTACATCCCAAATACAAATTCTAAAACCCAGTTTCCTGTAATGCAATTTTTCTTAATCTCTCTCCTTCATTTTCATTTTTCTGTCAGTGTTAATCTGTCTCAAAAGGAATGTTGTTACAGCAGATAAAGTGCAATGTCCTGCTCTTATGGAGATTGTATTCGTCAGCATTTGCTGCAGCCTACTGCAAAATGGCAGGTGAGAGTTGAGCTCTGTGGGATCCTTATGTGGAATATGTGAAGTTTTTGCCTTCTGCGCTGGACTTGCTTGCTCTTCATCTCACAATCTCCTACCCCCAGGACAGCAGTTCGTTGTGTCCCTGTGTATCAATTTGGCACAGTTTTCCAAAAGTGCCCACCACAATTTACCAAAATGATGAGAAGTTCTAACAAACTCCCATCCAAAAGGTCTCTCTTGCTTGTGTTGTATGTATCCAACTCTGACAAATCAAACAGCTAAAAAGTAATAATAATATAGCAATATTTATTATACTTAGCTTTGGCTGTTAATCACACAAGGCTAAGGGACCCCACTGAATCAAATGGCTCAGCAGCATAGCAGGAGATATTGAGAGAGGCTCAGAGCCTGCAGATATGTTTCAAGGTTACATAGAGTCGGCACAGCACAACAAGATCCTCATATTTATAGCAAATCATAAACAGGAAGTTCTTGTTATAATTATTGAACATTTTTGTTAAACAACATAAGCCTTTGGTCCACATGACAGGGAGTAGTCCCCAGTTGGACAAGGCACCCTCTTTGATACAGACTTACACGAACCGGATATAAACCAAGACTAGGATAAGTTCCACCAATCTGGACAAGTTACTGACTGTGGGCCCCATTCAATTGGCCAAATTGCAACTACTTGTCAGACTACACAGGCCCTATGTTTTTTAAATAAATAAAGTTGCTACAGTAATACTTTATTGTAGTATTGCCTCTGCTTCTTTGGAATATTAGAGACTGATGCTCATCTTGTGAAAAAGTTATTCTGATGTCTCTCACCTCCTAGTTGACAAGCATTGGTTGCACATAGCATTATAAATCACTCTTGATATGTCAAATTAGGTATTAAAATTGTCCTCAGAGCAATATGAGATCAAATATACTTTTATTTAGTGGATTAAATCACTTCATATGAGATAAAACATGTTGGTTATTATATGAGATGTGGAGCTCTGATAACCTGCATCTCTTCAGCTTTGTATCCAAGCCACACTCTTTCTGTACATCTAATATAATAATTTCCAGTTTCATATACCTGTCACCCTGGGAGCAGTCATTACATCATTGAGGGGCGGGGTCATGGTATCATCAAGAGGCAGAGTCTGAGAAGAGGCATAACAGCAGCCATTTCACACCTCAGAGACAGCACACAGATACAGCAGAGAGCAAGAGGGCAAAGAAAGAGACATCAAAGAGAAAGAGAGACCACACAGAGAGAGGCAGCACAGAGAAAGAGAGACAGGCAGCACAGAGAGGGAGACAGCACATAGAAAGAGAGAGCTCAGAAAGAGTGAGAGACAGGCAGCAGAGAGAAAGACAGCAAAGCGAGAGACAGCAACACAGAGAGACAGAGACAGCCCAGAGAGACAGATAGCAAAGACAGAGAGAAACAGACAGAAAAGAGACAAAGATAGCAGAGAGAGAGACAGACAGCTAAGAGAAAGGCATACAGCACAGAGTGAGAGAGAGACAGCACATTATAGATAGCACATTATACCCATTAGAACCCATGTGCTGTGAGCTCACACAAGCACTTCTTAAACTACTATTTCACTGAGGAAGCAACTGCTGTGGTGAAACACATTTGATAAGCTTGATTATAACTGTTGATAAGATTGTTTATTATATTGATCTTATCTTTTTATCTTGTTTTTTATATATGCACTTTTTTGATGAGTTTTATTAGCTTTTTATATGCATATATATGCAAAGAAATGATTGGTGACCTACCATTATCAGCCTGAAGTGGATTTATCTGGTGACATACCAAGTAATTGGAGGTGGCATCTCATCTTGGAGAGGGAGATCCTCGAGGACACCACTATTTCTACTACAGATCCTCGTGATCATCTACAGGAGGGATATCCCTGTGAGGAGCAAAACATACCTCATTTTGATGAGGTCTGAAAATGTGAGTGGATCTATTCTCTTGGGACTTTCACTTTTATATATCATTTTTGAGTTGCACTAGGAGGTGGTGTGCATTTTCTCGACATCCTCCTTTTTTGTTTTATCATACTTATAACCTGGGAGACTTTAGTCCCTAAAACCATTTACATAAATGAATGTTGGTTCTCAAAACATAGTAAACTATACTTGTAGGAGATATTAGATATTGCAAGAACGACATCAAAATAGAAGATAAATTGCAAAACTATCTGGAGATAAATGCTACTTTAAAAGTTACTATTTTTTTTTTTTCTTTTTCAATATATATTTTATTGCTATAATATTATATGCATCAAGATTGATTAATCATTGGAATGACTGAATCTATAAATACTTCCCAGTGAGAGAGTAGAGCATGTGGTTGATGAACTGGTCGTAGAACCATGTGACACAAGTCCACACCATCCAGCCACTTCTTGGAGTCCTGCTAACTATGAGCCACCAAATGAAACATGCAAGCAAAATACAAAGATCTGAGTGCTATTATACCAAGTTCCCAGAAGATAAACTAGTTCAACTATTCCAATCACTTGGACTTACACTATTATAAAGCTAGGTAATTTTTTGTGTTACCTTGAGTATGCCTTATTGATATCTCAATGCAAAAGAGTAACATGTGTACATCTCTATGAATAGTTTAACTGCTTTCCATAAATGACTAGACTAAAAAATATGATTAATTTTCAATTTCCGTTATTTTTTTAATGGTTTTCTGAGCACCTGCAACTGTTGTGACAGAATCCTTACTACACAGTAGAAGCAAGGACAAGAAAGCGACATCCTATCATATGGTCCTGCATAACATCATAATGAGTTTTGTTTGTTGATGGAATCAGGAAAAAGATGCCTACCAAAAATAAGAATATTGGTCCTAAAATCAAATGAATAAAATTTTGTTTTATTCCATGGCATTAGAACATTAAAATAAATGCAATTCCAATCCATAGGGTTTAAAAGAAACGTCTTTGATGCACTATAACATTATAACAGCTTAATGCCAACTAATACAAAAATACAATACAAAATATCAAAGAGTATGTAAAGCACACTGAAGAATTGATACAACTACTAGCTGTATCCAAAAATGAGAGCTAAACAGCTTCTGTGATACTATGAAGTAAAGTTATTATTACCATTGCTATAGAAGAAAGGTTGAAAAGTGTCCTGTTTGGCTCAGGCTATAATGCAGTGATAGATATCCCTCCACCTGAGATTTGTGAATATGTGCAATTTATACTTCATTCTCAGCCAATTTCTAAAGCATTACACAGAAGAAAACAGAAGAAGAAGCACCACCAAATTAAAACTAAGAAGTGGATAGAAGAAGATGGGAAGATGGTACTATCGTTATTTCCCCCAAGACCTGAAAGTACAATTGCATTACTTACTATAACTTGTGAGGAAGTCTGACATGCATTTCCTCTACTTTGTCAGAGGCGTAGCTGTCCCCCTCTATGATCCTTCCTTAAATATATTCTGCAGATTGGCTCCTAGAGGTTGCACCATAATAAAATGTGAGCACCCAGTCTGTTAGTCACAGAGTGAATATAAGTAAGTAACTCATCTAAAGCACAAATGTAATGCCTAACAAAGTAGGATCTTTTTTAACGGGCCCTTATTGCAGTAGAAAACATGGATAGGAAACGAATATGCTCCAATAGTATTCTCCAGTTTTCCCGTCAAAGGCCTTATTATGGTCTAGAGAAAGGACTAAATTAGGGCAATTAGAATGATCATCTAAATTAGCCAAAATTCTAATATTATCTAGGGTTTGACAACCTTGAACAAAGTCCACTTGTCAAGGGTGAACCCATTTGGCCTAATGCCAAGTCACTGAATTACAAGTATTTAGTATATAATGTACCATCGGCATTAAAAGTTGATAATATGTGAGATTTATTATTTTGAGATGTTATGTTTCTGCTTTATATTTCCATGAGATTGTCCATCAGCACTCTTGGGAATCAGAACTTGCCATTACCTTGACCCATGCGCAGTAGAACAAAATGCATAAGCAAGCTGCTGGCTCCTCACTAAACACTATTCTGAGGGAAAACGTGCACAAAACTATCACGGGGTGGTACTTGCCAGAATGAAACGGCTTCAACGGTTGTAACGACTTAGGCACCCTTAAACATGTCCTCTGGGACTGCCCAAAGATTGTCTATATGTGGTCGGAGACCTATCATTTTTTGGAGAGATTGTGGGTTGCAAGTTTCCCCAAATGCCGGAATAAGCTCTATTAGGCCTTTCTATAGAGGGTCTTTACAAAGAAGCTCAACTGTTATCAAATCAAGTGTTTTTGACAGTGCAAATTATACTAGCCAAATCCTGGAAGTCGACGATCCCTACTTAAAGTGCAGTTTTGGCAAAACTCAAATTTATCCATTCCATGAGCATTATCTCAGCCAATCTAGACTCTACACATAGAACATGGGCTTCATGCTGGGACACCTGGACCCTTCGGGTTGGATGGTAAAGATTCATGGATATATATTCCACCCCTCCTATCCTTTTTTTTTCTTTTTCTTTTCTTGTCATTTTCTTCTTTTTCTCTTGTCTCTGCTTTCCTTTACTTAATATTCTCTTTTTTCCTTTTATTAAGGATGCTCTTACACATATGTGAATATGCATTATACTGTATGTGTAATTCAAAACGGTAATATCTAAAAGGGAAAAAAAAGACTCAAACAAGTTTAAAAAGTTATTATGATATGTTTTTACTTCCCAACTGATGTACCTTCACTGTTTATGTTTTGCTTTTGACTCCTTTTGGTTAATATATTAACCTCATTTCCTCAATAAAAATTATTTAACAAAAAAATATATATATGTACATGAGATTCTGTACAAGCCCCTAACTGTCCACTGTATTATATATATTTTTGGAAAAGAAGCTAGTTTAAATAATTAGGCAGAAAAATACATAGATGTTAGCTGTCTTCTGTAGATCAGGTGTGGAAGAAGGTACCAGGTGTCAAATTCCAAAGGTTCCAGTCACTCTCCTCTTCACTATTCAGTAAATTAGTGCAGGCCCTAAGGCTTCAAGCTTCCGGGAAGTGCTCAATTTAGACAAGATGGACATTTCTATCATACACACTAATTTTCAAAATGTAAGATTCTATTTAAAATGATCTTATATTCGTGGACTATGTATCTGGTAATGATTAGTTTGATACATATTGGCAGTTTGTGTTCTGTGGTTTTATTTTTGATGAATTTAAAGATTTGTCAGCATAGCATTGTAGAAAAATATATTTTTAAGAGATAAAATCACATTCGCCGTGTTAGGTGCATATATGTTCAATTAAAATATTTTACAATTGGATAATGTATTATAGTGTCATCTTATATTATATCTGCAATGTACATGCAAAAGACATGGACAATTTGTAATTTTGTATTTATATCGGTTCTAACAAGATCATAGTTTAAACATTTTCTTCTATGGCACAAGAATAATGGGTTTTATTTAACTAATGGTAATACTGAGGGTCATTCTATTTTCTTTATGATTCTCTTTTGTTTCAGTTCAGCTATTTTGATTTAATTTCACTATATTTTATTATTGTTATTATGGTTCCAGTATATAAGCATTGTATCCAATTTTGAGCTAGGACAATGCATCTGAATCTGATATTGATAGTAGACGAGGTCACATGCTAATACTGACCTATTGGTTGACCTACTTTGATTGATTTAATGATTATTAGAGTAACTTGCTTTAAGGCATACATGATAGGTGAAAATGTACAGGCAAAATGTCAGTGCAGACAGGTACAATTATTTTGAAAGAGATTTGCTTTTGAATCTTCACTGCAGCTTTGTAGTTAGAGGGGTATACCAATATCTAATTTCCTTTAGGTATAAACTCTAAGACCTATTTAATTGAAACTCAACATAACTGCCTCCACCTTGTGCAAAGGGTTTTGACACACCAAGAGCTTCTCATCAACGCGGGTAGGCTGTACGATAATTGTCGCTGGATGTTCTGCGATTTGCTGCTACTCAAAGCTAAGAAAACTTTATTGACTCTAACCTGTGTGTATATTCTATTTCATCCACAATATATGAGAACTGCAAACTGAGTACAAGGGTCCTCATTCAATTTGAATTTTGGCAATTGAATAGGGCTCTATATAAGCACATAACACATTTTTTTGACATCATTTTTTAGTTGTTGAAAACCTTGCTTTTGGATAGAGGTTCAGTAACTAAAAAGTTCTGTGAACATTTTTTGTATGTGCTTATATAGATCCCTATTCAATTGGGCAACTCGGAATTGAATGAGGCTCAAGGTAATTAGTAGTCATTAGTGATAACCAGTTATCCTTATACAATCTTCAATAAATTTACTTGACATCTGTTTTAATCTGATTTTACAAGTTTCATCAGAAGCTATTTTTCTCACCATAACTAATTGACTTTTAGGTAAATCTTTAATTGCGCAAAAGTTGAATCTGTAGAATTCTATACTAAACTATCATATGCATAGTTGTCGTACTGCGAGTTGTTGTCACGATTTGCGGGCCTTGCAAAGCAAGGGATGCAGTTGTGGCTCGCAACTTGCAATTGCTGACCGCAACTCACAGTTGAGGTGCTTCAATGAGCCCCGCACAACGCGAGGCCTGCACAACAGGACATCTGCAGCCTTATTAAATTGTGATTCAGTAAATTTAAAAGCGCTCTATTTAAGTACACAGCATATTTTTTTTACAGAAGTTTTTAGTTAGTGAACTTCTATCCAAAAGCAAGATCTTCACTAACTAAAAACTTCTGTAAATAAAATATGCTGTGTGCTTAAATAGAGCCTTTTTAAATTTACCGAATCACAATTTAATAAGGCTGTATGTCAGACCCTGCAGTGTGGCTGCTGCCTCTGAGGGGGAGCGCTGCGGGGAGGGCACAGGGGAACCGCTTTGCTCCTCTGGGCTCCGCTGTGTTAGCAGTGGGGAGCACCGGATCTGCCAGTGCACATCATCCCAACAAGTGCGAATAGGCCTTTTCCCCCAGGCATCGCTGCGATGGGAAGACATAAACAGCAACTCCCCCCTGATGCTCCCTCTGTCTCCCCGGCTGCTCGAACGACACTACTGCAGGGAACGGGTGTTCCCCTTACCTCCACCCTGCTCCACTGATGCTCCCTCTGTCCCCTCTTTGCCCGCCTACCTGCTCACTCATTGGTGGTTCAGCGGACCAATGGAGTCCCACCCCTGCCGGTGCGTCCTCTCTGCAGCATAGGGAATCCCAAATGACGTCATTGCTACATCCCTACACTGCAAAGAGGATGCGACGGCAGGGGTGGGACTCCATTGAGCAATTACAGGGCAAAGGGGGGACAGAGGGCGCATCAGTGGGTCAGTGGGAGGTATGGGGAACACAGAAGGGGGTAGAGGGGGAAGAGAGACAGGGGAGGGATATAGGGGGGAAAAGAGAGACAGGGGCGAGATAGAGGGGGCAAAGAGAGACAGGGGAGGGAGAGAGAGGGGGCAAAGAGAGAGAGACAGGGGAGGGAGAGAGGGGGCAAAGAGAGACAGGAGAGCCAGAGGGGGCAAAGAGAGACTGAGGAGGGAGAGAGGGAGCAAAGAAAGACAGGGGAGAGAGAGAGGGGACAAAGAGAGACAGGAGAGAGAGAGAGAGAGGGGGCAACGACAGACAGCAGATGGAGAGAAGAGGCAAAGACAGACAGCGGATGGAGAGAAGAGGCAAAGACAGACAGCAGATGGAGAGAGGGGACAAAGAGAGACTGGGGAGGGAGACAGGGGGCAGAGAGAGACTGGGGAGTGAGAGAGGGGGTAAAGAGAGACTGGGGAGTGAGAGAGGGGTAATGAGAGACAGGGGAGGGAGAGAGGGGGCAAAGAGAGACAGGGGAGGGAGAGAGGGGACAAAGAGAGAGATACAGGGGAGGGAGTGGGAAAATAGAGAGAGGGGGCAAAGAGAGTCAGAGGATGGGGAGAGGGGGCAAAGACAGACATCGGATGGAGAGAGAGGGCAAAGAGAGAGAGAGCGGAAAAAGAGATAGGGGAGCGAGAGGGGCAAAGAGAGACTGGGGAAGGAGAGAGGGGGCAATGAGAGACAGGGGAGGGAGAGAGAGAGGGGGCAACAACAGACAGCAGATGGAGAGAGGGGGCAATGACAGACAGTGGATGGAGAGAGTGGGCAAAGAGAAACTGGGGACGGAAAGAGGGGGCAACAAGAGACTGGGGAGTGAGAGAGGGTGTAAAGAAAGACTGGGGAGTGAGAGAGGTGGCAAAGAGAGACTGGGGAGTGAGAGAAGGGGCAAAGAGAGACAGTGGAAGGAGAGCGGGCGCAAAGAAAGACAGGGAAGGAAGAGTGGGGCAAAGAGAGACAAGAGGGAGAGAGAAGGCAGAGAGAGAGGGGAGGGAGAGAGGGGCAAAGAGAGAGAGGGGGCAAAGAGAGATAGGGGAGGGAGAGAGGGGGCAAATAGAGAGAGTGAGAGCAAATAGAGACAGGGGAGGAGAGGAGGGACAAATACAGACAGCAGATGGAGAGGGGGAGCAAAGACAGACAGCAGATGAAAAGAAGGGGCAAAGACAGACAGCATATGGAGAACGGGGGCACAGACAAACAGCAGATGAAAAGAAGGGGCAAAGACAGACAGCATATGGAGAACGGGGGCACAGACAAACAGCGGATGAAGAGAGGGGGCAAAGACAGACCGCAGATAAAGAGAGGGGGCAAAGAGAGAGTGAGGAGGGAGAGCGGGGATAAAGAGGGACTGGGGAGCGAGAGGGGGGCAATAGGAGACTGGGGAGGGAGATAAGGGCAAAGAGAGACAGAGGAGGGAGAGAGGGGAGGAAGAGATGGTCAAAGAGAGACAGGGGAGGGAGAGAGGAAGCAGAGAGAGAGATAGACAGGGGAGAGAGTGGGGTCACATAGAGAGAGAGAGCAAATAGAGACAGGGGAGGAGAGGAGGGACAAATACAGACAGCAGATGGAGAGGGGGAGCAAAGACAGACAGCAGATGAAAAGAAGGGGCAAAGACAGACAGCATTTGGAGAACGGGGGCACAGACAAACAGCGGATGAAGAGAGGGGGCAAAGACAGACCGCAGATAAAGAGAGGGGGCAAAGAGAGAGTGAGGAGGGAGATAAGGGCAAAGAGAGACAGAGGAGGGAGAGAGGGGAGAGAGGGGAGGAAGAGAGGGTCAAAGAGAGACAGGGGAGGGAGAGAGGAAGCAAAGAGAGAGAGAGAGACAGGGGAGAGAGTGGGGTCACATAGAGAGAGAGAGCAAAAAGAGACAGGGGAGGGAGAGAGAGGGCAAAGAGAGACAGGGGAGAGAGAGAGGGAAAAGAGAGATTGGGGAGGGAGAGAGGGGGCAAAGAGAGACAGAGAAGAGAGAGAGGGGCAAATAGAGACAGAGGAGGGAGAGAGGCAAAGAGAGACTGGGGAGGAAGAGAGGGGGGAAAGAGAGACAAGTCACTAGTAATATTAATAATTGCATTTTTGCCATTTACCACATTAATCATCTGTTGCAAATCTGCCTAAAACCCATAGAGTGGCATAGCATTTTTTTTATTTTTTTTCAAATATATATTACACAAAAAATATTTTTTGTTACAAACATCCATGTATTATGGTCACAATGTATCACTCTATTGAACTAGTTGTTGAATCTATTGCATCAGTGTGGGTTGTTGTGACAAGTGTTTAGGTTGTCTGGAATAATAAAAAACTGTGCATACCTCATGATATTTCAAGTGATTAAGTGGTTTCAAGAGGAGCACTTGTATTCGTAATGAGTGTTACCCTACTTTGTTACAATGTGCAAACTGAATATTAGAGATACGTATACTTAATAGTTGTACACTGCCCTATAAACACATACATTATGTATAACAAACACATTAGTAGCCTCTCATTTTCTCCTAGTAAATATGTTGTTGCACAGCAACAAGCAGTCTGATTTATACTTCTTTAGCAGCTTCTTCAGGCATCCTCTCAAGTATTGCCATCATAATGCATCTATAACATGGTGCATCACTCTGAACTAATGCATATTTTTGTTTTATTGATTTTTGAAGTGTATCTTACATGAACATTTGTATATGTAAAAAAAAAATGGAAAGGTTGTCAAGATTTTTCACAGTCTATGCTCAAAAATGTGTTTAATGAAAATGAATGATCTTACTATTTATGCCTTAAGTTTTGGAATTAAAAAAATACAGCTATTTTAAAAAGTTTTAAACTCACCTTATGCTTTTATACTATGTAAAACTAAGACATTATAGAGAGAGTTCTAACTTTATAAAAGATAAAAAAAAATAGAAGAAATAAATAAATAAAAATGAATTGCTACAAGGTACAATAGTATAAGTCTTCTGACATGCAGCAGAACATTTAGGAGTCTGTGGAGCACATTTTATGGAACTTGGTGGACAAGATGACATTTAAAAAAAGGAATTAATCATGCATAGTCAAATATATTGTCATTTACCAGATAAAACTATTTACTGCATGCAAAGAGCAAAAAAGTTGTCCATTTTTCAGGAGCATATAAGGAAAAGGCGATGCTGCTGTCTGTAGTTTATTCCCATTAACTTCTCATGGGAAGATAAGTAAGAGCAAATAAGATCAATTACTCCTTAGGCAATCTGAGTTAATACATGTTAAAGAATACAAGCAATTAAAAATACTTTATAATGTAACATTTATGTACCTCAAAAATGTAAGTATCTAAACAGCATGAATCATAACACTCCAACAATCAGCATAGACATAATTGTTGGAGAGAGAATCAGTGTTCTTAACTTAAGTTCTGCACCAGCTGAGAACTAATAAGGGACATATGACAAGAAATAAGAGACAGTACAGGGTGCTGATTTGGGGGCTACGCTCACCCCAATTCGCTCTCTCTCTATGGGTCGCAACTTTTTGTTCAGATCTCAGCATCCAGTCAGACCACCTCCTTAGGAGAACTCAGGACAGCATAGGTTATTAACTGGCCCCAGAAGAAGACACAGGCAGACATTCCTTTGGTTTCAGAATGTTTCACACAGCAGACTCAGATCACCATTGCTTAGTGTCCAAAATCAGACTGGCACTTCTTTATTTTTTAAAACACATTTTCAGATGACACAAATCACCAAAGACTTCCCCCCAGTTCTAGTCCATCCTCCTGGGCAAATAGCTTGCTATACCCCCCACCCACATGATTTCCAGATGTATAGAGGGGTCTGGCTTTCTTGTTCTCATTACACATTTTCTATCCAGGGTTATCTGTTTAGGTCACTAATAACCCAGGCCTGTGTTTTTTGCTCTCCTTACAGAGCCATAAAACTAGCTTCCCCCTTCATGACTAAAGCCAGAGGATTCATGCCTGGCTGCATCTCAAAGCCATACAATTCTTTAGAATCTTTAACCCTTTGTATATCCCAGATATGACTGCATTAACTTTATATTATCTAATCATAGCCTACTATCCTACTTCTAATACAGATACATTATTTTAATGTTAATCAATGATCATACTGTATGCATTTATTACATCCATGATAAAACTACATGTATGCGTTACACCCATGATATAACTGTTAAGCAAGTCATTAGCACCTTTTAAACACACATACAGCATAATAACTGATTAACCCCAAACAGTCCAGTGGGCTCTTCTGTTCATAGCAGGAGATTTAGCAAATAAAAAATATCAAAAAGCCTGATGTTAATAAAAGGCTCATATATCTAATCTGAGCTATAAATAAATTAAAATGTTCCTAGCTTTTTTCTGCTCCATTTCATTTTTTAAAGCTGAACAACATGTTGGGCTTCACACTATATAACATTCATTATTGTTGGAGGTATGTAACATTATTCAAGTTTTTAATTAGTCGACTGAGTAAAAAAATGTAGACATAAATTCACAGTCTAATTAAGGAAAAACAAATAAACCTAAACACTATTAGCCTCCTATCTTTAGTGTACATACCTTTTAAAACTTTAGAAGGCATGCTGTATTGAAGATCAGTCACTATGTTTTTCAAGGTGTTCGGTGTGTTTTTTTTAAGGAGCATAGTTTAGATTTCGTAATAATAAATGATTCAGTAGATCACTAATTAAGCATTCACTGCAATTTTAATCAGTTTGAAACATAAATATGTTTTACCGGCATAAGTAATAAGTAGAAAATTAAGCTTCATGCATTTATAGTCGTTCAAAACTGCAATATTTCTCAAGCGCTCAATCCTTAAATAGGAAGGTAATATTATGAACGATATTTATAAAGCAATTAGTCTCCTAATTAGAGTAATTTGTGATCTAAAAAGAGTGTAATATATACAAGTGCTCATTAGCTAAGTATATGGAAAGGTTTAAATTTAAGACAATAAAACACATTTTCAAAATATCCAGAGATGGAAAAAGAAAGTTCTTTAGGTTTTTCATAATTACCGAATTAACAAATTCTAGGTGAATGTAAGATGCAGTCAAAAAATAATTGTTTACTGGAATCAATTTTATACACAAATTACAAAAAATTTAGAAAGTGAAGTAAGTGGTATAACTTTTCCAAACCATCATAAGAGTAATTAAACCTTTTTTTTTTATTTGTTCTATGGTTAGAAGCAACTTATATGTATTAACATACTTTTTATATATATATATATATATATATATATATATATATATATATATATATATATATATATATATTCCATGTGATATTTCCCTTTACCTATTCCTCAGGAAGGCCAGTTTCAAAGCGTTCGTTTGATTATCTCTTTTACAGGTCCAGGGTCCTTTCCTTTTATGAGCACTCCAGCACACCCCAGCACAGACGGCAGCAGTGGCGGTGAGCATCCACTAGATGTCGCTGCCAATATTTTGCTGCCGATGTCATAGCTTTAGGTTTATGGCAAGGTTTAGGGTTAGGGTTACTGTAAGGGTTAGAGGGGTTAGGGTTAGGATAAGGGTTATGGTATGGTTTAAGCTTGAAAATTGTGTATGATCTCAGAAGCTCTTAGAAACTGTGTACAAATTTCGTCAGCACCATCTAGCAGTTCCTTGCTGCAACTGCTGTAGACACTGCTGGAGTACTCATAAGAGGAAAGATTCTTGTTTTGTTTGTTTGAGTTTCAAGCAAATCTTTATCAGTTTAGCCAATGATGTGTCAACTATTTGTCCCACTCATCAACAGTTTGTTCCACTCATCAGATCTATATTTTGCTCAGTTCTCATCATAGTGTGCTTTATTTGCTTAGGTGTTACAAAGTTCAAACTCTTAAGATTTTTACTGTGATTCTGCAGTCTTCTGTTAGCCTTAACTTTTACAACAGCAGCAAAATTAGAGGTGTTCAAACTGAAGTAGGTTTGTCCTATATGTCTTGTTACCTTTTCAGAGAGCAACCTCTTTTAGCTAATTTGGGCCTTTTAGAAAAATCCTGAAACATATCAGTCTGGTCTCACTCAAAAGAGTGACCCGGCCCTGAAATACCAGGCAATTCTAGCGGGAACAGGAGAAACAGCAAACCCCAAACATGTTTCGTCCTCTGTGGGCCTCATCAGGGAGGTGCAGCTTTACTCCCTAAGGCACAGTGCTCAATGAGTCCACGTCTGGTTCCCCCTATCACCCTTAGGGTGAGAAAAACCCCTGTGTCATTTGCATACACAACAAAATTAGAGTTCATCAAAATTAGAGAGAAATATCCTAAAGTATATCAGTCTGGTCTCACTCAAAAGAGTGACACAGCCCCGAAATACCAGGCAATTGTACCCTGAACAGGCCTTAACTTTTGAATAAAAATAAGTTGCCAGCCCTGAATCCAGTCCACTCCTGGCAATAAAATAGATTTTCCAATATGCAAACATGGAAAGAGGAACAAGTGCTCAATAAACATTACAACTTAATTGAATATAATTTTAAATGGTGCATGTAAACTACGCTTTACAGGCAGTTTCTGAAGAGGAGTTCTCTTACTTCAAATATGGAAAAGCATTGTGTTAGTAATATGGATTAGCATGCAATGGAAAAAAGTGAATGTTAAAAACATTTAAACTTACTATAAGACTGCAACCTACTGTAATACAGAACACCTTAGACAAGTCTGGAATGACATGATGCTCCATTTCCATTGTAAATATTCAAACATAATTAGTGAATATAAGTGTGTATTATCCCTAATTATATAATTTACTATATACTAGTTTATAAAGCATTTTCTTAAAATGCATACAAAATATCCCTCAAGATATTTGCAATATACAGTACATATTAGAAAAGTGTATGTAAAATATATGAAAAAAATCATACCAGTCCCAAAAGTAATCTTCACACAGATACCAACAAAAATATTCTGATCCCCACCAACATCACATCATAAAATGTGCTTGCTTTTAGGTTACTCAGCCATGCATGATTTATGGTCCATGGGTAGATGCCAGCTTTCTCATTGCAGTTTCTTCTGCCTTGGTTCCCCAGTCAGGTTGCACCAGCTGCAGTTTTGTAGTTATAGTAAAAGGCAGTATGTCTCCTCTGGTCATGTTTCCTCAAGAATATTTTAAGTCCAGGCCACATACAGCCCTATTAAATTCCCCTAATGTGAAAAACCGTATCTCTTAACGTAGCTCGCAAGACTTGCGCTATTAACTGTTATGTTTCCAATTATGCTATTAAATTGCAACAAATTCACTGGCATTCAACTCTGTAACTCGCAAATAGAGTCCAGAAGCCAATGGCTTCAGAGAGGACCTGCAAGGGGGGTAAAGTTCAATCTGTAGCACTGTAAATGCAAATATACACACACTACTGGACTTATATGAAAAGAGAAAGTGATGTTAGGTATTTAAATAAAAAGCACAACATTCTGAAGCAATATAAAATATTTTTTTACGTTTAAATTCCATGTTATATTGATCCCAGCAATCAATGTGTTAATACATATAATGGAATTTGCATGGACTAGAATATCATATTTACGGCTTTATCACTATTGCATTATTTTTGGAATGTAGGTCCGATCATAACTCGTAATTGAAACCCGTAAGACTTTGAAATCCCACCTCCATTTTTCAGTGACATAATTATGAGGATCTCTGTTGCCATTGGCGCCATCTAAACCTGTAACTACGGGTTTGACTAATTGATCATGTTCACGGCCGCGCATCCAATGTGCTAAAAATGGTTTACAGGCTTGCGTCTCAAGCACGTAATTTGCTCTCTGCTCGGATTTAATAGCTCTTTAACTCAGCCAATTTTCAAGTCTGCAGCCGATGCGGGTCTCACGTTGCACTTACGGGCTTCAAATTTAATAGGGCTGATAGTATGAAAACTTGAAACACACAATGCCCCAACCCTTAATGGTAAGTCACCAGTTGGAGTACAATATAGACAAGTGGAACTACAATCTGTTTCACAGGTGCCCGGAGCAGAGATAGTGGGATATAATGGTATACAGACTACACAAAAAAGTAATTCTGCAACACCCGGACATAGTAAAATAAAACAAGTGGTTTGAGAGGGGATCCACAGGTATTCAGACCAGGGAGATAATGTTTGTTTGAGGTACTGAGAGGGAGAGCACTTTGTGGGACACTAAAGTGATTAAAGAGTTCAGATATATAGAATGTTGTCAAGAACATTGTCAATTCCCCCTTTGGTAAATATAACTCACGTATATAATTTTGAATGTGGTTATTCCTGTTTTTTTTTTATTATTATTATTATTATTATTATTATTATTATTATTATTATTATTATTATTATTATTAATAATAATAATAAAAACAATATTAATAATAATCAATAATAATAATAATAATCAACTGTTCTAAATATTATTGCATGTCAATTTATAATTCTGTGTTCATATATACTGTGTATTTCTACATAATAAAATATTTATTGTCAAAAAAACTGCATTATAGTAACGATTGTAGTCCCATATAGGCCTATTTAGATGTAGAAAAATGAATAAAATTGGGAACTTAAGGTTGTATGCAAGCATAACATCACTCCATGCTCTAAAAACGTTTTGCTGATGTCATCACTCATGAAATTACATATGACATCACATGTGACATAACGTATGAAAAATGACATCATCCATAATATTGACAGTAGACCTCTTTAATGTCACTTCTTTCAACACTGATGTTACATGTTATTTTTTATAATGTAAAAATGGTAACAACTGAAACTAAAAACCATTGTCTTTTGAGTTAGGTAATGTCTAGTACTATGCTTGCCATATGAAATAAAAACAATTTGAGTGAAATGTAAATTTTTAATAGCTTACTCTGGAATTTGAGACCTATTTAAAGGGATATGTAAGTTTCCTGGATTATGAAAGCATCTGATAGAAGAGAATTAATAGTATATAAAAAACATATTTGCATGACAAATTCCAAAATAAACATTTAAACACTTACCTTGAAGTTAGCAAAATCTATTGTAATTTCTGACAGTTTAAAATTAAGGTTAACACCTCCTCCAATTTGTTTTGGCCAATTCTGTTAGAACAAAGATTTGAGACATAGTACTATGTAAGTTGCTATGGCAACAGCACACAGCATAGTCAGGAAGCAGGGATGAGTCATATCCCAGCAGTGACTGGGAGGCTGACAACACTGCTCTCCTATTGGCCGAGCAAGAAAGAGCAGGTAAATAGTGGGTTAATATTGCGGATGCTGCATGCTGATTGGGTGGGGATCAGGAAGTTGTATAGACACCCCCTGAAGGTGTCAACATAATTATTAGGGGGATTTTTAGATATTCATAAAAATAAAATGTTTTATGAGATGTTCTGCATACACATAGGCTTCTTTTTGCATATAGAGTGCAGTCATGTATTAATCCAGCTCACTTATATATACCTTTAATAATAACACTTGTAATGCACAATTAATAAGTTAGCCATATTTAACTATACACAGTTGAATAAATGTTGCAGTGCATTTCATAGAACAGACAAAATGTATTAAACAAAATTGCAATTTGAGTTCCCTACACTTAAAGCATGTAAGGGTTGTTAGTGCTTCTGCCTGATTTCAGCCTCTAGTTTTAGGTGGTTGTGCCTAAAACAAATATTTTATCTACACCCTTTTCTATAACATTCATCAAAAATTTCCACATGAAGAAATATAGCATAATGTATCATATTATATCATATTATAGCCTGTGCCTAACCAGTTGGAAATGGAGCCAGTTGTATTGCTCCCATACTTTTACCACATTGGGCAATACTATTAAGTCTCTAAAATGCAGTCAAATAAGCTTCAGGGTCATCTTCTGATCCTAACCTCTCAATGGCACTTGTAAACGTTATTTGATTGGAGGTTCCTGTAGCCTTTTGTCCCCCAGATTTATTTATCAGTACCTGTAACAGCTTAGCCTTCAAATCATGCTGATGCTTCAGGGTGCGAAACTGTTGCTGTTGCTATTACTGCCCAGACATCCACTTTAGCAAAACTTCTATCTCCATTGTCATAGAAGAAATGATAGGGGGAAAAATATAGTGCAGACTATCTGTAGACTCAGCAGGGAATCAGCATCCTTGTTTATTTAGAGGCTTTTATGAAAAGCAAATTCAGGTTTAGGCAAATCAACTCAACACCAGGTTGACAGCTGCTCTTGAGCTGGGGTTTGCTACATCTCACCTCTGACACTACTTGTAACAGTGCAACTCCAATCATTTGAATAAAGATATTTCTTCAAGGATATAACATCAAATCATTCTTCATTCTCTGCTAATAACTGACTTTCCTTGTCAGTAATACAATGTATCAAAACAGAACACTCTATAACAAAACATGCCTTTCTTTCAGCACATGTTTATATAGTACACACACGTCTAACATATCCCTGCCTGAGCCCGGAAGAGATTATTGGCCTATTTATTTTTTCCACAACCAGTGGCTATATTTAGTCATTGAGCCAAAGCAGACTGTGTGTACTAATGAAAGTAAGGCCCATAGTTCCTTAATGAAAGTGCCTTCACCCCTCAAATACAGAGTCCAGGGAGAACCAATCTTTATTGGGTCTACTCTTCCACCTGAGATAGTCCATCTTTGATAGACCTAGAATATGGGAAGAACCCATAATTCAGAGCCTTAAAGACTGAATCTGTAACTAAAATTACAATTTCAAGCCACTCCCACTAAACACGTCTTTAATTTCCCAGCAGAAGGAATGCAGATTATCAGAGATTAGAGCCTATTCCAACAGGCAGACAGCCTTAACACTCTCTGCGAGGCCACCTTTGGGAGAGTGTGTTCATATGCCTAAAAATGAGAGAAAGTCACCACCCACAGATGAGATGAGAGAGAATTCTCAGTATCAAAGATTCAAATAAACACGAGCAAATGGGTCCCACACAAAAGCAAGCACTAGCCTCTTCAAAGATCCTATTTCAGAAATGGATATCAGAACACAGGTCTTACTCCCCTCAAATAAGAAGGGTTGCTGAGAAAGAGACATGGATCATATTCATATAAGTATCTCATGTCATTGCCAGCATGTTGTGTTCCCCTAACTGAACTGTTTCAGTATCTTCAAGTATATGTACATATACTGTACTGTTGTAAATATCAAACAAATAACTTCAGATTGTCTGAGAAATTGTTCGGCCCTAGACAAATATCTAAACTCTACATTGGACCACATAGAATCATGTTGTTTTCTATTACATGTATTCTGTATATTGGGTAAACCACAATTGTTCTGCCTTATTCATCTTTTTCCCAAACTCCCAGGAATTGTGAAATTGTTATAGAGAAGATAGAGCTTTAATATTTGACAACTGTGTAGTTAAAACGTGTATGCTTCCCCCAAAATGCCAGATCTAAAATTCATCTGTTCTGTAAGATCTTTTTTTAGATTTATGCAATCTTGGCACAGGACAAATTAGTAAGACCTAGAGCTAATTAGTACAGTATATTGATTTTTTTCTCCAAGTTTTGTTTCAATGAAAAGTTTTGTATGTGTTATTTTTCTGTATTAATAACTGTAGCTAAGTAGGAAAAGTTCAAATTGCTAATGTATTTTATTTGTCTACACACAGTCACAGCCAGATTGTAAGCCATTGGCATGTGGGTACATCAGTCTACAGGTGACAATTTGTCAAATTACTGAAGCTTCAAAAAGTATTAAATCAGAGACATAGCGACAACCTAGCGCAACTATTAGCATAACTTCACCATGGCTTCTATCAGAAGCCCTAATTCACCTTCTAAAAGAGGTCTACTATGGAGCGTTTTAAGGCTAAAAAAGTACAGATCCCTTTAATAGGGGAAATACATTTAAAGAAATCTGCACTTTTTATTAGGGTCTAACACATCAGTCCTGAATCTAAAACTATAACAGGATTGATTGGTTATTGTTGGAGTGGATTTTATTAGATTCAAGAGCACATCTCTGCTTTACACTGCAGAGCACAAGCAAAGTTGTGGAATATTGGAGATATTTGCATCCATATGAAAGAGACTATTCTTTTTTTTCCTTTGTGCATAACACAGCTGGATTGACTAGTCTTTTATTTCACAGAAATATCCAATAAAAACGTGAAAAATGTAACTATTCCATTATGCAGATGACATGGACAGACTCTACCTCCCTGTAATTGACAGTAAAAACAGAGCAATATGGAATATAGACCTAAACCTACTGAAGAATATTAATAATATCAATAAGATAAAATAACAGTTTATTCATTTGAATGCCATAGCACATAAGTCAAGATAAAAAATACACTACTACTTAGTTGGAAACAACATTATTGGAAACACTACATAAAGCATCCAGGTCAGAACTAAAAATATACATAGTAGAAGTAGAAGTAAATGATCTAAGAATAAGAGTTTGTAGAAAGCATGAACCCCAAAACAAATAGTGTTATGTATTGCTTCAAGCTAATTACAGACTCTTTTAAGGTGTACTATGCAGGTCTTGTTAGTAGAAGTAAACTAAAGAAACCTGGTCAAATGTGAGAAGACAAAACTAAACTTATTCATTACTATTTAAGTAAAGCTAATCAGTCCTTACTGTACATAGATGAAAATACTAAATGTAAATTACTCACATGTGTACTAAAATCCATGTATTTGCTTGGCCGTTCAGTCATGTCTGGCTGTGCGGGACCCTATGAACCATAAAACTTCAGGCATATCTGACAGCCACTACTCCTTTGAGCTCCCTCAAGATAATTTCTTGCTTCAGTGACCTCATGTAGGCATCCCTGCCATCCCATTCTATGTGGGCCTTAAATCTTTCCCAGCATCAGTTTTCTCTAGGGAGTCATGTCATCTCATGATATGGCCAGTTAATAGTACATTTGTGTTCTAATTTGATTGTCTAAAAATATTTCCATGATATGGCTATTTTCTCACAAAGTAGCACGCAGGTCAAGAGTTGGTGGTTGGAGTATTGAGAGAGAGAGAGTAGGCATTGATTGAGAGCAGATTTTAATGGTTTTATTGATTTATATTTATTGAATATCTATTTTACACTTAATCATTGATAACACTTATCAACTGTTAACACATAATACAAATACACATAGAGTAAATATCACACATAATTTACCACATACAAACACCACAACCCCCCACAGTTAGAAATTACACATAAAACTTAAATTTTTTATTCTCTTTTTATTTTTATTTCAAACAATTTAGGAATGTTAGGTGATTTATGCCCTTTATGGCTTAAAACCAGACTCTGCATCAACTATGTAATTTTCCGTGGGAGTTTGCCATGGATCCCCCTCCGGCATGCCACAGCCCAGGTGTTAGTCCACTTGAAACAACTTTCCCATCACTATTGTGGCCAGAAAGAGTCCCTGTGGGTTTTGAAATTCACCTGCCCATTGAAGTCTATGGCGGTTTGCCGGGTTCGCCCATTCGCAAACATTTGATGGAAGTTCGCGTCCGCTGTTCGCAAACTTAAAATTTGATGTTCGCGACATCACTACATAGGACGACAATAAGCCATACACTCCATAGAGTTGGGCTTTATGGCAGAAGAAAGCCATTACTTTCAGTAAAAAACAAAATGGCACGTTTTAAGTTTGCGAAAAGGCATATGGGAGACTCCCAAAATGTATGGAGGAAGGTGCCCTGGTCTGATGAGACTAACATTGAACTTTTTGGCCATCAAAGAAAATGCTATATCTGGCACAAACCCAACACATCACAGCACCCAATGAAAACCATCCCCACAGTGAGACATGGTGGTGGCAGCATCATGCTGTGGAAATGTTTTTCATCAGCCGGGACTGGGAAACTGGTCAGAGTTGAGGGAAGTATGGATGGTGCTAAATACAGGGATATTCTTGAGCAAAACCTATACAACTCTGTGCGTGATTTGAAGCTAGGATGGAGATTCACCTTCCAGCAGGACAATCACCCCAAACACACTGCTAAAGCAACACTTGAGTGGTTTAAGGGGAAACATGTAAATGTGTTGGAATAGCCTAATTAAAGCCCAGACCTCAATCCAATAGAAAATCTGTGGTCAGACTTAAAGATTGCTTTTCACAAGCGCAAACCATTCAATTTGAAGGAGCTGGAGCAGTTTTGCTACGATGAATGGGAAAAAATCCCAGTGGTAAGATATGGCAAGCGCATAGAAACTTATCCAAAGCGAATTGGAGCTGTGATTGACGCAAAAGGTGGCTCTACAAAGTATTTACTTTAGAAGGGTGAATAGTTATGCACATTGACTTGTTCTGTTATTTTGTCCTATTTGTTCTTTGCTTTACAATAAAAAAAAAACATCTTCAAAGTTGTGGGCATGTTCTGTAAATGAAATGATGCAAATCCTCAAACAATCCATGTTAATTCCAGGTTGTGAGGCAACAAAACACAAGAAATGCCAAGGAGGTGAATACTTTTGCAAGGCGCTGTATCCCTATTTATATATATTATAAGTCAAGATTGTTGTTAGCTTATATTTACACAAATACAGCTTGGCGGTGGACCTGCTAAGTCTCACAATGGCATTTTAATCAAATCTAGAATTGATGCATGCTCTAGTGAAGGATGTCTTCCTCTCTGCAATATCATTCTGAGAACTGATAATTGTGTCTGACGTAATTAATACTGCATAAGGCTGCTGACCTTGGTGTCCTCTCCATATTAATTTGTTTTGCTGAACTTATGATATCATGAGTATCCTTTACAATGTGCTAACAGTTATAACAGTTATAGTAAGATGACACATCATTATTAATGGTCATGGCTAGGGATATAACATGCCAACTACCTAACTGTCAGTAATGGTTGCAGATGGAGATCAGGTAAGATGGCATACAAGCATGTTTTTTTAGTGTTTTAAGCCTGCTCCCCCTTTTTGGGGGGTTGGACCACCTTTTTTCAGAATTTTTTTTTGGGAACACACTGCATGTGTGTAACTGGATTGGATTACATAGTCCAGGAGTTTGTGCATCTTTTGAATTGAGCAGACGAAGACCAGTTGTAAGTGCTATGTACAATACTGGATACTTCAATTAGAAGAAGTGATTTATGATGATCCTTTTTTCAGCAAATTATGTTTACTGTGGTGTAGTGACCACTTGTGACCCTAGTAGATGCTATGCATCATCATCATTATGCAGTGTTACATTTTTCCCTTTAGGTTTCCCCTTTTCCCAAAGAGCATCTTGCCCTTCTTCCACCCACACCATATCCATGATATTAATGCACAGTCATATACTTTTCTGAGTGTGCTCTGTGTATCAAATACAGTTTCGTTATACCATTATCACCATTTCCGTGTGTTTTAAATGGTTGGGGTTTTGGGAAAGCAACATATATCACGTCTGTCACGTTCATATATCTGTAAACTAATGAACCCGAGTTACTGTCCAATAGATTGTAATGTGAACATTCCAGCCCATTATAATGACAAAGGTGTGGTTTCAATGTGGTTACATGTAATAGTTATGACTAATTTAGGTTTGATTCTCACCATTGGGATATCATGCTTGCAGAACATTCTTGGTGAGGTTTGTGAGTTAACATACATATCAATTGTGATACTGTTGAGTATTAACATTCACCTGAAGTTGATCACATAATAACAGGTGATATTATGAATTAATTGATACAAGTACACTTGATATGGGTTCACAACATTATAATACATCTTGCCACATGGCAAACAGCAATGACGTGGGACTTTACGAGATGGGTGTAGCTGAGATTGGCCCTGATTGAGGTGAGTTGGCTGTTGCTCCATGTGCCTTTGCAAAACCGCCATGGATGTCTGCAGCCCTTCCTGATGGGCTTTAGTACATTAATGTGGTGTATGTTTCCATAATACTTGATATATGTTGTTGTCATTTTGCCACTGTTTATTTTTCTAATATGGAATTGCTGACATATATTAGTTAATGTATTATTATTTTTAGGTTCCACATTTGAGCCTCTGTGAGTGTAAGGGATCATTTGTCAGGCAGTTTCATGTTTTGTGTTGCAATTTAGTCATGTAGTGTGTCTTTAATCGCTTAATGCATTTCGCAGCAACACTTTTCATATTGGCATATGAATGACCATTCAAAATGATTAAAATAAATACAATATTTTTTACGGTCTATTTGTTCTATGGGGATTGTTGTGCAATTAATTCTCATGCCTTCCAAAAATGTTAAGGGTTACATTACGGGCTCCAGTAATTACAATTTATCTCAACTGAATGGGGCCTATATATTGTATCTATCATTTTACAACCCTTTTAAAAACATTTCTACATGCCCCCATGTAATGTTTTATTTGTTTTATCTTGAATTGATATGTGTGATTTCTTCTTTTATTCCAAAACCTATTGCATCTGATTTATGAAGCCATCTATGTTGTACAGAAAATGCACTTCTATACTGTATTTCTTGTCTTTAAACGTATGTGTTAAACAATGATATGATTGTTAAAACTTTACTAAAACAGAAAGTAAAAAAAAATCGATTTTTTCTAAAAGGAGATTTAAAGGGTTACTTTGGTGCACCAGTGTTTATAACTAAGTAGTAATGATCAGGGAAAAACATTTAATATATTGTGATAAAAACTTGACCTTTTATGAGAAATATACGCCTTCTTTACAGCTATATCATCATAGTGTGGCACTGTCAAACTAAATGAAACTTTGCCTTCAAAGCTAAGCTCTATGAACCAAACAAGAAAAGCTAAAGCCTAAAGATGAGGGGAAAAAAAACTATTATTTTTTATTGTATTTTGTCACAAAATATCAACTGTTTTAACCACAATAAATGTAAAAGTTTTTTTTTATAAAACTCTTTATTACTTAAAATTATAAAAGCTTGAACATTATAGTGGCCCTTTAAACTATATAGGAATTCATTAATTTCTTAATTTGTTTATTGAATTTACATATATACTTATCTATGTACTGATAAGCTAAAAGAGGATAAAGAAGATATAATGTAAGGTACAGTAATAAGTCATTGAATCAATTCATCTAGAAAATATGGTAACATTTTATAAAATAAAATAAAGATGGAAACAAAAATAACAGATGTGGAAATATTAAACAGATTTTTAAACTCAATGTTTTTGTAGGTCATTTCAACTCAAAACTTATGGAAACTGGAAAATAAGTGGTACAGTTCATCTTTATTCCCAGAGTTCCCCAAGGCAAATTAAGCAGCTGTGATGCCCTGATCAGTAACACACTGAAATATTTTCTAAATGGCATTTTTTATTTGACCTTCTCGGTTGCATGCTACAAAAGCTCTTTGTTGCTTTGGGTTATTTGTGTTCAGTTTTTTTTTGTCAAATATACTGTAAGCTTAAGTGTCTAAAATCTATTTTAAGAACCAAATGCAGGGTCATAGTTCAAAATGCAGTATGTCAATAAGACTTTAATTTATTCATAAATGAGAAATTTTAGCTTTATAAAAAGTATTGTCTCTCAATAACCTGAAACATTATATTTTACAATTAGTTTTAATGGACTCCTTGATATTTTAAGTGTCTTCAACTTGGTTTATTTTCTGACTTTAAAACTAGTCATGCTCAAAACAAGCATCACAAAAATCATTAGTCAATGAAGCAATCATGAAGAAAAAATTACGCTGAAACAGCACTGAGCATTTCTTTTTACATGAATGAACAAAATACAGAATAGAATTTAAGAGATTATGTTTAACATATAAACTCATAAATCTATATAAGTAAATCACAATGGCATGTCTGTATGCCATATAAAATATATTAATATTTTAATAAACACAGTTTACTTTTAAGTAAATATAGATGTATGATTTTAGAAATGTCAAGATCATTTAAATTGATAATATATTTCTACACACTTGCAAATAGTGTTGTAATTGCCAGATACACAACTTTTTTGAGTTCAATTTATTTATATTATCTGTTTCCCATTGGACACATTTTCATCTCAGCTCTTCACACTTAATTGCAGCCACTGAAGAGTCAGTCTTGAGTGGCCAATAGTCTAGATGAATAATCAGAGTATTGTAATATACAGTTATACTTTTTTTTATTGGTTAAACATATTCATTGAAATAACAAGCTTTCAAGAGAAACACTTTTCTTTTACAAGTCATCATTGCCTAACTAGATGTTGCTCTTGAAAGTTCATCATTTCAATGAACATGTATATACTGACATACTCTGGTTATATATATATATATATATATATATATATATATATATATATATATATATATACTGTATATATATATATATATATATATATATATATATATATATATCCTTCTGGATTGCTACATATCATGCCCAGGGGGACCACTGAGCTGCAGAGCAATCAAAATGTAATGGGCCTCGGGCTGGCAGTGGTTAATATTGTGTGATGTTGTTTAGTATTGTGTCATGGCCACATGCACATTGGGACTATTGCAAACACAATTACATGGTTAGGGTTAACTGTGATTCAATGTTCCTATATTACTAGATAATATTTGCCTATAATAATCTAGGTAAGAGTTGAATATTGTCAAGTTTGATATTGGCATGTAAGATTTTCCTTAGGTGTTATAATAAAGCATGTTATGTACATCCAGGGAGGGCACTAGGTCCCGGTACCAGGAACAGCTACATGTATAGGCTTAGCTGTGGTAAATAAAGGGGCAGCTACATGTATAGGCTTAGCTGTGGTATGGCACATACACAGTCAGACATGGTGTGATGATCTGTGAGTAGGGGCTATACAAGCCATGGGATATATTGGCCATAGACTACAGGTTAACTGCCCACAAGGATCATTGGGTTCTTTGAAATCTCGGCACCAGCACCCTGATATCTGGCTTCTGTATCAGTCAGAATCTCTCCATCAGGAATCAGCACTTCCAGGAGTCACAGTAACCTTCCTGTGATAGTGACCAGGACAGGATACTTGTAGGGTAGAGATAGGTTCAGTATTGCAGCCACCAGGAACAAAATCAGAGATACACGATTTCTATGTACCTTCAAGTGAACTGACTTATTTTTAAAAATCACAGCAGTATTTATAGCAGTTACATATAGGGGGTGTACACAGCACAACAATGGAATGCGGGTGGCAGACAATTACAGGAGATGACCCCACATACTGAGATCAATAGGATTAACTTCAATACACATCCTGCCATCTCTTGTACATATCAGACGTGTCTGACATTCTCTCTTCCTGATGGGATTAGCTTAATCTGGTAAACAATGTAACAAAGCAGGTTTACAAATACTATAGAGGTGTACATGCAGATAATCCAGTAGTGGAGCAAAAAAGTCTGTGCTTTGATGGGCTTAAGGGCCACCACCCAGGCTGGGGAAAATGGGTCCGTGACACATGGGGTCTCCACAATTGTTCTGACTGATGACCTGGAAGACTTGGAACAAAGGGGAGATTAAGTGACCAATCAGGCAGCTCCTGCCCAGCAGAGGGTGATCATGGAGGATGACGTTATTTGATGAACAGCTCCTCCATGTGGCTCAGGGTATGGACTGTGGAAATATTTTTTAACTATGTTTATCTAAGGTTGTGGTTAGTTGGGGTTTTTCCCTGTTTTCCATAAATGTACTGTAATGTTCCCATTAAAGTTATGCTTTGAATGACTATACATAAACACAGTGTATGTGTCATTCTAGAGGGAAGGCTTTTATTATTTTACTAAGCTTATCCTGATATTCCTGCTTAATCCTATCTTAAGGGACCATTGCTTGCTCCTCCTGGGTCCTGATGACTGGCGATCCTGAGCTAAATAAGCAGTCTGTTTGCTGAGATATCCAAATCCTCACTATCCAGGGGTTGTTCCTGTAAGCTGAAAGCAGAAGGGTTTGAGTTGTATGTGGTCCCCTCCCCCCTGGGTTGTGACACTACATAGTTGTGAAGAAAGAATATCCACAAAAGAAAGAAAACTAAGAAAGCACACTGGCTGTCTGATAAGGTGTTGAAAGTAGACCAGGAAAAAAATAAAGTAAAATATAGTGGAGATATAAAATCAATTGTTCTACTGAATGCAGAATCTCAGAAGAGAGAGAGAGAGAAGAGAGAGAGAGAGAGAGAGAGAGAGAGAAGAGAGAGAGAGAGAGAGAGAGAGAGAGAGAGAGAGAGAGAGAGAGGGAGAGAGAGAGAGAGAGAGAGAGAGAGGGAGAGAGAGAGAGAGAGAGAGAGAGAGAGAGAGAGAGAGAGAGAGAGAGAGAGAGAGAGAGAGAGAGAGAGAGAGAGAGAGAGAGAGAGAGAGAGAGAGAGAGAGAGAGAGAGAGAGAGATATGGTGAGCTAAGAGTGATAGAAGCCCTGCACCGTAAAAAGTACAGTAGTACAAATAAGGAATAGTACATTAGTGATTCCATTTAAATGTTTAATAATAAGTTGATGAAAACGTATTTCCTACTCAAATTTCTCAGATATACAGTATATGCACTGCAGTCTGGGAAAACTGGGCAGTGCATGCAAATGAGGCCACATAATGCACCATCACTCTGTTAATCCAAACCATTTTAAACATGGCTCCTTTTACGCATATGCTTACTGTATTTCACAGTTTTAGACATAGCAACGGATGGATTTTTCACAAACCAGGTCACTTAACCACATACAGTACTGTTTCACAGTTACTGCCGATCCTCAGTATGGTGTGAGTGCCTGGTTTGTGTGGTAATCGTTGTAGAGAGTAGTTCTATACAGCAATTGTGTCACATATGGTGGGCTAAGAGTGATAGAAGCCCTCCATCGTAAAAAGTACAGTAGTACAAATAAGGAATAGTACATTAGTGAATCCATTTGAATGTTTAAAAATAGGTTGATGAAAACTTATTTCCTGCTCAAATTTCTCAGAAATACAGTATATGCACTGCAGTCTGGGAAAACTGGGCGGGGCATGCAAATGAGGCCACATAATGCACCATCACTCTGTCAATCCAAACCATTTTAAACATGGCTCCTTTTACGCATATGCTTACTGTATTTCACAGTTTTAGACATAGCAACCGATGGATTTTTCACAAACCAGGTCACTCCGTAGGAAGCTCATTAGCATCGGAGACATCCGCCAGGGTGGATGTGTGTGTGTTTTTTTTCCGGAGCTCATTAGCTTATTAGGAAGCTCATTAGCATCGGAGACATCCGCCAGGGCGGATGTGTGTGTTTTTTTTTCCGGAGCAGAACACCAGGAGGCCGGAGACATTGCGGTGAGGTAAGTATAATGTAGATTGTGTTTATTTCACTTTGTTTTATGTTTATGTATGTGTACTAATGTAATGTTTTTTTTTTAAAAGGGGCAGCGCCGCAGACGCAAAGATGAAGGACGTGTCATGCTGGAACAGGACATGCTGGAAAGGTGAGTATAATATTTAGAATGTTTAGTTATTTTATGTAAACGTGTTGTATTATTTTTTTTTATATTTTTTACCCTAGGTTGGTGATCTGAAGAAACATCTCAAAGTCAGTGTCTTAATTATTTTATTGTAGCTTAGAATTACGGTTGCTATATAGAGATAGAATGTACTGTATATAACATAGATAGGGGGATGTATAGTATATAGATAGTATTTATTGTATATAAGATAGATAGGGGGATGTATATTACATTACATAGTGGGATGTATATTACATAGTGGGATGTATATTACATAGGGGGATGTATATTACATAGGGGGATATATATTAGATAGGGGTGTATTGTATTCTATTGTATTTAATTGTATTGTATTGTATTTAATTGTGTTGTATTGTATTTAATTGTATTGTATGTATTATATGTATTTCCTTTTCAGGTGTGTAATTTTATTTTTTCTGTAGTGGGGGGGGGGGGTTGTAATGTATTTTTTTATTTTCTGTAATGTTCCTTTTTTTATTTTTTGTGACTTAGGTTTTTTTTTCTCTGTAATGTTCATTTTTTATTTTTGGTGATTTTAGTTTTTTTATTTTATGTAATGTAGATTTCTGATTTTTGATGACTTTAGTTTTTTTGATTTCTGCAATTAGTGGTGAGGGTTATTAGGGGGTAGGTAGTGTAGGTGTTAATAGGTTAGTGTAGAGGGTGTTTAGTTAATATTTAATGTTTTATTGGGGGGTATAGTGCAGTGTAGTGTTTATACTTAGTGTCATGATGGTCCTTGAGGACCATCATGGCACTTATGTGGTTAATGTTGGGTTGTAACAGGCCCATAATGGTCATAATATACCCTTATGGGACTGATGTAGTTAAATTGAGGCTTATGAGGGTCTGGATAGACCGCCATAAGTGACCAGGTTAAAATGGTGTAGTGCTTAAACTTTGGGTCATGAGGGTCCTGAATGACCCTCATGGCACTTATAGTGTTATTACATGCGGTCATTAGTGTGTTAGAGGGGTCTATATAGTTGAGGCACACAGTACACTCACATTGTGTGACAAACAGCATTTCAACACTTTCTTTTATTGACCGTCATTTTTTGACGAGCAAGTCGCTAGTATATATATATATATATATATATATATATATATATATATATTCTGAATATATAAGACTCTTATTTTCTAAAAAGTCAATGGGGTATATTTAAAAAGCAGGAATAAAAGTGGGAATAAGTGAGGATAAGCAAAGAGAAGCTTAGCCAAAGTATAAAATATTCTCACTACCTATGTTTTCTATGGAACTTATTTATTTATATAGCACAAATAACATTTAACACTTTAATAGATCTTTTAGGCAAAAAAAACAGGGATCTTGAACTTCACAAAATAAAAATTATTAAATTAATCCTTGATTCCCCCTTAAGAATCCTCCTTCCTTCTCTTGAAGAGGACAGGAGTTTCAAATAAAAAGTGTTTGTCACCATTCTCAACAGCAAGGATTGGTTAAAAACTAAAAACAAAACATATAGAGGAGACCCCTCTCAATGAATAAATGTATGGATCTAGTCTTAGTCTGAGGAACAGCAGTCTAGTGGAAAAAGGATGTGTTAGTTAGAAGAGCAGTAGTCTAGTGGAAGAAGGATGTGGTAGTTAGAGGCCGACTTGAGATCAAAAGTAAGAGGTAAAAATTGTCAATATGATGCCCTTGGGAAAAAAGGTAAATATTCAAAGAATTGTTTACTGTAGGTAGGGGAATATTTGGAATTGTTTTATTGGGGTTATGTAAGCCATTTCCTTTAGAAGAGATATCATGGAGGCATGGCTTTTCCCTAACTTTAAGGGGTCGTATAAGTAGATTTGTCTGTAGTTTGTAGACGTACCGATTGACCTTCCCAGAGATGGCCCCAAGTATTTAAGCCATTAGCCTGGCATTGTGGAGGTGATGATTTCAGATTCAGTCACCTTGTAGTGGGATGGATATAAGTATACTTGCAGTCCGGGGCAGGCAGAAGTCGTGCTGGTAAGAAGCAATGAGCAGCCATTCGAAATAATCAGGAATTTGGACCTTAAATGGAGTTATGCCAGTGACTAGTCACAAAAGATCAAAGGTTGATGTCTTATGTGAATATCTTGATAGTTCAATGAAGAGATTGCTTGTGAATGCCCTGCCTGGTGTTAGCATATAAGAAGCATAATGTAGATACACTAACAAAGATTGGAGCTCCTTTATGGTGCTTCTTTTAGTTCTCTGAAAAGACATTGAGATGTTTTCATGCATTCTATCTTAATATATGGTAAGCTGGCTACCATTAACAAGGTGTCTAGATTTATATCCAATAATTCGACTTTGTGGGCTGAACCTTTTGTCTCTGGCAAACAGAATGTTAAGGTCTGTGAAAAGTGAAACAGATTTGCTGAGGCTTGAATTGGTAGTGGCAATTTCAATATACAAACAATCATCCAGGTAATGGATGGCTATCGGCCAGAGTTTAATGTGAATTAGAATCCAGAGTAATCCTTCAACATAAAGGTTAAATACAATTTTTTTTAATCTCATATTTATCTTTTTATTACATTTTAATAACATAGAAAAGAGATACAATACACAACATAAAAAAACATCATATATACATCATATAAAAAGAAAGAAGGGGCAACAGGCACATTGTCTTAGATCTATAAGGAAATTATTTATGTAAAGCTATAAAGAACAGGCAAGAGTGCAGTTTGTAATATCATATACAGTTCTCACCCCAGGTAGACCATTTCCCTTGCATGTTAAGGCGTTTAAGGCCGTTTTACAATTCCCTATCTCGATCAACTATTCTTTTCACCTTTGTCCATGTAGGGACTTCTTTTGCCTTCCATAATTTCACTATAAGCCATTTACATGACAGAAAAATATGTGAGATTATATATCTATGTTGTAATGTCATCTGATCTGGAAAGATATGAAAAAGAAAGATTGCTGTACTTCATGGTAACCTTACATTTGTTATGAACTTAATTTGACACACACATATCTTCCAAAAAGTCTGAAGGACCGGACAGTTCCACCAAAGGTTAGGCGATTGGCAAAGTAGTATTGGTTCTTCCATTGCATGTCGAGTATATGAAATGCATCCTTTATGTCAGACTTTCATAACCAACACCTGGGTTCTAGTCTTATAATGTATGCTATGGCGTTGTTTTCTTTATTATACTGTAATGAGAATTCATCTGAAGGGATGAGTGAATTAATGCTGGGAGTGAAATTGTTGTGTGCAGAAGAGAGGTCTATGACAAGTATTTTCTTACATTTGTACTTACGTTTAGTAAGTGGATTGATCCCCCAGACCAAAATGGTGGAGTGCTGAAGAGACACAGAATGTAATGGTTGAAGAGTTTGGTGGACATAATTTGGTCCACTACCTGAGGCTCCTTCATAGCAGATTATAAATTAGCACTAACAACCTGAAGCAGTGTAGTAACCCCAGCATGGAAACCTGAAGTAAAGCCTATAAGGAGATAAACGTGTACAGCGGTGAAAGCCCACGTCTGGATTCCCCCATCACCATTAGGGAAACTAATCCCTAAGGGTCATTTGCATAACCAAAAAACAAAGTTAGAGGGGCTCAATCGGAGAACGTGAGCTAAAAGAGGTTTCTCTCTGAGTAGGTAACCAGGCCTATAGAAAAAACCCACTGAGGTATTTTCGTTCTCAGATGAGCACCTCTACTTTTTTTTGTTTACATTTTCTATCCTTGTGGGTGATAGGTGGAACCAGACGTGGGCTCCTTGCTCATTGTGCCTTAGGGAGTACAGCTACACCTCACTAATGAGGCCCATAGAGGCCGAAACGCATCTGGGGTTTGCTGTTTCTCCTGTTCAGGGAGACTTGACTGGTATTTCGGGACTGGATAAGTCTATTGAATGAGACCAGACTGATATACTTCAGGATATTTCTCCATGTGAAGGGCACACGTGAGCTAAAAGAGGTTGCTCTCTAAGTAGGTAACCAGACCTATAGAAAAAATTCACTGAGGTATTTTTAATTCTCAGATGGGCACCTCTACTCTTTTTTATATATTGTAAGTATACTGAGAGGGAATGTCCTACTATATACAGCAATTATTGAAACTTATGTTATATACATGTGCAGATTCTGCTCTAATCTGTCTCTATGAATACAGGTAATAACATATAGTGATTACATATATATTGTGAGTAGTAGAAGGGATTCAGTATGTAAGATTAGTTTTAGATTAGGGGGCAAGTAATGGGTCCTATTGTTGTATATTGTAAAATTATATAATGGGTACAATAAATTACTGTAATTTCTAATTTATTCATATATACAAATTTGGATTTGTTTATATTAATTCATCCAGGCGACGGATGGAAGATAATTTGCTTTTAAACGTCATATTTTAATCTATGTGTTATTCATTTTTAATACATGTAGATAATAAAAGTAATGTTTTTAAAAAAAAGATATGTCAAATGTCAAGTTTTCTAATATAATATTAAATTATATTATAAAACGACTGAAGTATCATTATGCTAAACGTTTTTGCTGCATTTTTTTCTCATTTCATATAGTTCACACTGATAATGAGAATCTCCCAGGTTCTTGCTGTAATTGGTTCTGCAGACCAAGAATTTGTATGGTATAAATCTGGGATAGGTCTCCAAGAAAATGTTCTTTTTAGGAAAGTACAAATTAAAGAAAATACTGGTCATAGACCACTCTTCCCCACACAACAATTTCACTCCAGGCATTAATTCACTCATCCCTTCAGATGAATTCTCATTACAGTATACTAAAGAAGACAACGCCATAGCATACACACCTAGGTGTTGGATGGAAAAGTGTGTCATAGAGGATACAAGTATAAGATTATATCCTTGCCGTCCAGGATGTCCCTCCTTAAATGGGGAGGCATTAAGTGAAAAGACATTATGGCGGAAGGTACTTATGAAGGCTTACCTGGAATAGTGGGGGTTATAATCAATATTGGATTTGTCTCAGGTATTAGAGAGTTCTCTAAATTGATAATTCACCCTTCTAGTGAGTTGATAGATGAGGCAACATCTATCATTTGCGTTATAAGGTCATTACAAGGAAGGATGGCAGGTTGTTGATTTTGGCTGAAGGAGTGCAATGCAATCTTTAATAAGGGATCATACCCCGAAAACTCAGATAATAGATATATTGTATGATTTAACTCTGCTTATTACCACTTTTATCAACATTATCCTAAATATAGACACAGAATTTTTGCATGTATCGGAGCACATTTAATCAATAATGTATGAAACACATTTTGTGACTTGTAGCACAGATTTAATATTTTGTTTAAATATTTGACTTAATGTGCCTTTACTTATATATTACTTACACAGTACTTCCTAGATGGAAAAAGAACCATGAAGTTGCTGTTTTGCATGATAATGAATCTGAATAATGCATGCAATTTGGCACACTCTGCATCAGTATGTAGAAGCAGTAATTCTGACTTATTCAGATGCATTATGTGAAAAGGTGAATATTTGATTATTACTTCATCAACTGAGCTTTTCAGTTCTCACTACTTAAGACTTTTTGTCTATGCTACTCCACAGGATTTTAAGGGAACTACTATTTTTATAAAACAAAAAGTAAAAAAAGTAATTTTGGGGCACACTCAATCTTAGAGATAGCGGACATGTGAAAAGATTAATTACAAACATAAGTTTTGTTAAAGTGCAAATGTCACATGAAAAGAAAAAGTAACCTGGAGAGATTTCTGGAAATTAATACTTACCTACACAAAAGATTAAAAGCACTGTACGACAAAATGTGACAAAACGACTTCAATGCATTAGTAAAAACTAAACATCTCCACTAATTCAGGATATAAAAAATATTTTAACTAATTGTACTAATGTGGAGAAGATTATATCAAAATCCCCTCCTAGTTCCTTTTGGCTTGTTGTGAATGAATTCAACCCTGACAAATAAAAAAACACAAGTTTAATAATAACCATATAGCAATGTGTTTATGCTTTGCTTTGGATGTTCAATTACACAAGGCTCAGAATGATGGCAAAACATAGAGAATCACAGAGCCTGGCACAATCTTTGTTCAAAGTAGAAGTCAGCTACCCAAGGCTAGTTCCCCATATTTATAGCAAAGTATAAACAGGAAGTTGTAGTGATGATTATTGCACACATTTTGATAAATAAACATGCCTCAGACACTATTACAGAGTGTGACAGTTAGAAAGGAGCTTTTTATTGCTGCAAACTCAAATTCCACTCTTTCACTTGTTAACTATAGACAACAACCTATAAAAAGTTAATGTAATGGACAATCAGTTAAATTAGGGCTATGTGTTAAAACATAGCCCGTAACATTGATATTAGGACTTACAGCTATTAAATTAGCCCCATAAATCAGGCCGACGACTACTTGCCGGATAAAACACAGGATGGGCAAAAAATCCCTATGAGACATCAACGTGAAACTTTGCAGCCCGCATATCTTTTGTGGGTCCGATCGCAAACTGTAATTGTAGCACGTAGGACTTTGAAATCTAACCTCCCCTTTTTCAGTGACGTAATGCTGATGATCTCTTTTTCAGTGACGTAACGCTGACAATCTCTTTTTCCAATGGCTCCGTCTAAACCCATAACTACGGTCTACACTAATTGATCATCCTCACGGCTACAAATCCAATGTTCTACGAACATGCTACGATTTACCTCTCAAGCCCGTAGCTCGCAGCTCATTCTATTTTAATAGCACTGTAAATTGCAAGCCTGCAGCCATTGCAAGCTTCACGTTGGAGTTACGGGCTTCACATTTAACAGGGCTGTAAGCCTATTTTCTTCTAGGAATGCTCTGCACTGCGCAAATAATAATTTCTTTCTCTGCTTGTATAAAAATCATTAACAGTGAATACCATGTGTAATATGTTGTTTAAACTACACCTGATGTCTCCAAAAATACTATCTCACCATGACATACCATTATTGATGTCACTTTTGCACAGCCCATAGGCTTGGTCTAAATCACAATTTACAGATTGTTAGACATTGGGTATAAAACTACAACATTTTTATAGCAGTTGATACACCTTTTGCAGATAAAATATCATCTAAAGCCATGCAATTTTGTAACATCATAGTTCTAATAGCTTGTGTTTGTTAAGTAATTTTAAAAAATGCACTATTGTATTACTGTATTATTCAGTGTTGTTTTTAGGAGTTTTCCAGTTTCCTAATCATTTTGATTGCTTCTGCAACACAAAACCATGAAAATCTTCAAGTCCCTGAAATGTCAAACCCATCTAACTTTGTGCAATTGAGTCGATTCTTCATCTGTTTGCTTGATGCATGAAACATTAAAGGGTAAGGCAAACAAAAGGTACCGATGTATATGGAAATGCAAGTCTCATTAACTGTAACACATTTAGGAAGCAGCATATTAACAAGCAGCATCTTAGTAGAAAAATCAATAGGTATCAACCTGTAGGAAGGACCATAAACATGTTTGGTTTCTCCTTTGTACAAAACAGCTGCAATTAGCTTTCCCTGCATTTTTTTTTGCATTTTTATCTCTGATAGCGGGGGCTATCCATACATATTTCCCCAACACAGGTATGTGTGTTAGCAATGTCAGTCTCTGAGTCTTGGATACCCAAATGAGCTGACCCAATCTTCCTCAGCAAATAATTCATATATCACCAACCCCATGCATCTGAATGAAACCCATACCAGCATGACATATCAGACTCCCACATGGCAATGTTTTGAGTCTCTGTCTTAGGAAAAAAATATACATTGGCTGGTGATGAGATTTCAGTTATGGTGGTACTTTCTTAGGCCAGCTTGGACTGGACCTACAAGCACTGAGGCATTTACTGGCACTGGAACAGTACTACCTATTCGTTTTTGGTTTAACTGTGTGAGGAGTCACCACCAATACCATTTCATCTGTCTGTTGATGGCTACCTAACATATTCTACTATAAGGACCATCCTGGCACCACTGTTTGATTACGTTTAAACATTGCATTATCTAAGGCAGACACCCAACCTTTGTAATATGTGTGGGAGTCAGTTTACAGAGTTGTTGTTTCAATAACGAGTTCATCCTTTTGATCACGCTGGATGCTTGTGGGTGATGGGGAATGTGGAAGATCCAACTGACATCATTCTGATTGGCCCATTGTTGAATTCTTTGTCCAATAAAATAGCTAAAGTTAGCTAACGTTGTCTGACTGTATTTCCACTGGCAATCCATATGCTTGAGTTATTTAGAGGCCAGCATATTCCAGAGACCACTGTAAGTGTTGACAGCTATGACTGTATTCTCTAACCGCCCACGTGACATGGGTAGTTTACTAGTCCTACTTTGGTCCCTCGATAAATATGTCCTACAGAAGCTTAAAGAAGTTTCATCTAGTGAACTGCTTCACAGATGGGCCATTTTGCAACAATATCACTAGCCACAATCAGGGTTATGGGTATGCCCTTTGCTTTTCCATTGTACATTGTGCTCCTCCATGCCTACTATATTGATGGGCCCATAGTCCTATATGATCCAGTTCTTTCTGTCAATTATCCTTGTCTGGGTCCTCTGGATCAATCAAGTACTTCTCCTCATCTTGTTCTACCACCTCTTGTATCCAGCAGGCTTTGGATAACTGGTCTGCTTCTTCATTTGCAGGTACATGCGAGTGTGCATCCACATGGTCACAACAATGACCTGCTCATGGACTTCATCACATAGCCTTTGCCAGTCTTCAGCACATCTCCAAATCAGTTTATTTATCACAGTATATTTATCTACATGTCGTGGGAATCCATGCAGTAAGACTTTTATATACTGCCTCACATCTGTGCAGATTGCCAGAGAGCTGGAGACTTTTTCAATCATAAGAATTCCTGCCATAAGTTCAGCATATTAAGTGGAGTTGCCTTCACCAGTCATGTGCAACACAATACCCTCAGAGGGTTGATATGCAGCAGCAGTCCAAATGTGAGGCTAAGGGTGGCTGGACCAAATGTAAACCATGCATGCTTGCGATTCTCCTCAGACAGCAACAGCTATGCTACTGCTTTATTGGGCTTTGTATTGGTAGGATGACAGGAATCTCCACTTGTGTTGACTCAAAATCCACCTGGCCACACATCTATTTAGACGCTTCAACTGACAAACATCTTCTTTCCTGCATTACCATAGTGTCTGTTTCTGGGATGTGGAAGTAAGAGACTCCAGTCAATTTTATCAGACCTACCCTACTATCATCACTTCAGTATGAACAGTAACAGGCTATTGTTGGGTGGTGCTCACCACATGTTGTACGGCAGTATATGCTGCCAAGAGATGTTTCTCCAATGGTCTGTGCTTTCTCTGTGCAGAGGCAAACTGTTTATACCAGAAGCCAATTGGTATCTTATGGCCTCTAGGTTGAGCATTTTTTTGCAATAAGCTTGACGACATTCCATGGTCTGTCACTAACACATCTAGGTGGAACTAAGAGTCCAGCATAACAGGGCCCAGAACGTTGTTTTGTCATATAGCTTGCTTGGCAGCATGAAGTGCTTTACATTGTTCTCTACCTCATGGAATGCGTCTCCATGGCTTCATTATAAATGGTACATAATATCATCCCCAAATGTAAAATAAAAGTTCTCCAGAATCCAAACAGCCCAAACAGATTATGTGCTTCTTTTATTGAAGTGAAGTGGGCATAGGCTATGGTATAGTTTTCCAGAACCAATCCACATCATCCCAAATAACTTCATGAATGTAGTCGGTTCTTGTATTATGTTTTAATTCACAGCCCAGCCTCTTTGTCCAAAAGTCACAATTAAAGTATCAAGATCCTCTTTTAATTGTTCCTGTGTAGCAGCAGTAATCATAATATTGTCAGTGTAATGGTATACCTCGCAATGCTACAATGTTGCAGTTTCCAAGTCTCTGGCTACAACCACACGGCATGGGGGAGGCTATGAATGTAACCTTCTGGAAGTTCCTGTAGAATTTACTTTTGGCCCATCCTTGTGAAGGCAAATTGATCTCGACTCTTTTGGAGCAAAGGGAATACTGTAAAAGGCATTGGCGAAATCTATAAATGCATGCCACTTTGGCCATTACTCCAAGCTTTTCTACTAATGTTACCATATCAGGTACAGCAGCTGCCACCTGGTGTATCCTTTTATTCTCCTCTTGCTGTTTGTCATTAGGTTTTTCAATCTTGATATCCATTTCAATGTAAACCTTCCCCCAAAGAGGTCCAAAATCAAGCACCAAATAGATCAGTGGATTATACACATTGTGCAAAGAAATTCATTATCAAATGTAATAGGGAGAAGTTTGGATTAGTATCTCAGGCTCATTTCATATAAAGACATACTCTGGTATCTCTTGCTACACTCCCCAATTCAATTGCCTCCTGGTTTGTTAATATAATACCATTCCCTCCTAGATCCCAAACTTGCAGCAGCCATGCTGACAGACCCACACCAGGCTCCTGGGTCTATTTAGTACAAATATCAGTCAATTCCCCTGCTATTCAGCACATTGTCTCTTCTGATAACTGTTGCACAGCTGCAGCATAGTCATCAACATCCACATTTCCAACCCTCCCCCCTCCATCTCTGTCCTTTGATCTATATCACTATGGGTCGGGCAGCTGCCGGTTCCCCCTCATCATCTGTTCTTGACCTTTCAGCCAAGTCCATGTAGAAGCAGCCGTGAAATGTGTGCGTCGGCCACCGTAGGAACGCCATCTTCCACTGATGACATCATTGAGAAGGGCAGCAAGGACTGTAAACTGCAGTAAACATCTCTCTCTTCCAAATCCCAATTCACATACCAGGGATTGAGCTATATATGATAGACAATTATAAGCTCAATAATTACACAATGCTAATTCATCATCAGTTCTAATCTATATGTGTTATTGTTTGAAAGGGTAATAAAAATACACAGCAATTGGATCAGTTAAGCATCTATATAGTATAGTTAGTCTTGTTAATTTAGTACAAGGGGTAAGTGGCAGGCCCCCAGAGCCATCACATTTATGTAGGATGTTTTTGAGCTGTTAGGTGATAGGAGAATAGAATAGTTTTTGTTTTTCTTTTGTATCTTTCCCTTTGTTCCTTTTTTTTATGGGGGTAATTGCTGACCCACTATGTTATATATTAGTAGCGACTTGCCCGTAAAAAAATGACGGCAATAAGATTATAACGCAGGTAATGCTGTTTGATCGAGACATTCATTTTGTTGGTGTTCCAAGATCCTTCGGCGCTCATTGTGAGGCTGTTGGTTGTTGTATTTTTTTTTCTGATAGGCGCTTTTGGTGTTATTGTTTGGTCGGCGGTGATGTGTTTTTTGCGCTTATTGCAAGGCTTTCTGTACTATGAGCAGCATTGGTGGTCGTTGTGCATGGCAGAGTAATTGGCTTTTATGTTTAATGTGAGAGTGTTTTTTTTTGTGTATATGTTTTTTTGTATGCTAATGAAATAATTAATACATTAATAAATGAATATACTTTACCTATTTGGAAGTAATATATGTAGGAAGCATTGTGCTGAAGAGCTGACAATCTGTTTTGATGGTCCTGCAGCATACAATGTCGGTTTGCACTGTTGTGGAGCTGATGTGTAAGTATCAGCAATGTGTGCAGTGTGTAGTGTAAAAAGTCTGCGTGCGCGAGGAACATCTGTTAGGGTAGCTGTGTACTTCCGCATTGTGTAAGTTAGTGTTGTAAAATGACGGCTAATGTGCATGTGGTACGTGGCTGTGGATGATTTAGCATCCTTGTTAATAGTGTATCTTGGACCTCGTACGGCTTTTTAGGAAAATCTGTATGTGCTTGGTGGTGTTTTGTGTGTTTAGGGTCCTGTAGCCTAGTTTTTTTTTGGGGGGCGGCCATTTTTTCTCTCACTTAGGTGTGTGTGTAAACTCTATTTGGACTTAAATTGAGGTGTAACTTCACTTGCAGAGGTCCTGGGTGCTTCCCCTTGGTGTGAATAAGCTTTTTATGTATTTGTTGTGTGTATTTTTTGTGTTTTTAATGTTTTCATGTGCGCGCGGGTCGGCGTTAAGGTCTTATTTTTGCGAGCTCATATTTGTGGATGTTAAGTCCGTACATTTTCCCATGTAAGTCCCACCTGTGGCTCATTGCAGCCGACGTGGGAACCTCCTGCGACGGTCCGCATTTGCGGGACTAAAGTCTCAGGGGGTCGTAGGGATTAGCGCCTACAGCGCTCATCAGCAGCGCAAGGAGCGCCTTGGGCGCTCCTTGGCAGCAACTGCGGGCTTCGCTTTGCGTTAGCAAAAACCCACGTGCTCACAACTATATATGTGATTATATGTAGGTATTATAGCAACTGATCACTTTAAATAATATTTTGGACATTCTATTTCCACTTTATAGTATTAATAGTATTAATAAATGCATTAGTATTGAATGTATTCTAAATTGCACAAGGCACTTTTCAGTAATTGATTTTCTATCTTATTGGTCAAATTTAAAGGTAATTTTTTATGCTATATTAGGATATATTACATGTATTATACAACACGTTTTGTTACCTTTGCAAGAACTGACCTCCTTTATTAATTAGTAGAACTAATGTCATATTATTCCATGTTACATTTCTGAACATATATTAAGTGTATTATATATGATATTTGAATATATTGTGGTATATATACACTATGATTGTCATATTTAACATTTCCTGAATTTCATTGTGTATGTATTATTTTTTTAAGAAAATATTGACTATATAAAAATACTGAAGTATCTGATCAACACAAGAAACGGTTTAAATGTGGAAGACCGTGTTGTTTTTATGTTTTTAATCAAAGTGTTTTGTTCAATTTAAAAAAAATATCAATAACAAATTCTGCAATTTTATAATTGTTTATTACCGATATCTCTGAGGGGAGTGAACTACTGGCAATAAAGGGTGTCCTATTGCTTTAAGTTTATTTAAGTGTTTTACACTCTCTCAGTAGCATACTTAGTAACAATGATATTTAGATTTTCCAATATTAAAATTATATGAATTTAGCTAAGTATGTTAGACATGGCATTTTTTGCTACAAACTCAAACTAACCTTAAAACATGGCATTGTTCCACACTAAAAGTGTAAAATAGGTGTTCTCCAATAATGTTAAAGTGTTTAATTTAAAAAGTAGTATTAAAATCAGTACAGTGAGCCACACACAGCTTATTGACAAGCACAGATCAAACCAGTGTTTTCCTACTTCCCTGTGAAGAAGGTTTCCTTCACTTATGGGTATCTGTGTCATTTCTTACTTGGATTTGTATGATGTGAACAGTATGTCTTGATTTTCTGAAGTACTAATTTATTAGATCTTCTTCCAGTACAAGGGACTATAAGCAGTTGTCTCCAACACCACAGTTCAAAGTCATCAATTCTATGGTGCTCAGCCTTCTTTATGGTGAGGTTCTCACATCCATATGGTACTACTGGGAATACCATAGTGTAACATCTTTACTTTTTACTTGCTTGTCCAAGTTTGCCATAGCTTTCCTTCCCAGATGTAAATATTTTTTAAATTCATGGCTATAGTCACCATCTGAAGAAATCTTGGATGCAAGGAAAATAAAATCTGTCTCTGCCTCTACTTCTTCTCATTGTCTTGTGTGTGTCCGGAACCGGCATATGCAAATGATGTGTCTTGTCATTAGCATATGCCAGTTCTGGACACACCGAGAAGATGCACTGTAGGGGAGGGAACAGCAGGAACCCAGTGGATCAAGGTAAGAGGGGCAAGGGGGTTCATTGGAAGAAGAGGGTGGGGAATGGGGAAAGGAGAAAAGAAGTGGGGGAAGACACAGGGGAGGGAAAAGAGGGGAAAAGAGGGAAAAGAGTGGGAAAAGAGACAGAGGGGGAACAGTTGATGGGGTCAGTGTAGGGCAGGAGGGGGTAGAGGGGCCTAGGATGGGGGCCGTGTAGGGCAGGAGGGCACAACGGGGCCTAGATGGGGGCCGTGTAGGGCATCAGAGGGCATCAGGACCTAGATGGGGGCAATGTAGGACAGGAGGGGGTAGCCAGACCTAGGTGGGGGCAGTGTAGGGCAGGAAGGGGCATTGGGGACTAGTTGGGGGCAGTGTAGGGCATCAGAGGGCATCGGGCCAAGATGGGGACAGTGTAGGACAGGAGGGGGTAGCAGGGCCTAGATGGGGGCAGTGTAGGGCAGAAAGGGGCATTGAGGCCTAGATGGGGGCAGTGGGGCCTAGATAGGGGCAGTGTAGTGCATCAGATGGCAGGACGGGTCATCAGGGCCTAGATGGGGCAGTGTAGGACAGGAGGGGTTAGCAGGGCCTAGATCGGTGCAGTGTAGGGCATCAGAGTGCAGGAGGGGGCCTAGATGGAGGCAGTGTAGGGCAAGAGGGGGTAGCGGAGCCTAGATGGGAGCAGTGTTGGGCAGGAGGGGTAGCTGAGCCTAGGTGGGGGTAGTGTAGGGTGGGAGAGGGCATCAGGGCTTAGATGGGGGCAGTGTAGGGCATAAGAGGGCAGGAGGGGGCATCAGGGCAGTGTAGGGTAGGAGGGGGTAGCAGGGCCTAGATGGGGCAGTGTAGGGTAGGACAGGGCATCGGGGCCTAGATGGTGTCAGTGTAGGGTAGGAGAGGGTAGCAGGGTGTAGATGGGGGCAGTGTAGGGCATCAGGGAGCATCAGGGCCTAGATGGGGGCAGTGTAGGGCAGGACATTTTTGTGACTTTCTATCTCTCTTTCTCTTCCCACATCTCTCTCTTCTCCATTCTCTGTCTCTCTTCCCTGTATCTAATTGCATGGGTGCTTAATTGTGCTCTGAATGACTGAGTCCTGCTATTGGATGTGCGCCCTTTAAATCCAGGGCGCATTTGTGGTGTGCGCATATGTCGGCATGCTGACGTCGGCTTTAGCGATCCTGCAAAAGATGGCATGCAGCATATAATACATAAATATTTGTACTATGCTCATGAACCAAACTTATTACTGGACTGGTGTGTCACACTACAGTGGAAACCCCAATAGTAAGGGCCTAGATAGATTAAAAAAATTATCATATCATGGCGAAATATTAGTTAATTAAATTGTTTGCTCTCATCCTAAGAGGTACATAATATGACCGGCAAATTTGACTACATAAATTACTTCTTTCTAGTGCTAATTAGTCATTGGGATTAGGAATAATGAATATAAATATCATTCCTCATTTTATGTGAGCCCATCTATTGTGGTACAGATTAGCTTATGTACTATAGACTACGTTATCTACAGATAATTGTTCCTTGCACTTGATACTCTTGCTAGTGAAAAAAAATAAAATAAAAGTATATATATGCCTGCATCACAGATATCTAATGGAATTATGATGATGTGACTTAAAGAGATACTTTTTCAATTGGATTGTATCTCTTATTAGTACATCAGAAACATTACTCTATCTTGTTTTTTCAATGTAAAAAAATGTTGGATATCAAGCAGATATAGCAGAACAAGAGAGCATTTGTAGAAAAATAGTTAACTTCACTATAGCTAACTCAAATTATTCCCTTTGGCATTGTATCACACCGAGTATCATGGCAGTACATAACTTTTGTTAGTGATTAAGCATACTCTCTACTCAAATGAAATGAGCGAAGGTGAAGCCTTCATTTAATCCACTTTGACTTAAAGTGTTCAACTTGAAAACCCTTTCAGCTTCCCTCTCAAGGAACTGGCGGTCCAGATCACCTTTTCTGTCTTTGAGCCGCACTTGATCAATTCCAATGAATCTCAGGGCATCTATGTTTCCATTATGTTCAATGTTTACATGACGTGCTACTAGTACGTCATATTTATCCAAAATCGATCTGATGTGCTCTAATATCCGTTGTCTCATTTGAGATGTCGGATATAGTGTTTATTGCACTGACATTGGATCATGTATATTACCGATGTGGTAAAGCACGATATCCTATAATTGATTTTGTATCTTACACCTTTCGTGCTGTTGAAGTCTTTTGTTTCTCTTATAAACGTGCATGCTTTACACTTTTTGCAGCTGTAACATCCCATATTGTGCTGTGTCAGCCAATCTTTGTTCATGGTCTTTGTGTTAAAGTGGCTGTGCACCATTGTGTACATTAGAAGCTTGATTCAAGGTAAGTGTCGGTCGATGAGATAGGGCATCCACTAACTTAGGGTCCTGGAAAAGGATCCCCCAATCTTGTTCCAACACTTCTTGCATCTGATGACATTGGTTGTTGTATGTTCCTATGATCCTGACTAGAGCCTTATCAGTACTTTTAGTGGGATCTTGCAAAAGTTCGATACAAGGTTTTTTTAAGTGCTTTCTGGTACGCCTTCTTTAGGCAATTATGGCTATATCCACTTTTGCCTGCATCTCAAAATCTTCGGAAGTACGGCAGTTGCGTTTGACCCTAAGATATTGCCAATACAGTATGTTCATTGTCAAAAGCATAGGATGGTGACTGTGAAAACGCAACAGACTGTTCGTAGCTGTAGTCTTTCTGAATGTCTTAGTTTGGAGAGTCAGGTTATCATCAATCATAATTTCCAAAATCGAGGAACTCCAATTACTTGTTGCTTATAATCTGTGGGAATTTGAGTCCTATAAAGTTGTTGTACAGGTCCTGTACAAAGCTCATGAATTCTTCTTCAGTGCCATCCCAGATTAATAAAATATTATATATCATAGTATGGATTGCCATGTCTTCAATAAACAATATAGTCTCCTCCCAACAACCTAAGAATAGATTTGCATAGGAGGGAGCACATGGTGTACACATAGCGATGCCAATGCATGGTTTGTAGATCACTTTATTGAACAGGAAATAATTGCGTTTTAAAATGTAACCCATAACTTGAGTCCAAAATTCTTATGACCTTCCAAGTGGTTACCTCTCATTGAATGGAAGTGCTCAACGGCTCTTATTCCTGCTTTGTGTGGGATGCTGGTATATAAGGCTTCAACATCTAAACTGGCTAGTTACTTTTATTTGATAGCTTAGCTTTCTCAGGGTGTCTTTGGTATCCTTCACGTATGAAGAGAGGCCCATCACGAAAGGAAGTAGTATTTCGTCAACATATTCACTCACGTGTTCAGTAATGCTATTGTTCCAGACACTATGGGTCTACCGGGGGGAGGCAATCTCTTCTTATGTATTTTTGGCAGATGGTAAAATTTGGGGATAGTTGGAAATATAATCTGTATAAAATCATATTCCTGTTTGTTTATAAGGCCCTTAATATCAGCAAAATCCAAGATGTCATTTAGTTCAAGTTATAAATTCCTGGTGGGATCACACAACAATTTTTGATAGGTCTTTTTCTCATCATTCAGTGATCTGAGACACTCCATTTCGTACATCAATTTATCAAGTATCACCATATTGCACCGTTTATCGGAAGGTTTTATGATGATTTCGTTATTGTTCTTTAAATCCATAAGAGCTTCTCGTTCTTCTTTGGATATTTTGTCATAGGTCTCTCTAGCTGAAATTTTCCTCAAGTCCCTTTCAACCAACTTCGTGAACACCTCATTTGCAGACTTATTTTGAAGGTAGATGTGAATCTACTTTTTGGTTTTAGGGTTGCGAAGGGACCTAGACCATCTAATTCCTCATTGTTATTAGCTTTTATTAAAGTCTGAAACTCAGCAAGGAATCGGATTTCTTCTTCTTTCACCTCAGCCATCTCATATATTTTACTTTGTCTTACTTTATGGTATTTGTGTAGTAACATTTTGAGAGCAAACAAGTTTATATTCTTAGCCCATTTGAAAAGGTCAAAGTTTTTTGTGGGGGAAAACGAGAGGCCCTTTTGGAGTAAGGAGAGATGACCCTCAAGCAGTTGGAATTCACAACCTGCATTTCACTTTCTTCTTTCAATATCTTTGTTGTCTGCCTCTGATCTCATCGCGGGGGAGGAGAAGGAGAAGAATTTGGTGAGGAGATTATGGGATAATATTCAGTTCTGGATCTAGTAGCTGGTCCCCTTGTGGATGATTGAGTGAAGTGTCTTCTATTCCTTTGCAATTCACTGTCCGTATCAGAAACTTCGTACTCAGTGGAGGATTCTCCTTTGCTCTGTACGTTTCTTGGGATACGTGAATGTCTATATATGTTGTTAGTATCAAAGTCTCTTTGGAGTTTTTGATGTTTCCGTTCTTTGAGGTCTTCATTGAATTTATCAATATTCTGTTGTAATCTCTTCTCTAGATCCAAAAATCTTGCTAGACCCAAATTCAATTCAATCTTGGTTTTGGACAGAATCAGTTTCTTTGATAATAAAAGTTTAATTCCATTTTCAGAGCACTTCTTTAGTTCGCCTTCCCTTTAGTTCACACTTCTTTAGTTCGCCATACTACAAATAAATCCCACTGATCGTCTCTGATATTGCAGTCGCTCTAAATAGATATACACTAATAAGCAGCTCATTATCATCAATGCCGTTTGTGGCCACTGTGGAGGAGTGGCACTGTGGATAGTCTGGGGTATTGAGTTTCAACCTGTGACTCCCTGTTATGAAATCTTCACAAGAGAGTCGGACGCTCTAGATGTGCACCGATATAGTGACGTCATTAAAAAGGGACGCACATACAGCGCGCTTTGGACTAAATTATGGCACCAGTGGACGCTATAAAGAGAGCCCACATGGACATACCCACTAATTTCCCCCTGAGTAATCCATCAAGGACGGGGAAATGCGCTCAGGTCTGCAGGAAAGTTGGATGCACGATTTTGTCTGCTTCCATCAGATGCACTTTTTCTTATAACTGCTGATTGCCACAGAGTTCCTGTTCCCTACCGCAAGAGTAGACAGGGTAAAAACTTGGGCGCCTGTCACAGGGCGTCTAGTAGGCCGCTATTTTTTTTTTTTTGCCCCATACTGTCAATTAGATCCTGGGGGCAGCAGAGCACATCACATTTGTTACAATTAGTACTTAACGTATATGGGTCTCTTACTATTGTTTAAATATTGTCACACAACAGGACATTTGCACATTCTGTATTATGAGTGCATATTTATGCACATTTAGCATTTGCCCACCTTTTCTGTGGGCCTAGATACTTCTGAGAACCCAGTAGACCGAGTGCATCAGTTGCATGAGATATGGGAATATACTTTATCTAATTCAGAACCATAGAGGTGTTTTAACTACTTTAAACTAATGGTCTTATCAAAAAATATCTCCCACTTTGGGTCATTCTCATACCTTTATATATATATATATATTTTTTTTTCATCTAGAATCTGGATGGTACAGTATATCATTTTTGTACCAGGGTTAAGTCACTATAAAACGGAGGTCGATCAATGTTGACTATGAAAAGCATTCATTATTGTGCATCCAGCCAATTACTGCTGATTTTAACGTTTATATTTTTTATTAAGGAAAAGACCTTTTTGTTGTTTTGTCTTGTTTTAAAAGTAACTATTAAAAGTTATGTTTTACTAATATATGACTCCAGACATTTATTTTGCTCCATTCTTTCTCTTTTGCCAGCTACTACACAGTATCTCTACAGTGTCTTGAGTTGAGAGTAATCCTTACATGTAGCAGCTTAATACCAGGATTACTAAAGTAAACACACACATAATAATAAAATGAAATAAAAATAACCCTGTATAGATCCATTCCCATAAGAGAACTATAAAGTGAATAGATGGTGTGATTGCAATAGGCTGTTACAGCTCAAAGCCCTTGAGAAAGCTTGGCAACTTGTTCATCCCTACATATGATCAGCTCACAGAGGAGTGGTAGTGGACTTCCACTGAGCAGTGAGACTTCCTGAGATGGGCAGCAAATCTAACCTCAAGTGGATTGAGCTATAGCAGCCTATTGCCACCACACCATCTATACACTTTATAGTTCTCTTTTGGCAATGGATTTATGCAGGGTTGTGTTTATTTTATTTTATTAATATGCTGTGTGTATACTTTAGTAACCCTGGGATTAAGCTGCTGCATATGAGGAATACTCTCAACTCAGCAATCCTTATTTATATAACCTAGGGGATCAGCCAGTATTACCTTATATACTACAACAAGTCTGGAATATCTGATGCAAGAAATAGCACCAGTTTTAATTATCACATACAGCATTTTTTTTGAATTTTTAATAACTTCTTATTAAAATATGTATGTACTATAATAGGGTGTTATGCACCATCTTAAGCTCTGCGTATCAGTTGAATAAAAAAAGGTGACAATATACAATCTTGTCACACACCTTACCTGATCTTGATTCATTCTATGGTGTCATGTGTGGTTCTGATTGTAGCTTATTGGACCACATGCAGTTTACTCAGCTGGTACTCCCATCTCTTTAAGAAATTGACACATTTGTTGTGATCCACACAGTCAAAGGAATTTAGAATAGTCTATGAAGTCTATGAAGCAGAGGTTTTTCTGAAACTCCCTAGATTTTTCTATTATGCATTGAACATTGGCAATTTGATCTCTTGTACATCATCCTCTGCAGAACCCGGATTACACATTTGGTAGTTCCAGGTCCATATATTGTTGGAATTGAGGTTGTAAGATCTTAATCATTACCTTGCTGTATGTGAAGTAGTGCAATTGTTCGATAACTGGAGCACTCTTTGGCGCTGTCTTTTTTGGGAATGGGATATAGACTGACCTTTTCCAGTCTACTGGACACTATTGAGTTTTTTAAATTTGTTGGCATGGCTCCAAGCAAAAATGTTACAGTATCATCTAGTAGGATTTTGAGCAGATCAGCAGGGATTCCATCAACTCCTGAAACCTTGTTATCAGCAAAGCATCCTAGGACTTTTCTCAGTTTACTCTCCCAGATGTCTGGCTATAGCTCACTGCTGTTGAGATAAGTACTGTATAGATCTTTTGTATATTCTTCATCTCTTTATTATGTGATCTGCTTTTATTAAGTATCTACTATTTTTGTCTTTTATCATGCCCACTTTTGCATGAAAGGTTCCTTTAAGATCCCCAATTTTCTCAGAGATCTGTTGAATTTTCTTCTATCTCTTTATATTGCTCATTATAGAATGTTTCCTTGTCTCTTCTTGCTATCCTCTGGAAATCGGAATTCAGTTGTACAAATCTACACTAACTTTCACTTTTCTTCTTTTCTGGGCTACTTTTAATGCCTCATGAGACAATACGTTTGCCTTCTTAGTTTTCTTGCTTCTTGGTATATTCTTTGACTCTGTTTCCTGGATAATGTCGCAAACTTCAGTCCAAAGTACTTCAGGCATTCTATCTTCCATGCAGTGGAGGAGCTAAAGGATGGGGGCACCGGTACAAAGAGAACCCCCCCCCCCCACACACACACCAGGAAGGGGCAGGCACACTTTTTCTTTTTGCACTTCCCGAACCCTCTCCAACATGAACTCACACAGTACATATATATCTATATACAATATATATCATGACAAGCATGGCCGTACAGGACTGCTCTTCAGTAGTATTTCTAATACTAGTGTGACCTAGCAGGCCCTTGGCTACTGATTTCTCCAATGATCCACATAAGCCACAAAGTGCCAATATGTTTTTATCTTTTCTTTTAATAATATGTTTCCAAACAAAATAGCTTATTGTCAGCATGAAAATAAACATCTACATATATGGGCCTACTATTTTTCAGGAAACCTCTGACTAGCCCTGACACCGCTTCTCAGACTTCAGGTAAAACAATCTTTTCATACAAAGGGGTCCGCCCTCTCTCCAGATACTCCAACCTGCAGGGACCCTTTTATTTTGCGGCACCTATGCTGCTCAGGAAGTCCACATGCTCAGACTTTTCTCTGGGGTTTAACATAGTACATACTTTGGTACCTTTATATCCGGTGTCTGTCACTTTAAGCCACTTGCCTTTGTCCCAGCCTAGGTGTCTATCTCTCTGAGTCTCTCTCTCCTACTTACTGTGTCCCAGCCTGGGTAGTTACCTCTCTCTCTCTCTCTCTCTCTCTCAGCTTTCGGGAACTGCAGCAGTTGAAATAGCCTTCACTCATTGGCTCTTGTGTCAAGCAGCTTTAACAAATCTCTCTCTATCTTTTGCAGCAAAATCTTCTTCTCACAGTGACTCAAAGTTCCACACTGGCAAACTGTCTGTCTCTCTCTCAGTCCCTTGTCTCTCAGCCTTGTCTCTCCTTTCCAGACCTTTAAATACTGTTCACCTGGGCCAATTAAGACAATTACTTCAAAGTGCTGTGTCTTGCACTATCCTCTGGGGCATCGTCTCACAATATGTGTACATATACATATAAGATATATATATATATATATATATATATATATATATATATATATATATATATATATATATATATACCTATATAAATACTTTCTTACCCTACCAGATGCTGCACTCCAATTCCTGGGATGAGGAGGGGCCAAAGCAGGCCAGAGGCTGAGGGGGGCCACAGATGTTCGAGGGGGGTGCAAAGGTCCAAGTGGGGCCAAAGGGGCCTGCAAAGACAGAGGGGGCCACAAAAGGCAGAGGGAGGCTGCAGGCATCCACGGGGGGGGGGGGGGCACAGGGGCCCGCAAGGACTGAGTGGACAATAAGGGGCCGAGGCAGGCCATAGGAGGCCACAGGGTGCAACAGGGGCCTGAGGGAGGCCACAGAGGTCTGCAAGTGGCAACAGGAGGCTGAGGGGGAGCACAGGGGGTTACAGGGCCTGCAGATGGCACAGGGTGGCCCTGGGGCCTGTTGGCCATAAGGAGCTGCAAGGGCCACAGGGGACCTACTTCATTTTGTACTCCTAGTCTAAACTTGCCAGTTATTCCCGATATCTTTTGTTTCCCCACATTAGCATTCTAATCTTCTATGATGAAAGTAACATCTTTTCTTGGTGTTATATTTATGATATATTGAATATTTTTGTAGACCTCTCCTCAGCCTTTTCAGCATTCATGATTGGAACAGAGACTTGGATCACTGTGATGTTAAATGGTTTGCCTTGAATTCAAATTTAAATAATTCTGTCATTTATTGGATTTTAATTGAACACTGCTTTGGCCACGTTATGACTATGAGACTACACCATTTCTTCTGCAGAATGTTTGACCACAGTAGAAGATCATTGTCCGATGTCAAATGTCCCATTCTAGTCAAATTAAATTCACTAATTCCCAGGATATCAATGCTTAACCTTGTCATCTTATGTCTGACCATGTCCAATTTGCTTTGGTTCATTGTTCTAACATTCCGGCTTCCTAGGCTGAATTGTTATTTTATATATATATATATATATATATATATATATATATATATATATATATATATATATCCCCTGCTGGATCTCTACCTTGTTTTGGTGAAGGGGTTTGTGTACCTCAATGAAGCGGTGAGCTAAACCATGTAGGGTCACCAAATATGGGCAGATCTTTGCAGAGAGGTCAGACAAATTGCGGTCCACTAGAGAAGGAAATGTCAACCCACTCCAGGATGTATATATATATATATATATATATATATATATACTGTATATATATATAAAATTGCTCTTTTATATAAATACATATATATTTATAACCATCTCCTACTGCTGTTGTGGACGAAATTCATGAAAATGTATATTATGTCCATGCTGCATCCCTTTCCTCACAATATCATAAGATAAGGCACTAATTATCTATATTCTTTTTCCTGAGAGTCCTAAGATGGCTACTGAGCTGTATTCTGAGAGTCCTAAGATGGCTACTGAACTGTATCCTGAGAGTCCTAAGATGGCTACTGAACTGTATCCTGGGAGTCCTAAGATGACGTTCATATCCGTGACCAAATAAGCATATGAGCCCCGCCACCTTCCAGAGCCAATCAGAAGCTTCACATAAACTGACCATAATGACATCAACATCCGAGACCAAATATGGAAGGACCCTTCCTACCTTGTCAACCAATCAATAACTCACTCACTGTCTAACAATGAGTCGTACGATTGTTATATCTGATCAACTTATATTATATAAGTTCCTATGTTGTATTTGGGGGGGTTCGTTCGTTGGGAAGAATACAAGAAGTTTTATACCAAAACTTATGAGTCTGTGTAAATTCTTGTCTCTGTGTGCACACATGGCCAACAGACGGATGATTTGGACAGGAACAGATATTACATAATGGGATTATTTTTATCCATCCAAAATCATCACTGTGATGTTAAATGGTTTGCCTTGAATTCAAACTTAAATAATTCTGTCATTTATTGGATTTTAATTGAACACTGCTTTGGCCACGTTATGACTATGAGACTACACCATTTCTTCTGCAGAATGTTTGACCACAGTAGAAGATAATTGTCCAATGTCAAATGTCCCATTCCAGTCAAATTAAATTCACTAATTCCAAGGATATCAATGCTTAACCTTGTCATCTTATGTCTGACCATGTCCAATTTGCTTTGGTTCATTGTTCTAACATTCCGGCTTCCTAGGCTGAATTGTTATTTTATATATATATATATATCCCCTGCTGGATCTCTACCTTGTTTTGGTGAAGGGGTTTGTGTACCTCAATGAAGCGGGGAGCTAAACCATGTAGGGTCACCAAAGATGGGCAGATCTTTGCAGAGAGGTCAGACAAATTGCGGTCCACTAGAGAAGGAAATGTCAACCCACTCCAGGATATGTATATATATATATATATATATATATATACTGTATATATATATATATAAAATTGCTCTTTTATATAAATACATATATATTTATAACCATCTCCTACTGCAGATAGAAGCTCACTGGATTAGGAGTCTGAACACACTGGCATCATAAGGGTATAAATGAATTGTATAATTGTGCATCATTCATATAATCACAATTCTATTGCTAGGAAAGGGATAGGATGCAATATGTGCCTGTCGAAGCCTCTAAAGATGATTACCAAAATGTGGCCACTCTTGAAGAGAGTTATTCTAACATGTGATATGTGTTTAAGATGTTGGATACAATTAAGACTATATGCTTTCATACTATACCTGTGCCATTCTAATTGTATGAATGTGTGTTAAAATGTTCTCAATAATAAGCACTGAGTATATGGTAACACTAGCAACAAAGGTCTGCATAGTTAGAACTATGGTATTTTCAGTAGTAATATATGGATGTGAGAGCTGGACCATAAAGAAGTCTGAGGGCTGATGCCTTTTAATTGTGGTGCTAGTGAAAAACAAACTGTTGACTAGAAGGTATGATCATGAGGCTGAAACACAAATATTTTGGTCATATCATGTGAAGACAGGATTGCCTAGAGAAGACTTTAATGCTGGGAAAGATTGAAGGCACACGAAGAAGATGGCGTCAGAGTAGGAGATGGATAGATGAGGTAAATGAAGCAATGAACATGAACTTGATGGAGCTCAGAGGGGCGGTGACTGACAAAAGTACCTGGCGTGCTGCGACACAGACAAGACCAAACGACTTATCAACATATGGCAACACTAAACAAAGTTACATAAAATAATTGACCTGAGTGTAAGGAAAGGATCCTGTTAGAGTTAGTTTTGCAATAGTACAAAGAAGTTTCTTGACAGTTTTATGCTGCTTGTTTCTGGTGATGTGCTGATATCTGTTTACACATTTGATAATATTGTTCATGTTGATGAAACAAAAGATGAATACTACATGGATATTTACAAAATGTATATTTTTGTTTGCTGTATATAAGATTTTTATTATTTTGAATAGTACTCAGTGGCGGCTGGTGACTTTCCAAGTTGGTGGGGCGGAAGGCAGAGGCTTGGCCCCTTCCCCTTAAATTGACTCAACCCAAAAGTAGAAACTCCTCCCCTTCACAAAATGTTACCTCTGTAGGCCCTGACCACTGACACATACTCCACCCACTTACTTGATTCTTTTTTTCTTGTCACTTTACGTACGTATTATCTTGATGAGAGTGAGTTGGTGCTGTTTCTGCTCACTATTCTTATGATGGGAAGTGCTTGCATTTTCTTGATGACATGCAATAATTAAATAGAATATATATAAAACATGTTAGATCAGGAAGTGTAGCCGTGGCAGCTCATAGAAATAGACAAAAAATGATCCCATAGAGAGAGACAGAGATCAAGAGAGAGGGATGGAGAAAGAGAGGGGGATAGCGAGAGGGATAGATAAGCAATCACTAAAGAACAATTCAGCATAGAAGACCCTGATGGTGGAAAAAATGTAAGGCATATGAATAAGGGAGCTACAGAGGAGGAGATTGATAGATGAGGTTATTGAAGCAATAAACATGAACTTGAAGCTCAGATGGTAGTGGCAGACAGATGTGCATGATGTGCTGTGTCCATAGGGTCACAGAGAGACGGACATGACTGAAAAAAACAAAAGTAATAGGGAAAACAATACCACAGTATACAGTATTTGAATACATTTTTACAACACCACAAGGGCTAAATGCTTTTATAGGTAGACTGATTGAAGTAAAACCTAAAAAGCAGACATCAAGTAATTTTACTTGACAATACAAGAACTAAAACTGAAATAAACCACCCAACTTCTTATACCACACTCCATCGTCTTAAATTGGCTACAAGCCCTGTGTATCATTTGAATTAAATAAAATCAGATATTAACTGTTATACTAAACTTTACTAAAACTGTTGATTGCAAGCTCCACAAGTACATATAATGTATATTCTATATGATATATGTATGTCTGTATTCTAGGAGCCTGGAGGGAGGTCCTTCATAGGGATGCAGATGCCTCATTCTATGTAAATATAGAATACAAGCTGTATTCTAGGAGCCTGGAAGGAGGTCCTTCATAGGGATGCAGATGCCTCATTCGATGTAAATATATAGAATACAAGCTGTATTCCAGGAGCCTGGAAGAAGGTCCTTCATAGGGATGCAGATGCCTCATTCTATGTAAATATAGAATACAAGCTACCCATCGTCATCCTCCCTCCTCAACCCCCCCATCCTCATCCTCAAGCCCCCATCCTCAACCTCCCTCCTCAACCTCCCTCCTCAACCTCAACCTCCCTCCTCAACCTCCCTCCTCAACCTCCCTCCTCAACCCCCCTCCCCAACACCCCTCCTCATTCTAAACCCCCTAAATACCTCCCTCTCTCCCTTTCCCCTGACTTACCTGCTTCTGCTCCGGCCTCCACTCCTTCTTGACCCGGTGCGCATGTGACGTCACATGCGCGCCGGGTCAAGAAGGAGCGGAGGCCGGAGCAGAAGCAGGTAAGTGAGGGGCAAGGGAGAGGGGGAGGTATTTAGGGGTGTTTAGAATGAGGAGGGGGGTTTAGCATGAGGAGGAGGGGTTTAGCATGAGGAGGGGGGGTTGAGGATGAGGAGGGGGAGGGAAAGAGACACGGGTGGTTAGAGAGACACAGGGGGGTAGAGAGACATGGGGGGGTTAGATAGACAGGGGGGGGGTGGAGAGTGACTCGAGTATAAGCCGAGGGGGCCCTTTTTAGACTTAAAAAAGGGCTGAAAAACTGGGCTTATACTCGAGTATATACGGTACTATACTCACAAATGATTTTTGCACTAAATAGTATCATATTAAAAGCAAACTGTCAAAACTACTAATCTGTCTATCTATATCTATATCTATATATATATATATCTATATCTATATCTATATATATATATATATATATATATATATATATATATATATATATATATATATATCTGTCAATCTAGATGCGCCTGGGGCAAGAGACAGGCCAAATGAGAGAGAGTTCAAGTCACACAGAGAGAATAAGAGAGTCACAGAGAACAAGAAACAGAGAGAGAGATAGAGAGAGAATAACAGACAGACAGAGACTACTCACCCGGTCCTTAACAGCTATATCAACATATCAGCCCTCTCTGAACTACATATCTCAGTAAGCACTGCATCCGGCAAATTTAGCAGTCCTAATTGGCTGGGGCACTGTCAATGATTAGCTGGAATTTGCCCCAATGGGTGTCCACAGCTTCAGCTCCTCACAGTCATTCTGATTGGGTGATCCCTGAAAAGGTCCCACAGCTTCAGCTCCGTCCCAGTCATTCTGATTGGGGGATGCTGTGTTTGACAGACAGGCTCATTGCTTCAAATCAAGCACAGGCAGCATTGTGCCCTGATCTGTAGTACAAAGCGAGTCACCAGCAGGGGAAGATGTGATAAGGGGATAAGTCAGTGCGTTTAACTGCTTGCCAAAGGATTCATCATTCAAAGTGACAGCAGTAGATTTATAAAAAAATTTAAAAGATTAGTGATGGGGGGTTAAGTCAGTGCATTGATTCTGGGACGGTGGTTGCCCATTTGCCCCTATGCACCAGCTGTCCCTGAAGTACTTGTGATTGAGTTCTCTGTGCTCAGCAGGTCAGGTCTGCTTTCTTGGTAACATGGGAAGCTACGCTAACACAGGAATGAGCCCAATTTAAAAACTGTTGATCTTTATAGGATGGCTTTTTTTTCAGTTATTTTCCCTCATAACTGTAAGTGTACATGTATGTAATGACTTTTTAGTTTGTTACCTTAGTCCCAATATAGAGGATACTAATGTTTGTTCCTGCAGCCACCACCTAATAAGTAATAGCCTTGATTTTAAAATCTTTATATTCCTGCTCTAAACACCTGTTATATCAGTTACATCAGGAACATGCCCTGGTGTCTATCAGCAATGTATAAGGATCTTACTGTTTTATGTATTTTAACTTGACAAATATCTCTAAATGGGGCTGAAACATTAAACAGAATAAATATAGAGATTTATTTAAATAAATAAATAAATACAAATAGACTCTTTCCTGCTAAGGTAATTAGCTGCTCCTTGGCAGCCCTAATTTAAGACTGCTCCGGGAGTATGGAAGGAGCTCCTTATTGACTGATTGTTTGCAGTATGTCTGGCCTGGAGAAAGACCCACACAGGTGATCTTCAAAGCTGAAAACAGGCTAGTGATTTTATAAAATATTAGATTGTTTGCCTTGCTCCACACAGATTTAGCTGGATGAGAGTTGGTTAGTGAGGACAATTGTTTATTGGTTAAGGTAGGGCTTCAGTGAAAGCTGGGTCTATTATTTTCATTGATTTGCCTTGTTTGTTATTTTTTACATGAAAAATTGGAAAAGTATGTACAGCCTCCTGTATTGTGTCCCTGCATCAAAGTGCCTGAAACACAGGCACAAATGCAGAGGACACTGGTAATTTGTCACATGTAGTGTTAAAAGTGGTTTTAAGATAAAGCAAGAAACCACCCTGCTGTTGCTGAAACAAGCAGCAGATGACAGGAAACTTTAGCTGTAAACAAACCTACACTCTTGTCCCAAAATCAGCACCTGGCAACTGTAAAAACTACTGTAACTCCAAAGACCAGTTGCATGGTTTAAAGCAAATCTCTTCCTACAGAAAATGACTAGTGAAGATGATGAGAAAGCATACCTACTGAATGTTGAGATGATCACCACCAGTGAAACTTTGCTCCAAAGTCACTTAGCTAGTTTCATTGCCCCTTTCTTATGTGGTGAAACTCAGAAAGACTACTTTGATATGGATGTAGAATAGGCAATGAATTATGCTGATCTGAAAGCAGAGATCCTTGCCAGATTTGGAGATTTGGAGTTACTAAGTGGAGGGGGGGAGTGGGGCTGCTGCACTCAAACATGTTTTAAACCCCTGAATACTTAAAACCAATACTTGGTTTAGAAAGCCTGGATGGAGACAAGAAAGTCTGAATCTAGAATCTAGGTAATATCCACTACAACATACCTCAGAAAAGCTTTTGAAAAGCCAAAGCAAAGACGAAACCCAGTAAGCAATGTCAATTACTTCTACTATGAAGAACTGGGGCATACAGTGACCCACTGTCCAAAAGAGGAAGAACCAATGCAATGTAAAATGGGAGAGCACCAGCCCAATTGTAACATGATTAACATAGTGGGAGCTTAATTACAACTGTAAAGATTAATGGTAAAGAAACCACCACATTATTTGATTCAGGAAGTGCAGTGACTCTCTTCTCAGGCAAAACCATAAAGCTTAGCAAAATAAAAATATCTAATGAAATAGGTATAAAATGTGTGCATGGAACAGTGAATCTCTACCCTATAAGTACAGAAACACCACAGGTACATGGGAAGAAGATGACAATCACTACACCAGTGGACATTAACCTGTATTATCCAGTCATATTAGGTAGGGATTTTCCCCATTTTGAAGACATCCTTTAAATAAACAAAAGGGAAACCATAGAAAAGCTTGAAGAGGAAACCAAGATTAAGACATTTATCAGGTCACATCTGTCATCTGACAGTGACCCATCCTCTGGACCAAGGAAGAACCCAAAAATAAAGAAGTATAGCCAAAAGGGCCATTACAGAAATAGAGAAACATTTTGAGAAGGCTTTAGCTACCAATCAGGCTAAGGAAAGAAGAGAAGCTGATGGAGAAAGCATTATGTCTCATAATAATAAAGAAAGGGCTCAGGAGAAGAGACCTAAATAGACCTTACAGCAGTTTTCCTCTGAAAACAATAACTTTGGAATGAGCTAAGGGAATAGTACCTGTTCCTGGAAGAGAGAGGATCCAAGGCCCATACTTAATTCGACAGATTTATCTGCTTTACAGAATTGTCCCTTATGCTGAAGGAGTTAGAGATGGTGCAGCTTCTGGTCCCTAAAACACAGAAAACAAAAGTCATAGACTTTGTTCATCAAAACCAGCTTGGAGGACACCTAGAAAGTGCTAAAACATTGGGACAATTTTGTAGAGCTTTTTTTGGCCAGGTATATATGCAGAAGTTGCTTAGTATTGTGCAACCTGTCCAGGCTGCCAGATGACCGCACCTAGCAAATAGTTTGCATCCTTGGAGTCAGCACAAGTGAAAATGCATGTATCTCATGAACTGAACCCTAAACAAAATTAAGAAATCTATAAATTGTTGGGGAAAAAAGGATATTTTCTCCATTTCAATGACATTAACACTAAGCCAGGGTAAAGGGGTAAAGCCAGGGTAAAGGTAATAATTAAGCCCTGTTGCATACCTGAGGCTAAATGAGCAGAAATAAAGGCAGAAGTTAGAGAAGTTATTGAAATGGGGATAATTGTAGAATACAAAAGTCAGTGGTGCTGTTAGGTTCTGCACTTCACAGATTGAACTCAGTATAAGAATTTATCCCATTTCTCATTTCCAGACTAGATGAACTGATAGGTTGGCTTGGAAAGGCAAGATTCTTAACAAGCCTGGATTTAACAGCAGATATTGGCAGACACTCTTGGTGAAATCGGCAAAATAGAAAACTAAAGGTTATAGTTAATCCTATATGGTGGGTGGTCCACAATTATATGTTTTCATTCATATATATTATATATACAGCTTATATCTCAAAATATTATTAAACAGGACCCTCTCATTGGTGAGTGTAAATAAAACTGATTACACTTGAAGAGAAAAAAAAGACACCCAAATGACATAGAGATAACCACCTTAATAGAAACAACATTTTTGGTAGTGATAGAACTGGAACCAGAAGTTGTTTAAAACATAACCGTTATTAAAAAACAATAAAATAGTGATGATAAAAATTGAAATTAAATTGTTCTTCACCATTCACCTCCTGTGACAATAAGGCCCCCAGTCCTACCCCTGAAGCATCCATTCGTAGGATAAATTCCTTCTCAATATCAGGGGCTATTAACACCGGACCTTGACACAGTGTAGTATTTAGATCTTTGAAAGCTTCCTCCATGTTCTTAGTGAACTCTGTCAGTGGGGTGGCTCTCAATGAGAACTGGGGTGTAAACCTCCTGTAAGAGCCCACGATACCCAGAAAGACCCTCACTTGCTTCTTCTTCTGGATTGCTTCAACTTTGTTAAATAGCAGCTTGACCATCCCTCGTCCAACAGTGTAATCCAGATATTTGACTTCACTAAGTCCAATGGCACATTTCGCAATGTAAGGTTTGCGCATCATAGGGTTTCTAATACAGACTCCACCTTTGGAAGATGTGTCTCCCAATCTGTGGTATAGATTACTATATCATCTAAATACGCAGCAACATATTCCGAATGTTCATGTAATAACCTGTCCATCAGTCTCTGGAAGGTGGCTGGAGCTCCATGGAGTCCAACGGTAGCACTTTGTAGTGGAACAGCCCATCTGGGGTCGAAAAAGCAGTTTTGTCTTGCAGCTTGTGTTAAGAGACTTTGCCAATATCCTTTTGTCAAGTCCAGGGTTGTTAAAAATCTTGCTTTCCCGAGCCGCTCTATCAACTCATCCACCCTAGGTCTGGGATATGCGTCAAACTCTGATACAGAGTTTAATTTGTGTAAGTCGCATGCGGAATCTGATGATGCTGTCCGGATTTGGGATCATCGCGATAGGACTGCTCCATTCACTTTGGGATTTTTTAATAACAACCCGAGACCTAACACCTTTTTTACTTCTGTTCTGATTTCTTCTTTTTTAGCCTTGGGTATGCGATAGGATTTCATCCTTACCCTGATCCCGGCCTTAGTGATGATGTTGTGATAAATGGTGGTGGTGCAACCTGGTTTTGCTGAGAAGACATCCCTGTTTGGGTTTACCATCTTGTAAGTTTCCTCCTTCTGTTCAAGAGACAGGTCCTGTGACACAAATGCTTCTACTTGCATTGCCTCTGTGCTGGGAATAGTTCCTCTGACATAGTACAACTATTCGTCCAGACAAGCAATATTCACCTCTACTATCTGCACTATCCAAGGTTTACCTGGTATATTTGCTGCATCTTTCATCGTTCCGGTTGCCTCACCATATAATCAATGTCTCATATGGCCTCAATAATTTCTTGGGGCCTTGACATCTGGTCAGTAGTTTGCTTTCAGCCGTGGGTACTAGTACTAGTACTCTGTCTCCAGGTTGGAACTTCCCCACCTGTGCTGTCCGGTTGTAATAGGTTCACCGATGTTGTTGGGCTTTTTCCATTTGATTTGTTTCCAGGGGCCAACTTGGAAGATTCTTTCCCTCATATTCTCTATAATGTTCTCACTGAGCATGGTTTGCTCTTCCCATTCTTCTCGCAGTATGTCCAGTACTCCTCTGGGAGGGCAGCCATATAGGAGTTGGAAATGGGAAAGTCCAGTGGAGGCTTGCAGTACTTCTCTGACTGCAAAGAGCAAACAGGGTAGAAGTAGGTCCCAATCTTTTCTGTCTTGGGCTACAACTTTTCTGAGCATGTTTTTCAAGGTTTTGTTATGGGCAACGGCATCAATGGGGCCCGCAGTTTTCTGGCATTCAGGGCAGGCTGCACAATACTGGGCTACCTAAGCATGTATACCAGGCCAGAAAAATAGTTTCATGATTCCCAGTGTTTTATCTTTTCCAAGGTGTCCCCTGAGGAGGTCACGATGAGCCAGGTCAAGGACTTTCCTTCTATGTGCTCTAGGGACTAGGAGCTGCTCCAGTGTCTCTTTTCCTGAGGGAACAATTCTGTACAACAGGTCATTTCGTAAAATGAAATATTGTCCTTGTCTCCTTTGCCTTTCAGGGACAGGTACCCCGTTCACTTTCCATAGTTCATTACGTACATTTTGTAAAACTGGGTCTGAAGCATGGTCACGTGCAAAATTATTATTGTCATGGAAGCACTGCTGTAGAGTCAGCTCTTCCTCTCCAGGTTCTTCTGTTTCATCCACTTTCATCATTATAAGCTGTAGAACCCGTTCTGTCTGCCCTTCACCTTTTATTATCCCAGCTTGTGGCTAAAGCTTCTTCAAAAGCTTTCCTCCGTATTTCTGTGCCCAACCTTTTTGCTTTCTGCTTTTCACGCTTTGTCTTTCAGCCTCTCCCGGGTCTGGAGAATAAGCCATCATCTAAGCATGATAAATGTGGCCATCCGGATTCTTTAGCAGTTTGGACGCCCTTCACGGGTTTGTTTTTCCATTGGTCAGTAGGAAGAAGATCTCTGAAGTGGGGAACATCTTGGATAACCAGATAAGGCAGGGTAGCTAGGATGGGTGCAGTGATTACCATCTTCCTCATGATTACCATCTTCCTTCACCATGTCTTATGAGTTTTCCTGATAAGAGAGTCACAGCACTTCCTGAGTCGATTAGGGTGGTTGGTTCTTTACCATTAACTGTTATGGGTTTGGTAAACTGATGATCCTTTTCTGTCACCCCCACCAGGTTGATTAGGTTACAGTGGTATGGACTTTCTCCCATGTTGCATTGCATGGCTTGCTCTTTACTTGGACAGTAGGCCGCTATGTGTAATGGCACTCTGCAATAAAAACCCTTCCCCTTGCTTGCTGGGCCTTTCTGCGTTGTTTTGAAGTGAACGTATTTCCACTTCCGGTTACATGTGTCTTTGTCCGGTTCCATACTTTCTCATACAGTTAGGGGTTTGTGCCTTTGCGTTATTTGACCGCCTTTGAATACTGCAGGTCTCCACTTTTGAAGGACTGAAAAGTTCATTCATGGCCAAATATCTTTCTGCCAAATATCTTTCTCCAAGTTATTTTGTCTAACCCATTCTCTTAAGCCTTTGGATAGACTCCTCAAATAGTTATCCATCACCAGTAGTTCCATAATTCTCCCTGGTCCATTAGTTTCAGAGCATAGCCATCTTTGTGCTAAGTGAAGCAATGCAAACATTTGTGCACGAGGGGTCTTGTTTTCCACAAACTTTCATGAGTGGAATCTCTGAGCCCTAACGCTTCTGGTAACTACAGCTCTGGCCAGGATCTCTGCTTTTAGACTGGAATAATCCATTGCTTGCTCTGTGTCGAGATCAAAATATGCTTTATGAGCCTCCCCACACAAATACGAAGCAACTATACGGCAATTCTTTTGAAGGTCAGGATAGATGCTTCCATGTCTTTGTCTGGGTTCATTTTCTGTAGAAACCAATTTGGGTTAATGTTTCCACTGGTTTGTGGCATTGGGGTAGGTTTTGCAGGTATCAGGTACTGTAGCTGGGCAAGCAAGATTTGGTTTGTTTCCCGCTGTAGCTTTCATTCTTCTGCAGCTTGGGTTTGTTCTTCCGCCAAGACTTGTGCTGCCTGGGCCTGTTGTTTCAGTAACTGCTGAGTAGTCTCCTGCTGGCATGCAGTGGTTTGTATTAGAGCCTTCACTATTTCCTCCATTGTATAATTCCCAGCACTGCCACCATATGTGATATCTCTGCTGTCACACTCAGGGTTCGTGCCCTTGTTTCTGTGCATTTTCAAGAGCTGTCTCTGGAGGCCTCTGTCCAGCTCAAACTGAGCTCCTCCTGCTGGGTGCTCATCAGACTTTTAAAGGCGGAACCCAGCTTGGCTTCATGTTGTGTTAACCCTGTCATCCCCTAGTGGACACAGGGCTCTGCTCAGTCTGTCCCCCACGTATACTCCACGTGTTACAATACCAAAATGTTAAGTGCATGGAAATACTACTTCTAGGTCCCAACAAGACTGATGTGATGGCTTTGGAGTTTGCCACTAGGTCCTAAATAGTATTGCAGTCAAAGTAATGAATTTATGAAAGTGAAAGGTTTGGGATCCGCCACTTATCCCTTAAATAACTATAATGTATAGTAGTACGCTAATCTCCTATTCAACCCTCACAGACTGTTGTGCATAGATAAGTCTAACAATAAAATACACAGTTTTCTATTACATAATTGGTCACTACATGTGTCTCTTGAAGCTAGAGACATCTCGTTCCCGGTGTCCTGCACCTACAGAGTTGGTCCGGTAGAGTCAATCCGAGGCAAATGCGTGATTACGTCATCAGAACGGTACAACGCGTTGATACTGGCCTGACGCTGAGTTTCACCTCTGCTTCCTCCAAGGCCAGAGATGGAGGAAGCAGAGGCAAAACGCAGCGTCAGGACAGTTTCAGTAGCTGTTTCTGCATAGTTACATAGTTACATTGTATTTGAGGTTGAATAAAGACTTTTAGTCCATCAAGGTCAACATTTTTAGATCTTTTCTGATCCTTCTAATAAGTGGATTATTTGTTAATATTTGTTAATTGATCAAGAGGAAGGCAAACAGAAAACAAAACCCATTGAAACTTTGCCAATTGTTTCACAAGGGGAAAAAAAAGCAAAATTCCTTCCTGACCCCAGATACTGGCTATCGAATTTCTTCTTGGATAAATATTCCTTCGTTACTTATATAGGATAACCTTAAATGCCCTCTTTATTCAAAAATATATTTAACCCCTTTTTAAAGTTATTGTTATAAAAAAAAAAATTTTTAATCAGTTCTGTAAATCAGTGCAGTGTTTTCTGTAATCACTGTTTTCTGTAATCAGTGAACAGGTGAGAGTGGGTGTGGCTTGGCCTGTGTAAGTTATATCTGTGTGCATTTGTGTGAGGTTCTGTTTGAATCAGTTCTGTAAATCAGTGCAGTGTTTTCTGTCCTGTTGCAGTAATCAGTGTACAGGTGAGAGTGGGTGTGGCTTGGCCTGTGTAAGTTATATCTGTGTGCATTTTTTTCTGTTTTGTTTGGGTTAAGGTGTAGAAAAGCAATCTTTATACAAATACATTGATTTGTTTTCTCATTGTATTTTTGTAACTGATAATCATGAGTCAGTGCAGTGGCAACCTCACTCAGTGTACATCCTGCCAGGGTCCATACCTCTGTGACAGGTGTGAGCATGCTGCCTCTCTGGAAGCTCAAATTGAAGAACTAGAGAGGAGAATTGCAACACTTCATTATATTGTCACACTGGAAAGGGAGTTGGTGCTCACGGAGCACAGTTTAGCTGGGCCTAGTATGGAGGGAGGAACTGGGGCTAGTGAGGATAGCCAGGGAGGTAGCTGGGTTACAGTTAGAAGGGGGGAACAGAAGGAGGCAGGTCAGTTATGAGTTGGCAAACACCAACAGATTTGCCAGATTGAATGAAACTGTTGGGGATGTCCATTCAGGAATGGCAATGCCAGATAAAGCTGTTCCCTCTAACAGCCGGGAGAACAGTTCTACTGGAGGAGAGGGAGGGCAGAATAGGCAGAGCAACAGACATGTTTTGGTGGTAGGGGACTCTACTATTTGGAAGGTAGACAAGGTAATTTGTCACCGAGATCCCAGCAATCTAACAGTTTGCTGTCTCCCTGGTGCTCGGGTTTGGCATGTTGTGGATCGGGTGGATACATTATTGGGAGGGGCTGGTAATGAACCGGCGGTCTTGGTACACATTGGTACCAATGACAAAGTTAGTGGAAGATGGAGCGTCCCAAAGAATGATTTTAGAGAACTAGGGAATAAGCTTAAAGCAAGGACCTCCAAGGTAGTATTTTCTGAGATACTACGAGTGCCACGTGCTAGCCCAGGGAGGCAGAAGGAGCTTAGGCAGGTTAATGCTTGGATAAAAAAAGTGGTGCAGTGCAGAGGGTTTTGGGTTTTTAGAGCACTGGGCTGACTTCTCACTTGGGTACAATCTCTATAGCAGGGATGGATTGCACCTTAATGATGAGGGAGCTTTTGTGCTAGGGGATAGGATGGTAGAACGGCTGAGGGAGTTTTTAAACTTGTAGGTGGGGGGGGAGGGACTATATAGAAGTATTGGAGTAAATAGGGTAGAGTGGGAAAGGGATAAATTAGTTACCCATGCGGGAGGAGAAGGGGGAGGGTTACAATAGACAGTAGGGAGGTATTAATATGGGCCTCAAATACAGTGGCAAGCACTTCACAACGGCAGAGCCATAGGAACATAAAGTGTATGCTTGCTAATGCAAGACGTTTGCCTGGGAAAATGGACGAGCTAGAATTATTAGCTGTACAAGAAAATTGGGGCTTAATAGGCATTACTGAAACATGGTGGAATGAATCTCATGACTGTACTGTTAATCTGGATGGTTATAACCTATTTAGGAAAGATAGGGGAAATGGTAAAAGAGGAGGCGGGATCTGTCTGTATGTTAAGCCTGAATTTAAGCCTATAGTCAGAGAAGATATTTATGCTGGAACTAACGGCATCATTGAATCTTTGTGGGTTGAGCTAAATAGTGGAGGAGCTAATTCTAAACGCATATTGATGGGAATATGTTATAAACCCCCAAATATAGCTGAAAGTGAGGAAATACAATTATTGTTACAGATTGGAAATGCAGCTAAGCACGGGCAAGTTCTAATAATGGGAGACTTTAATTACCCTGAAATAAACTGGATAAATGAGACCAGCAGCTCATCTAAGGGGAGCAGGTTCTTGAGTACACTCTGGGATCATTATCTGGCCCAGGTAATACAAGAACCCACTAGAAATGGGCCATCTTGGATTTAGTCATCACAAGTACTATTGATATAATATCAAATGTTAAAATAAGGGAAACCTTGGGGAACAGTGATCACAAAATAGTATCATTTGAGATTGAATACAAAAAATAGAGTTGTAATGGGCCAACAAAAATTCTAAATTTTAAAAGGGCTAACTTTAATGGGCTAAGGGCAGCAATACTACATATAGACTGGGACAAAGAACTTACAGGGAAAAATACTGAAAATAAATGGACAACATTCAAATCCTTAATAAATAAACATACTCATCGGCATGTATCATGTGGAAATAAAATGAATCGGAGTAAATCATATCCCATGTGGCTTAACAATGACTTAAAGATCATGATGAGGAAAAAGAAACATGCATTTAAATTATACAAGAAGGAGGGAACAGAGGCAGCTTTATGTGACTATAACGAAATCAACAAGTCTTGCAAAAGGGCTATTAGACTGGCTAAAATAGAAAATGAGAAGTCAGTTGCAAAGGAAAGTAAGACTAACCCTAAAATATTTTTTAAATATATTAATGGGAAGAAGGCGAGGAAGGAAGCTATAGGAACATTACAATGTGACAAAGGCCATCTGATAATTAGTGACCAGGAAAAGGCAGATGAGCTAAATAGGTTATTTTCGTCGGTATACACAAGGGAGGTACCAGTGGTTGGGACACTGCAACATAATGGGGCTACACTATCATCACTAAATAATTGGTTAACACAGAAAGAAATCCAAAAGAGATTGGAGAAAATAAATGTTAATAAAGCCCCAGGTCCTGAAGAAATACATCCAAGGGCACTGAGGGAGCTGGGTTCTGTAATAGCCAAACCATTATATCTAATCTTTCAAGACTCACTCACTACAGGGTCTCTACTGGATGACTGGAGAAAAGCAGAGGTGATAACTATATTTAAGAAGGGATCAAGAGCAAATCCGGGGAATTATAGACTAGTGAGCCTCACATCTGTAGTTGGGAAGCTTTTAGAAGGGTTAATAAGGGACAGAATACAAGAATATGTCTATTTGAAGAAGATCATAGGTAGCAGTCAACACGGATTTATGAAGGATAGGCCGTGTCAGACCAATCTAATTAGTTTCTATGAGGAGGTTAGTAGGAACTTGGATCAGGGCAACTTAGTGGATGTAGTCTTTTTGGATTTTTCAAAGGCATTTGATACAGTGCCACATGAAAGACTAGTGAGCAAACTAAGGGATACAGGAATTGCAGTAAATATCTGCTCATGGATCGAAAGCTGGCTAAAAGATAGGAAGCAAAGGGAAACATATGTACATGTAACATGTAAATGGAACATACTCCGATTGGACTAATGTGATAAGTGGGGTTCCTGAAGGTTCAGTATTAGGTCCTCTTCTTTTTAACATATTTATTAATGACGTAAAAGTAGGACTCGAAAGTAGTGTCACCATTTTTTCTGATGACACTAAGTTGTGCAAGGTAAAAAAATCAGATAATGATGTACTTTCCCTAAAAGGGATTTGCATAAGTTAGAGAAATGGGCGGCTAAATGGCAGATGAGATTTAATATAAATAAATGTAAGGTTATGCATTTGGGAAGGAAAAATAGCCATGCAATTTATAATCTTAATGGAGCAAATCTAGGGGTATCTGATATTAAAATGGATTTTGGAGTACTAGTGGACAACCACCTAGGTAGCAGTGCTCAATGCCAAGCAGCAAAGGCAAGTAAAATATTAGCATGTATTAAGAAGGGTATAGAAGCAAGGGAAGCAAATATAATTCTACAACTATACAAATCCCTAGTATGCCCTCATTTGGAGTATGGAGTACAATTTTGGGCACCCCTTCATAAAAAGGACATTTTAGAGCTGGAAAAAGTACAGAGAAATGCTACAAAACTAATAAGGGGAATGGAGGGGCTAAGTTATGAAGAAAGACTAACCAAATTAAACGTATATTTAAATACATCCAGGTTCAATATAAGGCTTTGTCAAGTGAACTTTTTGTAGCAAGAGATTCTTTGAGGTTAGAGGAAAAAAGATTTCACCTTAAACAAAGAATAGGGTTCTTCACAGTTATGGTGGTTAAACTGTGGAATTCGATAGACAACTTCAAAAAAGGGTTAAATATATTTTTGAATAAAGAGGGCATTCAAGGCTATCCTTGACAACTAGCGAAGGAATATTGATCCAGGGAGAAATTTGATCGCCAGTTTCTGGGGTCAGGAAGGAATTTAGTTTTTTTCCCCTTATGAGGCAATTGGCAAAGTTTCAATGGTTTTTTTTTTCTGTTTGCCTTCCTCTGGATCAATTAACAATTGGTAATAAATAATCCACATATTAAAAAGATCAAGAGAGATCTAAAAAGGTTGAACTTGATGGACTAACTCTTTATTCATCCTCTAATACTATACTATTAATAATTATTTAACAACTAATTAATTAATAACTAATTCGCATATTGCAGATCAGAGGAGATCTTAACAGGTTGAACTTGATGGACTGAAAGTCTTTTTTCAACCTTAATTACTATGTAACTATGTAATTACAATATTATTATTCATAATCATATTATTTATGATTATAATAATTATTCTAATCTCATCCTGAGATTCTTGCCTTCTATGGAAAACAGACTTACAGTATATATTCAAGAGGCGTTACAGATTAATGGTTACAAAATGTGTATTTATTAGAATACAATAACTAATACAAATACATTAATAATACATGATAATACTATGGAAACAACCTCTTGTAGCTTAGCAGAAAGGCATTCTAAAGCTACCAATTATGTCCATGTGTGTGTATGATAGTGATACTTTACCCAACTATCACAGCGTACCAGAGAGAAGAGAGACAGAGAAACAGCCTGGTATGCTACATTTATTCCTGTATTTGAATCCCACCCCCATACTCATGTCCTTTACTTCTTACTGGTCAGTTAGGTCACATGTCCTTCACAAAGTCCCCTTACTGGCCAGCTGTCCACACAAATGATTCTTTCGGCCACATGGAAAACTGGAGAAATCCAGTTTTCAAAGTTACTAGCACCTATGCGTACAAGAATACCATGTATGGTCTTCTGCTAATTCTCTGGATTAGACTGTGCTATTCAAATCCATCGCCATCATGTGGTCATTCGGCAAATTCATCCACTATTCAGAGCACTGTATCTCCAAATGAGTGAGAAAAAGAACAAATATAGATAGCCTTTCAGCTTTATATTAAAGCTGGTAATTATTTTCTAATTCTGATGCTATGCGTGTTTTACAGTTATCTATCAAATTCACTGTCACCACCTCCTTTGGTAGAGAATTCCACAGTTTAACCACCCTAACTGAGAAGAACCCTTTTCTTTCTTTAAGGCGAAATATGTTTTCCTCTAATCGCAATGTGTGTCCTTTTGTCAGTTGAAAAACTCTTGGCACAAAAAGTTCACTTGACAAAGCCTTATATTGACCCTGGATGTATTTAAATAAGGTAATCATATCCCCTTGTAAATACTTTTTTTCTAGAGAAAATAAGTTTAATTTGGTTAGTCTTTCTTCATAACTTAGCCCCTCCATTCCACTTATTAGTTTTGTAGCCCTTCTCTGTACTTTTTACAGCTCTAAAATTTCCTTTTTATGAAGTGGTGCCCAAAACTGTACTCTATATTCCAAATTAAGGGGCGTACTAGGGATTTGTACAGTTACAGAATTATATCTGCTTCTCTTGCTTCTATACTCTTTTTAATACATTCCAATATTTTACTTGCCTTTGCAGCTGCTGCTTGGCATTGAGCACTACTACCTAGGTGGTTGTCCAGAAGTAGTCCCAAATCCCTTTCAATATCAGATACCCCTAGATTCACTCCTTTAAGATAATAAATAGCATGGCTATTTTTCCTTCCCAAATGCATAACTTTACATTTATTTGTATTAAATCTCATCTGCCATTTAGCCTCCCATTTCTCTATTTTATGCAAATCCCTTTGGAGGGAAAGTACATCATTATCTGATTTTATTACATTGCACAACTTAGTGTCACCTACAAAAATGGTGACACTACTTCCGAGTCCTACTTCTACGTCATTAATAAATATGTTAGAAAGGAGAGGACCTAATACTGAACCTTGAGTAACCCCACTTACCGCATTAGTCCAATCAGAGTATGTTCCATTTATAACAACATGTCGCTTCCTGTCTTTTAGCTAGCTCTCAATCCAGGAGCAGATATTTACTGTTAATCTTACTTTCCTTTGCAGCTGACTTCTCATTTTCTATTTTAGCCATTCTACTAGCGCTTTTGCAAGCCTTGTTGAATTCCTTATGTTCACATAAAGTGGCCTCTGTTCCATCCTTCTTGTATAATTGAAATGCATTTTCCTTATCATGATCTTTAAGTCATTATTAAGCCATGTGGGATTTACTCCTATTCATTTGATTTCCACATAGTACATGCTGATGTGTATGTACTGTATATTTAGTAAGGATTTCAATGTTGTCCATTTATTTTCAGTATTTTTCTCTGTAAGTTCTTTAGCCCAGTCTATATGTTATATTGCTGCCCTTAGCCCATTAAGGTTAGCCCTTTTACAATTTAGAGTTTTTGTTGGCCCCTTACAGCTCTGTTTTTTGTATTCAATCTTAAATAAAACTGTGTTGTGATCACTATTCCCCAAGGGTTCCCCTATTTTCACGTTTGATATTATATCAATATTACTTGTAATGACTAAATCCAAGATAGCCTCATTTCTAGTAGGTTCTTGTATATTCTGGGTCAAATAATGATCCCTGAGTGTACTCAAGAACCTCCTCCCTTTGGTTGAACTGCTGGTCTCATTTATCCAGTTTATTTCTGGGTAGTTAAAATCTCCCATTTTTAAGAACTTACCCATGCTTTGCTGCATTATCTATCTGCAGCAATAATTGCAATTCATCACCCTCAACTATATTTGGGGGTTTATAGCATATTGCTAACAATATGAGTTTAGAATGAGCTCCTTCGCTATATAACTATATAACCAGGCTTAACATACAGACAAATCCCTCCTCCTCTTCTACCATTACCCCTATCTTTCCTAAATAAGTTCCAACCAGAGATTCATCCCACCATGTTTCAGTAATGCCTATTAAGTCCCATTTTTGTTGTACCGCTAATAATTCTAGCTCGCCCATATTCCCAGGTAAACTTTATGTTGCTATGGCTCTGTCATTGTGAAGTGCCTGCCACTGTATTTGAGCCACCTAGTAATACCTCCCTACGTCTATTGTAACCCTCCCCCTTCTCCTCCCGCATGGGTAGATAATCCATTCCTTTCTTCCTCTACCCTTTCTACCCCATTACCTAGCACACATGCTCCCTCTTCAAGCTGAAATCCATCACTGCTATAGATATTGTACCCAAGTGCATAATACTTATAATCCTTAAAAAGGATCATACCACTACAAAATATATACATAACTGACTGAAGACATGAAGTAGTTGTGAAATTTGCCCATGCTTCTCTTACATTCTGTGTTGAGTAAAAAAGTCTGTGCAGTTATGCTAATCAAACACTTTGCTATGTCTTTCCAGACTTTACTGTAACCCTGTTTTATAAACATGGCATTTTATCTATGCGGTTTTATGCTAATAGCATGAGATGTCAAAGAAGATGGACACAAAATAGAAGCTACTTGTAGCCTTCAGTCCATTGTGGTGCCATTTATTAATTACATAACTTTTTTCTCACTTATTGCATTTATAAAAGGTGTAAAAGGTACCAATAAAATACAATCTATATAATATTAAATATATTATTTACACATACAGGTAATACAGTGTATTCCCCTTTTGATATTTAGGTTATACTTTATTTTTACATATATTAACAAGAATTTATTTTGTGTGTGCCTGTGTACAAACAGTAAACATTAAAAAATATTTGCATATTACTTAATTGTATATCTATAAAAATGCACTGAAATTCTGAGTAGCCAAACCTCAAAAATGTTAAGCAGTGAAATAACCTAGTGGATAATCATTACGATAGTTCTGAAATTGGAGTAACATTTGTTAAATGTCCTGCTTACTGTATTTTCTCCATGTGTTATCAATGATAAATAGACTTGCTTAAGAGCTTAAATATTTTCTGTGCTTTTTCATTGCATACATTTTAAAAGAAATGTGTACATTTCTAGATAATATTCTGTAAAATTTAATTTGCTATTTCAGAGTGTATTATTTTCAATTTCATGTCTTTCCCCATTCTAGCTCTAACATATTGTAATTGGTTTTATGTGCAACCAGCCAGGTGTTACCTCTCTATTCATCCAGAAATGAAACTGCAGCAGTCACAAAGTACCAGCATAATGTTACTGGCCTGAAGGTTGTTGAAAGTACAATTTCCTTCAGCAAGAACATTGGCAATTTCATAGACAAAAGAGGTAAGATTCCTACTGATTGTTATGTGTATAGGCCTAAGGAACACAAAAATAATCACTTATACCTGAAACACAATTAAGTTTCCAAATGTAACAATCTTGAAAATGAATATACTATGCAATTAAATCATCTGGAATTTAATTATTCTTAGAGTTGCATCACTCCATTGTTAAGAATAAAACATTTGTTGTATTTGCAACATAAATACTTTAGCCTATAATGGGTTTTTTGATGAGGTGTGTACCTTCTTTTGGTTCTAGCAAAACCTTTAGAACACATTCCAAAGCTGTTTATTTACCATGAGAAAATAAATAGTAGACATCTAATTATGGGAGATTATGTGACCAACATAGAAGAAGACACATGGGAAACTGGTGAAAAGATAAACATAGGTATAAATGGCTTTCTAGATATAATATGCTATCTCCATGGTTTAATTAGAAAACAGGGATTACAAGTCTACCACCTTATTAAATTGTGATTCGGCCAATTGAAAAGGACTCTATATAAGCACAGAGCATATTTTTTACATAAGTTTTTAGTTAGTGAAGAGTTTGCTTTTGGATAGAAGTTCACTAATTAAAAACGTCTGCAAAAAAATGCTCTGTGCTTATTTAGAGCCCTTTTCAATTAGCCGAATCGCAATTTAATAAGGCTGCAAATCAGTGACACAGAATCGCATGTTAATAGTTTTTGGGATAAGGAGGGAATCTTTATTTCCCAAGATGCAACAATATTGTGATTATCAGATGAATATGTCAAAGAAAGATGTGGTAGAAATGTCATTTTGAAAGCTCAACAGCTATGCAAATAGATATGTGCTATATTTCGCATCTACCTAAAGTCACCTAAAATACTGGCTTGCTTTATAACCTGTTACATGAAAAGCACAATTTATTCACTAATATTAACCTAAAAGTATACATACAGTAAATTATATACTGCTCTAAGGATAAAAAAATCATATTATATTTAAATATAATAAAAATGATCCCCAGAGAAAGCCTTCAATTAAACTTTGATGGATTTATTAAAGGTAATCATGTTCTATGTTAGGTGTCCATTTTTGGAGAAAAAAAAGTTTAATTTAGTTAGTCTTTTTTCATAACTTAAGGCACTATGCTAATCCCCTCTATAGCAATTAGAAGTACCGTAGAAGCAAAGAAAATCCTACCTAGCTTTGCTATTCGCCTATCCCTTAAATATTGCAAGAGAACTGCTAAGAGTGACTGCTGCATGACAAAGACATGAAAAGCACAACAAAAATCTCCATTGATTTTCCCACTGACAAAAGATTACAAGTTACTCCGTAAGACTTTTACACTAAAACCCTATACTAATATAATTTAACGGATCACTCGCAAGCCAGGGAAGTGCCATAACTGTAAACAAATAAGTAAATATTACAGGTACCAAGGATCACTCAAAAAGGCTTTTAAAACCTTTAATGAGTGCGGCAGCACTTGACACTTAACAGTCCGATATCAACATATGTGTAATTAAAAGTGCTGATAATGTATTATTATGTCCGTTTATTAGACAACATCTCTGGTAACACACAACCCAATGCTCACATGGTTAATAGATAATAATTTTGCCTAGGAACAAATGCTCTAATGCAATGTATGTGTCTTAAGGTTCCTTGCCACAGTTATGGCCATTGTTTTAACTCATTTCTATTGGCTAGCAGAGCTGTTTCTCATCGGTAACACTTGGTCTCAGTCATCCAGTTTATTTCAGGGTAGATACAATCACCCACTATTAGAACTGACCATGTTTAGCAATTTTTTCCAATCTTTAGCCCTAATTGCAGTTCCTCACTTTCACTTATATTTGAGGTATTAGAGCTGGTATCTAACAATACTTTTTTTCCTGAGTTGGTTCCTCAGACTGCCCTGCCTCTTCCTCCTGTTCCTGTGCTTCCTCTAGTTACTGTACTGAATATACTCAATATCTACAGCCCCGCCCTCTCTACCTCCATGAATATCCTCAATAGCTCTAGCCCCACCATCTATGAGTATCGACTTTCTTTATTTTACACAGTGTAAACCTTTTTGTAGTGTGAGGACCTTCTGGGCTCATGGTGCTGCAATTCTCCTCTGAAGTTCTCCAAATGGAGCTTTAAAGTAGGGAGCATTCTTACACCTGTCACAGAGATATGGACCCTGAAAAAAATGTTCAAAAAAATGGCAAGATGTATACTGGGTAAAGTTCTCATTGGACCTACTAATGATTAAAATGTACAAACTAGTAAAATTATGCATTTCATTTGTATTTTCTATTTCTTTCTATATTAAACAATTCTAAAACTGCATATACACAATAACTGCTTATTGTTTGCAAGCTCTTAAATTCTCTACTCCCTTTGTTTAAATTAGATTAGATTCTGACCACACACATGCACATTGATTACTGCACACTAACAGAACACCCTGTTGTGTCCAGATGTCACTTACAAAAACTTCTAGATTTGAAATATCTCTATAATACTCTAATTAATTTTGTTTTGTTGTTTGTTGTATTGAATACAATAATACAACTTAAAAAGCCCTAAAGCGGCATTAGGAATAATTATTATACCTAAATGACCCAGCATTTATTTTTGTAAATAATAACATTGTCTTGTTAATTGTTAATATGTTGTGCCAAAGAGCATTGTTTCCTGAGAAAATCAAAATGGTAAATTTATAAAAACTAGCCTCAATGTAAATGTGCTACAAGTAAAATAGTTTGGTTTGCTAACTGTGTATTTTTACTTTATCTTCACATACTTGATATTGACTAACACAAGAATAGTATATGGATGAAAGACAATATGGATCTAATCACTTTTCAATAATAATGTTATTGTGCCCTGTTAAGTAAGCATACTCACATCAAACAAATCAGTAATGAATATCAGTTTGAATTTCTCTCTTCAACCTCTCATATGAGTAATGGATTAAAACATTTCTCTTTTCCTTAAAACTGAGCTATATACCTTATATGATTTGAGCTGAATATAATCCTCTTTTATTATTCCAATAAAGTGTAATTTAAAATGTCATTTTTAGGAACACAGAATTATAGTAATCTATATTATGAATAAGTATTTCAAGTACTAAATATTTGTAAATGTATTAACATAGGCATTAACTATCCATTCTGGTCATAAGATAGCAAATCGTAAAAATATTGTTGTCAAATTGTATCAAATGAACTTTATCAAACAGGTGAAACAGCAATGTTAAAGGGCCAGTTTCCTCCTTCCTATTGCTCTGCTCCAGGTTACAGAGCAAATGATTTCTAATATTTAAATTATTTTTTTTTTACATTTTATCTGTTTGAGAAAAAAAAAGGTTTTAAATGATGCTCTGTTCAGTCTCTATGGGGGAAGATCTATCAATCACAGACTTTCCCCAAACGCAAAACATCCTATTCCTTGCATAGTGCTGATTGACACAGAGCCAACATCACAGGCGGAGACACATCTGTACAGTCCCCCTCCCTCTTTGGCACATGCAACCCCTGCTTCTCTGGCCCTTGAAAGTGAGGAAATACAATTGTTGTTACAGATTGCATCTAAGCATGGGCAAGCTCTAATAATGGGAGACTTTAACAACACTGAAATAAGCTAAGGGGTGCAGGTTCTTGAGCGCATCATTATCTGGCCCAGGTTATATAAGAACCTAATCGAAATGAAGCTATCTTTGATTTACTCATCAGAAATAATATTGATATAATATTACATTTTGAAATAGGGCAACCTTTGGGAAACAGTGATCACAACACTGTCTCATTTGAGATTGAATTAAAAAAACAAAGTTGAAAAACAAAAACTCTTAATATTAATAGCACAGATTGTAACGGTCTAAGGGCAGCAATATAATTATAGACTGGGACAGAGAACTGACAGGTAAAAATACTCAACATAAATGCACTACATTCAAATCCTTACTAAATAAACATACACATCTGCATATACCATGTGGAAACAAAAAGCAAAATAAGTATATCACATAAATGTAGCTTAAAATGATTTAAAGATCAAGATACAGAATAAAAAATAGGCATTTAAATTATGCAAAAAATAAGGAACAGAGAATGCTTTAGGTAAGTACAAGGAAATCAACAAGGCTTGCTGTGAAGAACGCTTTTCTTTCTTTAATGTGGAAACTTTTTTCCTCTAACCTCAGGGAATATCCTCTTGTCAGTTGAAAACATCTTAGCAAAAAGCCTTTGATATATCAAGCCCGTAAATGTTACGTTTGCAAATCGCTAATAAATTGCTACAAATCCACTGGCGTAAACAGCAAACGGAGCAAAAAAGCCTATGGGGACTAGAGAGGACCTGCAAGGGGGTTAAAGTCATATCCTGTCCTATCCTGTAAATGCAAATATAAACACTACTGTATATCAGATTAAAGAGAAAGTGATGTTAGGTATTAAAATTAATAGCACAAAATTCTAAAGCTCGCAAATCTGCAATATAAAATACTTTTTTTATGTTTAATTTTTGTGATATCAATATACATATATTGGAACTTGCATGTACTAGAATATAATATTTGCTGATTTATTAATATTGCATTATTTCTGGAATGCGGGTCTGATCGTAACTCATAATTCAAACCCGTAAGGGATTGAAATGTAACCTTCATTTTTTGACCTCTTTTACTATTGGCTCTCGTCTATTGCAGGCTTGGCTAATTTAATAGCTCTGTAACTCTGACAAATATCAAGCCCACAGGCTTTGTGGGTGTACCGGTGCCACTACGGGTTTGGAATTTAATATGGCCCATAGTCTACTGACCTTGGATATATTTATGCAATGTAATCATATCCCCTCTTAGGCACTTTTTTCTAGAAAGAATAAGTTTAGTTTGGTTAGCCTTTCTTCATAGCTTAGTTCATGCATTCCCCTTATTAGTTTTGTTGCCCTCCTCTTTTCTTTTTCAGCTCTAGAATGTCGAGGCCCAAATTGTACTCCATATTCCAACTGACAGCATACTAGGGATTTGTATAGTGGCCGAATTATATTTGGTTCACTTGCTTCTATACCCTTAATACATGCTAATATTTGACTTGCCTTTGAAGATGCTGTTTGGCATTGAACACTGTTAGCTAGGTGATTGTCCACAATCACTTCTAAATACCATTCCCTCTATGATACCCCTAGATTTTCTTCATTTCGATTATAAATTGCATGGTTATTTTTTATTCATAAATACATACATTTACATTTACTTGTATTGAATCTCATCTGCCAATTAGTTGCCCATTTCTCTATTTTATGTAAATCCATTTGGAGGGAAAATACATAATTTTATGATTTAATTACCTTGCACAACTTAGTATCATCAGCAAAAATGTTGACAATACTTTCCAGTCTAATTTATAAGCCATTAAGCGAAGTGTCTACAAGTGATCAGTAGAACAGTGAACATGTTTCTATTTGCAGTGGGACAATTGCAAAAGCTATCATAATGAGGATAACAAGTTTATCTTTCTATGATTTTATTCATAAACCTTCAGTGAACCCTTTTGTATAATTTTGGAATAGTTATAGGTGGTTGTTTTACTGTAATACTGTTGTACTGTAATGCTGGGTACATTGTATTTGTCTGTAAAAGCCTGCCATGGTGATTATATTAATTTTAAACATTTTAATTTTCACATTTAAAATTGTTCTAAAGTATGTTCATTCACCACGTTTAGCAAAAGTTTGCCATTAGTGATGAGCGAATGTTATATAGTATCCTAATAAATAACATTTGTCCACCATTTCTAACAAATAAATGTAAATAATAACATTTAAAATACATTTTAATTTCAAATTATATCTAACATTTGCACACCGCTAATGGTGGTTACCAACATCGCAAATTAATGTACTTTCAACCTATTTTAAATGTCAAAATCAAAATGTTATTGTCATGAATCAGCCAGGGGCCATCTTGGATTTGGAACTGTTATCTGCCACATGTTATTGAACAGAAGGTTTTGGGCTCCCAGAGCCACTGTTATAATGTAATATATTCAGGGCAGAGTCCCACTGTTATTGTTATGCATTCAGAGAAGAGGCAGTTTACCACGTCACCACTAATAAAGTCGTCATAACGCATTAAGTGGACTGACGTGGGAAGTACTTCCTCAACTCAAAACATGTGGGTTATAAAATGTTGTAGTGGTAATATCTGTAAATATATTGTATTGTAATGTGGGATCCATATTGACTGCATATGTAACCTGTGTAGATCACCCATCTGCCTTCCAGCTATCACCTAAAGTAAACACTTGAAGTGATAGCAAGGCCAGAACAAAGGGGTCTGTACAGACATTGAGGCACCTTAACCCCATGGGGTCTTCAGCCCAATATCAGGGTCATAGTAGAGGAGCACATATATGTTTCTCCCTTGAGAGCCAGAGACCAACTAAATTAGGTAGCCACACCTAGTGGGCAGACCTGGGAGGAGTCTCATGTTTCCCACGGTGTAAAGCTACAGGATTGGCCAGAGGCCATTAGGGGCTGACCTCAGGTAGCCCCTCCCTCTACTATGTTGTAAAGAGTTTATATACGTGTGTTTTCCAAATAAAGGTTGTTGAGAGAGAGTTTTCACATAAACAAGGCGTGAGACTATTTCTGTGTGTTGTATCCTGACTTGGGGAGTGGTTTTGCTATGGGCCACTAAGTAACCTGGATCCAGTATTCTTTGCCTGTAGCTTTTGGGCCTTGCCCTCTTCGGAGGCCATCTTTTGTGCCACAGAGAACAGGAACTACATGATTCTGCTGGGGTGGGTTTGAACTAGGTTCATATCAAGCCCCCAAGAAGAAGCAGATCATGACATTTGGCTGGCAGTGGTGGGGTCTCTGTATAAAAAACAGAAAGATGACACAAAACACCAAAGACTGCCCCCAGTTCTAGCCCATCCTCCTAGGCAAATAGCTTGCTATTCCCCCTCACCCACATGATTTCCAGATGTAGAGAGGCATCTGGCTTTCTTCTAATTACACCTTTTGTTTCTCCTCTTACAGAGCCATAAAACTAGTTCTCCCTTTCATGAATAAAGCCAGAGCCTTCACACGTGGCCAATCGCAGGGCCATATAAATTCCACTATCCTATTTCTAATACAGATACAGTATTGCAATGTTAGTCAGTTACAGCACCACATGCACTTATTACATCCATGATATAAATGTTAAGCAAATTGTTAGTACCTTCTAACCACACATATAATAACTGATGAACCCCAAATAGTCCAGTGGGCCCTTCTGTTCATAACAGTTATAATCAGAAATTAACATTTGTTTGCCATCTCTAGCAAATATTTGTTATTACAGGCATGAGATAAAATCCCTAAAAAGATCATGTGACCATAATTGACCAATCACAATCCATGGAATATGACAGCTGCTCACATGCAATTATCTACTAAGCATGTGCATTACATTTTTTAAAAACATTATAACTCAAAAACGGCCTAAGCTGTCTAAAAAAATTCAAAAATAGGAAGTCTCACTTTTTAAATAATGATTATACGCTGATACATGTGAGCAAAAATTCCATGCCATCACCCCAAAACTCAACAAAAATCTGCTTTTTCGTTGGCGGGATGTAGTTTCATGAAATTTACAAAAAAAAAAAAAAAACCTCAGTCACTCCTAATATATGAAAAAATGAGTTTATACTGAAATGTTCTAGAGAACCTTAAAAGACCACTATACTATAAGAAATTAATGGCTGTTAAGATGAAAGTACATGAATACGTATAGTTGATTTATAATTTTGAAACTTTGTAATAGTAGTAGTTATACTTTAAATATCTTATGTTTATAAGTTTTGTGTTGTGCTGTGCTGATTAGTTTCACCCCTTTTGCATAATTAGGGTCTGGGCAGCAGGCTTCTTATTCTGTGCTATGGTGTCTGACTGGTAGAGATCAGACCTCATATCTACAGCAGCAAACTGCTACAGCAGCAAAAGCAACAGAGCTAAGCAGTATGGCATGTCGGACAGAAACCTATAAATATAAGAGCTTTAAGTATAGCTGCCATCCTTACGAAGATTAAACTATATATATTAAGTATTCTTATGCCTGTACTTTAATTTTAATAGCCATTATTTTTAAAGTACAGTAGTGCTTTATCTATTAAATCATGACTGTGCTATAATAATATCTGAGTACATATATACACAGTTTTATTTCTCCAGAACACACCTATAAATAAATATGAATAGCCGAAATGCGAAAATACTATGAAACAAGTTTATACTCATTTTTTCCATGCAAGGACAATAGTAAAAATGACCTTTAATGTCTAATGTAAATGTGTGAACTTTTCAAAATGAAATACACACTGTAATAACCTGCTTAGCAGAGAAATGTCAGTTTAGAATACAGCTAGATTATCAATGATAGCCAGTGACATTCATGAACATATGGTGATTTGAAATATCAACTACCTATGCATTACAGAAAGCATCACTGTCTACAATCAAAGTTTATGACAAATCATCTGCTTCTGCAAAGGTTAGATATGGTACAGAACATGTAAGCTACTTTGCTAAACTATGTTTTTAGTATGATTCCCTATGTTATTATAATCTAAAAAAAAATCAAAGATAACTTTATAAGAAAAGGGTAGAGAGAAATAAGGTTATTCTTTCTGACATTAATGAAAAATAAACATTACCGAATTGCCATTAGAATCGTTGTTAAAGACAAAGATGTCTTTTATGTTGTTTTTTTAAAGATTTCATGGGAAAATGTTCTTTAATATATAATGATAAAATTGTGTATTTAATTTTTTTGTTACTATTTGTATGCCTAGTATTTTTTTCTGCTTAGTATTCTTGCTGACATGATGTGACATCTGCAAGTGGAAAAGTCAAGAACATCCATCATATTGCTGTTTGAAATTATTTGGTATCTGAGTGACTATGGCTTAACACTTTTGCTATGGGTTGTTCATTTTCAAGATAGGAAAGCCAGAGTGTGTATGGTGCATGATAAGGTCCACGCAAAGAACAGCTAGTACTACTATCAAATCACTCATATAAGTTACTAGTGACTTGCCCGTCAAAAAATTAGGGCAATAGAATTGTAAGGCAGGTAATGCGGTTTGCCACAGAGAATAAGCATTTTGGTGGTCTAAGTACATTTGGCACTCATTGCGAACCTCTGTGTTGGTGTATTTTTTGTTATCAGAGGCGATTTTGCGCTTATTGTAAGGTCGGGCTGTCATCTCCTTTTGGCGCTTATTGCAAGGCTCTCCCCTGGTGTAGTTTGTGTCCTATGAGCACCGTTGGAGCTCTTTGTGAGGTGCGGGGTGAAGGTGTTTGTGTTTTTTTGCGATACTGTGTTTTTTTGTTTGTTTTGTGTATATTTTGTTATGCTAATTAATTCATTCATTTCATCATAAATTAATATACTTTACCTATTTATCATTAATATATGCAGTAAAGAATGTGCTGAAGAGCTAACAATCTGTTTTGATGTTCCTACAACATCCTATGTAAATTTGCAGTGTTGTTGAGCTGAGGTGTAAGTGTCAGCAATGTGTGCAGCGTGTAGTGTAAATAAGCTGCGTGCGCGAGGAGAAACCGTTTGTGTAGCTGGGTACTTCCGCATTCTGTAAGTTAGTGTTGCAAAATGGTGGCAAATTTGTATGTGTTAGGCGGGTGTGGCCAATTTAGCATCCTTGCTAATGGTGTATGTTGTACCTTGTACGTGTTTTTGTAAAAGTGTATGTTCTTGGCTGTGTTTTGCAGCTTTAGGGTTCATGTAGCCTCATTTTTGTCGGTGGCCATTTTTTCTCTCACCTAGTAGATTTTCGAGTGTCTGAACTTTTTAAATTGGACTGAATATGAGGTGTAACCTGTCTTCCAGACGTCCTGGATGCCCCCCTTGCTGTGGGTAAGGTTTTTATTTTATTTTTCTGTGTATTTTGTGTTTTTTGAATGTGTTCCGCTGTGCACGGGTGAGCCGTTAAGGTCGTATTTTTGCAAGTCCGTAAATGATTTTTGCAAAGTCCCGCGGTTTGTATTTTTTTTGTGTAAGTCCGTATTTAGGCATTGCGTGTTTTGTGTTTTTTTTTAAAAGTGCCGCTTCTGTGGGCGTTTGTAGCCACTTGTGAGGCGCTGTAGAGCCTCCACCTCTGCAAATGCTTCGCGAGGGACCACATTTGCAGTGCGAAAGTCCTACGGGGTGGTAGGGATGTGCGCCTATGGCTTCGCAAGGTCCGCAGTTGCAGCGTGCTCGCCATGCGAGCCTGCCAAAAGCGGGCTCACTACTCTGCCTGTCAACTTTTCTTTGACTGGCCTCCAGTTTAAGATTATTATGTTTTGTGCATATAGATAACATTGTTTTTTTGCAAAATAAAAACTCAACTAATAAATTAATTCCTTCTTGGCATAGGTATAAAATACATGTCATAAATTCATTCAAATGCATGCAGATGACATCCATGTTTGTATGCACGTACTTTTGTGTTTATTGTTTCATCAATGTGCACAGTGATTTCAAAAGACAAGCTATAAGACAACTGCATGACAATATAAGTTCATTTAACATAAAACAACAAATAGGTTACATAGTCCTTCTCCAGAAGAGCTTACAATCTACTTATATGTGTGTGAAAAGACATACATAGACACATAATGGCAATACGCCACTCTAACAGCAAAACAGTTATTAAGTAGCACTCATGTGTATCCAATTTGGCAGCAACAATGTTCTTTAACACATTTACACCATTAAGTTTCTTAAGCAGCTGTATTTAAATAGTACAATGTGTGTAGATTAGAAATAATAGGAAAATAATGTGGAAAATAATATTAAAATATAAACCTAATTTTAATAATGACAATAATAATATTAATAGTAATACAAATCACATTAATAATAAATGTAATAATAGTAATAATATAGCTATAATACTAGTAATAATTTAATAATTTAATACATAAATAATAATAGAGATTAAAGTTAATAAAAACTGTTAAAATTAATAATAGGTGATAGATACAGGGTTGATTTACATTATCATGACTATTGCCTACTTTTGACGTCAGCAGCGTGTAGCCAATAAAATACGGCACATGTCTTGAGCTGGTTTGATAGGTATATAAAGTGACATGTCATCATTCTGCAAACATATCAAAACTATCATGGATAAAACGTGTGATTTATCCAACTTTGAAAAGGGGATGATCATTGGCGTTCAGGCCAAGGGTGGCAATATTTCTGAAACAGACCAATTTGTGACTGACTACCAGTTTGTCTAGTTACTGTCCATGCTGCAATTAGCTGGTAGTCATAATAATATGACTGGGCCATATGTGTGTGTGTGTATATATATATATATATATATATATATATATATATATATTGTGATCAGGATGGCCGCGTATAGCGGTGGTTTCTGGAAATGAGGGCTGATACGGCTTGGAAGTGCAGCAAATTGGTTTATTTACAGGAAAGAAATAACAGCGGTAGCCGTAGCTCTGCTAAAAAAAAACAATAACTTCTCCGCGAGGTGGGAGAATGCCACCTTGTGGCCAGGTTGTAGACAGTCCTTTATCTTGGGTAGTCTGCCACCTGGTGGTCAGCTTGAAAACAGTCATTTAACTTGGGTAGTGCCACCTTGTGGCCAGGAAATAAACAGTCTCTTTACAGGTGAGGATCCCAGCGAGATTAGGTCGCCCTCTTCAGCAACCTCTGGGACCCCGCTCCACTCTGGGTCACAGCTCCGCTCTGTGGGACACAGCTCTCCTCTCTAGCTCCTCGCTCTGTGGGACACAGCTCTCCTCTCGGGGACACAGCGATCCTCTCTCGGACACAGCGTTCCTCTCTCGGACACAGCGCTCCTCTCTCGGACACATCGCTCCTCTCTCGGACTCAGCGCTCCTCTATCGGACTCAGCGCTCCTCTCTCGGACTCAGCGCTCCTCTCTTGGACACAGCGCTCCTCTCTCGGACACAGCGCTCCTCTCTCGGACACAGCGCTCCTCTCTGGGACACAGCGCTCCTCTCTGGGACACAGCGCTCCTCTCTGGGACACAGCTCTCTTCTCTGGGACACAGCGCTCCTCTCTGGGACACAGCGCTCCTCACTGGGACACATCGCTCCTCTCTGGGACACAGCGCTCCTCTCTGGGACACAGCTCTCTTCTCTGGGACACGGTTGCGGGTGAAGCATAGGGCCCGCCCGTCTCTCCCGTATGCTTCACCCCAGGGACCCTTGCATACACAAACTCACTTGTATTCACTTCTCTTTATCTTCACTTCTTCCCTGGGGCATAATACTTCAGCACCAACCGTGCCTAGGCCTTTAAGGCAAAACTCTGCCTGGGAATCCTCACTTATTCCCTTCACTTACTTGGCTTCCATGTGACTTCTCCTCCTGAGTCTGAAGTCAATCTTCAAGCTCATACAACTTGCTGTAGTCCCCGTTCTCCCAGTAACAGTCACTTGGTGATCCTTGACAGGGTAGTTCACAACTTCACTGTATTTCCACAGCAGATCACCTTCCACTCTGTGCTTGTTCCTCTCAGCAGCACAGCTGCCTAGGGCCTAGTCAGCCCCTCCCCACCTTTCCATGCCTGCTTTCCAGTCTTTTAAAGGGGAGTTGCTCCAATTAGGAGTTCTTTCAGAAGTGTTAACTCCTTCACTTCTGACAAGAACTCACACTCCACTTGCTTGTCATCACTTCCAAGGAGCAAACGATCACAATATATATATATAAATATATATATGTATATATATATATATATATATATATATATATATATAATATATTTACACATATAAAGATAGATAGATAGATAGATAGATAGATAGATAGATATAATTACACTGGTAAACACATAATTACACTGGTAAAAACTAAGGTGTTTCTTTGGTGATGACGCTTTTTATTAATATATATTGAAATATTCAACTTATTTTGTCACAATTAGTTAACTAACTTTTTTTCAAAATCATGATAATTTTTTCTGCAGTCAGTTGGTAGTCAGACTGGTAGGCAGGTGCAGGCAAATCAGCCAAACTAGCAGAAGAGTGAATCATCATGTCACATTATGAACAAAGCACTACTTTGAGAAACCCATGCCAGCAGTTTTCTTACAGTAGATAGCTGACATTCATTGTGTTCGCATTGTGCTAGCTTGTGTTCTCTTTTTTCCTAGTGATTAGATTATTGTGCAACTGTGGACTGGGGCGATACTGCGTCATTACACCAAGGATGTGTTTAAATCATCCAGAAGCCTTCTGTTATATGTGTGGGTATTTGACAATTAAAGCTCAACCATGAAATTTCATTTGACTTATTAAAACACGTTATGAGCTATATTTGGGCTTCAAAGTAGGTGACCAAGATTAGAACTGCCCCCACATAATTGCTGGTTTACCTGTTTTAGGCTTTGGATGGATAAATGGTTCCCACCATATGCTCTATTAAGTTCACAAATTAAATCTAAATCCATATACACATTGGCATCTTCTATTAAGCCAGTTCCTCACAGTGAAGACTTACCACAGCCTCCAAATAATGTAACTTTAGCTGATAAAGACTTGGAAAATGATGACACTAGTCCAGTTCAATGTGGGGAGCAACAGGACCCAAATTTTGAACAAAGTACGTTTATCAGTTTGGCCCAAAAGAGAACAAACTTTTTTGGGTCTAGATTTAAGGGCTGCAATCTACTTCAGAAAGACACTAAATGGTGTTGTTTTTTTAAACCAGCAATATGAGTTTAATTTCTTGTATTCAAGAAAACACGAAAACTATTAAGTTTAATGTTAACAATATTTGCTCTGTAATGTATGCTCTTGGTCACTAGCTTAAAAGAACAGAAGGGTGACTCTTCATTGTCTCATCTAAAACGTGTTTGAAAGATGTCCCATTCCACAATGGGAACACATTTCCTTCTATGCCGTTAGATTATGCTGCTAATGTGAAAGAGCAGTACAAATATATTAAATTTCTTTCAGTGTAAATTTGCTTTCACATCAAAAATACTCAACACACAGCCATTATTGTCTATACCATTGGCAACAAAAGTGAGTACACCCCTTAGTGGAAATGTCCAAATTGGGCCCAAAGTGTCAATGTTTTGTGTGGCCACCATTATTTTCCAGCACTGCCTTAACCCTCTTAACCCTGATGGGCATAGAGTTTACCAGAGCTTCACAGGTTGCCTCTGGATTCCTCTTCCACTCCTCCATGAGGACATCACGGAGCTGATGGATGTTAGAGACCTTGCACTCCCCCAACTTCCATTTGAGGATGCCCCACAGATGCTTACTAGGGTTTAGGTCTGGAGACATGCTTGGCCAGTCCGTCACCTTTACCTTTAGCTTCTTCAGCAAGGCAGTGGTCATCTTGGAGGTATGTTTGGGGTCATTGTGATGTTGGAATACTGCCCTGTAGCCAAGTTTCTGAAGGGAGGGGATCATGCTCTGCTTCAGTATGTCACAGTACAGGTGGCATTCATGGTTCCCTCAATGAACTGTAGCTCACTCATGCAGGCCCAGACCATGACACTTCCACCACCAAAAGTATACATCTATACTGAGGAAAGGTAGTTGAAATAATTCCTAAATGACAATACAAGTCGCTTTGGATAAGTCTCTATGAGCTTGCCACATTTTATCACTGGGATTTTTGCCCATTCCTTAATGCAAAACTGCTCCAGCTCCTTCAAGTTGGATGGTTTTCACTTGAGAACAGCAATCTTTAAGTCTGACCAAAGATTTTCTATTGAATTGAGGTCTGGGCTTTGACTGGGCCATTCCAAGAAATGTACATGTTTCTCCCTAAACCACTCAAGTGTTGCTTTAGCAATGTGTTTGGGGTTATTGTTCTGCTGGAAGGTGAACCTCCGTCCTAGCCTCAAATCACACACAGAGTGGTACTGGTTTTGCTCATGAATATCCCTGTATTTAGCACCATCTTTCCCTCAACTCTGACCAGTTTCCCAACTTTTGCTTAAAAACACCCCCACAGTATGATGTTGCCACCACCATGTTTCACTGTGGGGATGGTGTACTTTGGGTAATGTGATGTGTTGGGTTTGCGCCAGAAATAGCGTTTTCTTTGATGGATGAAAAGATCAATTTTAGTATTTTCATACCAGAGCACCTTCCACCATACATTTTGGGAGTCTCCCACATGCCTTTTCGCAAACTCAAAATGTGCCATTTTGTGTTATGCTGAAAGTAATGGCTTTTTTCCAGCCACTCTGTCATAAAGCCCAACTCTACAGAGCGTATGGCTTATTGTTGTTCTATATAGAGATACTCAAGTTTCTGCTGTGGAACTCTGCAGCTCCTCCAGGGTCATCTTAGGTCTCTGTCCCCCTCTTGGCAGGTATGCTGTTGTGCCATGTTCTTTCCATTTGGTTATGATAGATTTGATGGTGCTCCTGGGGATCATCAAATATTTGGATATATTTTTATAACCTAACCCTGACTTGTACTTCTCAAAAACATTGTCCCTTACTTGTTTGGAGAGTTCATTGGTCTTCATGGCAGTGTTTGGTTAGTGGTGCCTCTTGCTTAGGTGTTGCAACCTCTGGGGCCTTTCAAAAAAAGGTGTGTATATATAATGACAGATAATGTGACACTTAGATTGCACACTGGTGGACCGCATTTCACTAATGATCTGACTTCTGAATGTAATTGGTTTCACCAGAGCTTTTTATGGGCTTCATAACAAAGGGGATAAATACATTTTCATTTTCCAATTTTCTGTTTTCTATTTCTACAAAATAGTTTTATGTATATTTTTGTTTCATTTTACTACACCAACTTAGACTATTGTGTTCTGATCCATCACATAAAATTCAGATTAACAAAACATTAAAGTAGTCCACAATGATATCCTTTCTGTTGGACAAACAGAACACTAAATGCTAAGCCTGTTATATTAAAATAAGAAAAATTCATGAGAAATTGTTATTATGTGTTAGAAAACCCAAGTCCATATTAAGTCCTGTGTTTTTAGTGTTGAAGAGTGTGATCATCTTTATTTCAAATGCTTTTCTCTCCTGGATGTTTTTAGAATTTCTTATCAGTATTTTGATTTTTAGGTTTTGGATGGTATAGTCATTCTGGCTAAAATGGTCTTTATTTTCTTCATTGTGCTTTCTTATTGAATGTCTGTGTAAATTCATCCTTAAGTGTTATTTTCATCTGGTTTCCTTAATGTAACAAACTGTTTCACATAAAGCACATTGTATTATATAAACCACATTGGAGGATGTGCATGTATATGATCCTTTAATGTTATTGTTGTTATATGTGACTTTGTCATCATTACAAATGTGTTGACATAACTAACAGGCACTTTTGTTACAAGGTTTAGTTCCATTATCTCTTCTCAGTTGATCATTGGCCAATTTTCTGCTTTTTTAAATGCAAAGATGATAGGATTGGTGAATATATAATTTAATTGTGCATCTTCGGTTAGTAATGGTTGTAAATACCGGATTATTTTTCGTATTTTCTCTAAAACTGTATGGTATGTGGTCACTAGGGGTATACATGAAGTAGTTTAATTTGTTTCATATTTTAACAAGTGTTCACAGGTATTTTGATGTCAGCAATTATTTCCTGGGCAATAATACAGGGTTTGTAACCCATCTGTCTGTGAGTATTTGGGCCTACTAGGCTCAAAATTGTTTTGTAATGTTTATTTTTCGGGTTGTGGTCCAATGTGAGAATGTGACACTATTAGTTTCTTTAGATAGTGCAGTGCATTCAATTGTAGAAAAAACAATTACTCTTAAGGACTGGATAATAATGACTTATCTAGTAAGGTCACACTGTGTATAATCCTGACCTGATTTAGTAGTGGTAATTGTGGGGCCGTATTTCATGAGTTAGTAGTAAGGAATATGCTGTTTAGAAATAGGAGTTTATGATGAAGGAAGAGGAATCCATGCTTGCTAGCCTAACTCCGTCTAGGATGTTCCCCTGACAGAAAGCCTTACAAAGCTGTTTTCTCCAAAAGGATTGCCAATCCAGGGTTTATGGAGAAAGGCTAGAGAAAGTTGTTTGCTGTAAAAAGGGGCAATAATGTAGCTGCAGGATTTGCAGCCTGCAGCCTGCAAACACACAGAGAGAAATAATTTACAAGCATATGATTTGTAGACAGAGTTACTCCAAAGGACACTAGAGAGGAAGTGTCCATGTCGGTGTGTGCTAAATACAAAGGCATAGAGAGAGAGCTTTTACAAGCTGTTAATCAAAGCTGTTAAATAAGACTTGAAATTTTGAAGAGTGGGTTAGCCATGAGTGTCCAGTAATCTAGATGAATAATCAGAGTATTGTAGTATATATTGATACCATTTGTATTGGACAAACATTTTTGAATGACAAGCTTTTGAGAGTAGTAACTCTCAAGTCAGAAGTGATACTGAATAAAACAAGCAAGCAAAAACATAGTAAAACAGAGTAGACTTTAAGAGTGCAACACAGACAGGCATCAAAAATTATATCCTGATTGGTCAAGTATGGGAGTCAATAGACCAGGTTTGAGATAAGCATAAAGGAGAGCAATATAAGTTAGGGCCATAAATATCCCAACATATTAAGGATTAGAAAAACAACAATAAAACATTAGAAGGAATGTAGCATTTTGATAATGTGATAACAATCCCCAATCAATATTAATTTTAGTATATCTTGTGTTAAATAATTTGATTATCCTCATTTGAAATGTTTTCCTCTCCTGGATGTGTTTGAAATCTCCTCTGAGTATTTTGATTTTCAGGTTTTTGGACGGAGAGATGCTTCTCTGTAAAATTGTGTCCATTTGAGGTACAATAACTATTTTCATTGTGCTTTTTTTTCTGTTTCCCCAATGTAACAACCCTTTTCACATACAGTACATTGTATTATGTTAAGCACATTGGAGGATGTGCATGAATATGACTCCCTTATGTTATGAATCTTGTTGTTTGTGGCTGTTTATTCTTTACAGATGTGTTGACAGTTTGCAGGGAATGTTATTGCAAGGCTTGGTGCTATTTCCTCTGTTAAGCTGTTCATTGGTTAATATTCTGCTGACCAATGCTTGTTTCATATTTGCTGTCTATCTAAATGCAAGAATGTGAGGCTTGGGGAATATATGTTTGAATTCTGCACCCCTTGTTAGTAGCTGCTGTAAATTCTTAAGTATGTTATTTATTTATTTTAGAGACAAATGTTATGTAGTCATTAGAGGTGAATGTAAAGTAGTTTATTAAGTGTTGTACTGTAACGGGTGTTCACAGAGGGGTTTTAATGGCAGAGGTTATTTTATGTGTAGTGACAAAGGGTTTCTATCCCTTCTGCCTGAAAGATCCAGACAGTGTTTTTAAATGTTTGGTATAGTCCCCAGTGTTTGAGCATATGTGGTGGTATCTGATGGCTTGGCTGTGAATGTTCACTTGCTTAGTGTGAGAGGATTGGAAAATGAGCTGTGAAGGCATTAAAACATATTATTGGAGCATTATTGTCTGCCAGGCTGATTACAAAGATTGTCAGCTGTTTATTACAATAGGATATCTCCATTTCACACACTCCTCTGATTTAGGGTCTTTCATTTTCAATCTATCATGTTTAAGATTTTAGACTTTGGGGCTCACTTAGTTAGCTTTCCAGACAGGAGACATCCTCCAATGGTCACAATTATTTTTCTTCTCCTTTCACCTTCACCAGCATCTGTGGAGGGCCATTGCCTATTCCCATAACTCAAACAATATTTTCATTTCCTGAGTAAATTCTATGAATTCGTGAATTCTTCACTACCTGATATGATTAACTTTCCAATTTTTAATGTGGAATAGTTTTTTTGAATAAAGTAGTGGGTAGAATCAGAAGTTTATAAGCTATATTCTCAGCTTGTACATATCTATTGTGAGGCTCCCGCAAGGACAACCAAGTGTTTTCCCTTTAGTGAGGCATACTAGATTTTATGGTCTTTAATGAGATCTTTTATTCATATTTATTCTGAAAATAAAAAATAATTACAATAAAAAAATAAAACAGTAAAATAAAAAAGAATGTAACCTGTAAAATGAAATAATAATAATAATAATAATACTTACCTACCTAAAGGATCATTCAGCAATGATAACGGACACCTTTGTCCTCAATCTTCTGCTTTTGAATAATCAGGTTATCCAATTTATTTGAAGAATATCTAGTTCTCTTCAATTTTGAAGCCCGTGTCCTCATCTTCTGGCCAGAAAAAGTCCCACAACCCAAAAATTCCAGTTCTAAAAAAATGCTTTAAAGTAGCCCATGATGCAAATGGCTGTTGTCAGATTTTGGCAGCTAAAATAGTATGTTTTACACATTCTGGTGGAATGAAAGAGATGTTGTTCATATTTTAGCCAATCAGAATGGATTCTGAGATGTCACCCTGCTCATTTTCATGGGAAATGTAATTGGACCTTTTAGATAACCCTTATCAATCTAAACATTCTGATTGGTCCAATTACCTTTTTCAGTAAAATTGAGCAGTATGGCATCTCAGAAATAATTCTAATATATGCTGAAATATAATAAACATATTTTACAGCCAATCAAAATCTTTAAAAAAAGATTATTTAAGCTGGCAAAAGTGCAGCAACTGACATTTGCAATGGGAGAGCTCCTCCTGAGGAGCTGCGTTATTTAAAGATTTTATTTTTAGAGCAATGTTGTTTTTGGGATGGAGGGCTCTTCTCTTTTTAGAATATGAGGACAAGGACTTATCAAGATTGAAGAAGACTAAATGTTGTTCAATCAAGTCAAATTGCCTGATTATTCCAGTTCAGAAGATTGAGGACAAGGTCATCAGTGATCATTGCTGGATGATTATTTAGGTATGTATTTATTATTTAGTTTATTTTATTTTACAGGCTTAATTATTTTTATAGTAATATTCAATTGCTTTATTTGTCTTTTTTTTTTTTTTAGATTTCATATTTTTTATTTTAATGTAATTGTTTTTTCAGGATTTATTTTTTTGTCTTCTAGATCTTTTTTTTTTTTGTAAACAATTTAAAAGTCCAGTGATTATGAGAACAATGTTGTTTATAATGCTCTAAAGCAGTACAGCATCTTCAAATAGGAAAATTTGCAGAAATATAGACTACATGAAAAAACAAGGTCAAGGGCACTCAATTTGAGAATGAACAATCATAAATAGGTTTACTCTATGGGCATGATAACCCAATTTGTGTGGTAGCCTTCTCTGATTAGTTACTGGGTATAGTTCCTATATTCAAGTAGTTGATTCAGACTGACTGTAAAAATGAATGCCAAATATTTTAGCCAATCAGAATTCATATAAATTAAACTTAGGGGGGGGGGGGGGCAGAAAGCTGTTAGTTAGCATGGGAACTATTCAGACGAGGAGCTTTGTTAGTTCATTTTTGTTGTTGACTGGAGGCCCTTTCTGTGGGCCAAAGATGAGGATCATGGGTCATCGCTGCAGGGTCATCAAAAAGAGGGTAAGTATAATTTCCCTGTAACAGGTGTAATTTTTTAGGGTATTATTTTATTTGCAACTCCTTTATTTACTGTTGTAGTTCCTTATTTTAAGTAATTATTTTTCACTTTCAGTAAATCATTTACATTTTTTGTAATAATGTATTTAATGAGGGTATTGACAGGGACTATGGGGAGTCTTTGTGGACCCCCACTGGGGGATTAGGTCCATATAGGTCCATGTGGACCCCCATTGTTTTAGAGTAGTGTACCATGGAATACATAGGGCCATCAGACTATGGGAGATCTCCATGGATAAGGCTAATGTTTGGTGTCATGGGAATCCATAGGGACTCCCATGGCAACAGGTTAATATTTTGTGCTCTTCCAAAGCACAAAGCTCCCAAAACACAAGGTCTTACTAGGTATTTTAGATTGATACCGGGGGATACCAGACTATGAAAGGGTAATGAGACATAGGTGTAGGTGCCATAAACCTCTTGCATTCCTTTATTTTATTACAGTATTTCACCCCTTTCCTGTCATGGTAAGGGGTTTATATAGATAGATATATATGGAACATGGAAGGATGTTAGGGTTAGTGTAGTGTTCACATTAGTTAGTGGGTTATGTCCTGTAGAATTGCTATTGAGACTACTGAGATTCAGAGTCTCCTATGGGTTTACTTTAGGCAGACTGCAAACACACATTACAGCTAGAGAGCTTTGAGCAAACCCCCTTTGATTGTGAGCAAGTAAGTATTACAGTATTTTTCTTACAGAAGCCATGGAATAGCTCCACTTTTGCTTATAAAAAATAGTGTAGCTATGAGTCATCCTTTCAAGTGTTCTTACAGGAGCCATGAAATAGAGGACATTGTGTTTTATTATGGAAGTAATCAATAACTCAGCAGAGAGCAGTGGTCTCTATTGACCTAGATAGCCTGAGATATTATTCTTTCTAAGCCCGCCAGAAAATAATTATTGTGGAATACAACTTCTTCTGTGTAGTGCTACTCACATGACCACATAGCACACACAAATATATACTGAATGTAAAAAAGACAGGTTGGTTCTTTCAAAACTTTATAGTATTATTGTCAGATGCCAGGACACATGTATGTTATGAAACTATTTAAGGTTACAACACACGGCATATTGAATTATGTACACTACAAGTTATGTGTTATGCAGTGATCATAAAAAGCTTGGACAAACAATTCAAGGCCATACTATTTGCCCGGGAACATTTTGTTTTGAGCTTTTTTATTTCCTCAAAGAACAGTTATTCTTTTGTTTATAAAGTGTAAGGTCACCATCTAGCATGGAACAGAGAAAGCTGCATTTTATGTATGCACATTGCTCAAAACGAAAGCACAACTTGAGGTGTATTCATGTCCTCCTAAAAAATACCTGTATATTAATAAAAAAAGTTTTTTCTTGGTAGAGATACGATTTGAACCATAACATTTTAGATCTATCATGTGTTAAAAATAAGTCAGTGTTATTATGCACAGTAATCACAGTCTTTGCACAATAGCAGAGGAGTAGAACAACATCAGTATTATACATTGTTGTTATTTTGTGTAGTTTATAGATAACTTAAACTTATCAGTTTACCACAAATTACAAAAGTTGAGTGCACTTCAGTTGTGGATAGTGGTCCAACCAATAGACTAGTGAGGAAAAAGGCTCATCTGTTACTCGATCCCTCACAGTTGGGTGCATTGTAGATATTATGGGTATAACAGCTAAATCTAAAAAGAACTAAGGTGTTAGGATTTAAAAATGCAAAGAGACAAGTAGAGGGTGAAGTGGATGGATTAGTAATTTTGAAAGACAATTGAGATATTACACATGTTATACTTAACTGCAACTAGAATTTTCTTCTTGTAAGTAGTGTGATTATTTGCTGTGTGCACTAATTGTTCCAGGTGAGAGGGGAGTGGTTTGCCTGTGTTAAACTTGCAAAAGGGGTTGTGAGTTGTCTGGGCTGTTTGCAACTGGAATTTACATCTTGTAAGTAAAGTGTGATTATTTGCTCAGTGCACTAATTGTTCCAGGTGAGATGGGTGTGACTTGACTGTGTTAAACTTGCATAAGGGTTTGTGAGTTGTCTGGGCTGTCTGCAACTGGAATTGACTTCTTGTAAGTAAAGTGTGATTATTTGCTGAGTGCACTAATTGTTCCAGGTGAGGGGGGTGTGGCTTGACTGTTAAACTTGCATAAAGGTTTGTGAGTTATATGGGCTGTTTGCAACTAGAATTTACTTCTTGTAAGTGTGATTATTTGCTGCGTACACAAATTGTGTCCAGGTGAGAGGGTGTGGTTTGACTGTGTTAAACTTGCATAAAGGTTTGTGAGTTGTCTGGGCTGCTTGCAACTGGAATTTACTTCTTGTAAGTAAAGTATGATTTGCTGAGTGCACCAATTGTGTCCAGGCGAGCAGGCAGAAGTTACTATAAACAGGAGAAGGGGCAGACCTGTAAGCTTGCGAACACTTCTTGTATAAGTGCACATCTAGTAAAAGTGTAGGAGTTTAATTAAAAGAAGGGACTTCAATGAAAAGGGGGCGGACATACTTATAGTGCAAAAAAGGAAAATATATATATTTTTTTCCTTTTTTAAATCTTTTTTAAAATTAAGCTTTATACAAATATATTATTTTTTATTATTGTTTCTTTATTTTTTCCACCAAAATTTCAGTCCAGTGGCAACCTCACTCAGTGTACATCCTGTCATATGTATGCACAACTGGAACAGATGATCCAGGGTCCATACCTCTGTGACATGTGTGAGCATGATGCCTCTCTGGAAGCTCAAATTGGAGAACTAAGGAGGATATCTGCAGCACTTTGGTGCTCCCTGAGCACAGTTTACCTGGGCCTAGCATGGAGGGTGGAGATGGGGCTAGTGAGAATGTCCAGGGAAGTAGCTGGGTTACAGTTAGAAGGGGAAGCAGGGGGAAGAAAAGGAGGAGGCAGGCTAGTACTGAGTTGGCAAACACCAACATCTTTGCCAGATTGAGTGAGACTGTTGGGGATGTCCATTCAGGAATGGCAATGCCAGATAGAGCTGTTCCCTCAAACAGCCGGGAGAACAATTCTACTTGAGGAGTGGGAGGTCAGCATAGGCAGAGCAAAAGACTTTTGGTGGTAGGGGACTCTATTATTAGGAAGATAAAGAGGGTGATTTGTCACCCAGATCCCAGCAATCGAACAGTTTGCTATCTCCTGGGTGCTCGGGTTCGGCATGTTGTGGATCGGGTAGATAAATTATTGGGAGGGGCTGGAATTGAGCCAGCGGTCTTCGTACATATTAGTACTAATGACAAAGTTAGTGGAAAATGGAGTGTCCTAAAGAATGATTTTAGAGAACTAGGGAATAAGCTTAAAGCAAGGATCTTCAAGGTTGTATTTTCTGAGATACTACCTGTGCCACGTGCTAACCCGGGGAGACAGAAGAAGCTTAGGGAGGTTAATGCGTGACTAAAAATGTGATGCACTAAGGGTTTGGGTTTTTAGAGTACTGGGCTGACTTCTCACTTGGGTACAATCTCTATAGTAGGGATGGATTGCACCTTAGTGATGAGGGAGCTTTTGTGCTAGGGGATAGAATGGTAGAAAGGCTGGAGGAGTTTTTAAACTAGTAGGTGAGGGGGAGGGACTAGATAGAAGTAATGGGGTAGAAAGTGTAGAGGGGATGGAGGTAAATTAACTACTCATGGGGAGGAGATGGTTGGAGGGTAAGTATACTCAATAGGGAGGTATTACTAAGTAACTCAAGTACAGTGGCAGGCACTTCAGAACTACAGACTCATAACATACGATGTATGCTTGCTAATGCCAGAAGCTTGCCAAGAAAAATGGGAGAGTTAGAATTATTGGCAATTAATGAAAAATTTAATAGGCATTAGCTAATAGGCATTTAATAGGCATTAGCGAAACATGGTGGGATGAATCTCATGACCGGACTGTTAATCTGCATAGTTATAACTATTTAGGAAAGATAGGGGTGATGGTAAAAGAGGAGGAGGGATTTATCTGTATGTTAAGCCTGAATTTAAGCCTATGAACAGAGAATATATTTATCCTGGAACTAGCGGAAATATTGTATTTTTGTGGGTAGAGTTAAATGGTGGAAACTTCCAAAAGAATATTAGTTGGAGTATGCTATAAACCCCCAAATATAACTGAAAGTGAAGAAATGTAATTATTGTTACAGATTGGAAATGCAGCTAAGCATGGGAAAGTTCTAATAATGAAAGTTTTGAATTACCCTGAAATAAACTGGATAAATAAGACCAGCAGTTCAGCTAAGGGGAGCAGGTTCTTGAGTACACTCAGATCATTATCTGGCCCAGGTTATACAAGAGTCTAAGAGAAATGAGGCAATCTTGGATTTAGTTATCACAAATAATATCGATATTGTATCAAATGTTGAAATAGGCCAACTTTTGGGAAACAGTAATCACAACACAGTCTCATTTGAGATTTAATTATAAAAAAGGGCCAACAAAAACTCTTAATTTTAAAATGGCAGATTTTAACTGTCTAAGGGCAGCAATACAAAGTGTATGTGACTGGGACAGATGGCTGGCAAGTAAAAATATTGAACATAAATGGACAACATTTAAATCTTTACTAAATATACAAACTTATCACCATATACCATGTGGGAATAAAAGTAAAATGAGTAAATCACATCCAATGTGGCTTAACAATGATTTAAAGATCAAGATACAGAGTAAAAAACAGACATTTAATTTATGCAAACAAGAGGAGACAGAGACTGCTTTACATAAGTACAAGGGAATCACCAAGGCTTGCAAAAGGGCTATTAGACTGGCTAAAATAGAAAATGAAAAATTTGTTGCAAAAGAGAGCAAGACTAACCCTAAATTATTTTTTAAATATATTAATGGGAAGAAGGCCAGGAAGGAAGCTATAGGTGCATTACAATGTGAAACAGGCCATCTGACAATTAGTGACCAGGAAAAGGCAGATGAGCTAAATAGGTTATTTTCTTCTGTGCATACTAGGTATGTACCACTGGTTGGGTAACTGCACCCTAATGGGGCTACACTACCTTCAACAAATAATTTGTTAATGCAGGAGGAAATGCAAAAGAGGCTGGAAAAAATAAAAAATGTTAATAAATCCCCAAGTCTGCACACCCTCTTATAACTGGGGATGTAGCTGTGTTCAGAATTAAGCAATAACATTCCAAATTGTGTTAAATAGGACTCAGCATACAATTGCCATCATTTAAAGTGCCTCTGATTAACCCCAAATAAAGTTCAGCTGCTCTAGTTGGTCTTTCCTGAAATTTTCTTAGTAGCACCCCACAGCAAAAGCCATGGTCCACAGAAAGCTTCCAAAGCATCACAGGGATCTCATTGTTAAAAGGTATCAGCCAGGAGAAGGGTACAAAAGAATTTCCAAGGCATTAGATATACCATAGAACACAGTGAAGTCATCATCAAGTGGAGAAAATATGGCACAACAGTGACATTACCAAGAACTGGAGCTCCATCCAAAATTGATTAAAAGACAAGAAGAAAACTGGTCTGGGAGGCTACCAAGAGGCCTACAGCAACATTAAAGAAGCTGCAGGAATATCTGGCAAGTACTGGCTGTGTGGTACATGTGACAACAATCTCCTGTATTCTTTATATGTCTGGGCTATGGGGTAGAGTGGTAAGACAAAAGTCTTTTATTACAAAGAAAAACATCCAAGCCAGGCTTCATTTTGCAAAAACACATCTGAAGTCTCCCAAAAGCATGTGGGAAAAGGTGTTATGGCCTGATAAAAACCAAGGTTGAACTTTTTGGCCATAATTCCAAAATATATGTTTTGTGCAAAAACAACACTGCACATCACCAAAAGAACACCATACCCACAGTGAAGCATGGTGGTGGTAGTATCATGCTTTGGGGCTGTTTTTCTTCAGCTGGAACTGGGGCCTTAGTTAAGATTAGGGAATTATGAACAGTTCCAAATACCAGTCAATATTGGCACAAAACCTTCAGGCTTCTGATAGAAAACTGAACATGAAGAGGAACTTCATCTTTCAGCATAACAACGACCCAAAGCATACATCCAAATCAACAAAGGAATGGCTTCACCAGAAGAAGATTAAAGTTTTGCAATGGCCCAGCCAGAGCCCAGATCTGAATCCGATTGAAAATCTGTGGGGTGATCTGAAGAGGGCTGTGCACAGGAGATGCCCTCGAAATCTGACAGATTTGGAGTGTTTTTGCAAAGAAGAGTGGGCAAATCTTGCCAAGTCAAAATGTACCATGCTGATAGACTCATACCCCAAAAGACTGAGTGCTGTAATAAAATCAAAAGGTGCTTCAACAAAGTATTAGTTTAAGGGTGTGCTACTTATGCAACCATATTATTTTTTTTTTATTTTTTTTTCTTCCCTCTACCTAAAAGATTTCAGTTTGTTTTTTTGAGTTGGTTCAGTTTATAGGTCACATTAAAGGTGGAAAAAGTTCTGAAGTGATTTGTCTCATTTTTTTAAGGCAGAGAAACCTGACATTTTAACAGTGGTGTGTATACTTTTTATATCCACTGTATATATTTATATATTTATTTATATGTATTTATTTATTTATATATATGTGTGGGTACATATATGGCACTGGAGGGTGGGGGGGGGGTTAAAAAAACTCTGTGGCCCACCTCCCCTCCTTTTTTTTTTGCACTGGGTCCATCCATTCACTAGATCTGCCACTGCATCCAGCCCATGTCCCCTAGGCCCCCCTGAAGACATCACTAGGACTCCTTCTCTTACCCTGAGTGGCGGGAGTAAATCTCTGTGTGTCTTCTGTGCCTCCCCTGCCAGAGTGTCTATCTACAGAGGCAGGGAGTCTTGATTATAGAAGCGCCGGCAGGAGAGGTGCAGAAGACACACACTCACTCCCGCCGATCAGGGTAAGAGAGGGGCTCCTGGTGAGGGTGAGGGAATCCAGGGGTCCTAGGGCTCATGGGCTGGGAGAGGGTTTCCCATAAAAAAAAACTCGAATAGCGAGTTTAAAAAAAAAAATCAATTAGGTTGCACCATTTTATATATAACTGCCATCAGTTAGTAAGTTAATTCACTTATTATTATCATTATTCTTAAAAATTAACCCTTTCATTTGCACAGGGCGGTAAATTAATATAGCCCAGGGCATCCTACCCCAGCCTATCTCTCAAAACAGATGCCATTCCGGGGAAAGAGGGGGGCGTGACCGGAAATGGGTAGTGCAGATGAGTGAGACGCCTGTGGGGTGAAGGTGAGAGGCAGGGGAGTGAAGATTGCCTGAAGGATATCCACTTATAACTCCCATAAATGCTGTTTAATAACTGTTGAATAATCCCAATCTGAATGCCAATTTTCCCCATACATGTTGGGATGAGAGTAATTGGTGTTATGGGACAAGCTTTCCCCTAGCAGCTATTTTACTGCCAGATTATATGTAGATTCAACCCAGTGCCAGACGGAGGCTCTGAGAGGAGCACTACACTGTGCAAAGGTGCATTGTGGGAGGACACCACGTGGGACGCTGATACAGCTCAAAGAAGGCAAGATCTGGAGGTTGGTTGGACCCTGATTTGTGCAACAGTACACTGAGAGCTGAAGCGAAAGGCACCTTGTGAAGCAGGGAGCTGAGTGCTGTGATGCTGTACTGAGGGAGAGCAGGCCTTACACCGGCTAATTTGAGCAGCCTGAAACTCAGAAGCAGCAAATGGAAGCAAGGAGTGTCCTGAGCCCTAGGAGGTGAGAGCTCCATAGGTGCAATATTAAGTGTCTTGATAAGCCAAAACAGGGCTGGATTTGAACTTGTGATTCTATAAAGAACAACCTCTGAATAGACACCATGGGTGCTATTAAATTCCAGCCTCGTAAATAAGAGGCTTCTACTTAAGCCCTACGTACTGCAAAGTTTCTCTAACTTACAATGCTATTAAATTAGCCCTGCTGCGAGCAACGTAAGAGCTACGCAGCAGGGCCGTACGTATCTACACTGCGTAAATGTACATGAGGAGTGACAGCCTGCGAGATGATATCGCAGGCTCCCACTCCTCATCAATTGCTGCGGTGGTCCTAAAAGTGACCACCGCGGCAGTCCCCCACATAAGCCCTGCCGTGGGGGGTACTCCAAATACCCCCCCGGCACCTAAAATTAACCCCCCCTCAATGTGGGGGTCCCCGTCGGGACCCCCGAAGTGTCCTCACATGAACAACTTGCTGCAGGGGTCCATAGGAACCCCCAGGAACCCCCCACACATTAACCCCTTGCAGCGGGGGTCCCCGATTGGCACCGATCAGGCCACCGCAGCATTTAAAACTTTTAAAAATGAACCCCCTCTATGCTGGGGGTCCCCATCGGGACCCCCGAAGTGTCCCCACATTAACCCCTTGCAGGGGGGGTCCCCGATCTGCATAGATCAGGCGCCCCGCTGCATTTAAAACTTTCAAATTCCCCGCCGCGGCTTCTTAAAGGGCCCGCGGCACACTATTACGCAACCCCGGCCGTGGCACCTAAATTTAACCCCCCTCTATGCTGAAGGGTCCCCATCGGGACCCCCGAAGTGTCCCCACATAAACCCCGTGCAGCGGGGGGCCCCGATCGGCACCGATCGTGACCCTGCTGCAATTCAATTTTAAATGTCCAGCCTCGCGGGTCCTTAAAGGACCGTAAAGGTCCTGAAAGGACTCGCACTAAAAATATTAACCCCAGGCAACTAGAATTACCCCATTAACTCATGGTGGTCAATCCAGACCACCATAAGGCCTTAATTAACCCATTAACTCATGGTGGTCAATACAGACCACCATAAGGCCTTAATTAACCCATTAACTCATGGTGGTCAATACAGACCACCATAAGGCCTTAATTAACCCATTAACTCATTGTGGTCAATACAGACCACCATAAGGCTCTATTAAACCCATTAACTCATGGTGGTCAATACAGACCACCATAAGGCCTTAATTAACCCATTAAATCATGGTGGTCAATACAGACCACCATAAGGCCTTAATTAACCCATTAACTCATGGTGGTAAATACAGACCACCATAAGGCCTTAATTAATCCATTAACTTATGGTGGTCAATACAGACCACCATAAGGCTCTATTTAACCCCATCAGTCCCATAAGGGTATATTATTACCATTATGGGCCTGTTAAAACCCAACATTAACCACATAAGTGCCATGACGGTCCTCAAGGACCATCATGACACTAACTACAAACACTACACTATAACCCCCAATAAACCATTTAATCTAAACTAACCCCCCTCTACACTAATCTATTAACACTTACACTACCTACCTACACTATCTACCCCCTAATAAACCTCCCCAACACTCTAATTACAAAAAATAAAAAAACCTACCTTACAGAACACAAAAAACCTACCTTACAGAAAACAAAAAAACCTACAGTACAGAAAAAAAAACTACAGTACAGAAAATAATAAAACCTACAGTACAGAAAAAAACAAATACATTACAACCCCAGTCCCCACTACAGAAAATAAAAAAATTACACACCTGAAAATGAAAGACAGATAAACACAGTACAATACATACATATAATACATTACATACATTACATATAATATATTACCTATAATATATTACATATAATATATTACATACAATACATGACATAAAATACATGACATTACATACATTACATATAATATATTACATATAATCCTAATCAAATACCCCCTATCTATCTAACATACAATCTATTTAATTTAAAATAAATCCTAACTATATCAAATACATCCCCCTATCTATCTAATATACAATAAATCCTAACTACATACTCAGACCCTTATTCTAAACTAAAATAAAATAATTACAGTCCTAACTACACAGACCCTAATTCTAATCTAAAATAAAATAATTAAGACCACTTACCTTTAAGATGTTGCTTCAGATCACTAACCTATGGGTCAAACAAAACAAAATAATTAGTACAAAACATTAACATCAAATAAATAAACATTATATACATTCTAAATATTCAACTTACCTTTCCATCATGTCCCGTCATTGTTTAGCTCTTCCGGCGCGGCCCTGTTAAAAAAAAACACAAGACATTAATACAATATATAAACAATAAATAAAATAAACATATAAACATCTAAATATACATTTAACTTACCTCCCCGCGATGTCCCCGGCCTTCTCTCCTTCAGCCTCGGCTGGGCCGTGGAACCATCCGCGCTCTAAAAAAAAAAAAAAAACTAACGGAGGTCTGCACTGGCAGACTTCCCCGACGCTAATGAGCCTCCCGGAGTCCTTTCCCGGAGGAAATTGGCATTGGCGGCTTGTGATTGGCTGAAAAAGCTGTCTATCAATTTCAGCCAATCAAAAGTCGTCAATGTGTGAGCCAATCAGGATGGGATACACCCCAATATCCCACGCTGATTTGCTAAAACACTTGTCTATCTTTATGGGAACCAATCACAAGGCTCAGATGCCTTCAGCCAATCACGATGGGATACACCCCCACGGAGTGATTGGTAGAAGACATCTGGTCATCCTGATTGGCTCATACATTGATGACTTTTGATTAACTGACAGCTTTTTCAGCCAATCACAAGCCGCCAATGCCAATTTCCTCCCGGAAAGGACTCCGGGAGGCTCATTAGCGTCGGGGAAGTCTGCCAGTGCAGACCTCCGTTAGTTTTTTTGTTTTGTTTTTTTTAGAGCGCGGATGGTTCCGGGGCTGAAGGAGAGAAGGCTGGGGACATCGCGGGGAGGTAAGTGAAATGTATATTTAGATGTTTATATGTTTATTTTATTTATTGCTTATATATTGTATTAATGTATTAATGTATTGTGTTTTTTTTTAACAGAGCCACGCCGGAAGAGCTAAACAGTGACGGGACATGATGGAAAGGTGAGTATATTATTTAGAATGTATATAATGTTTATTTATTTGATGTTAATGTTTTGTACTAATTATTCTGTTTTGTTTGACCCATAGATTAGTGATCTGAAGCAACATCTTAAAGGTAAGTGGTCTTAATTATTTTATTTTAGATTAGAATTAGGGTCTGTGTAGTTAGGACTGTAATTATTGTATTTTATTTTAGAATAAGGGTCTGTGTATGTAGTTAGGATTTATTGTATATTAGATAGATAGGGGGATGTATTTGATATAGTTAGGATTTATTTTAAATTAAATAGATTGTATGTTAGATAGATAGGGGGTATTTGATTAGGATTATATGTAATATATTATATGTAATGTATGTAATGTCATGTATTTTATGTCATGTATTGTATGTAATATATTATATGTAATATATTATAGGTAATATATTATATGTAATGTATGTAATGTCATGTATTGTATGTAATGTATGTAATGTATTATATGTATGTATTGTATTGTGTTTATGTCTTTCCTTTTCAGGTGTGTAATTTTTTTATTTTCTGTAGTGGGTTGTAATGTATTTGTTTTTTTCTGTACTGTAGGTTTTATTGTTTTCTGTACTGTAGGTTTTTTTTTTCTGTACTGTAGGTTTTTTTGTTTTCTGTAAGGTAGGTTTTATTGTTTTCTGTACTGTAGGTCTTTTTTTCTGTACTGTAGGTTTTTTTGTTTTCTGTAAGGTAGGTTTTATTGTTTTCTGTACTGTAGGTTTTTTTTTTCTGTACTGTAGGTTTTTTTGTTTTCTGTAAGGTAGGTTTTTTGTGTTCTGTAAGGTAGGTTTTTTCATTTTTTGTATTAGAGTGTTGGGGAGGTTTATTAGGGGGTAGGTAGTGTAGGTAGGTAGTGTAAGTGTTAATAGATTAGTGTAGAGGGGGGTTAGTTTAGATTAAATTGTTTATTGGGGGTTATAGTGTAGTGTTTGTAGTTAGTGTCATGATGGTACTTGAGGACCGTCATGGCACTTATGTGGTTAATGTTGGGTTGTAACAGGCCCATAATGGTAATAATATACCCTTATGGGACTGATGGGGTTAAATAGAGCCTTATGGTGGTCTGGATTGACCACCATGAGTTAATGGGTTAATTAAGGCCTTATGGTGGTCTGTATTGACCACCATGAGTTAATGGGTTAAATAGAGCCTTATGGTGGTCTGGATTGATCACCATGAGTTAATGGGGTAATTAAGGCCTTATGGTGGTCTGTATTGACCACCATGAGTTAATGGGTTAAATAGAGCCTTATGGTGGTCTGTATTGACCACCATGAGTTAATGGGGTAATTATAGTTGCCTGGGGTTAAGATTTTTAGTGCGAGTCCTTTCAGGACCTTTACGGTCCTTTAAGGACCCGCGAGGCGGGAAATTTTTAAATTGAATTGCAGCAGGGTCACGATCGGTGCCGATTGGGGACCCCCGCTGCAGGGGGTTTATGTTGGGACACTTCGAGGGTCCCGATGGGGACCCCCAGCATAGAGGGGGGTTAATTTTAGGTGCCGCGGCCGGCATTGGTTAATAGTGTGCCGCGGCCCCTTTAAGGAGCCGCGGCAGGGAATTTAAAAGTTTTAAATGCAGCGGGGGTCTGATCGGTGCCGATCGGGGACCCCCGCTGCAAGGGGTTAATGTGGGGGTGCTGCAGGGGTCCCGATAGAGACCCCTGCAGCATGGGGATGTCTATAAGGTGCAGGGGGGAGCCTTACACTGCTGTCTCGGGCTGTTCCGAGGCAGCACGTAGAGGCTTTAGGATCCCTTGTGTGCACTTTTTGTCCATGTAGAGATTCTTACGATATGCGAGAATCATGCGTAGATTTAAGGCTACGTAGCTCTCTCGGAGCCTATTCTTAGCCATTTTATCGCAGTCATATCGCAAAGCAGGCTGCGAGAGATTCGGTACTCGCAAACAGCAGGAAAACTGCCTTTTGCGAGCACCGAGAGAACTACGAGGGATAATTTAATAGGGCCCCATGTGTATAGCTCCATAGGAGCAATGTGATATCTATAAACCTTAAGCAAACAACAGAAGATTGGGAAGTGAAAGACTAGTGGAAGCAAAAGGTTACAAAGATTACACTCTTTGAATAGTACTCCCCTATATAGCTCCATAGGAGCAATTTCTAATTACAAGATCCTTACAAGCTTTGGAATATTGGCAAATGAGAACTCCAGGGGAAAAATCTGCTAATAAAAGCTACTGCCTCTGAATATACTCCCTTTACATAGTTCCATAGGAACAATTTGATATCCACAGGATCTCTGCAAAATCTGGAGGACTGGGAAGTGAGAACTACAGGGGAATGCTCTGCTACTACTCTGGGTCTCTGAAAAGTCTTCCTCTATACAGCTCCACAGGAGCAATTTGTCACTTGTTTATGGTGAAGATAGGGAAGGGAAGACTCCCTTAGGAGCCATCTAATAATGAGTGACTTGAAATTGAACATTGAATAAGCAAATAAGTGAACTAGCTCCCCTTTCTCCTCTGTACTTTGATACAATAATAGAATAATTACTCACCTGAAACATACAGATTTTTTATATCCTGGGAGGCGAGAGCTCCACAGAAGTAACTGGTTTAACACAGACTTTAAAATAAATGTGTTGGAGAAAAGGATATCTATGGTCCTAAAAAAACATTTTAGAGAATGTGTATCTGTTTATAGACACATGAGGAGAAATATTATGTATATTCCCTTGAATAGATCTCTGCTTTAAGAATTTTATTAAGGTGGAAATTGAACTATGGCTTGGTAAATTCTGATAGAAATATCATAAGTTAATTTTATTAATGATATAACTAAAAGGATAGATTAAGATGAACTGTTAAAGTTGTTTTTGATTTAAAGGTTTTGATTGTGTGTTATATAAAGGCTACAGGCATTTTACCCTGAGGGTTGAACTTTTGAAGGTTGGGTGCTGAGAGCTCCTTAAGTGACATAATCACTAAACTAAAAACGACAAAAAAAAACAAAAAAACTTTAACAGTATTGCATGTTTAAAGAGGCCTAAATATTTGAAGCTCCCACCTCTGTGGAGTCTGGGTTGTAGGTTTCTTGTTAGGCCCCTTACACTTGAAGTATTTAGTAATATCATATTATATAATTGAGCCTTAGATAGAAGAGTTGGTAAATATTAAACAGCTATTAAAAATATCTATTCTAAAAGATTTGAAATAAGTAAGGAGGGATCCTGATTAGTAGGTTAAGAGAGAAGATATTGAATTGGCAGAGAAAATGGATTTTATATAATAGATAAGCATACTATTTAGGTCTCACAGCATACTATAACAACTGTTTGAAATTAAAATGGCTAATAAGTCTAAGGTAAAAGTTAAAAAACTTAACCCCCAGAAGGTGGAAACTTTTTTTGCCCCAAACACTAGTAAGATTAACAAATCCCTTTCTGATAGTCTAGTGGCTGGGGGAGAAAGTAATCAAAGCTTGGTAAGCAACAATGAATCTGCATTCTCAGCAGATTCAAATGAAACAGACGAGGAAGCACTGACTACTTCAAAACTTAAAGAAATTTTGAGTGAGTTTCAGGCTAATATAACAGCAGATCTTAAATCACAAATTGGGGAAAACTATAAAGCTATTTAAGAGATACACCAGAGAATAGAAGATATAGAGTCCAAACCCGATAAATTGGTGGTAGATCATGCATCAGTAATAACATATACAACTTCCCTTGAAAATAAAGTAAATGAGCTAGAACATAAAATTATAGATCTTGAAAACTGCTCTAAAAGAAGAAATCTCAGGTTAAGAGGTATTTCTGAGGAAATTTTAGATGTAGATCTTAAAAAATATCTGAATGAATTTTTCTCTATACTCACTCCTAATATTTGTCAGGAATTAAATGTTTTCAACAATTTCCATAGAATCCCACTCCCAATCAGATTGATAAACAGAAAACCAAGAGATGTTATGGTCAGTTTCCAAAGGGTATGTAACAAAGAAGAAATCTTGAAAGCTAGCTATAAAATTTCAAGTTTTCCCTCTCCGTATGATGGAATAAAAATCTTTTCAGACATAGCACCAGCTACTTTAGCCCTACGGAAAACATATATGAATATTACAGCTACATTGAGAAAATATGATCTGAAATATAAGTGGAGATTCCCAGAGGGCTTGTTGATCTTAAAAGATGCAACATGGTATAGGGTTTCCTCAGTGAAAGAGGGAGAATGTATGTCTTAATTTGTATGTCTTAATTTGTTTCTGTATGTTTTCTAAAAACTCAATAAATAAAAATGAAAAAAAAAAAAAAGAAAGAGGGAGAATCCCTGCTTTCGTTGTGGAAACTAGAGGTGGAGAATTTACAGAGAGCCACTCGTAAACCTGTCCTGCTACTGAAGAAACCAGATCGGCAAATTATAAAATAGAAAATGTAATCTGATGGTTGTCGGACATTCGAAAAAAAAATTTATTTATTTGTTTCTCTTTGCCCACAGTTTATTACGGTATAGTTTAGAAGAATTCATTCTTAGTACAACAAGAAAATATAAAGAATTTTAATTTCCTATTACTGTCTGACCTATAGTATATTAGGTTTTGCACTAGCACTTTTTCCATTTGCACTTATGATATTTTGTACACATATATATAGATGTTTAATGGTCATAGAAGGTGTTGAATTTTTTCAAAAGATGACCTCACTAATTATTTGTACTAAATAGACGATATATAGGCACAATAGATATAATCCACATAAGGGTGGAATCCACATGGCACTTTATATATTTATTTTTAAAGTGCATTCGGAGAATTCCAATGTTGATAAAATAAAGGGAAACTGTGGTATATTGGTCCTCATGTATAATATTTTTATAGTAATTATTTTGAATTATGTAAATTTACACTTTATTACATTTAAGAATTTTAATGGTGAATAACTTCACATGTTACTTTATAAATATATATACACTTAATTGCACTTTTTGATAAATTGAATATGTGGATTGATAATACATTTGTGGATTTGTAATTTTATAATATTAAATTTTGAAAAATGTAATTTTGCACTTTATACACTTATAATTGGGTTGAACATACACCAGTATCTTATAGATCCAATCGCATTTTTGTATTTATAAAGCAAAGGATCATTTTAGATATGTATTGCTACACTGAACAATGAACAGTTTGTATCATGCATTTTACATTATTATTAACACTTATGAAATATATATGTCAGACATTTGTATTTATGATATGGGTAATATAAAAGATGTCAATTCCTTATACTACACTCAAAGGTTAATTCTTAATACCGTTTGTGTATATTTCTGGAGTGATATAGATTACACTTTGTTTTTTATTTAAGGTGTAAGAAATGTACAGGATGATCCGAAGTAATCTCAGGCTAAAATTGTGGGTAAGATATAGAAACCCCTGCCTCTCACCATTAGGTCCGGAATCGGTCCTTTTTTGTTTCTTTTACACCCCTCATTTCTTTACATTGGCAAATTAGCCCTGTAGGATGGCACTGCAAACTAGAAGGTTTGCAGTGCTAGAGATGTATGTTGGTATGCATGTTGTAGTGAGAAAGTTAGTTTTAATGGGGAATAGAGAAACCTATGCTAGAATTTGGTCTCAGACTATTTCATTAAGCAGTAATATTATTAGCATTGTATTGGAAATAAGCAATAATGATTAAAATTATATCCCAGAATGCCAGAGGTTTAAACACAATATATAAACGAAGAACTGTTACACTAAATTGCATTAAAGAAGCCGCAGATGTTATATGTTTACAAGAGACTCACTGGAGGGATGGGAAGCCATATATAATAGCAAATAAACATTTCTATGATCCTATAATAGCATCATTTAAGTTGAAATCTAGAGGGGTTGCAATATTGTTCAGTAAAAAACTGAAGATTCAGGAACAATTTAAACTTATAGACACAGAAGGTAGATTTATCATCTGGCAGGGTATGATTAATGAGGTAATTTATACTATAGAGAATGTGTATGCTCCAAACCAAGGGCAGATTAAGTTTCTTAAAAAAATCCTGAAACAGTTAAACCAGATTAAAAGGGTAGAGTTATTCTATGTGGAGACTTTAACATGCATATAGGCCCCATAAAAGATAGAATAGCTACAGGACAAAAACTTCCTAACTCCTCTAAAAATTTAGTAAGAAGATAACCCACCCCAAGGAAATAGGTAAAGTTTTCGAGTCATACTATAGATCTCTATACAATCTAGAAGAAGGATCCAATTTTTTTAAACCCACAAAGAGGGATATAGATGACTTCTTGAGAAAAATACATTAACCTAAAATAACTGACGAAGACCTGTTAGAATTAAATAGAGAAATTCAAATAAAGGAAGTCAAACAAATAATACTAGAGTTAAAATTAAACAAAGCTCCTGGTCTTGATGGTTTCATAAACTCATACTATAGGGTTTTTATGAAAGAGATTAGTCCGACCTTATGTATTATGTATAATGAGATAAAAAATACAGGAAAATTGCCCCCAGAAATGTCAGAGGCTAACATTACTAATATTCTTAAACAGAATAAAGATCCTGAAAACTACTTGAGCTATAGAACCATATCGCTTTTAAACTCTGATACTAAAATCTATGCAGTAGTTACAGGCATGGATTTTAGATCAAATAGGTTTAATTTTTTAAATGGGACAAGACAAGGATGTCCCCTGTCCCCATTGATTTTTATTCTATCACTAGAACCCCTAGCAGAATTAATACGTACAACAGAATCAATTAAAGGGATCAAAATTGTAAATAACCACAACAAACTGTTAATGTTTGCTGACGACATGGTACTAACACTATCAGAACCGGTTACGTCCTTGGTATCTTTATTTGATATATTAGGAAAGTATAATACAATTTCTTACTTGAAAATCAATGGCTTTAAGACAGCGTGAGCTTAATATACTCAAGAGTAAATTTAATCTAAATTGGGAAAGTATGGGTATTACACACTTGGGAATTCGTTTTCAGTCGCAAGTTAAAAATACATTAAGAGATAATATTTTAATAGTTCATGAACAAATACAACAACATATTGCAGAATTGAAACCCGATTTCTTGTCGTGGTCAGGTCGGATGGCCCTAATTAAAATGATAATTATCCCAAAGATAATGTATGTCTTCAGAAGTATTCCTCAAGTAATCCCCAGATATATCATCAAGTTATTGCAAAGTACAGTGAATAAATATATAAATAATAATAAAAAACCACGACTGAGTCTAAATATTATAAAACGACAACCAGAAAGAGGAGGCTTAGCAGCCCACTCTATATCAAATATAAGTAGAGCAGTTTTCATAAACCACCTCTTGGGGTGGAATTTAGCCTCTAAAAAATTCAAAATGGCTTAAAATAGAAAGAGAACTTGTAAGTAATTTTCCCATTGAATTATTACTTTGGCTTCCGAAAATGGAAAATTCAATAGTGGCAAATTGTTTTGTGGGAATAAGAACAATGGTTAAAAGGTGGTATAGACAAAGAGACAAATGGTATTTGACTAAATATCCAGCGTTGGTCGCTCCTCTGAGTCTATTACAATATAAGTATAAATATAGTGAAGTATTACACTGGGAGTCTGTCGGTGTTACGATAATTGGGGATTTATTTGCTATGAGAATATGAAGCGTATTCTGGAAAGATGTGGCTTCCAAGTGGAAGGCCATAGAGAGAACTTACCTCTGGAAAATCTTATTGTTATAAAGAATAGTATACATAATATCTCTAAATGTAATGACATCTTTAGTATAAGAGAAGAAAATTTTAAAACAAATAAAATGATAAAATGAGAGCAGGTCCTTGATACTACCTGGTCGGAAGAAAAATGGTTTAGAGCTTGTAAATTTGTTAAGGAAAATTCTATCTGCATGTCGTATAGGGAACAATATATTAAATTAATTCAGAGATGGCACTTAGCGCCAACCATTATGAATAAGATTAACTCAATAAATTCGGATGAATGCTGGAAAAAATGTGGAGAGACTGGTTCCCTGACACATATGTGGTGGAAATGTCCTAAGATCCAATCCTTCTGGTTTCAATGTATCAACCACATTAGGACAATTACAAAAATACAGTTAAAACTGAACCCAGAAATAATTTTATTTCATATCTTACCCATAATGCCCTCTATCCAATCTGCCATGTTAATTACACATATACTAATAGTATGTAAATGGCAGTTAGTTAAATTATGGAGGTCTAATAAAATACCACTATGGTCAGACATTGAAGTTAGATTAGAATCAGATAAATTGATGGAGAAAGGTCTTATAATGTGTCAGACTAAGAAACGGAAGAAACTTTTAGCAAAATGGTCGATATGGGACGACCACTTTAAGGTAAAAGAGCATGCAAGAGACCCTCCTCTATAGATAAACAATGTTGGCTTACCCTCTGTTTTAGGTAATTAAACTCTGGAAATTTATTGAAAACCCTATACTGGAAGATCAGTTATTCTGGGTTAAAATTCTCGTATTCCCCATTGTGACAACTATTAGTATGTATTGTATGTAAGTTGTGTATGTATTTTATGTTTTTTTATGTCTTGTACATGTAATTTTGTAATAAAAAAAAAATAAATATAGCCCACGGCATCAAAACTCTTATATCCATCCCTGCACCGTACTAAACGCTCTGGGCCTCATTCTATTATCGGCCGTAAATCGGCCGCAAGGCTGCGATTCCTTGCGGGGGTTCCGTTAGCTTGCAATTCAATTATACGGCAAATCAAGGATCTCCCCTTACGGCCGGCCGTATATCTTGCAACGGGCCGTAAGCTCAGAAATCTTTAAACGCAAAAATAAATTCAAGACGGCACTGTACAGCTCTGTAAATGCTAGGGATCATATTGGGGGACATGAGGATTAATAGCAACCCCCTCTCAAGCTTGCACATCAGCCCAAATCCGAGTTTACATTAACTGTTTATTTTCCGGCCGCAGCGTGGGCGGGTCTGAGGTGCTCCAAGCCCTCTGGACTTTTTACATGGATATGTGACATAAATTAAAAAATATTTTTTTTACGTATTTGAGTGTAGGGGAATGTTGTGCTATTTTTGTTAACACCTACAAGTCTCCTCAGAGTGCAGGATGGCTTTATTTCGGCTTTATAATGTGCTTAATTGGTGCTAGCGGGACCTTTTTGCTGCAAGTAAACTGCGGCTCGGTTTTAGCCTTGCAGAGAGGGTTGCCGGAGCAATTGAATAGCAAACAGGATTTTCTTGCGGCCGAAACTCTTGCGGCCGTTTTAGATCAAAGGCTTTCTTCCGCAAGGGATAGCAAGGCGCCGGCCGCAAGCCTGCCGGAATCCCCGGCCGGAGGGGAATAGAATAGCCGAATAGCTTGCGGACGGTCCTTGTGGCCCCGCATCTCCTACGGACGATAATAGAATGAGGCCCTCTGTGTCTGCAGAACCTTTCTCTTAATCACTCCATTGGCTTCTCGTAGCCTCCACAATAAAATGTAAAATTATGACCCTAACTTACAAAGCCCTCAACAACACTGCACCCCCTTGTATCTTTGCTCTCATCTCCAAATATTCCCCCACCCACCCTCTTCGCTCTGCTAATGACCTTCTTCTTTCCTCCTCTCTCATCACTTCCTCTCACTCCTGCCTTCAGGACTTTTCTCACTCTGACCCTACTCTCTGGAACTCTTTGCCTTGCTTCACTAGACTATCCTCCTGCTTCAAATCCTTCAAATCCTTCAAAACCTCACTAAAATCCCACCTGTTTAAAGAAGCCTATAACATTAACACTGCATTTCTCAACCTCCTGTGCCACACCCGAAATCTTTAGATTGTAAGTCTGTGAGTTTTCAATCTCACACAGTGCTTTGGGGAAAGGCTGCTTTGGGGAAAGCACTGTGGACACTAGATTCTTAGCTCAAAGACAGGGCCCTCCATCTTTGTAATGTGTTAATATTGTTTTGCCTTGATCACAACGTATAAATAGTGCTACGGAATATGTTGACGCGTTACAAATAAACAATAATAATAATAATAATCCCTATCAAGTTGTCATACTGCGAGTTGTCGTCCCGTTGCGGCGAGCCGTTGGGGCACGCCGCGGGACTTAGGCTGCAATGAACACTGAAGGTGCTCATTGCACTGCAAGCCTTGCGAAGCGAGCAGTTGAGGCACACAGGACTTAGGCTGCAATGAGAGCCAAAGGCGCTCATTGTACAGCGAGCCTTGCGCAGCGAGGCATGCAGTTGAGGTACGCAGGACTTAGGCTGCAATGCTGAAGGTGCTCATTGCACTGTGAGCCTTGCAAAGCGAGCAGTTGAGGCACACAGGATTTAGGCTGCAATGTGTGCCGAAGGCGCTCATTGCACTGCTCACCTCGGGAAGAAAGGAGAGCAGTTGAAGCATGCAAGACATAGGCTGCAATGAGTGCCTAATGGAAAGCTACTTAGTTTACAAGGAGACATCTTACTGGGTTAGCAGCAGACAGAAGAGGCCATGTAAATAAATGGATCCTTACTGTAAAGAATACAAGTGAAATAAAGTCTGTGTTTTGTATCGGCTTTCTAAAACATTTAGCCCATTGTCAGGATTAGTTGATGAAAGTACTACATAGAAATCAAATTGACCACAGTGGTCCTGCAATGATTGTTTTAAAGGATCCAAAGTGACGACCATGTGTCTGGTTACCTTTACTTGTACTGATTTTGATGCTATAAGCATCTTTACATTATTACAAGGTTCCCGTGATTTTCTCAACATTTCTGCCACTGCAACCAGCCCCCAAAACTTGGAGAGACAGAGGAAATAGTTAACTATTTAAAAATTGTGCTCTTCTGCATTGGCAGCATTGGCAGAATATTACTGTGTGAAACATATCCTATGGGGCTTGAGAGTTAAATTCTATCCAATCCTTGTTTTTGGAGGACACTATTTAATGTTTTTTTTTCCATCTGATTATACACACAATAGAGACACTTCAACATTAAATTACAAAGCAGCAAGAGCAAGTATTACAGATTGAAAAAAAATACAAGGTAATATATCACAGGATTAATTTAACAAACTCTGTGAACATGTAGAAAACCCCCTAGAGGGGTACTGTACTTCTACAAAAGACCAAAAGAGGTAGAAATGCATCCATGATGTCGAGGATTATGGTGCTAACAGGGAGCACCATTGAACATGCCTGCACTTCCAAGATGGATGCCCATGCCGACCTGCAACATGATTGATATCAAGTTTACTCATTTGAGACACAGTTACAAAAACTATGTATATGTTCCAAACCCTCCACTTTGTTTTTTGGGACAGAGAAAGAACAAACAATGAAGAAGAGGAGGGACAGGAAGCCAGATAGGGCAACCAAGGATGGACTGGCAGTTTTAAATACATCAGAGGTGGTAATTAGATTTTCTCATCCACTTACTAACTCTCAGAACGTTACTTATCACAGGTCTATAGTTTTGTCCTACTAATATGATGAATATTTTACAATTCAATATTGATTTATAAAATTATTTTGTATAATAAGACTTTATGTTTATTTAATATCCAGCAAAAGATGTCTCTGACAGTAACACAAAGTGAATATGGGAATCAATTTGTGGCATTTTCTGTATCACAGTTTAGTCTAAGATCACCACGTTATTTTGTACCACCTACTCAAAATTATTATATGGAAACATTCATTATATTGTTTAATGCATATATTGATGAGTTAAACATGATATAAGAATGCACCATAGTCTTAGTATCCATACAAATGTAACTAAATTGCTCTGCAAGAACTATTGAGAAATAAGCATATGACATTGAAGCCTGCAGAAAAGGGTGGGGCACAGTTTGATTTGGAATAAGATTATTATGTGAAGAAAATTTTACCAGAATTATGAGGTGACAGAATATATTGGGAATTGAATACAATCTATGGTTCACAGGAAGAGATATCTACGATTTTGGACTATGCCATAGAGCATTAAAAATTCTCAAAATATCCCATTACTTCTGTTCTATACACATTATAAAAATGTGCAACCACCCCTGGTCATCTAATGATTACACCATTGATTAGTAAAAAATTATGTCTGGCTTGAGAAAGAACTTGGAGTTTGAAAATACTGTATGTACATAATACATCCACATTTTATTTACTCTAAAGTATGAGTGCTGGAATCTGTTGTTGATCTCTCTCTCTATATCTATGTCTCTATCTTTCGCTCTCTCTCACTCTCTTGTTCATTTTTTCTTGTCTTCTATAATTTGGTTGTTATACATTGATACACTGTATATCATAGTATCACTGTACTCACTGAGTACTGATACAATATGACTTAACATCTTTAAAGTATGTAGGAGAGGTGGTGATGGGATCTCCATTCTTATATGTCAGGCAAATAAGGTGATATATTTGTGAAAGATTTATGTATAAAATTATCCATTTATATATTTTCTTAATTTCTTACGTTTTATTTTGCAAAGTCATTTACCATGATATAGAATAGTCATAAATGCATGTAATTCGATTTTTCCTATTTGTTAATTTTTAGTTATAACTTCAAAATTCTTATATATAATAATACCTATTTACTCATAATCTTCTAATACAATGTGGCCATTATAGAGATAATTTTTAAGTAGAGGCAGTGATATGATCCCCACATGTTCTTTGTAGATGATTAATCGAATCTTGTTGGGATGGAGGAGTCAACTGGAAGTATATGGTGTGTTTAATTTGCTTATCAAGTAAAAAGAAATCCTTATATGTCATTTAATGATCTATTTTGGTTAGATATAAATGTCATTTTAACCAATTTATAATCTGTACTCAGGATATCCAGGGCTTTGGTTTATAGCTAAAATGCATCTGATTGTGTTGGTTTTAGTGAAAGTAAAGAGTGGCAAATAAAATATATAAAAACATCTAATTAAAATAACACATACAGTATACCAGTATAAAGCTGATATTCTCATAAAGAAAACAATGTATAGTTTTCATATGTATTTGCAAAAAATCTGCCTAGAAATGTGACTAAACAGATGCATAGCAAACGTTACAAATGTGTCTGCCTCCTGTGTTAGAAAAATGTCTTGAATACACTTTTCCTAAAGGGGTTAAATGTACTGAACAATGGCAGAGCTTAGGCCTTCTAATGGGTCCATTCTCAAAGAAAATCTGTTAAGAGCTCATATAGATCATAACTTATTGGCACTGTTTGCACCTGTCCTCTTCAACTTATTATCTCAAATTAAGTTAATTAGATAAGGTCTGTTGTGCTTGCACTAGATCTCTGCCCACTTTTTAATTTTGCCTCTTTACTAATTGTAATGGTGCATACATCTAGATCAGGTCAGTATGAAGAGTAATGGATAATATGCAGGCACAGTTTTTCTTACAATTTGACTAAAACACCCCAATTAGGATGGATAATAATGGAAAAAGAAGTTATCAGAGAATAAAGTTTTGATAATTCCTTGAAGGTATGTAATTTATGTTTGTGAAACATCTCATCCTATCTCAATGTAGCTTAAATAATCAGGCAGTCAGAGAGTGATAAAAGTGTAACGTTTCTTTACTTTTCCTTCAACCATATAAAAAAAGATTTACATTTTTTTTTATTAATAAACTTTAATTATAGTGGTGGTTTTACTGAAGAAAAGAGGTTTGTCACATGGTGTTATGTACTTCAGATCCTTTTTCTTGAGAAGGTATATTATTAGTTTAAACAAAGTTATGAAAATCTATTTGCATTTAGAACCTGAAAAAGATCCATTCGCCCTGAAAGCTATTTAGTATATAAATTCATCCATAAGGAAATGATTTTTTTCTTAACGTAGAAGCAATAAAAGCATCCTTCTAAAGTACTCCTATGAATTGAAATCTTACACCACCCTGATGACCCTGTCAAATGAAGCTCTAAAACACAATCACGTGCTGAAATACTGCAACACTTTATATGACACAAAATAAATATGAAGTTCCTTTTAGTAACATATTCTGAATTCCCAATATGTTAAAGCCCTTTAGCATATTGAGCAACATAGAGTTCCGTTCATATTATGTAAGAGTTTTTAATTCTAACAAATCATTAAAATAACTGAAATGGACTATAAATGACAGTCAGAATAGACACATATCCCAAAATAATAAAAGACTGATGATTAAAAAAATAACTATAAGGTCACATGCTCTTGCAAAACTGTTTTGATTTCTTTATCCCCAAATATTCTAGAGAATCTTGATGTATTTTTTTTTTCAAAAAATATTCTCAGTTACAATCAATCATACTCTCATTTTTATGCTTTATAAAATTAAAGTGTTCTGTAGAGGATTTTTCAAAAGAGCTATTATAAATGGGTAAAACATGACAACTGCTGTCATAACAAATCCAAAACACATTTCCAAACACAGTATGAAAATGAACTAATGTGTAGCTGAATGTAAAATAAAAAGTTACACTTACACGTTGAATGAGTTGAGCACACAATATTATTTATATAATTGTGAAGCCGAGATGGTGAGGATTAAACAAATTACAAGTATGAAATTTAGCAGTCATAGTAGTTATAATATTTATTCTGCTTTTGATTAGAATTCAGAGTAGATATTTATAAGAAAGTCAGTTTAGCTGTCAAGTTTATTTAAGCAAATTCTAGTAATAAACACTCAAAATATGTTTTTATTAAAGAACCTTTCATGACTTTAAATAGTAGATATCAATATTAATAAATTTAAAAAAAAAAAATTTTGTTGAGAAAATATAAACTGTTTTCCCACCATACAGTGCCTTGCAAAAGGATTCACCCCCCTTGACTTTTTACCTATTTTGTTACATTACAGCCTTAAGTTCAATGTTTTGTTAATCTGAATTTCATGTGATGGATCAGAACACAATAGTCTTAGTTGGTGAAGTGAAATGAGAAAAATATATACATAAACCTATTTTTTAGAAATAGAAAACAGAAAATTGGCATGTGCATATGTATTCACCCCCTTTGTTATGAAGCCCATAAAAAACTTTGGTGCCACCAATTACCTTCAGAAGTCACATAATTAGTGAAATGATGTCCACCTGTGTGCAATCTAAGTGTCACATGAACTGTCATTACATATACACTACTTTTTTGAAAGGCCCCAGAGGTAGCAGCACCTAAGCAAGAGGCACCGCTAACCAAACACTGCAATGAAGACCAAGGAACTCTCCAAACAACTAAGGGACAATGTTGTTGAGAAGAACAAGACAGGGTTAGGTTATAAAAAAATATCCAAATATTTGATGATCCCCAGGAGCACCATCAAATCTATCATAACCAAATGGAAAGAGCATGGCACAACAGCAAACCTGCCAAGAGTTGTCTGCCCACCAAAACTCACGGACCGGGTAAGGAGGGCATTAATCAGAGAAGCAGCACAGAGACCTGATGTAACCCTGGAGGAGTTCAATAGCAGAGACTGGAGTATCTGTACATAGATGACAATAAGCCGTACGCTCCATAGATTTGGGATTTATGGTAGAGTGGCCATAAGAAAGCAATTACTTTCAGCAAAAAACAAAATGGCACATTTTGAGTTTGTGAAAAGGCATGTGGGAGAAGGTGTTCTGGTCTGATGAGACTAAAATTGAACTTTTCAGCCATCAAAGAAAACACTATGTCTGGCGCAAACCCAACACATCACATCACCCAAAGAACACCATCCCCACAGTAAAAAATGGTGGTGGCAGCATCATGCTGTGGGGATGTTTTTCAGCAGCCGGGTCTGGGAAACTGGTCAGAGTTGAGGGAAAGATGGATGGTGCTAAATACAGGGATATTCTTGAGCAAAACCTGTACCACTCTGTGCGTGATTCGAGGCTAGGATGGAGCTTCACCTTCCAGCAGGACAATGACCCCAAACAAACTGCTAAAGCAACAGTTAACTGGTTTAAGGGGAAATATGTAAATGTGTTGGAATGGCCTAGTCAAATCTCAGACCTCAATCCAATAGAAAATCTGTGATCAGACTTAAAGATTGATGTCCACAAGAGCAAACCATCCAACTTGAAGGAGCTGGAGCAGTTTTGCAAGGAGGAATGGGCAAAAATCCCAGTGGTAAGATGTGGCAAGCTCATAGAGACTTATCCAAAGTGACTTGGAGCTGTGATTGCTGCAAAAGGTGGCTCTACAAAGTATTGGCTTTAGGGGGGTGAATAGTTATGCACATTGACTTTTTCTGTTATTTTGTCCTATTTTTTGGTTGCTTCACAAAAAAAAAAAAAACATCTCCAAAGTTGTGGGCATGTTCTGTAAATGTAATGATGCAAATCCTCAAACAATCCATGTTAATTCCAAGTTTTGAGGCAACAAGACACAAAAAATGCCAAGGGGGGTGAATACTTTTGCAAGGCACTGTATATGGGCCAGAGCTCATCATATCTATTTTAGACTGTGGCAAAGACTATAATTGACTTCTTTCCATCTTTCTATCTAGTACACAGCTTTACTGGCAGGGTATTTTCAAATATACTGAAAAGTAATTGAAACCGGAACATTATAGATTATATACACCTATGGAATAACAAAATATATTGAATGCAATATATGATGTTTTAGTGTATTAAAATGTACGGACTTACCATCCACAAATACGAGCCGTGGGACTTAGAAGAAAGACATTATGAGTTTGCAAAAATACGACCTTAGCGCACAAAACACGCACACATAGAAACATTAAAAACACAATAAATACACACAACAAACACAAAAGTAGCTTTCCCACAGCAACGGGTGGTGGGGGGACACAGGACCTCTAAAAGGGAAGTTACACCTCAATTTAAGTAGAAATACAAGAGTTTAGACAACCCCAAAATCCCCAAAGCAAGAGAAAAAATGGCCACCGAAAAAACCGAAAACGAGGCTACAGGACCCTAAACACGCAAAACACCACGAAACACATACAGATTTTCCCGAAAAAGCTGGACGAGCTCCAAGAACAAGGACGCAAAATCAGCCACAGCCGCGTACCACACACATTAGGCGCTATTTCACAACACTAACTTACACAAGGCGGAAGTACACAGCTACCCTAACGGATTTTCTGCACGCACGTACACTATTTACACTACACACTGCACACATTGATGACAGTTACACAGCAGCTCCACAGCACTGAAAACACACGTTCTATGCTGCAGCAACATAAAAACGGATTGCCAGCTCTTCAACACAATGCTTCCTGCATATATTACTTCAAAATAGGTAAAGTATATTCATTTATTATTTCATTAATTATTTAACGAGGCTCGCAATGAGCGCCGAAGGATCAAGGAACAACAACAAAATTAATGTCTCAAACAAACAACATTACCTGCCTTACAATCTTATTGCCATCAATTTTTGACGGTCAAGTCGCTAGTAAAATTATATTTTATAGCATACTCTTTGAAGAATTTGACTTGCCAAACAGCAAAATGTTTTAAAAATAAAAACATTAAGATTAACACAACTACAGCTTACTGACTCTTTCCCCACCTTCCTAAAAGTATGGGAACTTTGGTTGAGCTCTCCGAATAGCATTCCCTTAGTGTAAAGGAAACTCCCTTCTCGTTATATATCATGGAAACAAATATTGGTGACCCAGGCATCAACCCGGGAGATCAAATTGCAAGGTAAGCTATAAATATTTCTACCTTACATGTTTTAGGCACCAAAGAAGTATTAATGATGAAGTTGAGTATTACCAAAAGCCCACCACCACCACCACACACCCAATACCAACAAATCTCTTTGTTTTTTTCTGTTCTTTTACCAAACAACCTTCAATTCTTAAGAGCTAAAGAAGATTAAAAAAAAAGTTTTTTTAATGCAATACCTCAACATATGATGGTTACATCACAATAAAATGGTAAGACTATAAGAAGAAAAAAACTTCAAGCAAAATATAAGGAAATATTGAGTACAAAATTGAAGAAGGGAAAATAAACTGGAAAAGAAGATCATAACTCCCCTGTTACTCAATTCCAGAACTTATACTTTTGTTCTCTGTATTACTTGCATATTATCCCCCTATAAATGAATAAATAGAAAAAAATGTAAAACTTGAAAGCACAGAAGCTTAACTACACAAAATCTAATGTAAATTATTAATATACATTATTTGTGCTATTTTTTTTTACTGCACCTTATCTGTAAGGTTCTGCTTCAATATGTCATTTCTCCTGTTGTTTTCTCAATAAAATTGGAAGTTAAAAAAAAAAAATATTGGAAATTTATACCAAATTACAGTAACTCTAATTACCTGGATTTGTTCATGCATTACTTACTACGCCTTTGGGACAGGAACATGCTGGTATATATTTTGGATGTTAATGGTGGCATTTACTTATTGGTAATACTTAAGCTTAATATAGGATGGGGAAGAACAATTATCAAGGATTTTGGGGGTTTTGTTTTTGTTTTGTTTTTTGTCTAAAAATGTTCTCGTCATTGGAATGATCTTCTAACTGGTTACATTTAAAGAAGACGTTGACTGGTGATCATAATGTGTATGTGTAAACATCTTTCGGAGTGATGAAAATTGGTAGTTATGGCCTTGCTTAATTGATCATGCTCTGAAATGCTACTTACGGGTGCATGGTTTATGGTTTAGGCTTTCAGCCAGGTAGCTACGTGCTTGATCAATTGAATCGCTCTGTAATTGTTGCAATTTTCAAGCCCGCAGACTTACGGCCAGTATGAAGTAAACTACAAGCTTGCAATTGAATGGAGGCCTTAGTGTCTTCTTTTATTTGTTTATTTGTTATCCTTGGATCAGCCCTAGTCGTCTATTTATAAGATTATTTTTGCTATAGCACAATAGTATTATGTCAGTAAGGTGGCTTTATATTAGTTTGCAATGGGCTAAATTTAGATTCTACGCAATAAAGTAAAAGTATCAGGATAATGCCTGACAGAAAGTTAACGTTGCTGCAGGAATATCAAATTATTTGTTTATTTTGAAAATATTACTTAAAGCACTGAAGCAAAGATCAAAGGATTAATGTATATATTTACAACAATTGTTACTAATTTGGCAAAGCCAGACAGTTTAAAACTGGAGCACAAATATATTCTTTTTTGTTCCTTATAGCAATGTAACCACAATAATGCACCTAGACAAGGGAAACGTGTGTAATATTTGCAACAACTATTGCTATACTGTCATAGGATTTATTTGAACAGTAAAGGATATGTATATTTACATTGTAGCTAATTAGATTGCAACCATTTCATTTGCAGTATTACTTAATTAATTAATGATTTTAAGCTATTAATTAACCTTATAAATTAATTCTAAGTGTGAGTATATATGATGTTTAGTTAAGACATCAAGTACCATCCATTTTCTCTGTTTCTACTTTCCTTTATTTATTATAGGAATTTACTCTTGCTTTGGGGTATTAACATAGGTTAATCTTTCCAATCAGGAGGAACTCCATTGTGGACCAAGGATGTTTTCCTTATACCTCACCGATCTGCTACGATCTGCTTCTTCAAGGGGGCTTGATATGAACCTAGTTCAAACCTACCCCAGCAGAATTGTGTAGTTCCTGTTCTCTGTGGCACAAAATATGGCTTCTGAAGAGTTACAGGCAGAGAATACTGCATACAGGTTAATTAGTGGCCCATGGCAAGACCACTCCCCAAGTCAGGATACAACACACAGAAATAGTCTCACACCTTGTTTATGTGAAAACTATCTCTCAGCCTTTATTTAAAGATCAAAACAACATATTTATACTCTTCAATACCACACCCTTGTGTACATTTGTGTATGTGTGATGTCAGACCATCTGGCTTGCAACCTTGGGCTATCAAAGCTCTTGAGATCAAATTCATTAGATATCTAGTGAACAAAGCTTTATGTTAAACTCAAGTGTTTGCCCAGGACCACTTGAAGCACATGTATCTGTCTTGACCCAAGGTCTGCATGTGTGAGTGTGCAATGATCTGCAGCTAACTTCTATGCAGAGCATTTCTACAAATTCCCCATATGTTCTATATAACACTTTCCCTCTTATAATATAGTATAACTAGGATACATAATAACCATGTACAGGCAACATATAACCACACAATAACACATAATCCCAATGCAATAATGTCATGCTCCCTTGGACATACTCACAAATCACTGACAATATGAGTCCTTAAGCAATTAAATCATGACAACTTCTCCCCTTCCTTTCTAGTATAGCACAGAGGATCATCCTGATGGATAATTCTCAAGCTATACTGCTTTTACTTGTCCTCCTGTCTGGAAAGTCCATCCATGTGATAGCCTCAGTGGCTCTCTGAGTTCCCTGCATCCCCCTGTCCAGGGCGAATACTCACTCCTTTCCAGTGGCCTAGGGACTTTCCCAAGCACCTGGGGAGACTTATAAGACAACTGCCATGGATGACCCTTTAAGGTAGTCCAGGGGAAGCAGTACATCCCAGCTAGTAAGTCCAGCATAAACTTGAGAGGATCCTTACCCAGCAAAGCCCTCTCCTTCCAGGCTAGGGAGACCTCCTGTCCTGCTGATTCTCGATCAGCACTCAGTCCCATGGGTAAAATTGAAGAGTACAAGGTTCCCTTTGTCAGGCCTGAGCTTTCTCTTGAATAAACTGGGATGCTGGAGTTGCAACATGGGCTATTGACATTCTCTGGTGGATTAATGGGCAGTTCTGACACAAGCCGTTGTGGTTAAGTAGCCAACCTCTCTCCCAACAAGCCTGACCAGTGGCCCCTTCTTTCCAGGGTTACAGGTACACAGCCAGTGTCTTTGGGCAGCTGCAGGGCAGTCAATGTAGGGAGACCCGGAGACAAACCACAATCTGGGGTACCTTCTGGCTCTTTGGTCTCTGGATCCTCAGGTGGAACCTCCTGACTCTCTCCATCTGAGACTGCCTGGTGTGTAGTTACAGGCAGCCCTTGAGAAGCACCTGCTACTGCCTCTTGTTCAGGGTACTCTCTGTTTTTATTCCAGGGTCTGTGTCTGGCTCCTGGACAATTGTCATCCAAGGAAACTCTCCATTATTTTCAAAGTCAATTGGTAGGGGCCAGTGCTCATTAGGTTCTTCTCTGACTATAGAAGCAGGGTAGCTTTTCCCCAGTTCTTCCCCTGCTGCTTTGGATTGTCCCTGTCCCCCATGCCTCTAACTGGGTGATACTCAAACCCCTAAAGATAGGGACCAGTTCTTCCTCTTCCCAGTCAGCCCCATGAATGAAGGCATCCTTGTTATTTTGAGAATCCCTGATATAAAAATTCTCCCCACAGTCCATACCTTTAATTTCTGACAGAGCCTTGGCAACATTTAGCTGGGTCCCTGTAGTACCTGTTAGGTGGTTCTATTCCATGCCTGACTGGCATGAGCCCTCCCAGCTTGGTGGCCAAAACCATGCTTCATCCAGCAAGTCTATATAATCCACCTCCAGCTGTAGCTCCTGCTGGATCAAAGGCCAAAGTAAGTTTGCTGTCTGAGAGCCTGTCCCCAGTCCCACCTTGTGACAGCGCTTGGCAAACAGACACAGCTGTTTTTTCTCAGTCCCCAAGCCACAATTTGGATCACCATGTACTAATTCCCAAAATGCCTCTTCCAGCCCCAATGAAAAATGATGAGGTATCCCAACAGGTCCCACCCAATAAGCATATTGCTCTTCCAGGGCGACCTCCTCACATACTAATTTTTCCAGCCATTCCCTTAGCTCGTGACCTGGCCATAGTCCCAGGAATGCCATCCATTTATTTAGAAGGCCCATTCCTCTACAGTCCTTTCCAGTCACCAGGACATTCTCTTTCTCTACTGGGGATAAGCATTTCCCCTCCACAGGAGCTGAGACAGGGCCATTGCTTACCCCTCTCAATTTCTCCTGTACCTCCTGTGTGATCTGTATCCGGAGTTCCCTCTGCTGATCCTTGGTTGAACCTGCAGGCAATATCTCCATCCATCCTTAGTACCATCTGGACACTTCCTCCTCCTCTGCTGCAGACATCTCTTCATAAGCTGCCACCCTTCTGTGTTTTATACAGAGATCCCACCACTGCCAGCCAAATGTCACGATCTGCTTCTTCAAGGGGGCTTGATATGAACCTAGTTCAAACCTACCCCAGCAGAATCATGTAGTTCCTGTTCTCTGTGGCACAAAAGATGGCTTCTGAAGAGGTTCAGGCAGAGAATACTGCATACAGGTTATATAGTGGCCCATGGCAAGACCACTCCCCAAGTCAGGATACAACACACAGAAATATATTTAAAAAAATATGCTATGTGCTTAAATAGAGCCCATTTAAATATACCAAATCACAATTTATTAAGGCTGTATGCATTTAAGTTGAATAAATAAGGAGACAATATGCAATTTTGTTGAACTATTTTCCTTATCTTGAACCATTCAATTGTTCCATCTTCAGTTCTGACTGTGTCCTCTTGGTCCGCATAGAGATTCCTAAGTAGGCAGATGAGATAGTCTTGTACCTCCATCTCTTTAAGAATTTGTCACTTTTTGTTGTGATCCACACAATTAAAGGCTTTAGAATAGTCTAACAAGTGGTGGTAAATGCTTTTCTGGAACGCCCTTACTTTCTCTATTATCCAGCGGATATTGGCAATTTGATCTCTTGTTTCTCTGATCTGGTATGCACATCTGGTAGTTCTTGATCCATATATTGTTGGAGCTGCGCTTGCAGTATCTTATGCATTACCTTGCTGCTATGTGAAATAGAATCTGGAGCACTCTTTGCCACTCTCTTTTTTAAGGTTTGGTATATAGATTGACCTTTTCCAGTCTTCTATTCATAGTTAAGTTTTCAAAATGTAATGGCGTAATGGAATCAATACTTTTACAGCATCATCTTCTTGGATTTTGAACAGTTCAGCTGTGATTTCATCAACTCCTTCAGCCTTTTTATCAGCTAGGCTTCATAGGCCCATCTCACTTCCCTCTCCAAGTGCTGTTAATGTCCTTCCTGTGTAAATGTTCTGTGTATTCCTGCCACCTCTTCTTTATCTCATCTGCTTCTGTTAAATCCATACCATTTGTGTCTCTTATAATGACCACTTTGGCATGAGAGGCTTCTTTGAGATTTGCATTTTGTTTGAAGAGATGTCTTGACTTTCCCATTTTATTATCTTCTTCTATGTCTTTACATCTCTCATTATAGAATATCTCCTTGTCTCTTCTTGCTATCATCTGGAGTTCTGCATTTAGTTGGATAAATATTTTCCTATCTCCGCTACATTTTCTTCTTACCTGGGCTACTTTCAAAGACTTATCTTTGGGGGATATTCTTAATTGATGTTTTCTTGACAATGTAAAAAACTTCTATCCAAAGTTCTTCAGGCATTCTGTGTTCCATGTATAGTGCCTTAAATATATTCTTTATCTTGTCTGCATATTCACAGTTGATTTTACTTTCTTCAGATTTCCTCAGTGTAATTCTGAATATTTAAATAAGAAGCCCATGATCTAAGCCACAGTCAGCTCCAAGCCTGTTTTTTGCTGGCTGTATGGAGTTGTTCCATAGTTGGCTACAAAAAAACATAGTCAATCTGATTTCTATATTATCTATTTGCTGACATCCATGTGTAGAGATCAAAGCGTTTTGGAAGAGCATGTTTACTATGACCAGAGATTTATCTTGACAAGGCTAAATTTGGTTCCCTACTTTAGCATTCCAAACTCTTATGATGAGAGCAACATCTTTTCTTGGTGTTACATCTATGAGGTGTTAAATCATCTTGTAGAATTGAGCAACTTCAGTCTCTTCAGCATCCATGGTTGGAGCATAGGCTTGGATCACAATGATGTTAAATGACTTGCCTTGAATTTGAATTAAAATCATTCCCTCACTTATTGCTTTGTAACTGATCACTGCTTTGCCACTATTCTATTTCTTCTGCAGGATTGTTGACCACAGTATAAGATCTGGTAGTTGTGTGATGTGAAATGGCCCATTCCAGTCCATTTCACTTCACTCGTTGCCAGGACATCAATGTTTGTCATCTCATTTTTGACTACGTCCAGTTTGCCTTGGTACACAGTTCTAACGTTCCAGGTTCCAATGCTGAATTGTTCTTTGCAGCAGTGGACTTTCCTTTATCCTCCAGACACACAGACAGCGGGGCATCCTCTCGACTTTGGCTCAAAAACTTCATTAGACCTGTTGCTGCTTTTATTCTCCCTCTGCTCTTCCCCAGTATTATGCACCTTCTGACGTGAGGGACTCATCTTCTGGTGCCATATCGTTATTTCTCTGGTTGTGCTTCTTGATTGCTACCTTCTGGATTGCACTTTGCCATGGTAAGATCTTGTGTACTTCAATGAAGCTGTGAGTTATACAATGTATGGCCATCCAAGTTCACTGGAGAAGGAACTGGCAACCCACTGCAATATCTTTGCTAAGAAAACTGTATGGATAAGCACAACCAGAGACATCGATTTTTGTACTACACCTGATTTAAATTTTCTTGGACGCAGAGGATATTTTCCTACCCCCAATTTTTGAACTTCAAGTGAGTCTTGGATGTCTGTTGGAGGAGTTGGGAATCCAACTACAATAGAACACAAAAGTACTTAGATATATTAAAACATATTTTAAAATACCATTATGTAGCCAATAAGCAAGTAGTGAATAAGCATGTGTTTGTTATTTTTGCTTTTTTTGTTCAAGTTAGTCATTGGAAATTCTTGCTTACTAACCTTGGCTAGACATTACCATCAGACAGAGTTGTAAATAAACACTGAAATCCCATGTTTTAAAATGTGATATTTGGTTATACTGCTATCTGTGCAGCCCAAGATGTTTACCAATGCTGTACCAATGTACCAATGTACAGCTTACAAGATATGACCAGGTTTACTCTCTTTTTTCCATTCATTGGTAAAATGCCTGACTAAAATAACCTTGGGTACAGATGTCAATTTCCTAAGAACACATTGAACATGCCTAGTCTCTTTTTATGCTGATGACTACAGTCAAGACAACAGACTCAATCCTCATGGGCTTATCAGTAATTGATGTCAAATATCCCCCATTAATAAAATATATGAATCGCATTTGGAATGTGGATCATAAAGGATGACCGACAGCAACATTCATTTGATAATTATTTATTATATTATATTATTCATTAATAACATATAAAATAAATACAGTGATAGTTATCTTTATTTTTAAACTTTACAAGATATTTTGGTCATTATCACTTCTAGTTGATCAAAAGAGTATGTGATAAATATGGGTCCTAAATGCTTCTTTTATATATATATATATATATATATATATATATATATATATATATATATATATATATATATATATATATATTGTGATGGTATGTCACCAGAGGGAAGTAGAGAGCACGTCAAGAATTCTCCCCAGGAGTGAGATGGTTAAGAAGCACCTTAAAAAGCTTGGGTGTGGCTGCAATCAAAACCTGCTGCTGCCTCCAGGTGGAGAGTTGTTTGATAGGGCAGGGCTGCTGTCAGCGGCTGCACTGAAAGATAATGGACCAAAGCCAGAAGCTTTGAAGAGAGAGCCTGCAGATAAGTCCCTGAAGGTGATGACTGAAGGAGTGATCCGCTTAGGTAGGAGAGGCAGGAGAAACAGAGCCTGAGAGAGAGTTGAGAGAGAAAGACACCTCTGCTGCCTATGTTTGGACTCTATGTTTGCACTTATATGTAAGACAGTGAGGGAACTAAAATGAGAAGCTAGGGTTTTGTTTCTGCGTTCAGTTTTAGGTTATATGCTGTCAAAACAATCAGTAAAATGTGGCTAAATATTTAAAGAGCTCCTGCATCCTCCATTTTATTGAAACACAAAGCACGGATCCTGAGAGTGACAGTGAATCTGTCACAATATATATATATATATATATATATATATATATATATATATATATATTTATATTTATATTTATAGAAATGCTTCCACAATTTTGTGATCACCGTACTTAACAAAGCTTCTTAGTAAGAAAATATGGTCAGGTTAGATAAGTCAATTGGTTTTAATTTCCCTGAAAATGTATGCTTCTATATTTCCATCTTTGATTCTTTTTAAAAATATAAATAACCTATAGCAAAGACTATACATTGGCCTCCATTCATTTGCAACAGTTACAGATCGATTCAGTTGAACAAGGTTGCAACTACAGGGCCGAAGCCTCAAGACCGTAAACCCTTCCCACCGCCGCAAGCTGTTACGGGGCTGGAATAAATGTGGTCCGCTGTTACAATCCAATCCCATAGTTATACAAAACGATACAGGCCTCAGAGCCAATAGAAAGCAGGCTAGTGGAAAATGATGACAGAGTGAGATTATAAAGGTGCATTCCACACACCCATACTTAGCTGTGTTGTAGCATCTCATGAAGTAGCACGCCGGTCCCTGAGTTCGTGGTTTGAGAAGATAGAAAAAGAGTAGGCAAAAGGTCGAAGCAGGTTCTTACAGTTTTATGCTCTTATATTATTCAAATTACAATTTTAAACTTAAACTTTGATTACACATATTTACTGATTACACATAATACAAATACGCATAGAGTAAATAACACACATAGATACACACATAGCTAGGTCACTACATACACACACCTCCACCGTATATCCCCCACCCTATACCCAAAAAGTTAATAATTACACAAAAAAAATGTTTTTTACCTCAAAAATATATACACACATGCTATGTTTGATTTATCCTTTTTATATTTTTGGGATTATCATGGAGGGAGGAGAAAGGAGGGGAGAGGACTGGAGAGGAGGAGAAGACAAGAGGTGAGAGAGGTGGCGAGTGGTGGAGAAGAGGAGGTGGGGAGTGAAGGAGAGGAGTGGAGGAAAGGAGGTGAGGAGTGGAGGAGAGGAGGAGGAGAGTAGAGAGGAGAAGGGGTGGGGACTGTAGGAGAGGCGGAGGAGAGTAGAGAAGAGGAGAAGTAGAGTGGAAGAGAGCAGGCGGGGAGTGGCAGAAAGGAGGAGAGTGGAGGAGAGGAAGTGGGGTGGCCAGGTGCCCACAATGAAAGGCACATCTAGTTCAGGGAAAGTGGAAGTGTCCTGATCCGAGGTGGTGGTAGCATGGAGGAAGCACAGGCCACAGGGTCAGATGAGGGAGCGGAGGATCCCAATCTACAGTCGGGAGGGACACAGGGTCCTGAACTACACGCACAGGGAATCCATGTTGGGGGGGAGGAAATTAGGCCCGAGCCTAGGGCCCAGGTCTGGAAGAAAGTAGTGGCCGCAGAAACAGCAGTGGGCACAGCCGAAAGGGGTGTGAGGTCCATCAAGCACCGTTTTGATGACATTAGGGCCAAGGTGAGGAGGATGATGGCCAAGGAGGCCAGTCAAGCAGCAGCACCAAGTGATGACCCCCAAGTGACTTTGAGATACAACAAGTAGTAGAGGGAGCTCAAGGACTTACTGAGCCAGCTGCCCACCGCTGGAGCTTCAGGCCTGGTGGACCAGCAGGATCCAGCCTCCATGTCAGGTGACTATCACATACACCAACATGACACCACATGTACATCACACACACTACATGTGTACATGATGACCAGCAAGGACACTGACATGTCAGCTCTATGGAATTAACAAGGGATAGATGGATCACTCATGCGTCACTAAATCAATGAAGCTGACAAATCACTGTCATTTGTGGGCACAACACCAGTAATCAACCAATAGAGAGACCATGTATGGGTGTTCCCACTGCAGCGTATGCAGTTTCAGACTGCAGCCGGAATTAAGATAGCGTTAGGAGCCAAGAACAACCAAGATCAAGAACCAAAGAATAGATCACATCTAGCAAATGCCAGTTGCAATTAAGGGAATCATCCAGGTTCAAGCCTAGATGTCAGATAATTAGGAATGAACACAAACCAATGCATTATTTTACATAATGAATACATACCTTTCTTTTCTCTTTTCTAGAAGGTCTGGGTCCAGTGGTGAGCCAGAGGTGGGGGCGTCACCTCTATCGGAGCAGGACATAGGGGGCCGAGCCCCTGCCTAGTAGGAACCGGCGTCTGGGTACTGGGGTCACCTGCAGGACCATCCGCCTCACCATTGTTATTTGACCCACTGACCCCCTCCTCCAGCAACTACCTCTTTCACCAGGGCCCTCCGCCGTGGCTTGCCACCACCTCCTCCTCCCCCGAGCAGTGCATCATCTTGGCACCCACCTCCACCAACAGGCACACCACCACCACTACCCTTATGGAGCCAGGCTCCAGCCGGGCGACAACCCCTACCCACTGGGCCATCAAAGCTACCTCCAGCAGGGACCTCCATCCCCTAGCCCACCAGGCCAGGCTGCTCAAGTGGAGATGCTGGTAATCATACAACAGCAACTGGAGTGTCTCCGGGGGATCCAGGCCAGCATCTCCGTCAATCACGCGGAGGTCATGAGCAGCCTTGCCAGGCGAAATAGGGAGGAGAGGAGACACGACCTAATGACAGAGCTACCTTGCCGGGCTTCTCAGGATGGAGACAGACCAGAGCGCAATCCAGCAAGTGACTGCAGACACCATGCACAGCGTTCTGATCCCCAGCCCTGCCAACTCCATCCCGGAGGTCTGCCTGTGCACTTCCGGCCCGGCCGCTTCTCTCCTCCTCTCCTCACCCCATGCCTGCGCCACCACCACCAGCATTGTCACTAGTACCGCCACTGCATTTGCCAATGCCTCTTGGGGGGATGCCTCCCCCTGCCACTCCCCCACAAGGGATTGGGCCCCTTATGAAAGGTAGAGGCATATGTAGGGGCTGCACATATTTTTGTGCCTTCTCAACAGTACTCCTCAGTGATAATCTAACAGTCCAAATGTTAACGTAATCTAGCATGGCTATAGAGTGTAGGATCATGGCCCAGGCAATGGTGATATTTTTTACATATATGGCTACCTCCCATCACTTGGTCCATGATCCTCTTCTCTGTGGACATGTACAGTTCTGTTGAACATTTCACCAATTGATGGTCACTGAGGAATGCTGTTCAGAAGAGATGCTGCAGTCCCTATCTTTTTTTAAGGCCTTATTTTGTAGGTTATTGTTTTCTTTTTTAGGTTGTAGGCACAATTCCTGTCCATGAAGGCATCTGCAACTGCAAGCATTATAAGGGGAAAAAAGTAATTGTAAAATATTCACAGTGCCTCTCAGGTAGACATTCCTTCAATTGCAGCCCCTTTAACATGTAGCTCCCACAATTTTTTTAAGCTATCATATATCCAGATATCTAAGACATGATTGTTGTTTGCTTAAATGTCAACTAATACCACTATAGTGGTGCTCTTGCAAAGTATCACAATAGCATGCTATTGAAAGCCAGCATTAATACATGCACTAGTGAAGCATGTGATTCTATCCTCCTTTTTTTATCCTCTTTTGCCTTTTTTATTTTGAACACCTTTTTTCCAAAGAATAGATCACAGACTGTATTTTTAGGCTTTTAATTTATAATATTCAATTATGATAGTATAGGATCAACCATTGCCTTGATTGAGCTGTTTGCTTTCTCAGCCAAATGTTTTGTTACAAATTGATGAGATCAGCATTTGACAGTTTTCTACTGTAGCAGTTGCAAACAATTCTCAATTACACCTTTTTGTTTTAGAACACACTGTATGTGTAAAACTAGTTTGGATGAGATAGTCCAGATGTTTGTATGTCTGTTCAATGGAGCAGATGATGACCAAAAGTAAATGTTATGCGCATTACTGGTTACTTTGATTAAATGGAGTGATTTATGATGATCCTTGTTTTCATTGGATTCCGGTGTCAGTGGTGTAGTGACCACACGTGACCCTGGTCGGTGCTATGCATCATACTTTTTCTAGACTATGACATTACCCCCTTCAGGTATCCCCTTTTTCCAAGAAGCCTCTTGCCCTTCCAGGATCCGCCCACACCACACCCATGATATTATTGCACATTTCTGAGTGTGCTCTGCTGTATAAAATAAAGATTTGTTATACCATTATTACTGTGTCAGTGTGTTTTCAATGGTTGGTGTTTTTGGACATCCACATACATCACATTTGTGTCACATTCCTATATCTGTAAACTAATAAGCCCAGTTACTATGCAATAGATTAATACATATATTAATAATAATAATAATAATATTATAATATAGGATTAATACACATGAGAGGTCCAATTTGTGATACTGTGGAGTATCAACATTTCCCTTAAGGGCTGATAACAATATGACAGGTGATAATGGGAATTGATTGATACCAAAACACTTGATGTGATTTCACCAACTGTTAATGGGTATACATCTTGGCACATGGCCATTATCAATAGCATTCCAGGATGGGCATAGTGGAGATTGTCCCTGATGGAGGTGAGTTGGCTGTTGCTACACGTACCTCTGCACAGCCTCCATGTGTGTTGTGTGGTGTATGTTCCCTGGTACTTGATATATGTCATGTGGCGGTGTAATTTAGCAACAATTTCTTTACCCAATCTAGATCTAATGAGTGAGATGTATATCAGAATATCTTTGTATTTTTAGGGTCCACATTAGAGCATCTGTGAGTGAGAAAGGGATAATATGGTAGACAGTTTCATGTTTTTGTGTTGCAATTTAATCAGGTTGTGTGTCTTTAATTACTTTATGCATCTTGCAGCCACACTTTTCATATTGGCATATGCATAGCAATTCCAACACGTGAGAAAATAAAATACTTTTTAAAGGCCTATTTGTTTGCTTGGGGATTGTTGTGCAATTAATTAAAATGCCTCCCATTGCTTTCCCCTTATTTTAAAGTCCAGTAGTATGTTTTAATTTTCTTTTGCAGTGTTAAAATCTAGTCTGTAAACCCTTTGCGAGTCTGATTTGGAACTCGTAATATATTTGGCAACATTTGCCACTTTTGGTATTGAAGGCAATTACATCCTTGGGGAATTGTAAAAATTGAATAGCGATTTGCGATTTAGCGATTGTAACATTTGTGGGCTTGAAAGATCAAAGGCTTAGATGGGTCGGAGTTACAATTTTAACAACCGATGGAATTTTCAGCCTGTATCCCGCAAATCATTTTTGGGTAGCTAAAAGACTCCAATTCAATAGTTAATTATTTTATGGGCTACATTACGTGCTCCAGTAATTACAATTTGCTCAATTGAATGGAGGCCCATTGTTTTTAGTAACAAAAATAAATTGAGCTTTTTATTTATAATACTCAATTATGCTAGTATAGGAGCAACCATTGCCTTGATTGAGCTGTTTGCTTTCTCAGCCAAATGTTTTGTTATATATTGATGAGATCAGCATTTGACGGTTTTATACTGTAGTAGTTGCAAACAATTCTCAATTACACCTGTAGATTGTCAGAAGCAAGAACAGTGGCTCACACTGCAGCATAACTTCATGCAACCTGTAATAAATGACAGACTGTATTTTTAGGATTTATTTTATAAATATATTTGCCCATCATCAAATTTAGTTCTTCAAAATAGAAACCTGAAAATGAAACATAAAGACTAACAGAAACATTGGACGGGTTATAATTCACTAGTGAAAATACTCTCAATTTAGTGGACGTAGGGCTTCATTACAGGCTTGAAAGGAACTGATTTATGGGTCAAGTTGACTAATAAAGCACTACCTAGCTATTCTAATCGATATAAAAAGCAGCCCTATGAGAAGTGCATGCAAAGTAGCTTAAAAAGTTCAATACAAGCAATCTAGATGCAGCTGTCCCATTGACAGTTTCCCAAAAGTCATTCCAATCCAAAATCAGAGTGAAACAAGTTATTTTTTTAGGTCATTCAATTCTTCAGAAGGCACAAAATCCTACATGTACATATACCTAACAATGGAGGCATAAAAATGCCTCTGAAAAGCAATCAAGCTTCAGATCTGACTCTACAATCAGCCTAACACATTATTTGAGTCAGATCTGAAGCTTGATTTCTCATATCAAGAAAATATTAAGGGGTTAATATTCTCCTCCCAACATCAACTACATCACCTAACCATTGGGATCTCCTGGATCCCCTCCTAATACCCTTACCCACTATGAGCCAAGCGATCCCTGTGATTGCTCCCCAAAACCTACTTTAAATGGGGGTACCCCTGGGGAATCCCTTTTCCCATGTGCACTATCCCTGATCCCAGATCTACCTATAGCCATGGGGGACTATATAGTCTAAGTATTAACCCTATCCCACAAAGGTCCTCAAAGGTCCTTCAATGCAGCACAGTTAGGACCACATCAAAGAAAAGATCTCTTAAAAACATGTTGAAATCCTTTTTATTTTTTTAAAATATGTTTATTTTCACAGAGAAATTTATAAATGAAATCTCTGTTTACATGGAGACTCTGACATGCCCCCAGACACACTCACAGCAACTGCTCCTTGCAATGAGCACAAGCAGACAGAGAGATAACCCTTCACATATTCATCTGTGCAGGGAAATGACTGCTGGAATCTACAAAACATTACAGTTAGGGGTTAACTTGTCCTGCTGAATTGCTGAAGTTCATTGAAAACTCTAAATATTTGTGTTCACATGGAGCATCACCGGCCAGTGCGCAGATGTTGTTAATCATGGCACAGTCAGGAGTCTGTTTGTAAAAAGACCTAAGACCATAACATAGAATCTTGTGCTCTTTCACAACAGGAAGAGCACTTATAATGAGGTAAATGGCCCTTTAAAGGTCCCCATTCACGCCCAAATCTAAATTAAATATAAACACTACACAAAAATAAAAATTACATAAAATAAAATAAATGTATTACTAAAAAATAGAAATAAAATTATATCTGTCAAGAAAAAATATATACTTACCTACCCCCACCTAAAATATCTCCTCTCTATAATAAGATATCTTCCTGATGTAGCTACTCCTAGAAGGAGCTCCCCGACACTAATGATTTTTATCGAACCTCGTCAATCAGTGCATTCTGATTGGCTAAAATAATTTCCCATGCAGTATTAAGCAGGCTTACCTGCCATACTCAATTCTGATTAGCTTAGTTGAAATAAGATTGACACATATTTCAGCCAATCAGAAGCTGCAAAAAGTTATATTTAAGGCTTTTTAAAACCATGTCAAAGTCATATTTATTCTTTAGAGCATTGAGTTTATTCAGTGGAAGCCCCTTTCAATGGGCCAGAAGATAAGGATCCAAGGCTTCAAGCAAGATAGAAGGGGACAAGAATCGTCTTTTACAGGTCCCCCATGTACTGTAGCTTAAGTAAGGGAATCATGGAGATCCCTAGGCTCATGGGGTCATGAACACCTACATACTTGGGTGTAGGAACTGGGGGGGAGGGGGATACATTCCTCCCAGATTTTTCTATGTTTGTATTTATGTATAAATAAGCTATTTTACGGCCTGTGTATACAATAAACTGTATCCCCCCAGAATTATTGTGGCTCCTACACCCCTGCCTACATATTTTTTTATTTTATTATTTAACCCCTTTACTACCATGGGACGGGGTTTATGTATATAGATAGGGGATAGGGGAGGTGCTAGGGCTAGTGTAGGGTTTATGCAGCAAAGCTACAGAAAAAAAAGGTGTCTAAGAGGGGATTTGACTAGCTTATATAAATATATCCAGGGTCAATATAACACATTGTCAAGTGAACTTTTTGTGCCCAGAGATCTTTCCACTAACAAAAAGACAACCTTGAGGTCAGAATAGATTCCACCTAAAAAAAAGAAAAGGGTTCTTCACAGTAAGGATGGATAAAATGTGGAATTATCTACAAAAGGAGGTGGTGACCACCAATAGATAACTAAAAAAGGAATTGGATATATGTTGTAATAAAAAGGTAATTCAGGAATATCCTGGATATTAGTAATCTGCTATTATACTTTTTCAAGATTTTCTGTCAATGTCAGCTCAGTTCATAACTGCAGCTGTAGGGATAGAAACATACATTTAAAGGCAGATAAGAACCAAAATGCCCATATTTTCTGCACATACAGTGGATATAAAAAGTCTACACACCCCTGCTAAAATGTCAGGTTTCTGTGCTGTAAAAAAATAAGACAAAGATAAATTATTTCAGAACATTTTCCACATTTAATGTGACCTATAAACTGTACAACTCAATTGAAAAACAAACTGAAATATTTTAGGTGGAGGGAAGAAAAAAAATAATAATAATGTGGTTGCATAAGTCTGCACACCCTCTTATAACTGGGGATGTAGCTATGTTCAGAATTAAGCAATCACATTCCAAATCGTGTTAAAAGGAGTCAGCATACACCTGCCATCATTTAAAGTGCCTCTGATTAACCCCAAATAAAGTTCAGCTGCTCTAGTTGGTCTTTCCTAAAATGTTCTTAGTAGCATCCCACAGCAAAAGCCATGGTCCACAGAGAGCTTCCAAAGCATCAGAGGGATCTCATTGTTAAAAGGTATCAATCAGGAGAAGGGTACAAAAGAATTTCCAAGGCATTAGATATACCATGGAACACAGTGAAGTCATCATCCAGTGGAGAAAATATGGCACAACAGTGACATTACCAAGAACTGGAGCTCCGTCCAAAATTTATTAAAAGACGAGAAGAAAACTGGTCTGGGAGGCTACCAAGAGGCCTACAGCAACATTAAAGAAGCTGCAGGAATATCTGGCAAGTACTGGCTGTGTGGTACATGTGACAACAATCTCCTGTATTCTTCATATGTCTGGGCTATGGGGTAGAGTGGCAAGACGAAAGCCTTTTCTTATGAAGAAAAACATCCAAGCCAGGCTACATTTTGCAAAAACACATCTGAAGTCTCCCAAAAGCATGTGGGAAAAAGGTGTTATGTTCTGATGAAACCAAAGTTGAACTTTTTGGCCATAATTCCAAAAGATATGTTTGGCGCAAAAACACTGCACATCACCAAAAGAACACCATACCCACAGTGAAGCATGGTGGTGGCAGCATCATGCTTTGGGGCTGTTTTTCTTCAGCTGGAACTGGGGCCTTAGTTAAGATTAGGGAATTATGAACAGTTCCAAATACCAGTCAATATTGGCACAAAACCTTCAGGCTTCTGCTAGAAAGCTGAACATGAAGAGGCACTTCATCTTTCAGCATGATAAAGACCCAAAGCATACATCCAAATCAACAAAAGAATGGCTTCACCAGAAGAAGATTAAAGTTTTGGATTGGCCCAGCAAGAGCCCAGACCTGAATCCGATTGAAAATCTGTGGGGTGATCTGAAGTGGGCTGTGCACAGGAGATGCGTCGCAATCTGACAGATTTGGAGTGTTTTGGAAAGAAGAGTGGGCAAATCTTGCCAAGTCAAGATGTACCATGCTGATAGACTCATACCCAAAAAGACTGGGTGCTTCAACAAAGTATTAGTTTAAGGGTGTGCATACTTATGCAACCATATTATTTTATTTTTATATTTTTTCTTCCCTCTACCTAAAAGATTTCAGTTTGTTTTTCAATTGAGTTGTACTGTTTATAGGTCACATTAAAGGTCGAAAAAGTTCTGAAATAATTGATCTTTGTCTCATTGTTTTACAGCACAGAAACCTGACATTTTAACACTGGTGTGTAGACTTTTTATATCCACTGTACACTTGGCTTAACTGAACTCTTTTTTTATTTTTCTTTAAATTAGTACTTTTGTACATTACCTATAATTCCTCCACCGTTCAGCTTCAAAGCATGATCTCTTTTTATTGCATTCTTTCTTTTTCTGGAAAGCATTTCCATTCTGACATGTATTAAATCATTTTGTTTTTAATTTCTGATCAGCCCCTTTCTTTCTATCATCACAAAAATCATAAAATATTTTGTTATACATTTTGTTGGCCTTCAGAATCTCAGAATTAGACATTATAATATCTCTGGGGGTGTCAAGGTCTTTTTCTCAATTATGCATTAAATACAGCTTTGCACAAAGGCCTCATATAAGAAACTCTTGTCTCCCCCAGAGCATGGTTAATTCACTCTGTTCTACTGCCCATTTTGTTGCTTGACATCAGTTCAGATAGACGTGTTTGCACATACATATCAAGTAAATAAAATCAGAACTACATCCATGCATCTGAGTCCAGGTAACATTAACGCTAACATGGAATAATATTCAAATAAAGTGAGCGATTATTATTATTAACCTTTATTTGTAAAGCGCCAACATATTCCATAGTGCTAAATAGGGTAGATACAAGTAAAAAACAATTTTAACAAATTACAAAAAGAATGGAGGCCCCTGTTATTGAGTTTAAAATTAAGATTAATCACAACAAAAATATTTGAGTTTTAAAGGAAAAATACATACATAAATTATTATAGTGAATGTTTTGAAGCAACGTGCACAAAGATGTCACAACAAAAAATAAGGAAGTAAGATTCCCTAACAAAACATATATCAGAGAACATATTGGGTAATACACTTTCTCAACACCAACATGCATATACAAACAGCAGATTATATGCGCCGAACTATAGTACTAAGCATGCACATCACTATTCATATTTGTGTCCTTTTTAGAATGCCTTGCTTTTTATTAAAGCCAAACATCTCTGAGGAACGATATGCAGCCAATGAAGCAGTGATCACTGGTGGAGTGGAGCTTCATAGAAGTCTATAGTTCCTCTGGTGCAGTGCCCTGACAAACCCTAATTAGAGTTTGACACAATGAAGTCAATTTGGCAAATGTAATCTGTATAGGAATTACATTTTTAATTCATTAACCACTATAATTCTTATTTTTCATGGAAAATTACTTTTAGCAACATACAAGACGTGCTGTTGTAAAAGTAGTCTATTTAAATTTTCATTAACTTTTGCTGTGGCTTTGCCTTCCTCTGGATCAATTCTCATAATACAACCAACATAACATAACATAAGAGGATACATGAAAAGGTTCATCTTGATAGACCAAAAGACGTTTTCAGCCTCAGTTACTATTAGCCACATTAAATTCCCCTAACATGTAAAACCATAGCCCACAAGACTTACAGCTATTAAATTGGCCTCTTAAAGCAGACCGCCGACGACTTGTGGGATAGGAGCGAGAAAACCCTACGGGACGTGAGAATTCGACTTGCGAGCCCGCAAATCCTTTGACCTTTCAAACTGTTACGCTCTAATCGCATTATTAGATTGCATCAAAATCTCTGTCATTCAAGCCCGTAACCCACAAATGGAGCCAAGAAGCCTACGTGTGCTGTACTTTTATTAACAGGGAAAGTGATGTTAGGTCTTAGAATTAATAGCACATTCTCAAGTTCACAAATCGTCCCGAAAAAATACTTTATTTCATGTGTAATTTCTGTGTAATATTGATCCCGGCAATCATTTTTTTAATACTTATAATGGAACTTGCATGCAATAGAATATCATATTTACGGCTTTATCAATATTGCATCATATCTGGAATGTGGGTCCGATCGTAACTCGTAATTGAACCCCGTAAGACTTTGAAATCCCACTTCCATTTTTTTGTGATGTAATTCTGGCGATCTCTGTTTCCATTGGCTCTATCTGAAGCCATAACTACGGGTTTGACTAATTGCTCATGTTCACAGCTGCACATCTAACGTGCGAAAAAAGAGTTACGGGTTTGCAACTCAAGCTCAAACAGTGCAAACCTCTATGATTACATAGTTGGTATGAATTTACCTTTTTATCAATATTCAGCACTGTACACACATTAAAGAAACGTAAAATCTGACAACCTATGTCCCATATGGTTTCTCTTGCTCTTCACTGAAATTTAGATTTCGGAGTTGCTGCTACTCTCTTGCAATGAAGACTTCCATGGAATTTCAGTTCTGATCTTCCCTTCATGGTGGGTACAATTTGTTAGGAGATATTTCTTCTGTAAAGGCATAAGTGAGCAAAATGTGACAGACTGCACCGTAGGTTGGCGCCATCACACAGACAACACTATTAAGTAGTGTCCTTTCTAAGGTGTGCATAGCTTCTCTCTTTAGTCTACTCCCTACTGCTTCTGTAAACATATAATTTCTGCATTTATCACCATATTCTGGGTTTTCAATACACCCTGATTAATTTGCTTCAATGCCAAAAATCTTGTCAACAAATCAATATCATAAGAAAACACAGCAAATTGGTTTAATGGTTACTCAAAAATGTTTCCCCCAAAATACATGTAGTTTACCATAGAAAGCTAGGAGAGGAGAACATACATAAAACTGTAGTTTATTTGAGTAGCATTAATGTTCATTTTCCAATCTCCTTCTGATTGTTTGCATGCAAACATCTCAACAAAATTAGAAATTTTAGTAAACCAATTGCATATATTTTGACAAGAAGGAGAAGACTTTGTCAGATCCACTGTACATGTAAGAGATATTTAAGATAGGAGTGGATAGTTGTCTTAGTTATTGTTCTAACAATGGATGTGCCTAAGATAGGGATTGTCATGCCTATAATATCACAGACAGCATAACATCTGTTGGTTGGATTATGGTGATAATAAAAGACAATGGAGCCTGGTTTGGAAGTATATCTTTAAAAGCAGAGATACATGTCATCAATATTGATTTATGAAATTAGATAATTTAGGGAGAGGGTAAATAAATACAAGAGTAGTAAACCTAGAAGAAGAAAATATGTTTGAGTATAACATTTTAAACATATTTGAAACAATACAAATCTAAATAAGTATTTTGAACTATAGGCAATAATGTCACATTTCTGCACCTGTCTCAATATCATATTTATATAGAGATGTCGCAAATAGTTCGCCGGCGGACTGTTCCCGGCGAACATAGCATGTTCGCGTTCGCGGCGAACTGCGAACATATGCGATATTTGACCCGCCCCCTATACTTTATCATTGAGCAAACTTTGACCCTGCATGTCACAGTCAGCAGACACATTCCAGCCAATCAGCATACACTCCCTTCCAGAGCCTTCTACCTCATGGACAGCAGCCATTTTGGAATCATAACTAACTTGCAGTCTTACTGAGAGGAGGCTAAGTGTAGGTGATACTGCATCAATAGGGAAAACCATAGCTAGGCTACTATACACAGTGTGCAATACAGTCCTGAAGGACTCTTTTGATCTCTGCTGCAAGGACACCCCTGTGTCTCTTCCCCCCCTTATCATTATCCTCCCCTAACCCTAGCACCCAACCCTAACACCCCTCACACTTATCCATAACACCCATCAACCTAACACCTAACCCTAACACCCCTCACACTTATCCCTAAGACCTAACACCCCTCACACTTATTCCTAACATGCCTCACCCTAACACCCCTTACACTTATACTTAACACCCCTCACCCTAACCCTAACACCCCTCACACTTATCCCTAACACCCCTTACCCTAACCCTAACACCCCTCACACTTATCCCTAAAACCCCTCACCCTAACATTAATCCTAACACCCCTCACACTTATCCCTAACACCCCTCACCCTAACACCTAACCCTAATACCCATCACACTTATCCCTAACACCCCTTACCCTAACCCTAACACCCCTCACACTTATCCCTAACACCCCTCACCCTAACACCTAACCCTAACACCCCTCACACTTATCCCTAACACCCCTCACCCTAACCCTAACACCCCTCACACTTATCCCTAACACCCCTTAACCTAACCCTAACACCCCTCACACTTATCCCTAACACCCCTCACCCTAACCCTAATCCTAACACCCCTCACACTTATCCCTAACACCCCTCACCCTAACACCTAACCCTAACACCCCTCACCCTAACACTAACACCCCTCACATTTATCCCTAACACCCCTTAACCTAACCCTAACACCCCTCACACTTATCCCTAACACCCCTCACCCTAACCCTAACACCCCTCACACTTATCCCTAACACCCCTTAACCTAACCCTAACACCCCTCACACTTATCCCTAACACCCCTCACCCTAAACCTAATCCTAACACCCCTCAAACTTATCCCTAACACCCCTAACCCTAACACCTAACCCTAATACCCATCACACTTATCCCTAACACCCCTTACCCTAACCCTAACACCCCTCACACTTATCCCTAACACCCCTCACCCTAACACCTAACCCTAACACCCCTCACACTTATCCCTAACACCCCTCACCCTAACCCTAACACCCCTCACACTTATCCCTAACACCCCTTACCCTAACCCTAACACCCCTCACACTTATCCCTAACACCCCTCACCCTAACCCTAATCCTAACACCCCTCACACTTATCCCTAACACCCCTCACCCTAACACCTAACCCTAACACCCCTCACACTTATCCCTAACACCCCTTACCCTAACCCTAACACTCCTCACACTTATCCCTAACACCCCTCACCCCAACACCTAACCCTAACACCCCTCACACTTATCCCTAACACCAATCACCCTAACCCTAACACCCCTCACACTTATCCCTAACATCCCTTACCCTAACACATAACCCTAACACCCCTCACACTTATCCCTAACACCCCTCACCCTAACCATAACACCCCTCACACTTATCCCTAACACCCCTTACCCTAACCCTAACACCCCTCACACTTATCCCTAACACCCCTCACCCTAACACCTAACCCTAACACCCCTTACCCTAACACCCCTCACACTTATCCCTAACACCCCTCACCCTAACACCTAACCCTAACACCCCTTACCCTAACACCCCTCACACTTATCCCTAACACCCCTCACCCTAACACCTAAACCTAACACCCCTCACACTTATCCCTAATACCCCTCACCCTAACCCTAACACCCCTCACACTTATCCCTAACACCCCTTACCCTAACCCTAACACCTCTCACACCTATCCCTAACAACCCTCACCCTAACACCTAACCCTAACACCCCTCACACTTATTCCTAACACCCCTCACCCTAACACCTAACACCCCTCACACTTATCCCTAACACTTCTCATCCTAACACCTAACCCTAACACCCCTCACACTTATCCTTAACACCCCTCACCCTAACCCTAACACCCCTCACACTTATCCCTAACACCCCTTACCCTAAACCTAAAACCCCTCACACTTATCCCTAACACCCCTCACCCTCACCCTAATCCTAACACCCCTCACACTTATCCCTAACACCCCTCACCCTAACACCTAACCCTAACACCCCTCACACTTATCCCTAACACCCCTCACCCTAACCCTAACACCCCTCACACTTATCCCTAACACCCCTTAACCTAACCCTAACACCCCTCACACTTATCCCTAACACCCCTCACCCTAACCCTAATCCTAACACCCCTCACACTTATCCCTAACACCCCTCACCCTAACACCTAACCCTAACACCCCTCACCCTAACACTAACACCCCTCACACTTATCCCTAACACCCCTTAACCTAACCCTAACACCCCTCACACTTATCCCTAACACCCCTCACCCTAACCCTAACACCCCTCACACTTATCCCTAACACCCCTTAACCTAACCCTAACACCCCTCACACTTATCCCTAACACCCCTCACCCTAAACCTAATCCTAACACCCCTCAAACTTATCCCTAACACCCCTAACCCTAACACCTAACCCTAATACCCATCACACTTATCCCTAACACCCCTTACCCTAACCCTAACACCCCTCACACTTATCCCTAACACCCCTCACCCTAACACCTAACCCTAACACCCCTCACACTTATCCCTAACACCCCTCACCCTAACCCTAACACCCCTCACACTTATCCCTAACACCCCTTACCCTAACCCTAACACCCCTCACACTTATCCCTAACACCCCTCACCCTAACCCTAATCCTAACACCCCTCACACTTATCCCTAACACCCCTCACCCTAACACCTAAGCCTAACACCCCTCACACTTATCCCTAACACCCCTTACCCTAACCCTAACACTCCTCACACTTATCCCTAACACCCCTCACCCCAACACCTAACCCTAACACCCCTCACACTTATCCCTAACACCAATCACCCTAACCCTAACACCCCTCACACTTATCCCTAACATCCCTTACCCTAACACATAACCCTAACACCCCTCACACTTATCCCTAACACCCCTCACCCTAACCATAACACCCCTCACACTTATCCCTAACACCCCTTACCCTAACCCTAACACCCCTCACACTTATCCCTAACACCCCTCACCCTAACACCTAACCCTAACACCCCTTACCCTAACATCCCTCACACTTATCCCTAACACCCCTCACCCTAACACCTAACCCTAACACCCCTTACCCTAACACCCCTCACACTTATCCCTAACACCCCTCACCCTAACACCTAAACCTAACACCCCTCACACTTATCCCTAATACCCCTCACCCTAACCCTAACACCCCTCACACTTATCCCTAACACCCCTTACCCTAACCCTAACACCTCTCACACCTATCCCTAACAACCCTCACCGTAACACCTAACCCTAACACCCCTCACACTTATTCCTAACACCCCTCACCCTAACACCTAACACCCCTCACACTTATCCCTAACACTTCTCATCCTAACACCTAACCCTAACACCCCTCACACTTATCCTTAACACCCCTCACCCTAACCCTAACACCCCTCACACTTATCCCTAACACCCCTTACCCTAAACCTAAAACCCCTCACACTTATCCCTAACACCCCTCACCCTCACCCTAATCCTAACACCCCTCACACTTATCCCTAACACCCCTCACCCTAACACCTAACCCTAACACCCCTCACACTTATCCCTAACACCCCTTACCCTAACCCTAACACCCCTCACACTTATCCCTAACACCTCTCACCCTAACACCTAACCCTAACACCAGTTACAAATGTCCCTAACACCCCTCACCCTAACCCTAACACCCCTCACACTTATCCCTAACACCCCTTACCCTAACCCTAACACCCCTCAAACTTATCCATAACACCCCTAACCCTAACCCTAACACCCCTCACACTTATCCCTAACACCCCTCACCCTAACACCTAACCCTAACACCCCTCACACTTATCCCTAAAACCCCTCACCCTAACCCTAACACACCTCACACTTATCCCTAACATCCCTTACCCTAACACCTAACCCTAACACCCCTCACACTTATCCCTAACACCCCTCAACATAACACCTAACCCTAACACCCCTCACACTTATCCCTAACACCCCTTACCCTAGCACCCCGCACACTTATCCCTAACACCCCTCACCCTAAAACCTAAACCTAACACCCCTATCACTTATCCCTAACACCCCTCACCCTAACCCTAACACCCCTCACACTTATCCCTAACACCCTTTACCCTAACCCTAACACCCCTCACACTTATCCCTAACACCCCTCACCCTAACACCTAACCCTAACACCCCTCACACTTATTCCTAACACCCCTCACCCTAACACGTAACACCCCTCACACTTATCCCTAACACCCCTCATCCTAACACCTGACCCTAACACCCCTCACACTTATCCCTAACACCCCTCACCCTAACCCTAACACCCATCACACTTATCCCTAACACCCCTTACCCTAACCCTAACACCCCTCACACTTATCCCTAACACCCCTCACCCTAACCCTAACCCTAAAACCCCTCACACTTATCCCTAACACCCCTTACCCTAACCCTAACACCCCTCACACTTATCCCTAACACCCCTCACCCTAACACCTAGCCCTAACACCCCTAACACTTATCCCTAACACCCCTCACCCCTACCCTAACACCCCTCACACTTATTCCTAACACCCCTCACCCTAACACCTAACCCTAACACCCCTCACACTTATCCCTAACACCCCTCACCGTAACCCTAACACCCCTCACACTTATCCCTAACACCCCTTACCCTAACCCTAACATTACTCACACTTATCCCTAACACCCCTCACCCTAACCCTAACCCTAACACCCCTCACACTTATCCCTAACACCCCTTACCCTAACCCTAACACCCCTCACACTTATTCCTAACACCCCTCACCCTAACACCTAACCCTAACACCCCTCACACTTATCCCTAACACCCCTCACCCCTACCCTAACACCCCTCACACTTATCCCTAACACCCCTCACCCTAACCCTAACACCCCTCACACTTATCCCTAACACCCCTCACCCTAACACCTAATCCTAACACCCCTCACACTTATCCCTAACACCCCTCACCCTAACACCCCTCACACTTATCCCTAACACCCCTCACCCTAACACCTAACCCTAAAACCCCTCACACTTATCCCTAACACCCCTCACCCTAACCCTAACACCCCTCACACTTATCCCTAACACCCCTTACCCTAACCCTAACACCCCTCACACTTATCCCTAACACCCCTCACCATAACCCTAACACCCCTCACACTTATCCCTAACAGCCCTCACCCTAACCCTAACCCTAACACCCCTCACACTTATCCCTAACACCCCTCACCCTAACACCTAACCCTAACACCCCTCACACTTATCCCTAACACCCCTCACCCTTACCCTAACTCCCCTAACACTTATCCATAACACCCCTCACCCTAACACCTAACCCTAACACCCCTCACACTTATCCCTAACACCCCTTACCCTAACCCAAACACCCCTCACACTTATCCCTAACACCCCTGACCCTAACCCTAACACCCCTCACACTTATCCCTAACACCCCTCACCCTAACCCTAACACCCCTCACACTTATCCCTAACAATCCTCACCCTAACCCTAACACCCCTCACACTTATCCCTAACACCCCTTACCCTAACCCTAACACCCCTCACACTTATCCCTAACACCCCTCACCATAACCCTAACACCCCTCACACTTATCCCTAACAGCCCTCACCCTAACCCTAACCCTAACACCCCTCACACTTATCCCTAACACCCCTCACCCTAACACCTAACCCTAACACCCCTCACACTTATCCCTAACACCCCTCACCCTTACCCTAACTCCCCTAACACTTATCCATAACACCCCTCACCCTAACACCTAACCCTAACACCCCTCACACTTATCCCTAACACCCCTTACCCTAACCCAAACACCCCTCACACTTATCCCTAACACCCCTGACCCTAACCCTAACACCCCTCACACTTATCCCTAACACCCCTCACCCTAACCCTAACACCCCTCACACTTATCCCTAACAATCCTCACCCTAACCCTAACACCCCTCACACTTATCCATAACACCCATCAACCTAACACCTAACCCTAACATTCTCACACTTATCCCTAAGACCTAACACCCCTCACACTTATTCCTAACATGCCTCACCGTAACACCCCTTACACTTATCCCTAACACCCCTCACCCTAACACCCCTCACACTTAGCCCTAACACCCCTCACCCTAACACCTAAACCTAACACCCCTATCACTTATCCCTAACACCCCTCACCCTAACCCTAACACACCTCACACTTATCCCTAACACCCTTTACCCTAACCCTAACACCCCTCAAACTTATCCCTAACACCCCTCACCCTAACACCTAACCCTAACACCCCTCACACTTATTCCTAACACCCCTCACCCTAACACGTAACACCCCTCACACTTATCCCTAACACCCCTCATCCTAACACCTAACCCTAACACCCCTCACACTTATCCATAACACCCCTCACCCTAACCCTAACACCCATCACACTTATCCCTAACACCCCTTACCCTAACCCTAACACCCCTCACACTTATCCCTAACACCCCTCACCCTAACCCTAACCCTAATACCCCTCACACTTATCCCTAACACCCCTTACCCTAACCCTAACACCCATCACACTTATCCCTAATACCCCTCACCCTAACACCTAGCCCTAACACCCCTCACACTTATCCCTAACACCCCTCACCCCTACCCTAACACCCCTCACACTTATTCCTAACACCCCTCACCCTAACACCTAACCCTAACACCCCTCACACTTATCCCTAACACCCCTCACCCTAACCCTAACACCCCTCACACTTATCCCTAACACCCCTTACCCTAACCCTAACATTACTCACACTTATCCCTAACACCCCTCACCCTAACCCTAACCCTAACACCCCTCACACTTATCCCTAACACCCCTTACCCTAACCCTAACACCCCTCACACTTATTCCTAACACCCCTCACCCTAACACCTAACCCTAACACCCCTCACACTTATCCCTAACACCCCTCACCCCTACCCTAACACCCCTCACACTTATCCCTAACACCCCTCACCCTAACCCTAACACCCCTCACACTTATCCCTAACACCCCTCACCCTAACACCTAATCCTAACACCCCTCACACTTATCCCTAACACCCCTTTACCCTAACACCCCTCACACTTATCCCTAACACCCCTCACCCTAACACCTAACCCTAACACCCCTCACACTTATCCCTAACACCCCTCACCCTAACCCTAACACCCCTCACACTTATCCCTAACACCCCTTACCCTAACCCTAACACCCCTCAGACTTATCCCTAACACCCCTCACCATAACCCTAACACCCCTCACACTTATCCCTAACAGCCCTCACCCTAACCCTAACACCCCTCACACTTATCCCTAACACCCCTCACCCTAACACCTAATCCTAACACCCCTCACACTTATCGCTAACACCCCTCACCCTTACCCTAACTCCCCTTACACTTATCCATAACACCCCTCACCCTAACACCTAACCCTAACACCCCTCAAACTTATCCCTAACACCCCTCACCCTAACCCTAACACCCCTCACACTTATCCCTAACACCCCTTACCCTAACCCTAACACCCCTCAGACTTATCCCTAACACCCCTCACCATAACCCTAACACCCCTCACACTTATCCCTAACAGCCCTCACCCTAACCCTAACCCTAACACCCCTCACACTTATCCCTAACACCCCTCACCCTAACACCTAACCCTAACACCCCTCACACTTATCCCTAACACCCCTCACCCTTACCCTAACTCCCCTTACACTTATCCATAACACCCCTCACCCTAACACCTAACCCTAACACCCCTCACACTTATCCCTAACACCCCTCACCCTAACCCTAACACCCCTCACACTTATCCCTAACACCCCTCACCCTAACCCTAACACCCCTCACACTTATCCCTAACACCCCTCACCCTAACCCTAACACCCCTCACACTTATCCCTAACACCCCTCACCCTAACGCTAACACCCCTCACACTTATCCATAACACCCATCAACCTAACACCTAACCCTAACATTCTCACACTTATCCCTAAGACCTAACACCCCTCACACTTATTCCTAACATGCCTCACCGTAACACCCCTTACACTTATCCCTAACACCCCTCACCCTAACACCCCTCACACTTAGCCCTAACACCCCTCACCCTAACACCTAACCCCCTCACCCTTATCCCTAACACCCCTTACCCTAACACCCCTCACAATTATCCCTGTGTCTCTTCCCCCCCTTATCATCAAGGGAGGGGGGAGGATGATGAAGGAGGGGGCAAGAGACACAGGGGAGGAAGATGAGGGAGGGGGAAAAGAGACACAGGGGAGGATGATGAGGGAGGGGGAAAAGACACAGGGGAGGATGATGATGGAGGGGGGAAGAGACACAGGGGAGTATGATGAGGGAGGGGGGTAAAGAGATACAGGGGAGGATGATGAGAGAGGTGGGAGGATGATGATGTAGGGGGGAAGAGACAGAGGGGAGGATGATGAGGGAGGGGGTAAAGAGATACAGGGGAGGATGATGAGGGAGGTGGGAGGATGATGAGGGAGGGGGCAAGAGACACAGGGGAGGATGATGAGGGAGGGCGGAAACAGACACAGGGGAGGATGATGAGGGAGGGGGTAAAGAGATACAGGGGAGGGTGATGAGGAAGGAGGGGAAAAGACACAAGGGAGGATAATGAGGGAGGGGGGAAGATGAGGGAGGGGGGAAGAGACACAGTGGAAGATGATTGGGGAGGGGGAAAAGAGACACAGGGGAGGATGATAAGGGAGGGGGGAAAGAGACACAGGGGAGGGTGATGAGGAAGGGGGGAAAGAGACACAGGGAGGATGATGAGGGAGGGGGTAAAGAGATACAGGGGAGGGTGATGAGGAAGGGGGGAAAGAGACAAAGGGGAGGATGATGAGGGAGGGGGGAGAAACACAGGGGAAGATGATGAGGGAGGGGGAAAAGAGACACAGGGGAGGATGATGAGGGAGGGGGGAAAGAGACACAGGGGAGGATGATGATGGAGGGGGAAAGAGACACAGGGGAGGATGATGAGGGAGGTGGGAGGATGATGAGGGAGGGGGGATGAGACACAGGGGAGGGTGATGAGGAAGGGGGGAAAGAGACACATGGGAGGATGATGAGGGAGCGGGTAAAGAGATACAGGGGAGGGTGATGAGGAAGGGGGGAAAGAGACACAGGGGAGGACGATGAGGGAGGGGGGGAAGAGACACAGGGGAAGATGATGAGGGAGGGGGAAAAGAGACACAGGGGAGGATGATGAGGGAGGGGGGAAAGAGACACAGGGGAGGATGATGAGAGAGAGGGGGAAGAGACACAGGGGAAGATGATGAGGGAGGGGGAAAAGAGACACAGGGGTGGATGATGAGGGAGGGGAGAAAGAGACACAGGGGAGGATGATGATGGAGGGGGGAAGAGATACAGGGGAGGATGATGAGGGAGGTGGGAGGATGATGAGGGAGGGGGGATGAGACAAAGGGGAGGGTGATGAGGAAGGGGGGAAAGAGACACAGGGGAGGATGATGAGGGAGGGGGTAAAGAGATACAGGGGAGGATGATGATGGCGGGTGAGGTTAGGTTATTTATGCCCTTTATGGATTAAAACCAGACTCTGCATCAACTATTTAATTTTCCGTGGGAGTTTTGACATGGATCCCCCTCCGGCATGCCACATTCCAGGTGTTAGTCCCCTTAAAACAACTTTTCCATCAATATTGTGGCCAGAAAGAGTCCCTGTGGGTTTTAAAATCCGCCTGCCCATTGAAGTCTATGGCGGTTCGCCGGTTTCGCCGGTTCGCAAACATTTGCGGCGGTTCACGTTCGAGGTTCGCGAACCTAAAATTTTATGTTCGCGACATCACTTTATTTATATAGTAAATAACTGTCAAAATCTGTACCCTCCAAAAGCTTTATTCTTGGGAAATTTGAAAGTCATATTATGAGTTCTGGTTATACATTGATAAATAGAAAGTACAAATAATTAATGAAACATACTAAGTGAAATATTTTTACATCAGTGTAGATGTCCAAATGTCAGAAGAAGGGAGATGTTGGAGAAATAAATGCATAGAAATTAAAAAGACAGAAATGGTTAAACAGACAGACATTGGCCCCTTTTCAATTTAGCAATCGTTGGTTACTTGAGCTCGTAATGTAGCCCGTAAACTAATTTGCTATTCAATTGGCATCTTTTAGCTACCCGCAAACCATTTGTGGGTTACTGGCTGAAAATCTCTGCGGTTGTAAAAATCATAGCTCCAACCCAGCTAAGCCTTTGATCTTTCAAGCCCGTAAATGTTATAATCACAAACCGCTATTCAATTGCTACAATACCTCAAGTCCACAAATGTTTTCACACCTGTAAATGGCAAATGTAGAAGAAAATCCTACAAGTACCAGATAGGACACATAAGGAGGTTAAACAACTGAAGGTAGCACTGTAAATGCAAATAAAAAATCAATACTGCACTTTATAATACTGGGAGAGCGATGAAAGACATTAGAATTAGTTGCACAACAGTCTCAAGCTCGCAAATTAAATTAAAAACATTTTTTTTCACTTTTCATTTCCAGGTTATATCAATCTCAGGATCCAAGGAATTAATACATATCAGGCTACCCACATGGACTAGAACATTTCCTTCCTTCATTTTTTTTATATTGTACATTGCCAGATTGCGAGTCCGATCGCATATCGGACTTCTAAAAGCTCATTTATTGATTTTTAACCTCCATGTTTTAATGATGTTATGATGATGGTCTCTTTTACTATTGGCTGTTTCTAAATCAGTAGCTACGGCCTTGCTTAATTGGTCATGATCACGCTCTGAAATGCTACTTATGATTGCATGGTTTACGGTTTAGGCTTTTGTCCAGGTAGTTGCGGGCTCGTTCAATTGAATCACACTTTAACTGTTGCAAATTTCAAGCCCACACACAGGTGAGTGAATCATAATAATTGAGGCAGTGGCTAACCGAAAATGCTGGCCTGTGTTTAGATCTAAAGGGCATACATTGCTCTTGCCAGTGAATACTGACACAGTTTTTAAGGTTCTACAGAGCAGTAGCAGTTGGTGACGTGTTAAACTAGTAAACCCAGGCCCTTCCTCAGACCAAACACATTTTTCACCAACTCTGCTCAACTCAACTCTTACTTACCTACTCATTTAAACAGATGGCCATGCTGTATTACCACACAAGGGTCAGTTACACAAGGGTTTAATAAATTGTCGCGAACATCAAATTTTCGGTTCGCAAACCGCGGACGCGAATTCCATCAAATGTTCACGAACGGACGAACATTTGCGAACCGCCATAGACTTCAATGGGCAGGCAAATTTCAAAACCCACAGGGACTCTTTCTGGCCACAATAGTGATGGGAAAGTTGTTTCAAGGGGACTAACAACTGGACTGTGGCATGCCGGAGGGGGATCCATGGCAAAACTCCCACGGAAAATTACATAGTTGATGCAGAGTCTGGTTTTAAGTCATAAAGGGCATAAATCACCTAATATTCCTAAATTGTTTGGAATAACATGCTTTAAAACATCAGGTATGATGTTGTATTGATCAGGTAGTGTAAGGGTTACACCTGCTTCACAGTAACAGACCAATCTCTCCATTTAATGCACCGCAAACAACCGCAAACAGTCCCTTTGCACAACCGCAAACTCCCCATTTGCACAAGGTTGGATACCAAGCTAGCCATGTCCAGTTCCTTGTCCTCACTGATGTCATTGAAGGTCTCTTCCTCCACCCAGCCACCAAGGGTCCCCGAAAGAGGACAACAAGCCCCCTGGGACGCCTGCTGTGTCTGGTCTTCTACCTCCCCAAAGCCACCTTCCTCCTCTGACTCCTCTTCTTCAGACTCCCAGAGTCTGGGGGCTTCCACTGCCCAGCATAGAAGATTATACACAGGTCAGAGTCTGATGGCTTCCACTGCCCAGCATGGAATATTATACACAGGTCAGAGTCTGGGGGCTTCCACTGCCCAGCATGGAAGATTATACACAGGTCAGAGTCTGGGGGCTTCCACTGCCCAGCATGGAATATTATACACAGGTCAGAGTCTGGGGGCTTCCACTGCCCAGCATGGAAGATTATACACAGGTCAGAGTCTGGGGGCTTCCACTGCCCAGCATGGAAGATTATACACAGGTCAGAGTCTGGGGGCTTCCACTGCACAGCATGGAAGATTATATGTGTTGCCTCTGTCTGCGTTATTATATGGTGTGTACTGTTAAGTAGTACTATTCCTATTGGTTTAATCCCTGTTACGTCCACTGTTAGGGGACGTGTATATGGCATGGATTTTTGGAACAGGGAGATGGAAAAAGATGCTTGGTCGGACCTCCTACTTCGAATTTGGGGCACTGCACGTGCAATCTAAGGTGCCACCAGATAGGAGTGGTGTGTTCAGTTGTACAATTTATTCCTATCAGTTTAATACCTGTTACATCACCTATCTTTCCTCCCAATAGCACATTGTATATGTCATCAACCGGCCTGGGTGTATTTAGAGAACCACACTTTAAGGTCCTTCACCTGGGACAAGGTGGCTTGGCTATCAGAATTGCCTCAGAGCCTTAAAAACTCGCCAAACCCACTAATCAGACAGTCACTATCATACTGGAAATGAGCCAAGAAACACAAAGGTTTGTTCCCTGGATCCACCCAAATGACCCGAATTCTTGACCACCCTCAGGCCCCGAAACACATGAGCACAACATCACAACACTGGTGGAGGTCAAGGAAACTAGATAGACTGGGAGACTGGTTGGTAAAGGGCCAGATGCTCACCTATGAGGAACTGAGGGACAAGCATGAGCTACCGCTGTCAGAACATTACAATTACTGTAGGCTGAGGCATTTCACACACTCCCTGACCCAGAAACAGGGGACAACGGTCTAAAATTGGTTCTCCAAAATTTGTAAAGATAAACCTCTATCAAGGGGGATCATTGGGTCGCTTTACAAATATAAAACATTTGTTACTGGTTGAAGCAACACTGGGGGAAGGACCGGAGTGGGGAGCCCTGGAGACCCTTCGAAAGCAACCGGGGGCAAAATGCCCCCAGGAAAGGATAGGTCGCTTACTGAAGCCTGCCCTAGGGTAACCCAAGGGTGATTGCCCAGGTTAGATATTGTAAATATTAAGCTAATACTGCTGGAGGGATGATAGCTAATAGGACTTTGGTGTTTCCTGCAGATATACTCTTTACTATTGTCTGTTTTACCATGTTTTAGGTATCTCTTAAATTGCAATCACAGTAAAAAATAAGAAAAATTATTAACCTAAAAAGTAAAAATAGGAAGGAATAGCCAGCTAACTTTCACAAAATGTCTTTATTGTAAATATGTATTTTTGCACAACTGTTATGCAAGACTGTTCAAAAATGCTTTATTTTTCATTACATGCTGTACGCCTTCTGACAATAATTTAAATGCAAAAATTAGGTATTGTTGCAGTGACCAGAAAAATTGATGTTAGTTTGCCAGGCATAAAGTGCCCTAAAACATTGAGTCTTGAACCCAAGTTGGTGGCGGATAAGTCACGCAAGTCATCCGGCATTCAGGGCTAAAATACTGCAGCGTGTGGACCATTATTAGCTCAAGGCAGCTCAACTATCAGGCCTTTTTTAATCGAATGTATCGCCCACTTTCAGTCCCTTCGAGATCCATCCCTCATTCATCTTAATAAAGGTGAGGTAATCTAGACTTTTTTGACCTAGGCGACTTCTCTTCTCAGTGACAAAACCTCCTGCTGCACTGAAGGTCCTTTCTGACAGGACACTTGAAGTGGGGCAGGACAGAAGTTCTATGGCAAATTGGGATAGCTCAGGCCACAGGGCAAGCATGCACACCCAGTAGTCAAGGGGTTCATCGCTCCTCATAGTGTCGATATCTGTAGTTATAGCGAGGTAGTCTGTTACCTGACGGTCGAGTCGTTCTCTGAGGGTGGACCCCGAAGGGCTGTGGTGATGCATAGTACTTAAAAAGCTCAGCATGTCCTCCATCAACAACACGTCTGTAAAGCGTCCTCGTCTTGCCGGCGTGGTCGCAGGAGGAGGAGGATTATGTTCACCTCTTCCACTGCTAGATTGCCGTTGTGCTGTGACATCACCCTTAAACACTGTCTAAAGCATACTTTTTAATTTATTTTGGAAGTGCTGCATCCTTTCCGACTTGTGGTAATTCGGCAACATTTCAGGCACTTTCTGCTTATAACGGGGGTCTAGTAGCGTGGACACCCAGTACAGGTCGTTCTCCTTCATCCTTTTTATACGAGGGTCCCTCAACAGGCACGACAGCATGAAAGACCCCATTTGCACAAGGTTGGATGCAGAGCTAGTCATGTCCCGTTCCTCGTCCTCAGTGATCTCACTTAAGGTATGTTCTTCCCCCCAGCCACGTACAACACCACGGGTATCAGATAGGTGACAACGAGCACCCTGGGATGCCTGTTGTGGTTGGTCTTCCTCCTCCTCCTCAAAGCTACATTCCTCCTCTGACTCCTCTTCCTCACAATCCTCTTCCAGCGTTACCGCAGGTCCAGCAAGCGATGCTGATAAGGCTGTTTCTGGTGGTGATGGTAACCACAACTCTTCCTCTTCCTCTTCACGCTCATCTACGGCCTGATCCAGCACTCTTCGCAGGGCACGCTCCAGGAACAAAACAAATGGTATGATGTCTCTGATGGTGCCCTGGGTGCGACTGACCAGGTTTGTCACCTCCTCAAAAGGACGCATAAGCCTACAGGCTTTGCGCATGAGAGTCCAGTAACGTGGCAATAAAATCCCCAGCTCCGCAGACGCTGTCCTAGCACCCGGTTATACAAATACTCGTTAACGGCATTTTCTTGTTGGAGCAGGCGGTCGAGCATTAGGAGTGTTGAATTCCAACGTGTCAGGCTGTATAAAATCAAGCGCCTCGCTGGCATGTTGTTTCGCCGCTGGATATCTGTAAAGTGCGCCATGGCCGTGTAGGAACGCTGAACTGCTTCAGGACATCCTGTAAGCCTGAGTGCTTATGCACAAAGCGTTGTACAATCAGATTACACACATGTTCCATGCACGGCACGTGTCAACTTGCCCAAATTCAATGCCGCCAACAAATTTCTTCCGTTGTCACAAACCACTTTGACGATCTCCAGTTGGTGCGGAGTCAGCCACTGATCCACCTGTGCGTTCAGGGCGGGCAGGAGTGCTGGTCCGGTGTGACTCTCTGCTTTCAGGGAAGTCAACCCCAAGACGGCGTGACACTGCCGGGATGTGGAATAGTACCTGTGGAGCTGGGAGGGGGGGGGGAGGGGGGGGTTGATGTGGAGCAAGACATAGCAGCAGCAGAAGAGGACTCAGCCGAGGAAGTTATGGAAGAGGATGGAGTAGGAGGAGTAGAGGAGGTGGCAGCAGGCCTGCCTACAAGTCGTGGCGGTGTCACCAACTCCTCTGCAGAGCCACGTATTCCATGCTTGGCAGCCGTCACCAGGTTTACCCAATGCGCAGTGTAGGTGATATACCTGCCCTGACCATGCTTTGCAGACCAGGTATCCATGGTCAGATGGACCCTTGCCCCAACACTGTGTGCCAGAGATGCCATTACTTCCTTTTGCACAATCGAGTACAGGTTGGGGATTGCCTTTTGTGCAAAGAAATTTCGGCCGGGTACCTTCCACTGCGGTGTCCCAATAGCTACAAATTTTTTGAACGCCTCAGACTCCACCAGCTTGTATGGTAAAAGCTGGTGGGCTAAGAGTTCAGACAAGCCAGCTGTCAGTTGCCGGGTAAGGGGGTGACTTTGTGACATTGGCTTCTTACGCTCAAACATGTCCTCGACAGACACCTGACTGTGGGCAGATGAGCAGGGACTGCTCAGGGCGAGACACGGAGTGGCAGATGGTTGAGAGGGGTCAAGCAGGGCAGCAGTGGTTGACGTGGCTGAGGATGCTGGACCAGGAGGAGGATGGTGGCTTTGACTTTGTGTGCTGCTTGTGCTCATGTGTTAATCCCATAGGCGTTTGTGATGTGACATCATGTGTCTTCGCAAAGAAGTTGTACCTAGGTGGGTGTTGGACTTCCCACTCAGTTTCTTTTCGCACAGGTTGCAAATGGCATCACTGTTGTCACAGGCAGACACACAAAAAAATTTAAACACTGCTGAGCTCTGCAATGACGGCATTCTGGTGGTGGCAACAGCATGCGTTGACTGGCGTGCTGTCTGGCTGACCCCGGGTGCCGATGCATACTTTCTGACTGTGCCACTAGCTACTTTCGATGACCTCCTGCTGCTTCCAACTCGTCTCCTCCTCCTCTCTGTCTCCCCATCTGAACTTTCCTCCTGTTCTTCTTCTCTTATAGCGGGCACCCACGTGACATCCACGGACGCATCGTCATCATCAACCACTTCACTTGTATCTGACAACTCAACAGAGGAAGCAGCACCGGGTACAACATCATCATCATCATCAGACCATATGTTCATGTGTGTAATGCTGCCTGACTGGGACATATCCATGTTATCTTCTGGCACTAATGTTTGTACATCACTCATTTCTTCCAACGGATGTGTAAATAACTCTGCTGACGGATCAAGTGAAGCGGCTGTGGTGCTAGTGTTGGTGGTGGCGGCAGGCGGGCCAGTGGTAACTGGAGAGGTGCCCGAAGCTAAGTTGGAGGATGGTGCATCTAGGTTCCGAGCGGAAGCTGTAGAAGATTGGGTGTCCTGTGTTAGCCAGTCAACCATGTCCTCAGAACTTTTCAAGTTCAGGGTACGTTGCCTCTGAAAACTGGGCATTATTGTAGGGCCAAAGGGAATCACAGCACCATGACCATGACGGCCCCTGCAGGGTGGCCTGCCTCTGCCTGTAATTTTTTTTTCCGATTAGTGGTACTATGCGTGAAGGTACTGTGACACCAGATATGAGTGTCACTGTGCACTGGCAAAAGTTGGCAGAGTAGAAGCTGTAGGCCTCACACACACACCTGTAGGCAGGTAACTGATATTCAATAGATTACATTCAAAAAAGGGTTCTTAAATGTCACTGTACACTAGGTTGCACCAGATATGAGTGTCACTGTGCATGGCAAAAGTTGGCGGAGTAGATGCAATAGGCCTCACACACATGCCTGTAGGCAGGCAACTGATATTCAATCGATTACAGTCAAAAAAGGGTTCTTTTATTTCACTGTACACTAGGTTGCACCAGATATGAGTGTCACTGTGCACTGGCAAAAGTTGGCAGAGTAGATGCAATAAGCCTCACAAACACGCCTGTAGGGAGGCAACTAATATTCAATCAATTACAGCAAAAAAAAAAGTTCTTAAATATCACTGTACACTAGATTGCACCAGATATGAGTGTCACTGTGCACTGGCAAAAGTTGGCAGAGTAGATGCAATAGGCCTCACACACACGCCTGTAGGCAGGCAACTGATATTCAATCGATTACAGTCAAAAAAGGGTTCTTAAATGTCACTGTACACTAGGTTGCACCAGATATGAGTGTCACTGTGCACTGGCAAAAGTTGGCAGACTAGATGCAATAGGCCTCACACACATGCCTGTAGGCAGGCAACTGATATTCAATCAATTACAGTCAAAAAAGGGTTCTTAAATGTCACTGTACACTAGGTTGCACCAGATATGAGTGTCACTGTGCACTGGAAAAAGTTGGCAGAGTAGATGCAATAGGCCTCACACACATGCCTGTAGGCAGGCAACTGATATTCAATCGATTACAGAAAAACATTTTTTTTTATTTCACTGGACACTAGATTGCACCAGATATGAGTGTCACTGTGCACTGGCAAAAGTTGGCAGAGTAGATGCAATAAGCCTCACACACACGCCTGTAGGGAGGCAACTGATATTCAATCAATTACAGTCAAAAAAGGGTTCTTAAATGTCACTGTACACTAGATTGCACCAGATATGAGTGTCACTGTGCACTGGCAAAAGTTGGCAGAGTAGATGCAATAGGCCTCACACACACGCCTGTAGGCAGGCAACTGATATTCAATCGATTACAGTCAAAAAAGGGTTCTTTTATTTCACTGTACACTAGATTACACCAGATATGAGTGTCACTGTGCACTGGCAAAAGTTGGCAGAGTAGATGCAATAGGCCTCACACACATGCTAGCAGGCAGGCATATGCAATTAGATTACACAGAAAAATATAATAAAATAAAATAAATGATGTTCTAGCCCTAAAAAGGGCCTTTTGGGTTGCTGTCCTTGCAGCAGATATCAGATGAGTCCTTCAGGTGTGTAGTGAAAGCTAAACACACAGCCTGGCTATCTATTTCCCTATTAAATCAGCAGCAGCTAGAATATATGTCCTCTCTCAACGAATGTAGCTTCAGAATGATTCTAAAATGGAGGCTGTCCTTCAGATGGAAGGCCCTGGAAGGGAGTGTATGCTGCTGATTGGCTGGAATGTGTCTGCTGACTGTAAGGTGCAGGGTCAAAGTTTCCTCAATGATAAAGAATAGGGGGCGGACCGAAAAGTGCATGTGTTCGCCGTTCATTGCGAACGCGAACATGTGAAAATCGCGGCAAATAGTTCTCCGGCGAACTGTTCGGGACATCACTAGTCCTTTTACAATAAAGAGCATTACATTGTTGTTGTTTAGTTGTTCAGTCGTGTCTGACTCTCCATGACCCTAAAGATCGTATCATGACATGCACATCTATTGTTATTTCTCTGGTTGTGCTTTTCCATAAGGTTATCTTGGCAAAGTGGGTTGCAAGTTCCTTCTCCAGTGAACTGCAACTTTTCTGACCTCTCTGATATGACCTGTTTATCTTGGGTGACCCTACATGGTTTATTTCATAGCTTCATTAAGATACACAAGTCCCTTCCCAATGACAAGGTAGTTATCCAGAAGGGAAAGGTTTACATTAGACCTAATAAAAACATTGGTGGCTGCACATTCCCATTATGTAACTAGAAAGCTCCTGTACATTCAAAGTCTCCTTTCCAGAGCAGTATAAAATATTTTAAATATATCACTACATTAGTCCTTCAATGTAAAGAAGTATCAATTATCACATATATAGTTGTCATAATTGTAGGCTTGACAAAAGTTGTTGGTAAAATTGCAGGGTTAGGCAGCGAGGCCAGCAATTGCTGCGCCGCAAATGTGGGCCTTCGCAAAGTGAGGCTCGCAGTTGCGGCCAGGCAATGAGCGCTGGTGGAGATGAGCACCACAGGCGCTCATCCCAACACCCCAGGACTGAGCTGGGCAATGAGCCCCAAAGGCGCTAATTTCGCTGGTGGAGATGAGCACTGCAGACGCTCATCGCCACAACTTAGCTGGGAAATGAGCGCCAATGGTGCTTATTGCGCTGGTGGAGATCAGCGCCGCAGGCGCTCATCTCCAGACTACTAGGACTTAGCTGCAATGAGCACCATGGGACTTAGGCTGCGCCAAACACACTCATTGCAGGCCTCGCCAGGGGCGCTGCATGACTTTCGATATGGTTTCACAAGTGATGCTGCATTGGTAGCAATGCTTGTAGATCAACAGAATTGCTTAAAACGACATTATACACCTTACAGCATGTTAAAATTGTAGCACTTGGAAAAAAATTGTTAAAAAATTATAACCCGTAGGACTGTGAAAAAATTGCAGAACAAAAAATGCAGACCTCGAAAAAATGCGGATATCGAAAAATTCCAAATTTAACTCTGAACCACGGGACTTGAAAAACAAGCTGAAAAAACTAAATATGCCTCAAATTAACTTACAAACTCACACAAAGCACAGGGGGAGAGCCAGGGAGCCTGTGAGTGAGGTTGCAGGTAAATTCAAGCAATATTTTGCAAGTTTTAATGAACAAAAATTGCCTAAGCGAGAAAAAAAGGCTGCAGAAAAAACGTAAATGGGATGAAAACGAGGCCCAAGGACATAAAACAGCCCGAAGGATGCAAAAAACACCCTTAAACAGTACTACTTAATGCAACACAGTAACACTTAATCAAAGCCAGTAACATTTAACCCAAGCAAGTAACACTTCAAACAAGGCTGTAACACTGAAAACAAGCCAGTAACACAACACAGGGCAGTAACATTGATCACAATACCCCTAAACTACATGAGGGGACACACTTGCAATGAGCGCAAAGTGTTAGATGAACGAATATGGCTTGGTCAGATTGACTGAACAGTCCTCGTCAGACATTTATTTACAATTTACTGAATTAAGTAAGATTTCCACATAATTAAAAAACAATTGAGAATTTGATTAAAATAATGCTGTTCAGTGATTTATTATTTTAAGACCATCGCAACAAATTAAAAGCTCCAGCAATTTAATTTGATACGTAAATTATTGTGTCTTTTCTAATAAAAGCCTCTTTGTCTTTAGAGCAATGAACATAGTGATATTCCTTACATTCCAATGACATGTTGGTGGCAGGGGACAGCAAGGTAATTGCTGTCTCCATTTTTGGAGCAAGACATTTATTAATCTGTTCTGTATAGAAAAAGAACCCAAGGGCATGTCAGACAAGTTCTGACAGATTTTTATTAATTTGGTGAACAGTTACAATATGTCTGAATATGATGGAATGACAATATATATGTATCTGCGTATGCCATGTCCATTGTTATCTCAAACATACCACATTTTTATACTGCTGTAGTAAAAATATTCAAAACTGTCTGTAATTATTATCAATAATCCTGTGCTGCTCTTTATTAATTTATATTAAATACATTCTCATTTAAGATAACTTGCTATACGATCTAGTAACAGTAATATCCAATATTAAATTGTGAAACATATTTCAAGCTTTTTTATTATATTTTAAGCATTCTCTAGTAATATTCTTGGTATCTCATTATATACTATAATAAAACTACATTCATTGTTATACAATGCTGTCACTGTGAGTAGCAAACCCATATATTTTATATCTATTACTTTGGCGCCCGAGGCACAGAGAGATAAAATAACTTGCCCAAGGTTACAAAGCAGCAACATGGGAATCAAACAGACTTCATTGCTTCAAGCTCAGTGTTACTGTTTTCAGCTTCTGTGTATTTACCTATTTATCAAAAGTATCTATATCTTACCCTGCACCTCTTTTAACATTTCTCTTACCCTCTTCTTTTCATCTTCTCAATCTCTCTCTCAATCAATGCAAAATTTTGCAAAAAAGCAATAGTGTGGCAAAATATCCACACAAAATAATTAAAAAAGTTGAAATTTGTTATGATGAAAATAATTTAATTACAATAAATAAATAAAGTATTTATTATATTGTGCATATTCTTCTATATTATTCATCCATTTGGAAACCACTATGGGCCATATTAAATTCTAAGCCCGTAGCAGCAACGGTACACCCGCAAAGCCTGCAGGCTTGAAACTCTGTGGATTTACAGAGCTATTACATTCAACCATGCCGCGACCAATAGGCCGTAGATGCCAGCCCATAAACCCTCTCCATGGACGCAAGCTGTCAAGTGGCTGGCCGAGGTCCGATCAGCCATTACCATCCAATCACGGTATAACGTAGTGCGACACAGGCCTTTCAGCCAATAGAAAGAGCTCTAGCCGCAGATGATTGACAGAGGGAGATTATAAATTTGCGTTTCACCCACCCATGCATTGACTGTGTTGTATTTTCTGACGAAGTAGCACGCAGGTCCCATAGTTGTGGGTTGGTTCTGGATGGATAAGGAGTAGGAGAGTTTTGAGAGAAGTCATTTGTGGTTTTCTTTATTTCCATTATACTATTTACGATTTTACACTTAATCCTTGATTACACATATTTACAGATTACACATAATATAAAAAACACACATAGAGACACACAGAGCTAGGTAACTCCATACACACCCCACACCCCATCCCCCAACAGTTATTAAATACACATAATAAAAAAAAATTCACACAGTAACACACAGTAACACATTTTTATTTATTGTTATATTCTCTTTGGGATTGAAATGGAGGGAGAAGAGAGGAAGGAAGAGGAGTGGAGAGGTGGGGAGGAGGTGAAGAGGAGAGGTGAGGAGGAGAGAGATGAGAGAGAGGTGGCCCTGGGGAGTAGTGGTGGAGTGGAGGAGAGGAATGGTGGAGAGGAGGAGAGGAGTGGTGGAGAGGAGTAGTGGAGAGGAGGAGGAGGTTAAGAGTGGTGGAGGAGGAGCAGGAGGAGGAAGGGGGAGGAGGAGCAGGAGAAGGAGGAAAATGAGCAGGAGGAGGAGGATAGGCTGGTGGAAGTGGAGAAGGAGAGTGTAGAGGAGGAGGAGGTGGGTGGTGGCAGGGTGGACCTAGCACCAGGCACACTTAGAAGAGGGACAGAAGGGGAGGGGCCTGATCCCAGGTGGGGTGGTAGTTCGGGGCAGTGATAGGCCTCAGGGACAGGTCAGGGAGGTAAGGATCCCCGTCCACAGTTGGGAGGGCAAGAGGCTAAGGGCAAGCACAGGACTCACAATTGCACGCACAGGGAGAATGTGGTCCTCCTTGGTGCCATCTGTGGCCACACCGTAATCTTTGCAGGGGTGAGGAAAGTCAGGCCAGGGCCTAGGGCTTAGGCATAGAAGGAGGTAGCGGCTGAGGTTATAGCAGTGGGCACAGCACCAAGGGATGTGAGGTCCATTAAGCACCATTTTGACAATATCAGGGCCGAGGTGAGGAGGATGATGGCCAAGGAGGAGAAGAATGTGACTGTGAACTGTAATGAGTGGGAGAGGGTACCCAAGGACTGAGCCAGGGGCCCGCCACTGGAGCTTCAGGCCTTGTGGCCCTGCAGGACCCAGCCTCCATGTCAGGTGAATATCACATACACCAACATGCCACCACATGTACATCACATACACAACACATGTACATGATGACCAACAAGGACACTAACATGTCAGCTCTATGGAATTAACAAGGAATAGATGGATGCATCATTAAATCCATGAAGCTGACAAATCACTAGGCACAACCACTAGAGAGTCCATGTACTGGTGTGCAAAATGCACACTTTGCAGTTACAGACCGCAGCCAGAATCAAGATAGCGTTAGGAGCCAAGAACAATGAAGACCAAGAACAAAAGAATAGATCATATCTAGCAAATGATAGCTAATCTGAGTTGCAAATAGGAGAATCATCCAGGTTCAAGCCTAGATGTCAAATAATTTTGAATGCACACAAAACAATGCATTTTTCATCATACTAATGACATATAACCTTCTTTTCTCTCTTTCAGCATCAAGGAGGTCTGGGTCCAGTGGTGAGCCAGAGGTGGGGGCATCTGCTCCATCGGAGCAGGAAGTGGAGGAGCAAGCCCCCGCCCAGCAGGAACTGGTGCAGGGGGAAGAGGAGAGAAGCGGAGCCGAGGGCCCTGGTTCTGAGGAGGAGGTTGTAATATGGCTAGTGGGGTCACCATCAGGACCATCGTCCACACCACTAGGATTCAACGCCACTATCCCCCCTACTCCAGAGACTGAGCCTATCACCAGGGCCCTCCCACTGGAAGGACCATAAAAGCCAGCCACCACCTCCTCCCCTCACAGCAGTGCGCTGGACTGGCCATCCTCACTGGGCCCAACAACACCACTGCCCATAATGCAGCAGGCTCCAGCCAGGCCACAGACCCTCCCCACTTGGACACCACCACCGCCAACTCCTCACCAGGCCATGCTACAGGGGCCTCCATCCCCAACATCAGGCCAGGCTGTGCAGGTGGAGATGCTAGCCCTCATGCATCAGCAGTTAGAGTGTCTTCGGGGGATCCAGGCCAGTATCTCCGCCAATCATGCAAAGGTCATGCGCAGCCTGGCCAGGTGCAAAAGGTAGGAGAGGAGGCACCACCTGATGACTGAATCCTGATTGAGCTGGACCAGAGCGCATTACAGGGGGTCACAGCAGAAGCCATGAAATGCGCTCTTCCCCCATCCCCACCTCCCCCACCCCAGGGGCATCCCCCAGCCACACACAGACCAGCTCCTCCTCTCCTCCTACCATGGCTCCACCACTGCAGGTGCCGCTGCCTCCTGGGGGGTCGCATCCCCATGCCCTCCCCCCACCCACACCACAACCAGTGAGACGGTGGCTGGCCACAAGGTATTTGGGCCATGTGTCTAGGCGGAGGAGGACCTAGGGGCTGCACAGATGTTTGTGCCTTCTCAACAGCACTCCTCATTCACAATTTATTGGTCACAATGTCAACCTAATCTAGTCTGGCTACAAAGTCTGGGATCTTGGCCTATGTGATGGTGATATTTTGTATGCTACCTCCCATCACAAGGTCCATGATCCCCTTCTCTGTAGACATGTAGGGTTCTGTTGAACATGTCACCAATTGATGGTCACTGAGGAATGCTGTTGAGAAGAGATGCTGCAGTCCCTATATTTTTTTAAGGCCTTATTTCGTAGATGTTATGTTTTTTTTTTTTTTGTTGTTGTTTTTTTTTTAGGTACAATTCAGGTCCATGAAGGCATCTTCTGCGTCTACAAGCATTGTGAAGGAAATGTATGAGGTGTAAAGTTTTCACAGTGCCTTTCAGGGAGACACTCCTTCAATGACTGCCCTCCCCTTAACAGGTAGCACCCACAATCTTAAAGCTATCATATAGCCAGATATCTAAGATATGATTGTTGTTAGCTTAAATGTAGACTAATACTGCTATGGCGGGGGACTTACAAAATCTCACAATGGCATGTAAATGACAGCCAGCATTAATATATGCACTAGTGAAGCATGTGATCCTGACATCAATATCAGTCTGAGAACAGATCCTTGGGTCTGATGTAAGTAAAATTGAATCTAACTGCTGACCTTTGTGTCCTCTCAGTATTAATGGGTATTTTCCCATATTGCTGATTATCCAGAGACCTAGCTAATACTAATGCTTGCAGATGGGAATCAGGTGAGTTGATAACTTTTTTTATATCCTCCTCAGACATTTTTTAGTTGACCACTTTTATTCAGATTTTTATTTTGTCACCACACTATATGTGTGAAACTGGATTGGATTACACAGTCCAGATGTTTAATCGTCTGTTTAGTTGAGCAGATCTAGACAAGTTGTGCTATGCACATTGTTTCTTCAATTACATGGAGTGATTTCTGATGATCCTTTTTTTCTCTAGATTCCGATTGCAGTGGTGAAGGGGATTGTGTACCTGAATGAACCTGTGAGCTATACCATGTAGGGCCACTGTAGGTGGGCAGGTCATAGCAGAGAGGTCAGATAAATCACAGTCCACTAGGGAAGGAACTAGCAACCCACTCTAGTATCTTTGTCATACAAACCTTGTGGAACAGCACAGGCAGAGACCTAGCTACATGTACTGCAGTCCATAGGGTCAGACACGACTGAAGGACTGAACAACAAATAATGAAATGTTGCCCTGGTACTTGATATATGTGAGGTGGTGGTGTTTTGGCCACTATTTGTTTACCCAATATATATTTGATGAGCGAGATGTATATGCAATTATATATATATATATATTCCCGGGTACACATTAGAGCCTCTGTGAGTTAGAAAGGCATCAGTTTCATGCTTTTGTTTTGCTATTTAATCAGGTAGTGTCTCTTTAATTGCTTTATCCATGTTGCAGCATGGCTTTTCATATTGGCATATGCATGCCATTCCAACATATGATGAAATAATAATGATTCTAAATGCATATTTTTTATTTTGGGATTATTGTGCAGGTAATTGTAATGCCTTTCAATGCTTTGCCCATATTTTAAAGTCCACTGGTGTGTTTATATTGTCTTTTACAGTGTTAAAAACTTGTCTGTAAACCCTTTGCGGGTCCTATTTGGAGGTCATAATATTTTTTCCTCCATTTGCGGGTTACATGTTTGAACGCCAGTGCGTCTTTGGGGATTGGTCGCAATTGAATAGCGATTTTTGAACATAACATTTACGGGCTTGATGATTAAAGGCTTTGTGCCAATGGCGTTCCAACTTTGACAGCCCCTAGGGCTTTTCCACCTTTAACCTGCAGATCGTTTGCGGGTAGCTTTAAGAAGCCAATTTAATAGCCATAAGTCTAGCGGGCTCCATTACGGGTTTTCACGTTAGGGGAATTTAATAAGGCTGTAAATCTTATTTTCTTACATTGTACCACAATTATTGTACATCAATGGGAATTACACTGCACACTTAATTTTGGAAAGCATCAAAAAAATCTGCTATAGTCATGGTAAGTTTTCTGACAATAGCTAAAAATAATTATATCCACACAAATGAAAAGTTGTTTATATGGATGTTTACTACTTCAAAGTTATAGAAATTGTGCAATTACGGTGTCTCTTTAAGTCCAACTCTACATCTTGATAAAGTGCACTATAGTTAACTATAGTTAACATTTTAAGATGGAGACAAGCTACAGACTGTTTTCTCATGATCAAGACTTATTTCCCAACTAAGTTACTGCGCCTTCTTGCTCTTGCTCTCTATCTCACTTTCTCTCTCTGTTATGCATTTTTTATATGTCTCTCCCTCCCTGTTCCATTCTCACAGCCTCCCTTCAAAAGAAGAAACTGTATAAAGGTGTACCACATAAGCAAATAAAACAATCTTCAAAGTATAACCTAATTAAAATGTAAATTAGTGTTTTGCTTGCAAACTTACTTATTAGCATGTTGTTCAGTAAACTGTGAAGTATGCTGATTTACAGTAAGTCATCCATAATGCCCTCTCTCTTGTAAAATAAAGAATATATATAATTACTACTATATTAAGAAAAAATATATAAACTAAATAAAGATATAAATAGATACATAAATAGATAATATGTGTAGAAAATTTAACAATAAATTTATTGCAAATAAGTTTAACACAAATTAACCTGTGGTAATTTCTTTTAAAAGTGAAAATAAATGACACACTAGTATTGTAAGTGTGTCCAATGTAAGAAAAAATGTGTATTAACAGCTTAGAATCTTTTTGGAAAACGTTACTATTTATAGCAAAACATTATGATGGATAATAATGGATTCAAATTTCATTAAAAAAATACTTTTTCAGAAATTTAGATTTTTAGGTACCAGTCCATAAGAAGCAAATATTTTAAATATGACAGAACCTTTATTTTTATTAAGAAGTGTTTAGAAGCTTTGTTTTCACTGCCTAAAATTAAACAAATACTACCTGCTTTGGCCTGCACTCTGCAACTCACAAAGATACAGAGGGCCTCATTCTATTATCGGCCGTAAATCGGCCGTAAGGCTGCGATTCCTTGCGAGGGTTCAGTTAACTCGCGATTCTATTATACGGCCACGCAAGGATCTCCTTTTACGGCCGGCCGCATATCTTGGAACCGGCCGTAATCTGTGAAATATAAAAACTGAAAAATAAATTCAAGCCTGCACTGTACAGCTCTGTAAATGCTAGGGATCATATTGGGGGACATGAGGATTAAAAGGAACCCACTCTCAAGCTTGCACATCTGCCCAAACCCGAGTTCAAATTAACTGTTTATTTGCCGGCTGCGGCGTGGGTGTGTCTGAAGTGCTCCAAGCACTCTGGACTTTTTACATGGATATTTTACGGATATTAAAAAACAAATATTTTACGGATTTGAGTATAGGGTAATTATGTGCCATTTTTTCTAACACCTAAAATCCCTTTATAGTCTTCTAAAAGTGCAGGATGGCTTTATTTGAGCTATTTTATGTGCTTAATTGGTGCTAGCGAGACCTTTTTCCTGCAAGTAACTGCGGCTCGCTTTTAGCCTTGCAGAGAGGTTTCCCGGAGCAATTGAATTGCAAATCTCTTGCGGCCGTTTAAGATCAAAGGCTTTCCTCCGGCGCGAGCGGCCGCAAGAGATAGCAAGGCACCGGCCGCAAGCCTGCCGGAATCCCCGGCCGTAAGGGAATAGAATACCCGAATAGCTTGCGGCCGGTCCTTGCGGCCCCGCAACGGCTGCGGCCGATAATAGAATGAGGCCCAGACTCTGTAGTACTCGGTGTGCAGAGACTCAAATTAACCAATCAGTGACCATCTTTATGCTACATTGTGCATTGTGCTGCTGTGACATGGTCCCTAATAGCCTAGGACACTACACTGCATAGGCAGTACTACACAAGCTGCATATGATGTAGTGGGCAGACCCATAAAGAGACTCTTTGTATGATTTTAGGTAGAGCTAATAAGCACTTCTTAATAAAATAAAGTACTGTGAATAGATACATAAGTATATTACAAACCTAGTAAAATCCAGCAACCTTTCATATCCCTTTAATATCATTCATAGAATTCAAAGAATATTTCTTGACATGAGATCTATGAAACTGTTGGTTCAAACTTTAACTTAATTTATATTTGTGAGTTATGTTAAGCATAGTTTTTAATAATGCCTTTATCTTTTCTCTACCAGACTGGTTACTTTTGTCTTTCTAGTTTTTGTAACATAAAGTTACATTCAGCACAGCAAGGCTACATACTTTGTTAGTTTGTTATAAATTAAAAAAACATCAGCAACAACATTAGTATCGTTTTCAAATATGTCTAAAAACAAGTTAGTTTTTTTCAGTTTAGAAAAAGTTGGAATAGGTTTCTAGACTACCATTCAAGTGTAGTGATAATGGAGCAGCATTGCCATATAAAGCAGTGAAACCAGACAAAAAAATAAATAAAAGTGTTGCTTGCATTTTTAAATTTGGAAAACTCAACAGTAACCAGTAGACTGGAAAAGGTCAGTCTACATCCCAATCACAAAAATGTGGTGCCAAAGAGTGCTCCAATTATCAAACAATTGCACTCATTTCACAGATCCTGCAAGCTTGGCTCCAACAATATATGGTCCCCTCTCCTGTCTGTCACCTCTCCTGCTTGTCCCCTCTCCTGTCTGTCCTTGTGTCCTTCACCGGAAAAAATTTCCTGTAGTATATCAGACTGGTCCCAACCACTAGAGGGATTCACCCCTGACATACCACACAATGCTACCATGAACAGAAGAAACAGCAAACCCCAGATGTACATTTTGGCCTTCATTGGGCCTCTTCAGTGAGGTGTTGTTGAACTCCTCTGGCTGGTTTTGTTTAGTTTTCAGCATTTTATGGGTGATAGGGGTATTCAGACAATGACTCCTTGATCACTGTGCCTTAGGGAGTACAGCTGCACCTCACTGACAAGGCTCAAAGAGTCTGAAACGCACATCTGGGATTTGCTGTGTCTCCTGTTTAGGGTAGAATTGCCTGGTATTTTTGGGCTGGATCACTCTTTTGAGTGAGATCAGACTGAGATACTACAGAATATTTTTCCCTGTGAAGGTCACAAGTGAGCTAAAAGAGGCTGCTCTCTTAACCAGACCTATAGAACAAACCTACTTAGGTATTGTTAGTTCTCAGATGAGCACCTCTGACTCTTTTTGATCAAAATATGTTTGCTTCCAAGGAGGAAAGCTATGGCAAGTTTGGATATGCTATTAAAAAGTAAAGATATATCACTATCAACAAAGGTCCGTATAGATAAAACTATGGTATTCACACTAGTAACATATCAATGTGAGAGCTGGACAATATAGAGCGCAATATAATTTACACCTTTGAATTCTGGTGTTGGAGAAAACTTCTCTAGAGTTACTTGGACTGCAAGAAGATTCAATAAAACAGTACTGCAGGTAACCAAGCCAAATTATTCACTGGAAGGTTTGATCCTGAAGCTAAAATATAAGCTTGAGGCAGCTCAAGAGGGCAGTGGATGATGTGTTCTCTCCAGGGTTGGCGAGTGACATTGTCTGGGCTGCATCACCTAGCAGGGTCTTGGTATCCTTCTGTCTGGCCATGCCGTACTTGAAGGGACTTGCTCTTTCCCCTTATTTCTGGGTAGAAAACTCCTGGTCATGCCATGTGGTTGCTTTTAGCCCAGCAAGGTGCCGCTATTATTTTAATGGTCGACCTATATAATCCCTAACCTTTATTCCCCCATCTCACCCTGGATTTTTCTGCTGGTAGCATTATAGCAGCTAGTAGCACTAGTAAAGAGACTTTCCCCAATAGCTTCTGAAAAGTATGCTAATGTGTGATTAACCACAAACCATTGTTCAAAGGGGTATCAGTTGCAGCACTTAACCTTCCTAAACCTCTGTGGTCTCCAACAACATCACTTAATAAGATAACTTGCCTGTCTAGTGTGCTGTGCTTATGGTGTATGGTACTAGATCCACTGGGCTATAATGCAGTTGCGGCATATCCCAGATAAATTACTAGGACAGCTTATTTGTAGCTGGAGGTACCATAGGGGTCTCCTTTCTTAATTGTTACATTTGCCTAATCCCCTAAAGTACATAAATCATGCAGTTAATATACACAAATAAATAACCCCAGAATAACAATATAACTCTCTCCAAACTGCAATCAGTGTACCACAATTCAACGGTAGATAGCTCCCTAAGTCTGTGGCAGCACCTATGTCACATTACAATATCAAATAACAGTTCTAAATAGTGAGAAATCCATTGAAATTGGTTTTGCTTCAAGTTTTCATCTCTTCCCTGAGATGAAAGTTCATAACTCAGGCCTCAAGGAAGAGGTTCATAGATAGAGGCTCATATGAGACTTCAACCTAAGTATGCATCATCTCACAGGACATGCTTTTGAGTGGTATCCTTTAGAGTTTTAAGGGATAACCCAGAGGGGTAACTCAGAAGTGGGCTCCTTGTTCACTATTCCAAAGTTGATCACTAGCACCTCAATGAGAAAAGCCAATTATGGTTGAAAAATATTGCTGGTAGTTACTCATTCTCTCATGCAGACTGACTGGTGTACTTTTAGGGGGCACCGCCTGATATACTTTAGGGGATTTCACTTCCATAACAGTACAATTAAGGAAAAACATGAGAGACTGCACCATCAGTATTTTCCACTTTGTGTTTGTGTTTTTTGGAAATCCTTAACCCAGGTAACCCAGAAGTGGACCTCTTGATCACTGTGCACAGAAGCACCTCACAGAAAAAGCTAATTATTGATAAAATGTGTGGATTGATGACTCTCCTGTGCATTTATCCGGCCTTTTGCTGGCGGTGCCCCCCCCTCCCCCATTCAATGCATATATATGACTATTTAGAGCACAATCTTTCCTGTAACTTTGATACTATACTGTACAACACAAGTAGAACAACAATGAAACACCCTCTGCTAGTGAATACAGTGTGACTTTCCACTGGTACTTTTTTTCTTGAATGTATTTATGCAAGGCCAGCAAAGGTTGAGGCCTACCGTTTCATATTGTTTGAAAACTATAGACTGTAACAGTGCAACAGAGTACTATGCTCATATACAAATCATATATATGTATATGTATGTATTTTTTTCTATGTAAGTATACCTGGGAATGACATCAAGAAAGTTTGGCCCAATAAAAAATGTAACATTTGGGCCCCTCCGCACATCCTTATTCTTCAACTCTTACCATAGTCCATCATTATTTTAAAACACATGTACTAACACAATAATTTTACAAATCATCCTATTTTGAAAGACTAATACACTTCGGTCAAAACACTATTTTATTTATTTTACTCACATTTCACTGCCCCTATCTATTTAATTTTATTCATTGTCTATGCTGTGCCAATCAACTCATGAAATTGACTCAAAAATCTCTCTTGCTAACATATTAAAGAAAAACTCTCACAGCAACATACTCAGAGGTTTTATCCACCTAACTGACAATACATGAAGCACATTGACATTCCTCTTAAATAAGATTCTTCAACACAAATCTGCAATCATTGACAACAAACTATTTGCTGTATAAATCTATGTGGAGAAGAATGTAAATGAGGCATGAAAAAGGCACAAGAAAATATGGATTTCTACTTTTTCTGAACCACTTCATGAGGCAGCAGGTGATGTAATAATTAAACAGAGTGATACTGCAGAACATCATATAGAGGTATAAGTGGTTGGAAAGGTCAGAACTGATTTCTATGGGACATGACTAAATGGGTGAATTTGACTCAATGTGTACTTTACTTAAGTATCCTAAAAATGAATTACAGATGCTTTAATTCCATTAATGTTCAAAAAAGATTATGACATTTGCAGGACTCTTTTGGAGTGTTCTCAGTTCATGTATCCTGCAAAATTCAGGAATAAGTAAAATCATTGATCCAGTACAACACACAGGTTGTTGGCTTATGGATATCTATAATTTTACCATAATAATATCCACCTCAGCCCATTCATTGATGTCATATGCAAGGATTTTCCCAATTAACTGCAGTTCACAGGTGACCAATTACTTCCTTACTCACTCTGATCAACTCATCAGAGCACGGCAAGGGAATCATGAAATACTGGCATGTTTTCGGAAAACCCTTCATGTACAACAGGGGAGTCCAAGTTCAGACCTGTTGGGCCGCATACAAGCCTGGATTTGAGGATTTCCATTCTGTGCATAGGTGAGTCAATCAGCATGACTGAAAAAGTGATAGTCTCACCTGGATATCCTCAAATCCAGGCCTGTGGGCTGCCCGCAAAGGCCGAACTTGGACATCTCTGATCTATATCATATGTATCGTCATAGAATATAATGTGGTTTATATCTACAGGACATTTTTAAAAGGCCACTGTAATTCAAGTAAAAGTGTGTTCTGTTTATGAATATATTAATCAATTTTGTGTGTGTTACATTGCTTCTTCAAAGCTGGATCACAAGGGTGCTTTTAAGTATCAATCAGTGGAAGGAAGGATGGAGTAGACAAGAGCAGTGTGAAGTTAGTGATCAATGTTATATTATTGGATCAGATTGAAATTAACACCATACCCTCCCCCTTACAGGCCCCAAAACAGGAAGTATGCATTAACAGATGCAACCATAGCTCTCCATAAATGCAAATGCCGGTCTCACATATAATTCCACTGAAGTATCATGGATGGCTCCAGGGTCCAGCAGAGGCATTAAATATATGTTTTCAATTAAAAAACTAGTTTAATGACTTTTCTCTGCTTATGCTCTTAGACTCAAAGTTTTGTAACACATATTACATTTTTTAACGTGTGTTGGTACTTTAACTATTTTCCTTTACAGTAGCTGTTAGCATACCTACTATTTTGTCAGGTCTGGACCAAATGATTCCATACTTCTATTGGCAGAAATAGACCACATACTTAGACTATGTCCTTTAGAAGAACTAAACTTTACAATGGAAAAACATGTTCTAGAAAAAAATAAAGCTAACCATACAACCTTGCACGGAAAAATACCATATGCAATTATGAATCATCTCAGTGAAACCAAGACACTGTATACATAAATCTCTTGCAGGGTTCAATACAATGTACAATAATAAATATTTGATGTTATGAAACTGTATTCTCAGTCAGTGACTCTGAACATCAAAGTTATTTTATGTAAATGCCCCTTATTCGTAGAAGTGTGTTATTGTTGATGTCAAGTTAGTTAACATGGAAATTCATGCATAAAATTAAGCGACAAATTAGCATAGTAAAATTAACATAATTTAATTCAAATTTTAATTTGTGTAGCACTAATTGTTATATACTGTTGTGTGTTGTTTTTATTATATACAGTATATATACCCATAGCTTGATGTGACTCTCTTATCCCAGGTCTTTTACTAAAGAGTTTCTTGGGAAAAAATAATGAACACTACTGTTAAAAGATTTCAGTAAGTGACATAAAACTCATGGGCTGCCGATGTAGCCTGACTTATGTTGCTATTAATATATAAAATTAAACGACTTTTAACAACAAATTATCTCATCAAGCAATAGAAATAACTGATAGCATCATTGTGTGTATATTGTATATCTAGTAAGTTGTTGTTTTTCTACCACAATCGATTACAAAATAAAAATAACTGAAAACACTATGTGATGTTTGTAATAAAAGTCAGTACTTGAAATAGATAGTAACTTCCACAAACCAATTAATTGCCATGTAGTGCTCTCTCTTTAAACACGCCATGAAACTGTAGCTAAAGTAAATAACCTTGATGCCTTGTATACTTATAGATATAAGTACAAAATATTATGAGGATATGCTTTTACAGTCTCACACACTATGGGAAAACTAGGCATCTGAGTGAAGGTGTGTCATTAGTGTCCTTCATAATTATGACTTAAAATGCATTGAGTGAACTTTGTAAAGAAGTCTTAAGAGAATAAACAAAAAATGACCTTCTCCTCCTGTTAACATGAACTTTGAAATATCTGCAATGAAACAACTTTGCCTTCTTTTTTTAAAACTTGTAACATTTTAAACAGTAGCATACTGAAGTAATATTGAAACTGTAATTGCTGTAAAATGCAAGCCAAGTGTTTTGTGGGGCTAATCATGCAAAAAGACTACTTCCATGAAATATTAATCAGTTATTTTGTCATTGTTGATTTTTCATGGTTGACATTTGGTTGTTGTTGTAATTGGTGAAAATGGCACCTAGTGATTCCTATGTGAAATAGTGGTTCTCTAAAAAGAGAACACAAGACATTAAAGTTCGTCCGCGATGTGTAACCACTGTTCTCTATGGGCCTCATTCTATTATCGGCCGTAAATCAGCCGTAAGGCTGCGATTCCTTGCGGGGGTTCTGTTAACTCGCAATTGAATTATACGGCCCCGCAAGGATCTCCTCTTACAGCCGGCCGCATATCTTGAAACCGGCCGTAAGCTCTGAAATCTAAAAACTCAAAAATAAATTCAAGCCTGCACTGTACAGCTCTGTAAATGCTAGGGATCATATTGGGGGACATGAGGATTAAAAGTAACCCACTCTCAAGCTTGCACATCAGCCCAAACCCGAGTTCAAATTAACTGTTTATTTTCTGGCTGCGGCGTGGGCGTGTCTGAGGTGCATATTTTACGTATATTAAAAAAAATATATTTTACGGATTTGAGTATAGGGTAATTATGTGCTATTTTTGCTAACACCGAATATCACTTTATAGACTCTGCAAAGTACAGGATGGCTTTATTTGAGCTATTTTATGTGCTTAATTGGTGCTAGCGGGACCTGTTTGCTGCAAGTAAGCTGCGGCTCGTTTTTAGCCTTGCAGACAGGGTTCCCGGAGCAATAGAATAGCAACCAGGCTTTTCTTACGGCCGATTTCCTTGCGGCCGTTTTAGATCAAAGGCTTTCCTCCGGCGCGATCGGCCGCAAGAGATAACAAGGCGCCGGCCGCAAGCCTGCCTGAACCCCCGGCCGGAGGGGAATAGAATAGCCGGAAAGCTTGCGGCCGGTCCTTGCGGCCCCGCAGCGGCTGCGGCCGATAATAGAATGAGGCCCTATGTGTTTTGCTATTGTATAGAGTTTCTTACAGAAATATTTGGTGCTCTAAAAAGAGTCTGAGTGACATAAAATGTCATTCTTGAAATTAAACCACTGTTCTCTATATTTATTTTTTTGTTTTTGTTGTTAAATTGTCGTTGAGGTAATTTGTTATTTTTGGTTGCTGTTTCTGTGCCATGTTTTTTGTTTGGTGGAATCAAACTTACAGTACTTTATAGTAGACAATGTTTTTGGTAAAAATGCGTCCATCATCTAATAAATCACCTTGACTTTCATTGTTTTCAATGTAAACTTTAATAGCCTGTGGATTCTTGCACCTTGATAAGGCAACATACAGCTGGCCATGTGCAAATACTGGTTCTTCTAAAAAGATACCCACAGATTTGAAAGTTTGTCCTTGTGATTTATTAATGGTCATGGCAAATGCCATGATGATGGGAAATGATCTCCTTTGAAGTACAAAAGGGAGGCTACTTTCACTTGGTGCCAAATCTATTCTTGGTTAAAAACTCTCTCTCCTTTATGGGTACCAGTTAGAATTTCAGCATCTATGAAATGGTCCTTTAATTCTTGAACAATTAATCTTGTACCATTGCATAGGCCATTTTTGGGGGTTCATATTTCGCAGTAACATGACAATTGCACCTTTCTTTAGCTGCAAAATATGTGGTGGCATACCAGAAGGAGTTAATGAGTTTATAAATTCAGTAGAAAAGTTTGCCTGACTTTCTTTGTCATCAGCAAGTACAGAATCAGCACTGTGATAATTTTTTTGTGGTGCATTAATTTTTTAAAATATTTGCTTATTGAGGAGCAATGCATCTTTATTTTTGCATGTTAGTATTACTTTGTTAGAAAGTTCTGCAAAGTCCTCTTTATTTATTGTACTTTCGAATATAGCCGATATAAGATCTTGTTTGCAAATCATATGCGCTGGGATGTGCACAGTGTCCTCAGGTAAATTTTGGATTTGTTCTGTTTTTCCTTCACCAATGGTAATGAGCCAATCATTGAAATAATTTTCTCCTTCTGATCTCATATTTTGTTGTAATTGAAGATGGGTAAATAGTTTCCATAGTGTGCTTGACTTTATACATGTTTCGATAATGTCGGTTCGATTTCCATGTACAACGACAGGTAACGTTTGTCTAAAATCGCCACCTAACAACATTACCTTTCCACCAAATGGCAAAGTATTATCCATGACTTCACGAAGCAAAGGGTCAATACATTGTAGGGCATGGCATGACATCATTGTAGCCTCATCTATTATAATTAATTTACTTTTGAATTTATTTTTTGCTTGTAATGATGTAATTCGAATATCCGACACTGATGTTTCTTAAATAGGCAAAGTCAGTTTAAATCCACTATGCACAGTCTTCCACCTTCTAACAAAAGTGCGGCAATTCCAGCGGTTGCAAATGCCAGCGCTTTTTGACCTTGTGCTCATACAAAACTCATCAATAAATTATATAGATAAGTTTTTCCTGACCATATCATCATCTATGGCATTTTTGATTGCATTAAATGCTTGCAATTGTAATGTATTTAAAGTTGCAAGTCTTGCTTCTGTTCTTTCTCTTTGTAGTTGAGTGTCATAGTCTTCAAAGTTGATGTTGTCTATAAGACCTGGATCTGCAGATTAAAACTTGCACAACTTAATAATGGTATGGAATGTCAATATATAAAAATCCCCTTGCCTCTAAATTTGTTGAATTTAATTGAAACCATGCAGTTAGTGTAGTGTGGCGATGCTCACTTTGTGCCAAAGCATTTGTTTAATTTCCAGCATGGAAATACACTAAATGTCTTTGTGGAAAATGTACAGCTAATCGATATACTGCATGTGAGCAATCGTCCATTTCAAATTTTAGAAGACGCCACATTGCATCTGGTGCACTTACATAGCTAGCATCTACATGAGATGCAAGTTCATGTACTAACTCACTGGGTTCATTATTTTCAGCACTTTTGATGACTACAGTAGCTGCATCATAGCCTTTGTAAATATATTTGTAGACATATTTAATGGATTTTATAGAAGTGCAGGCATCAACATTAATGTGTGCATTATACTTCATGAGTAAATGTGGATTGTATGGTACCACATATCTATTGACGACCTTTTTGCCCCTTCTTCTATATAATGGACATCCATCACAATTAGCATAAGTTTTGTCTCTATAATCTTTTGGAATTTTTTTTCTCCATTTCTTATTTTGCATACATGGTGACTGTGGATTAATATCTCCACACGGTCCGTGAATCATACAATGAGTGACAATCTCATGTAGTCTACGATGTAGTTCTGCATCTGGTAGTTCAGCAATAATGACTGAATCCACTTTGTCACCAGTATATAACTTATCTTTTTCTTGAAGGATTATAAGAATATGTACATGTGAAAGTCTTCTTTTTTAAATTCGATGATGTAAACATAAACCAGACATTTGACAAATAACTGAGTTATGGTTATGTCACGTATTAATTAATTACATTTGAATTTAAAGACTCTGGCCACTATATCTGGTCTATCGGAAGCAGTTTGGCCAGTTAGCAAATTGTGGGCAATCCCTGGTCATTGTGGATTACATTTAAATGTAATAAATAAATCTGGTTTGCCAAATTTTGTTACAATAGCCATGGCATCATTGTATCTTTCTCGCATATTGCGAGGAGATCCCTGGAAAGAAGATGGTAAAATGATGGCTTTGCCAGCTGTTATCTCTCTAGTTGTAGCAACCTCAGCGACATAATCTATCAATCCACAATACTGTTCTACAGTTTATCTTGTTGATATTTTATGAAGTTTAAATTATTAGCCTCAACTTGCAAAAAGGAATCAAATAGGATTGAATCCATTTTGAATTGCAATTTGAGCATGAAAATATTATTTCACACTCGTACTTTTGGATTTGAGTAACTCTGAAGGGTTAATTTGCGTTGCCAACCTGCTTTCCCATGTGGAAAAAATATTGGATATTTCATTGGATCTAAATTTGTACTTAAAATACTTATATTAATGAAAGGTTGCTCCTCATTTCTGGGATATATTCTAAAGTCTCTCTGAAATGGTGGTTCTCCTTCATCATTTTGAAAGACCATTGCAACCTCATTTGATGTTTGCAAGTTATAACAGCGTTTATCAGTATGTCAATCTCTTTTAAGCACCAAATTGATATTTGGGATTGGCAATTGATGTATTTCTGCATGAAGTTGTTGTTCCTTTTCTACTTCTGCCAATTTTTTATAAGCTTGAGTGTATGGGTTATTGGCCATAATTTTATCCAGCTCAATAAAAACAATGGGTAAGCATTTTTTATTTTCTTGAAGCTGCGTACGTTGGTTAACAGCTTCCATTGTGTCTAGGACATATAGTTGAGGAATTTTTTTTTGCTCTCCTTGCTCTGGATGTAAATGTGAAGTACGACGGTAAATTTGTCCTTGTACTTTAAAGCAGTAAGGGCCATGTCCTGGCACATTAGCAGCCAATGTTGCACCCATAGATGCAAAGGATATGGCACTATTGTATGATGTTTGTTTTTAAATTTTTGTAGTTGGGAAAAGCAGGCTCAGTCATAATGCTTTGTAAATATGGTGGGATTTGTTGTCTTTCTGGAAGTTTGACCTTGCCTTTTTGACAGCAACTAATGAACTCGCCACCTCTGGGTCTTTCCTGTTTGAAATCATAAGCCCAACAAAACTTACAGAGACTATCCATCTCACCACAATTATGAACCTCTAATCCTAAAGACTTAAGTAAAGGACAATTTGAAGAACATATATCAGTATGAGTTTGTAAGTCATCATTGGAAATGTTATCTGATTGTTCAGCAACAGGTTCTAAATGCTTTTGTTTTTTAGTTGTCTTCTTAGATTTTAGTTTTTCAGCTGAAAGTCTTTCACTTTCTTTTTCTCGTCGAATTTCCTTCTGCTCTGGCGTCTGCTGCTTTGCCCATGTTTTTTGTCGTTCTCTAGTTTGCCATCTTATCTTTTTCTGTTTCTCGTCAGTATCTGCCATATTGGTCTGTAAATAAAAAGAATGTATTATTATTTTTGTTCCTGATTTTAATTTGTTTTGTAAGTGCATATTTTTGTTTTTTACTACTATGCTGTTTTGAGTGCAACACTGTTGTCGTTATAGATTTAGGCTGTGTGTTTAGGCTTATAGGTTATTGTAGATCAAAGTGGCTTTATAGTATAAAATGTGTATGTATTACTACTATTTGTTATCCTATTATATTTTGTGGATGCTAGTTTTGAGATTGTAGGTTTATAGGTTTGGCTTATAGGCATAGCACACAAAACCGAATATTTGAGTACATTTTGTAAGTATTAACAATATTAGTTGTATTTTGGTGTTTTATGTAGACGATTGTTGTCATTGGATTATTAGGTTGTAGTTTTAGGCTTATAGGGTGTGGGCCAGAAAAGAGGCTTTATTCTTGAATTTTCTAGGTGTTACTAATATTTGTTGTAGTATCCTATTTTCTGTGTATGTTTAGGTTGTGGGTTTAATGTTGTAGGATAGGGCCCAGAAAAGAGGATTTATTCTTGAATTTGTTATGTGTTACCGCTATTTGTTCTACTATCCTGTTTTCTGTCAGCTACGTTTGGGATGATAGATGTAAGTTATGGGTTAGTGTTACAGGTTGGTGGAGAGAAAACAGGATTCCTTGTTAAATTTTAAATGTGTCAAAAATATTTGTTGAAGGATCGTGCTTTGTGTGCCTCATTATTGTTAGTCGTTGCTTATTATTTTCTGTTATTTTTCATGTTGACATTGGTGCACAGCAAACCTGATTTTATTGTTTCTATTTTTGTACTTATTCTACTATACCTTGTTAGAAGTAATAGTTGTGTAATAATGGCACAGGATCCGGTGCTGCAAATCTTCCTGCGACAGTCTTTAGAAATATTTTTTTGAACAACAGCATCTTCTTTTTGTAAAACCAATGTATTAGCATTTTTCCTTACTTTGTTGTGTGTAAAATAGTGCAGATTTGACAGTGTGTGTGTGAAACCGTGCAGCGCTTGAAATTATTTAGTAGTATCCTGTTTTGTGTACACCACTGGTGTAATTCGATTCTTGGTTTAGTGTTGTAGTTTCGGGCACAGAAAACAGGATTAGTATTTTTTTAATTGTGTATGTGTTATCAATATTTGTTATACTATTCTGTTTTGTGTGCCCCACTTTTGGGATGATAGATTTAGGTTATGGGTTAGGGTTAGAGTTTCATGCAGACTAAAGAGGAATCATTGTTCCAGTTTCTATATGTTAGCAATATTTGTTATACTATCCTGTTTTGTGTCCGCCACTTTTGGGATTCTAGATTTGGCTTATGGGTTAGGGTTAGAGGTTCTTGCAGACTAAACAGGAATCATTGTTCCATTTTCTATATGTTACCAATATGTCAATATTTGAAATCCCCTTTTTTGGGGGGGTATTTCTTAATTAATTAAATTTATTATAGCTTACCTCTTTGTTGTAATTTGCAGATTGTAAAGTTGTAAATTGTTAAGGAATTATCTTCTGAAGTAACGCCAGCAGTGAACTCAGCAGTGAACTGTCCAGTCACACTGTTCATCACCTGAGGAGAAATGTAGAATTTTCTGGAAAGTGTGCAGTATTTAAAAACTTTGAGGTGGGTGAAATCATTACAACGAAATACGCATGCGCTATTTGAGTTCCAGCCTTCAATTTGCGTTCCAGCCACCATTTTGCGGCTAATAGTTATGTGTTTCATGTGATATAGTGGCGAATTTCACTGTGGTACGTGCCGCATAGTGTTTGTTACGTGCCGCATGAAGTGTTCTTGAGTGTTCGTTCCGTTTCGCGAGTAAGTGTAGTAATCTTACGTCCTTAGCCTCGTTTTCGTTTTTTTCGTCGGCCATTTTTTCTCTCGCTTCTGGATTTTTGAGTCTGTAAATTGTGTAAATGTGATTGAAATGGAGGTGTAACCTGCCTTGCAGACAGCCTGGGTGTCCACCCTTGCTTTGGGCAATGTTTTTATATTTATTTTTGGTTTATGTTTAGTGTTTTGAGTATTTTGCGCTACGCCCGGTAAGTCCGTTACGTCCGTATTTTTGCGAGTCCATAATATTTTTATGGGTTTTATTGTTGTTGTTGTAAGGAAGCAATTTTTTTTTCCTAAGTCCCGTGACGCATATTTTTTTTATGTAAGTCCGTAGTTCGTCATTGCGTTTTGTAAGCGGTTCTGAGGCGCTGTGGAGCCTCCGCCTCCACAAATGTGGTCCCTTGCTTCGTGAGGGTCTGCATTTGCGAGCCGAAAGTCGTAGGGGGTCGTATGGATGAGCGCCTACGGTGCTCATCTCCACCATTGCAAGGAACGCCTTTGGCGCTCCTTGCCAGCAACTGCGGCGAGCCCGCAAGCGTTAACAACAACCCGCATGCTCACAACTATATATGTGATTGGACAGCCAAATTGCTCTAAAGGATTTAATTTACTAAGTAGGATTAACTATGTAAATTGCCATTATTAAACAAACAGGATGACTTCCAGGTGAAATGATCAGACATCCACCACATACTGTAAAGATATGAACATGTAAGCTAAGACTTATACCGTGGGCTATGTGTATGTGCAAAGAAAGACAAACAAGTTGGCAATTTGTTGATTCAATGTGGGGTTGTTTTTATATTTAGTTCCCCAGTAATCTAGTGGCCAAGACTTTATTGGGATTGTTGCAAAATGGTTCATTGTGTAATATTAAGTATTTGCAAACCAGAGACAGTTTGGAAGTCTAAACTACTTTGAGACAGTATTACAATTGTTTTCATAAGCTTTTGATTTTAAAAATCAAACAAAATTAGTGCTAATCCGTGGTGAAATATATGTGTGGGACAAGGAATACATGTAAGTTCACAAGGAATAAAATATGTTTTTTCAGATTTGATCTCACACAGATAGTAGCTAAAACTGATATTTTGTAGAGAATTAGAAGTAAAGATAAAGAGAACTAAAACAAATGTATACTGGCCATAAATTCACAGCAAATAATGGGCAACATTGGTCTGTTGTTCTATAGCTCTAGAGTAACTCCCGAAGGACTGGATCTTAGCTACAAGAGTTTTGAGGAACACATTTGCAGTTATTCAATATCTCTCACAAAAAAGAATTTAGTAAAATTGACTGACTCTGAAGTGGGAGAGCTATTTGGAGACAGGAACTTTTCTTTTTATTTAGCTCAGGAGTTTTAGGCGGTAGAGGAGGAACAAGGGATTTAATCAAGCAAAAAAAGGGTGGATTCTAAAATCAACATGGAAGTGCATGCTTATCCAGTGCCAGAAGATTGAGGATTATCACTGAAGGGCCATCAGGGTGGAGGGTAAGAAACATTTTCAGATATTTGTTTTTTTTATTCTTTTTTCTTTTCTTTTTTTCTTTTTTTTTCTTTTTGTGTTATATTTTTGTGATTTTTGTAATTGATATTTAGGAGATAGAGTTAGGGTAAATGAGGGTCCATAAGGTCCCCTATGGTAGAAGGAATGTGCCATGGAAATCTGCAGGGACCACCATGGTGCAAGCTTAAATTTAGCTGCCATTGGTTTCCATAGGGACCCTCATGGTTATTATTATTATTATTATCTTTTATTTGTATCGCGCCAACATATTCCGTAGCGCTGTACAGGAGATAAGAACAGGGGAAATACACGTTTAACAAATTCAAAAGTTGAAGCGCCCTGTTTTGAGCTTAGAATCTTAGCAGAAAGTGCTTTATCCCAAAGCACCCTACAAGACTGGTTTAGTATACCATGGGGGTCCATAGGGTCTTCCATGGTACCCCATGGTAATAGAATTGTAGTCCAAAGAGGTCCAATGAGCCTCCAAAGTATAGCAGTTACATGTTGGTGCCATGGTGGTCCATAAGAACTCATTGCTTACAATATAGTATACTGTGGGTATCTGTAGGGACCCCTATGGTGCAGAGGTTACATTTAGGTGCCATGGGGATCCAAAGTTTCTTATTGGTTACAGTTTAAAATACCTTGGCGGTCCATAGGAACCCCATGGTATTGGAGTTATTATTAGCTACCATTGGGTTCCAGAAGGACCCCCAGGGTTACAGGGTTAGTTTTAGATGCCATATAGGCGCAACAGGACCCCCATGTTTAAACTTTCCATTATGATGGGGGTTCATATGGACCTCCTGGGTAAATGGATTACATTTATCTGTCATTGTTATGGTTAGAGTCCCACATGAACCCCCACTCCTCAGCACAAGGAGTGGGGGAAGGGGGACCAAATCATTATCGAGGTATTGATGGGAATCCTGTGGGATACCTAGGCTAATAATTGGTAGTGGGTAATAAAGCAGAACACAGGTGATACCAGGGCTTATAGAGGGTAGCTTGTATTGAAGGGGATGTTTGAGAGACCCTGGCTCATATGCGGTAGCAGTTTTACCCCTTAATTAAAATGTTCACTTTTTCATAGTGAGTTATTTTTCTGCCTTTACAAGGGGTTGGAGGTACCCATAGGCTTTTTTAAAAGCTTGAGTAATTGGAGGGACTTCAGAGTAAACATCAGGAGATTGGATATGATTACAGGAACCATATGATAGCAATTTTTCAAAAAGTTATGGGACAGACAATGAGGTCTTAGGATATTTATGTGTGCAATGTGGTAGCTCAATAATGATTTTTTCTTATGGCAGCCATGAAATGGACAGCATTATTGTTACAATTAAAACAAAAAATATAGGAATAAAAACATTATCCACAAGACTGTGTCATTTTACATCACTCATCATATTTCACCCAAAACTTCCAATATTATTTCATGTTGTTTTATTTAGAAATTTAGTAACATATTTGTCAGTTTTATTTTGTTAGTTTAGAAAAAATTATTTCTGTAATGATCACTATATTAAAAACGTACACCTTTTATTGATAATCAGCCTTATTAAATTGTGATTCTGTAAATGTAAAAGGGCTCTATTTAAGCACACAGCATATTTTATTTACAGAAGTTTTTAGTTAGTGAAGACCTTGATTTGGATAGAAGTTCACTAACTAAAAACTTCTGTAAAAAAAAATATGCTATGTGCTTAAATAGAGCCCTTTTAAATTTACCGAATCGCAATTTAATAAGGCTGTATATTGCTACCGATCACTAAATACTTTGTATGTTTTAATAATTACTTTTTGAATTATTGTAACCCAATACAGTCTACAAAATTCAAAACAATTCTAAAAACTATAAATTTGTTTAAGAAAATAATCACTGCCTTATTCTTGGAGCCACAAGAATGATTTAAGTATAATGGAATTGTCCATGAATAAATTAATTCATCACTTAATTCATATTGAATTGATTAATTAATTAAACCAAAATGATTTGTATTAACATTTTTGCACTGGAACCTTCTTTTTATAATGGACTGCTAGGTCACTTGCTAACTGATAAATACAGTAAATGTCTCTAGTATGTGTTGTTCAAGCTGGAAATAAGTGTCTGGATTTAGATTGGTAATGATACGTTCATTTACAATTAAATCATAACAATTCAATTTACATTCTTACTGTTTATAATGTGAATGCAAAGTAGATTTAGAATATGTAAACACATTTCTTTTGTTCATGTTATACAATGCATCTGAATTTAATTATCACATATAATAGTTGTCAAACTAGAAGACTAAGCGAGGGATGCAGTATGGTGCAAAAATGCGGACCCTCGCGGAACGTGGAGGCTTTACAGCAAATGTGTTGCAAACAACACCACCCCACACACCTCTAAACTCGCCCCAAACCACCCCACAAAACCGTTAATTACAGCACTTAGTCCTTTCCTTCCTCTCCTCCTCTCCCTCCCATGTCTCACAAAACACAGCGCTAATCCCCTGAACCGCACAAACACAAAAACACTAAAAACACACTAATAAACCCAATAATGATTTAAAAAACACACTCTCCGCAGCACGGGGGGACAGCCATGACATCTGGAAGTGAGGTTACACGCAAATCTAATACCAAATTCCACTGTTTTAGCACTCGAAAAACGGCTAAGCGAGGAAAAAAATGGGCGCAGAAAAAAATTAAATCGATCAGGGACCCTCGCTGCAATCAAAATTCAAAATTCCCGACTTACTGGTCCTTTAAGGATCATAAAGGTCCTTGAAGGACCTGTAATACAAAAAATAAATAACCCTATCAATCATGGGGCTCTATACAGAGCCCCATCAACCACTAAATAATCCTGTCACTCTTGGGGGTCAATCCAGACCCCCATGAACCCTTTATTAACCCTGGTACTCATGGGGGTCAATACACACCCCATAAGCCCTTCATTAAACCTGTCACTCATGGGGGTCAATACAGACCCCCATAAGCACATAATTAACCCCCTCACTCATGGGGGTCAATAAAGAGCCCGATAAGCACTTAATAAACCCCCTTTACTCATGTGGGTCAAAACAGACACCCTTAAGCACTTAATTAACCCTGTCACACATGGGGGTCAATAAGGAACCCCATAAGCAATTAATTCACCCCATCAATCATGGGGGTCAATACAGTCCCCCATAAGCACTGAATTAACCATGTCACACATGGGGGTCAATACAGACCCTAATAAGGACTTAATTAACCCTGTCACATATAAGGGTCAATACAGACCCCCATAAGCACTTTATTAACCCTGTCACTCATGGGGGTCAATACAGACACCCATAAGCACTTAATTAACCCCGTCACTCATGGGGGTCAATACAGACCCCCATAAGCACTTAATTAACCATGTCACACATGGGGGTCAATACAGAAACAAATAAGCACTTAATTAACCCCGTCACACATGGGGGTCAATACAGGCCCCATAAAACCCTTATTAACCCGGTCACTCATGGGGTCAATATAGGCTCCAATAAGCACTTAATTAACCCTTTCATGCATGGGGGACAATACAGTCCCCCATAAGTACTTAATTAACCCCGTCACTCATGAGGGTCAATACAGACCCCATAAATCCCTAATTAACCTGGTCACTCATGGGGTCAATACAGACCCCAATAAGAACTTAATTAACCGTTTCACTCATGGGGGTCAATACAGACCCCCATAAGCAATTAATGAACCCTGTCACTCATATGGGTCAAAACAGACACCTATAAGCACTTAATTAAACCTGTCACACATGGGGGTCAATACAGACCCCCATAAGCACTTAATTAATCCTGTCACGCATGGGGGTCAACACAGATCCCCATAAGCACATAATTAACCCCATCACTCTTGTGGATCAATACAGACCCCCATAAGCACTTAATTAACCCTGTCACTTATGGGGGTCAATACAGACACCCATAAGCATTTCATTAACCCTGTCACTCATGGGGGTCAATATAGACCCCCATAAGCACTTAATTAACCCTGTCACTCATGGGGGTCAATACAGACACCCATGAGCACTTAATTAAACCCGTCAATCATGGGGGTCAATACAGACCCCCATAAGCACTTAATTAACCCCCTTACTCGTGGGGATCAATAAAGAGCCCATAAACCCCTAAAAAACCCTGTCTCTCATGGGGGTCAATCCAGACCCCCATATACCATTAATTAACCCTGTTACTCATGGGGGTCAATACATACCCCAATAAGCCCTTTTTTAACCCTGTCACTCATGGGGGTCAATACAGACATCCATAAGCACTTAATTAACCCCCTCACTCATGTGGATCAAAACAGACACCCTTAAGAACTTAATTAACCCTGTCAAACATGGTGGTCAATAAGGACCCCCATAAGCACTTAATTAACCCCATCAATCATGGGGGTCAATACAGACCCCCATAAGCACTTAATTAACCCTGTCACACATAGGGGTCAATACAGACCCCCATAAGCACTTAATTAACCCCATCAATCATGGGGGTCAATACAGACCCACATAAGTACTTAATTAACCATGTCACACATGGGGGCCAATACAGACCCCCATAATTACTAAATTAACTCTGACACTCATGGGGCTCAATACAGACCTTTATAAGCACTTAATTAACCCTGTCACGTATGGGGGTCAATACAGACACCCATAAGCACTTAATTAACCCTGTCAAAAAGGGGATCAATACGGACCCCCATAAGCACTTAATTAACCCCATCACTCATGGGGGTCAAGACAGACACCCATAAGCACTTAATTAACCCTGTCACACATGGGGGTTAATACAGTCCGCCACAAGCACTTAATTTACCCTGAAACTCGAGGGGGTCAATACAGACCCCCATAAGCACTTTATTAACCCTGTCACTCATGGGGGTCAATACAGACACCCATAAGCACTTAATTAACCCCGTCACTCATGGGGGTCAATACAGACCCCCATAAGCACTTAATTAACCCTGTCACACATGGGGGTCAATACAGACACCAATAAGCACTTAATTACCCAAGTCACACATGGGGGTCAATACAGGCCCCATAAATCCCTTATTAACCCGGTCACTCATGGGGTCAATATAGGCTCCAATAAGCACTTAATTAACCGTTTCATGCATAGGGGACAATACAGACCCCCATAAGCACTTAATTAACCCCGTCACTCATGGGGGTCAATCCAGACCCCATAAATCCCTAATTAACCTGGTCACTCATGGGGTCAATACAGACCCCAATAAGAACTTAATTAACCCTGTCACTCATGGGGGTCAATACAGACCCCCATAAGCACTTAATTAACCCTGACACTTGAGGGGAACAATACAGACTACCATAAGCACTTAATTAACCCTGTCACACATGGGTATCAATACAGACCCCCATAAGCACTTAATTAAACCCTGTCACTTATGGGAGTCAATACAGAACCTCATAAGCACTTAATTAACCCTGTCACACACGGGGGTCAATAAAGACCCCCATAAGCACTTAATTAACCCTGTCACATATGGGGGTCAATACAGACTCCCATAACTACATAATTAACCCTGTAACACATGGGGATCAATACAGACCCCCATAAGCACTTAATTAAACCCATCACTAATGGGAGTCAATACAGAACTTCATAAGCACTTAATTAACCCTGTCACACATGGGGGTCAATAAAGACCCCCATAAGCACTTAATTAAGCCTGTCACATATGGGGGACAATACAGACTCCCATAAGCACTTAATTAACCCCATCACTCATGGGGGTCAATACAGATCACCATAAGCACTTAATTATCCCTGTCACACATGGGGGTCAATACAGACCCCCATAAGCACTTAATTAACCCTGACACTCATGGGGGTCAATACAGACCTCCATAAGCACTTAATTAACCCTGTCATGCATGGGGTCAATACGGACCCCCTTAAGCACTTAATTATCCCTGTCACACATGGGGGTCAATACAGACCCCCACAAGCACTTAATTAACCCTGACACTCAAGGGGGTCAATACAGACCACCATAAACACTTAATTAACCCTGTCACGCATGAGGGTCAATACAGATACCCCATAATCACTTAATTAACCCTGTCACACATGGGGATCAATACAGACCCCCATAAGCACTTAATTAAACTCGTCACTTATGGGAGTCAATACAGACCCTCATAAGCACTTAATTAACCCTGTCACACATGGGGGTCAATAAAGACCCATATAAGCACTTAATTAATCCTGTCACATATGGGGGTCAATACAGACCCCCATAAGCACTTAATTAACCCTGTCACTCATGGGGGTCAATACAGACCTCCATAAGCACTTAATTAACCCTGTCACGCATGGGGGTCAATACAGACACCCATAAGGACTTAATTACCCTGTCACACATGGGGATCAATACAGACCCCCATAAGCACTTAATTAACCCCATCACTCATGGGGGTCAAGACAGACATCCATAAGCACTTAATTAACCCTTTCACACATGGGGGTTAATACAGTCCCCCACAAGCACTTAATTAACCCTGACACTCGAGTGGGTCAATACAGACCACCATAAGCACTTAATTAACCCTGTCACACATGGGGGTCAATACAGACCCTCATAAGCACTTTATTAACCCTGACACTCAAGGGGTTCAATACAGACCACCATAAGCACTTAATTAACTCTGTCAAGCATGAGGGTCAATACAGACACCAATAAGCACTTAATTAACCCTGTCACTCATGGGGGTCAATACAGACCCCCATAAGCACTTAATTAACCCTGACACTTGAGGGGAACAATACAGACTACCATAAGCACTTAATTAACCCTGTCACACATGGGGATCAATACAGACCCCCATAAGCACTTAATTAAACCCTGTCACTTATGGGAGTCAATACAGAACCTCATAAGCACTTAATTAACCCTGTCACACACTGGGGTCAATAAAGACCCCCATAAGCACTTAATTAACCCTGTCACATATGGGGGTCAATACAGACTCCCATAACTACATAATTAACCCTGTAACACATGGGGATCAATACAGACCCCCATAAGCACTTAATTAAACCCATCACTAATGGGAGTCAATACAGAACTTCATAAGCACTTAATTAACCCTGTCACACATGGGGGTCAATAAAGACCCCCATAAGCACTTAATTAAGCCTGTCACATATGGGGGACAATACAGACTCCCATAAGCACTTAATTAACCCCATCACTCATGGGGGTCAATACAGATCACCATAAGCACTTAATTATCCCTGTCACACATGGGGGTCAATACAGACCCCCATAAGCACTTAATTAACCCTGACACTCATGGGGGTCAATACAGACCTCCATAAGCACTTAATTAACCCTGTCATGCATGGGGTCAATACGGACCCCCTTAAGCACTTAATTATCCCTGTCACACATGGGGGTCAATACAGACCCCCACAAGCACTTAATTAACCCTGACACTCAAGGGGGTCAATACAGACCACCATAAACACTTAATTAACCCTGTCACGCATGAGGGTCAATACAGATACCCCATAATCACTTAATTAACCCTGTCACACATGGGGATCAATACAGACCCCCATAAGCACTTAATTAAACTCGTCACTTATGGGAGTCAATACAGACCCTCATAAGCACTTAATTAACCCTGTAACACATGGGGGTCAATAAAGACCCATATAAGCACTTAATTAATCCTGTCACATATGGGGGTCAATACAGACCCCCATAAGCACTTAATTAACCCTGTCACTCATGGGGGTCAATACAGACCTCCATAAGCACTTAATTAACCCTGTCACGCATGGGGGTCAATACAGACACCCATAAGGACTTAATTACCCTGTCACACATGGGGATCAATACAGACACCCATAAGCACTTAATTAACCCACTCACACATGGGGGTCAATACAGACCCCCATAAGCACTTAATTAACCCTGTCATTTATGGGGGTCAATGAAGACCCCCATAAGCACTTAATTAACCCTGTCATGTATAGGGGTCAATACAGACCCCTATAAGCACTTAATTAACCCCGTCACTCATGTGGGTCAATACAGACACCCATAAACCCCTAATTATCTCTGTCATTCATGGGGGTCAATACAGACCCGCATAAGGACTTAAGTAATTCTTTCACTCATGTGGGTCAATACAGACCCCCGTAAGCACTTATTTAATCCCGTCACTCATGGGGGTCAAAACAGACCCCCATAAGCACTTTACTAACCCTGTCACGCATGGGAGTCAATACAGACCCCCATAAACCCTTAATTAACCCTGCCACTCATGGGGGTCAAGACAGACCCCCATAAGCACTTAATTAACCCCGTCACTCATGTGGGTCAATATAGACCCCCATAAGCACTTAATTGACCCTGTCATTCATGTGGGTCGATACAGAACCCCCTAAGCACATAATTAACCCCAACACTCATGGGGGTCAGTATAGACCTCCATAATCACTTAATTAACCCTGTCACACATGGAGGTAAATACAGACCCTATAAATCCCTAATTAACCCGGTCACGCATGGGGTCAATACAGACCCCCATTAGCACTTAATTAACCATGTCATGCATGGGGGTCAAAACAGACCCCCATAAGCACTTAATTAACCACATCACTCATGTGGGTCAATACAGACACCCATAAGCACTTAAATAACCCTGTCATGCATGGGGGTCAAAACAGACCCCCATAAGCACTTAATTAACCACATCACTCATGTGGGTCAATATAGACCCCCATAAGCACTTAATTGACCCTGTCATTCATGTGGGTCGATACAGATCCCCCTAAGCACATAATTAACCCCAACACTCATGAGGGTCAGTATAGACCTCCATAATCACTTAATTAACCCTGTCACACATGGAGGTAAATACAGACCCTATAAATCCCTAATTAACCCGGTCACGCATGGGGTCAATACAGACCCCCATTAGCACTTAATTAACCCTGTCATGCATGGGGGTCAAAACAGACCCCCATAAGCACTTAATTAACCACATCACTCATGTGGGTCAATACAGACACCCATAAGCACTTAAATAACCCTGTCACACATGGGTGCCAATACAGACACCCATAAACCCCTAATTAACCTTGTTACTCATGGGGGTTTAATACAGACCCCCGTAAGCACTTAAGTAATTCTGTAACTCATGGGGGTCAATACAGACCCCCTAAGCACTTTACTAACCCTTTCACGCATGGGGGTCAATACAGACCCCCATAAGCACTAAATCAACCCTGTCACACATGGGGGTTAATACAGATAACCCGTAAGCACTTAATTAACCCTGTCACTCATGGGGGTCAATACAGACCCCCATAAACACTTAATTAACCCTTTCACTCATGGGGGTCAATACAGACCCGATAAGCACTTTACTATCCCTGTAACGCATTGGGGTCAATACAGACCCCCATTAACCCTGAATTAACCCTGTAACTCATGGGGGTCGATACAGACCCCCATAAGCCTTAAATAACCCTGTCACTCATGGGGGTAAATTCAGACCCCACATAAGCACTTAATTAACCCTGTCACTCCTGTGGGTCAATACAGACCCCCGTATGCACTTAATTAACCCTGTCACTCATGGGGGTCAATACAGACCCCCCATAAGCACTTAATTAACCCCATCACTCATGGGGTTCAATAAAGACCCCCATAAACACTTTATTAAACCTGTCACGCATGGGGGTCAATACAGACCCCCATAAACCCCTAATTATCCATGTCACTCATGGGGGTCAATACAGACCCCCATAAGCACTTAATTAACCCTGTCATATATGGGGGTTAATACAGACCCTCATAAGCACTTAATTAACCCTGTTACTTCTGGGGGTTAATACAAACACCCATAAACCCCTAATTAACCCTGTCACTCATGGGGGTCAATACAGACGCCCATAAGCCCTTAACTAACATCATCACTAATGGGGTTAAATACAGACCCCCACCTGGCACGCATGGGGGTCAATACAGACCCCCATAAACCCTTAATTATCTCTGTCACTCATGGGGGTCAATACAGACCCCCATAAGCCTTAAATAACCCTGTCACTCATGGGGGTAAATTCAGACCCCACATAAGCACTTAATTAACCCTGTCACACATGTGGGTCAATACAGAACTCCGTAAGCACTTAATTAACCCTGTCACTCATGGGGGTCAATACAGACCGCATAAGCACTTAATTAACCTCATCACTCATGGGGTTCAATAAAGACCCCCATAAGCACTTTACTAAACCTGTGACGCATGGGGGTCAATACAGACCCCCATAAACCTTTAATTAACCCTGTCATGTATGGGGGTCAATACAGACCCCCATAAGCACTTAATTAACCCTGTAATATATGGGGGTTAATACAGACCCTCATAAGCACTTAATTAACCCTGTTACTTCTGGGGGTCAATACAAACACCCATAAAACCCTAATTAACCCTGTCACTCATGGGGGTCAATACAGACCCCCATAAGCACTTAATTAACCCTGTCACACATGGGGGTCAATGCAGACCCCCATAAGCACTTAATTAACCCGCTCACACATGGGGGTCAATACAGACCCCAATAAGCACTTAATTGACCCTGTCATTCATGTGGGTCAATACAGACCCCCCTAAGCACTTAATTAACCCGTCACTCATGTGGGTCAATACAGACACCTATAAGCACTTAAATAACCCTGTCACACATGGGTGCCAATACAGACACCCATAAACCCCTAATTAACCTTGTCACTCATGGGGGTTTCATACATACCCCCATAAGCACTTAAGTAATTCTGTAACTCATGGGGGTCAATACAGACCCCCGTAAGCACTTATTTAATCTCGTCACTCATGGGGGTCAATACAGACCCCCATAAGCACTTTACTAACCCTTTCACGCATGGGGGTAAATACAGACCCTATAAATCCCTAATTAACCCGGTCACGCATGGGGTCAATACAGACGCCCATAAGCACTTTACTAACCCTTTCACGCATGGGGGTCAATACAGACCCCCATAATCACTGAATTAACCCTATCACACATGGGGGTCAATACAGACCCCCGTAAACACTTAATTTACCCTGTCACTCATGGGGGTCAATACAGACCCCCATAAGCACTTAATTAACCCTTTCACTCATGGGGTTCAATACAGACCCCGTAAGCACTTTACTAACCCTGTAACGCATGGGGGTCAATACAGACCCCTATAAACCCTTAATTAACCCTTTAACTTATGGGGGTCAATAGAGACCCCAATAAGCACTAAATTAACCCTGTCACGCATGGGGTTGAATTTAGACCCCCATAAACACTTAATTAACCCTGTCACTCCTGTGGGTCAATACAGACCCCGGTAAGTACTTAATTAACCCTGTCAATCATGGGGGTCAATACAGACCCCCATAAGCACTTAATTTATCCCGTCACTTATGGGGGTCAATACAGACCCCCATAAGCACTTAATTAACCCTGTCATTCATGTGGGTCAATACAGACACCCATAAGCACTTAATTAACCCAGTCATGCATGGGGGACAATACAGACCCCCATAAGCACTTAATTAACCCTGTCACGCATGGGGGTCAATACAGATCCCCATAAGCACTTAATTAACCCTGTCACACATGGGTGTCAATACAGACCCCCATAAGCACTTACTTAACTCTGTCACTCAATGGGGTCAATACAGACCGCCATAAGCACTTCAATAACCCCGTCACTCATGGGGGTCAATACAGACCCCCATAAGCACTTATTTAACCCTGTCACTCCTGAGCGTCAATACAGACCCCCGTAAGCACTTAATTTACCCATTCACTCATGAGGGTCAATACAGACCCCCATAAACACTTAATTAACCCCATCACTCATGGGGTTCAATACAGACCCCCATAAGCACTTTACTAACCCTGTCACGCATGGGGGTCAATACAGACACCCCTAAACCCTTAGTTAACCCTGTCACTCATGGGGGTCAATACAAACACCTGTAAGCACTTAATTAACCCTGACACTCATGGGGGTCAATACAGACTCCCATAAGCACTAAATTAACCCCGTTACTTCTGGGGGTCAATACATACACCCATAAACCCCTAATTAACCCTGTCACTCATGGGGGTCAATACAGACACCCATAAGCCGGTATTTAACCTTATCACTAATGGGGTTAAATACAGACCCCCACCTGTCACGCATGGGGATCAATACAGACCCCCATAAACCCTTAATTATCCCTGTCACTCATGGGGGTCAACACAGACTCCCATAAGCACTTAATTAACCCTGTCACGTATGGGGGTCAATACAGACCCTCATGAGCACTTAATTAACCCGTTACTCCTGGGGGTCAATACAAACACCCATAAACCCCTAATTAACCCTGTCACTCATGGGGGTCAATACAGACCCCCATAAGCACTTAATTAACCCCATCACTAATGGGGTTAAATACAGACCCCCATAAGCACTTTACTAACCCTGTCATGCATGGGGGGTCAGTACAGACCCCCATAAACCCCTAATTAACCCTGTCACTCATGGCGGTCAATACAGACCCCCATAAGCACTTAATTAACCCCATCATCATAGGGGTCAATACAGACCCCCATAAGCACTTAATTTATCCCGTCACTTATGGGGGTCAATACAGACCCCCATAAGCACTTAATTAACCCTGTCATTCATGTGGGTCAATACAGACACCCATAAGCACTTAATTAACCCAGTCATGCATGGGTGTCAATACAGAACCCCATAAGCACTTAATTAACCCTGTCACGCATGGGGGTCAGTACAGATCCCCATAAGCACTTAATTAACCCTTTCACACATGGGGGTCAATACAGACCCCCATAAGCACTTAATTAACTCTGTCACTCAATGGGGTCAATACAGACCCCCATAAGCACTTAATTAACTCAGTCACTCAATGGGGTCAATACAGATCGCCATAAGCACTTAAATAACCCTGTCACTCATGGGCGTCAATACAGACCCCCATAAGCACTTATTTAACCCTGTCACTCCTGAGCGTCAATACAGACCCCCGTAAGCACTTAATTAACCCATTCACTCATGACAATCAATACAGACCCCCATAAACACTTAATTAACCCCATCACTCATGGGGTTCAATACAGACCCCCATAATCACTTTACTAACCCTGTCACGCATGTGGGTCAATACAGACACCCATAAACCCTTAGTTAACCCTGTCACTCATGGGGATCAATACAGACACCCATAAGCACTTAATTAACCCTGACACTGGTGGGGGTCAATACAGACTCCCATAAACCCCTAATTAACCCTGTCACTCATGGGGGTCAATACAGACCCTCATAAGCACTTAATTAACCCCGTCACTCATGGGGGTGAATACAGATCGCCATAAGCACTTAATTATCCCTGTCACACATGGGGGTCAATACAGACCCCCATAAGCACTTAATTAACCCTGACACTCATGGGGGTCAATACAGACCTCCATAAGCACTTAATTAACCCTGTCACGCATGGGGGTCAATACAGACACCTATAAGCACTAATTAACGCTGTAACGTATGGTGGTCAATACAGACCCCTATAAGCACTTAATTATCCCTGTCACACATGGGGGTCAATACAGACCCCCATAAGCACTTAATTAACCCTGACACTCATGGGGGTGAATACAGACCTCCATAAGCACTTAATTAACCCTGTCACGCATGGGGGTCAAGACAGACACCCATAAGCACTTAATTAACCCTGTCACACATGGGGGTTAATACAGTCCCCCACAAGCATTTAATTAACCCTTTTATTTCTTGAAGTCAATACAGACCCCCATAAGCACTTAATTAACCCTGTAACGTATGGTGGTCAATACAGACCCCTATAAGCACTTAATTAACCCTGTCACACATAGGGGTCAATACAGACCCCATAAGCAATTAAATAACCCCGTCACTCATGGTGGTCAATACAGACCCCAATAAGCACTTAATTATCCCTGTCACACATGGGGGTCAATACAGACCCCCAAATGCACTTAATTAACCCTGATACTCGAGGGAGTCAATACAGACCACCATAAGCACTTAAATAACCCTGTCACGTAAGAGGGTCAATACAGACACCCATAAGCACTTAATTAACCCTGTCACACATGGGGATCAATACAGACCCCCATAAGCACTTAATTAACCACATCACTTATGGGAGTCAATGCAGACCCCCATAAGCACTTAATTAACCCTGTCATGTATAGGGGTCAATACAGACCCCTATAAGCACCTAATTAACCCTGTCACTCATGTGGGTCAATACAGACACCCATAAACCCCTAAATAATTCTGTCATTCATGGAGGTCAATACAGACCCCCATAAGCACTTATTTAATCCCGTCACTCATGGGGGTCAATACAGACCTCCATAAGCACTTTACTAACCCTGTCACGCATGGGAGTTAATACAGACCCCCATAAACCCTTCAATAACCCTGTCACTCATGGGGGTCAATACAGACCCCCATAAGCACTTAATTAACACCGTCACTCATGTGGGTCTATATAGACCCCCATAAGCACTTAATTGACCCTGTCATTCATGTGGGTCAATACAGACCCCCCTAAGCACTTAATTCACCCTGTCACACATTGGGGTCAGTATAGACCTCCATAAGCACTTAAATAACCCTGTCACACATGGGGGTAAATACAGACCCTATAAATCCCTAATTAACCCGGTCACGCATGGGGACAATACAGACCGCCATAAGCACTTAATTAACCCTGTCACGTATGGGGGTCAATACAGACCCCCATAAGCACTTAAATAACCCCGTCACTCATGTGGGTCAATACAGACACCTATAAGAACTTAAATAACCCTGTCACACATGGGTGCCAATACAGACACCCATAAACCCCTAATTAACCTTGTCACTCATGGGGGTTTCATACAGACCCCCATAAGCACTTAAGTAAATCTGTATCTCATGGGGGTCAATACAGACCCCCGTAAGCACTTATTTAATCCCGTCACTCATGGGGGTCAATACAGACCCCCATAAGCACTTTACTAACCCTTTCATGCATGGGGGTAAATACAGACCCTATAAATCCCTAATTAACCCGGTCACGCATGGGGTCAATACAGACGCCCATAAGCACTTTACTAACCCTTTCACGCATGGGGGTCAATACAGACCCCCATAATCACTAAATTAACCCTATCACACATGGTGGTCAATACAGACCCCCGTAAACAATTAATTTACCCTGTCACTCATGGGAGTCAATACAGACCCCCATAAGCACTTAATTAACCCTTTCACTCATGGGGGTCAATACAGACCCCATAAGCACTTTACTAACCCTGTAACGCATGGGGGTCAATACAGACCCCCATAAACCCTTAATTAACCCTGTAACTTATTGGGGTCAATAGAGAACCCCATAAGCACTAAATTAACCTTGTCACGCATGGGGTTGAATTTAGACCCCCCTTAAGCACTTAATTAACCCTGTCACTCCTGGGGGTCAATACAGACCCCCGGAAGCACTTAATTAACCCTGTCACTCATGGGGGTCAATAAAGACCCCCACAAGCACTTAATTAACCCCATCCTTCATGGGTTCAATACAGACCCCCATAAGCACTTAATTAAATCTGACACTTATGGGGGTCAATACAGACCTCATAAATCCCTCATTAACCTAGTCACTCATGAGGTCAATACAGACCCCAATAAGCACTTAATTAACCCTTTCACACATGGGGGTCAATACAGACCGCCATAAGCACTTTACTAACCCTGTCACGCAGGGCGGTCAATACAGACCCCCATAAGCACTTAATTAACCCCGTCAGTCATGGGGGTCAATACAGACACCCATAAGCACTTAATTAACCCCGTCACTCATGTGGGTCAATACAGACACCTATAAGAACTTAAATAACCCTGTCACACATGGGTGCCAATACAGACACCCATAAACCCCTAATTAACCTTGTCACTCATGGGGGTTTCATACAGACCCCCATAAGCACTTAAGTAATTCTGTATCTCATGGGGGTCAATACAGACCCCCGTAAGCACTTATTTAATCCCGTCACTCATGGGGGTCAATACAGACCCCCATAAGCACTTTACTAACCCTTTCACGCATGGGGGTAAATACAGACCCTATAAATCCCTAATTAACCCGGTCACGCATGGGGTCAATACAGACGCCCATAAGCTTTTTACTAACCCTTTCACGCATGGGGGTCAATACAGACCCCCATAATCACTAAATTAACCCTATCACACATGGTGGTCAATACAGACCCCCGTAAACAATTAATTTACCCTGTCACTCATGGGAGTCAATACAGACCCCCATAAGCACTTAATTAACCCTTTCACTCATGGGGGTCAATACAGACCCCTTAAGCACTTAATTAACCCTGTCACTTATGGGGGTCAATACAGACACTCATAAGCACTTAATTAACCCTGGCACTCATGGGGGTCAATACAGACCCGCTTAAGCACTTAATTAACCCAGTCACTCATGTGGGTCAATACAGACCCCCATAAGCACTTAATTTACCCTGTCACGCATGGGGGTCAATATAGATCCCCATAAGCATTTAATTAACTCTGTCACACATGGGGGTCAATACAGACCCCCATAAGCACTTAAATAACCCTGTCACCATAGGGGTCAATACAGACCCCCATAAGCACTTAATTTATCCCGTCACTTATGGGGGTCAATACAGACCCCCATAAGCACTTAATTAACCCTGTCATTCATGTGGGTCAATACAGACACCCATAAGCACTTAATTAACCCAGTCATGCATGGGGGTCAATACAGACCCCCATAAGCACTTAATTAACCCTGTCACGCATGGGGGTCAATACAGATCCCCATAAGCACTTAATTAACCCTGTCACACATGGGGGTCAATACAGACCCCCATAAGCACTTAATTAACTCTGTCACTCAATGGGTTAATACAGACCGCCATAAGCACTTAAATAACCCCGTCACTCATGGGGGTCAATACAGAGCCCCATAAGCACTTATTTAACCCTGTCACTCCTGAGCTTCAATACAGATCCCCGTAAGCACTTAATTAACCCATTCACTCATGAGGGTCAATACAGACCCCCATAAACACTTAATTAACCCCATCACTCATGGGTTTCAATACAGACCCCCATAAGCACTTTACTAACCCTGTCACTCATGGGGGTCAATACAGACACCCATAAGCACTTAATTAACCCTGACACTCATGGGGGTCAATACAGACTCCCATAAGCACTAAATTCACCCCGTTACTTATGGGGGTCAATACATACACCCATAAACCCCAAATTAACCCTGTCACTCATGGGGGTCAATACAGACCCTCATAAGCACTAAATTAATCCCGTTACTCCTGGGGGTCAATACATACACCCATAAACCCCTAATTAACCCTGTCATTCATGGGGGTCAATACAGACCCCCATAAGCCCTTATTTAACCTCTTCACTAATGGGGTTAAATACAGACCCCCACCTGTCACGTATGGGGGTCAATACAGACCCCCATAAACCCTTAATTATTTCTGTCACTCATGGGGGTCAATACAGACCCCCATAAGCACTTAATTAACCCTGTCACGTATGGGGGTCAATACAGACCCTCATAAGCACTTAATTAAATCTTTACTTCTGGGGGTCAATACAAACACCCATAAACCCCTAATTAACCCTGTCACTCATGGGGGTCAATACAGACCCCCATAAGCACTTAATTAACCCCATCACTAATGGGGTTAAATATAGATCCCCATAAGGACTTTACTAACCCTGTCATGCATGGGGGTCAGTACAGACCCCCATAAACCCCTAATTAACCCTGTCACTCATGGGGGTCAATACAGACCCCCATAAGCACTTAATTAACCCTGTCATGCATGGGGGTCAATACAGACCTCCATAAGCACTTAATTAACCCTGTCACGTATGGGGGTCAATACAGACCCTCATAAGCACTTAATTAACCCGTTACTCCTGGGGGTCAATACAAACACCCATAAACCCCTAATTAACCCTGTCACTCATGGGGGTCAATACAGACCCCCATAAGCACCTAATTAACCCCATCACTAATGGGGTTAAATACAGACCCCCATAAGGACTTTACTAACCCTGTCATGCATGGGGGGTCAGTACAGACCCCCATAAACCCCTAATTAACCCTGTCACTCATGGGGGTCAATACAGACCCCCATAAGCACTTAATTAACCCTGTCATGCATGGGGGTCAATACAGATCCCCATAAGCACTTAATTAACCCCGTTACTCATAGGGGTCAATACAGACACCCATAAACCCCAAATAAACCCTGTCACTCATGGGGGTCAATAAAGACCCCCACAAGCACTTAATTAACCCCATCATTCATGGGGTTGAATACAGACCCCCATAAGCACTTAATTAACCCTCTCACGCATGGGGGTCAATACAGATCCCCATAAGCATTTAATTAACTCTGTCACACATGGGGGTCAATACAGACCCCCATAAGCACTTAATTAACCCTGTAACCATAGGGGTCAATACAGACCCCATAAGCACTTAATTTATCCCGTCACTTATGGGGGTCAATACAGACCCCCATAAGCACTTAATTAACCCTGTCATTCATGTGGGTCAATACAAACACCCATAAGCACTTAATTAACCCAGTCATGCATGGGGGTCAATACAGACCCCCATAAGCACTTAATTAACCCTGTCACGCATGGGGGTCAATACAGATCCCCATAAGCACTTAATTAACCCTGTCACACATGGGGGTCAATCCAGACCCCATAAGCACTTAATTAACCCATTCACTCATGAGGGTCAATACAGACCCCCATAAACACTTAATTAACCCCATCACTCATTGGGTTCAATACAGACCCCCATAAGCACTTTACTAACCCTGTCACGCATGGGGGTCAATACTGACACCCATAAACCCTTAGTTAACCCTGTCACTCATGGGGATCAATACAGACACCCAAAAGCACTTAATTAACCCTGACACTCATAGGGGTCAATACAGACACCCATACACCCCAAATAAACCCTGTCACTCATGGGGGTCAATAAAGACCCCCACAAGCACTTAATTAACCCCATCATTCATGGGGTTGAATACAGACCCCCATAAGCACCTTATTAACCCTGTCACTCATGTGGGTCAATACAGATCCCCATAAGCATTTAATTAACTCTGTCACACATGGGGGTCAATACAGACCCCCATAAGCACTTAATTAACCCTGTCACCATAGGGGTCAATACAGACCCCCATGAGCACTTAATTTATCCTGTCACTTATGGGGGTCAATACAGACCCCCATAAGCACTTAATTAATCCTGTTATTCATGTGGGTCAATACAGACACCCATAAGCACTTAATTAACCCAGTCATGCATGGGGGTCAATACAGACCCCCATAAGCACTTAATTAACCCTGTCACGCATGGGGGTCAATACAGATCCACATAAGCACTTAATTAACTCTGTCACTCAATGGGGTCAATACAGACCGCCATAAGCACTTAAATAACCCCGTCACTCATGGCGGTCAATACAGTCCCCCATAAGCATTTATTTAACCCTGTCACTCCTGTGCGTCAATACAGACCACCGTAAGCACTTAATTAACCCATTCACTCATGAGGGTAAATACAGACCCCCATAAACACTTAATTAACCCCATCACTCATGGGGTTCAATACAGACCCCCATAAGCACTTTACTAACCCTGTCATGCACGGGGGTCAATACAGACACCAATAAACTCTTAGTTAACCCTGTCACTCATGGGGGTCAATACAGACACCCATAAGCACTTAATTAACCCTGACACTCATGGGGGTCAATACAGACTCCCATAAGCACAAAATTAACCCCATTACTTCTGGGGGTCAATACATACACCCATAAACCCCTAAATAACCCTGTCACTCATGGGGGTCAATACAGACCCTCATAAGCACTAAATTAACCCGTTACTACTGGGGGTCAATACAAACACCCATAAACCCCTAATTAACCCTGTCACTCATGGGGGTCAATACAGACCCCCATAAGCACTTAATTGACCCCATCACTAATGGGGTTAAATACAGACCCCCATAAGCACTTTAATAACCCTGTCATGCATGGGGGGTCAGTACAGACCCCCATAAACCCCTAATTAACCCTGTCACTCATGGGAGTCAATACAGACCCCCAAAAGCACTTAATTAACCCTGTCATGCATGGTGGTCAATACAGACCTCCATAAGCACTTAATTAACCCCGTCACTCATAGGGGTCAATACAGACACCCATAAACCCCAAATAAACCCTGTCACTCATGGGGGTCAATAAAGACCCCCACAAGCACTTAATTAATCCCATCATTCATGGGGTTGAATACAGACCCCCAAAAGCACTTAATTAACCCTGACACTCATGGGGGTCAATACAGACCTCATAAATCCCTAATTAACCCAGTCACTCATGAGGTCAATACAGACACCAATAAGCATTTAATTAACCCTTTCACACATGGGGGTCAATACAGACCCCCCATAAACACTTAATGAACCCCGTCACTCATATGTGTCAAAACAGACACCCATAAGCACTTAATTAACCCTGTCGCACATGGGGGTCAATACAAACCCCCATAAGCACTTAATTAACCCTGTCACTTATGGGGGTCAATACAGACCCCCCATAAGCACTTAATTAACCCTGTCACTCATGGGGGTCAATACAGACCCCCATAAGCACTTAATTAACCCCATCACTCATGGGGGTCAATACAGACACCCATAAGCACTTAATTAACCCTGACACTCATGGGGGTCAATACAGACCCCATAAGCCCCTAATTAACCCTGTCACTCATGGGGGTCAATACAGACCCCCATAAGCACTTGCATAGTAACATAGTAGTTACATAGTAATTAAGGTTGAGAAAACACTTTCAGTCCATCAAGTTCAACCTGTTAAGATCTCCTCTGATCTGCAATATGCGGATTAGTTATTAATTAATTAGTTGTTAAATAATTATTAATAGTATTGTATTGGAGGATGAATAAAGAGTTAGTCCATCAAGCTCAACCTTTTTAGATCTCTATTGATCTTTTTTATATGTGGACTATTTATTATTAATTGTTAATTGATCCAGAGGAAGGCAAACAGAAAAAAAAAAACATTGAAACTTTGCCAATTGTCTCATAAGGGGAAAAAAAAGCAAAATTCCTTCCTGACCCCAGAAACTGGCGATCAAATTTCTCCCTAGATCAATATTCCTTCGCTAGTTATCTAGGATAGCCTTGAATGTCCTCTTTATTCAAAAATATATCTGTCCCCTTTTTGAAGTTGTCTATCGAATTCGCTGTTACCACCTCCTTTGGTAGAGAATTCCACAGTTTAACCACCCTAACTGTTAAGAACCCTTTTCTTTGTTTAAGGTAAAAGTTTTTTTCCTCTAACCTCAAAGGATGTCCTCTTGTCAGTTGAAAATCTCTTGCTACAAAAAGTTCACTTGACAAAACCTTATATTGACCCTGGATGTATTTAAATAAGGTAATCATATCCCCTCGTAGACGCCTTTTTTCTAGCGAAAAGTTTAGTTTGCTTAGTCTTTCTTCATAACTTATCCCCTCCATTCCCCTTATTAGTTTTGTAGCCCTTCTCTGTACTTTTTCCAGCTCTAAAATGTCCTTTTTATTAAGTGGTGCCCAAAATTGTACTCCATATTCCAAATGAGGTCGTACTAGGAATTTGTATAGTGGTAGAATTATATTTCCTCCCCTTGCTTCTATACCCTTCTTAATACATGCTAATATTTTACTTGCTTTTGCAGCTGCTGCTTGGCATTGAGCACTGCTACCTAGGTGGTTGTCCACTAGTACTCCCAAATCCCTTTCAATATCTGATACCCTTAGATTTGCTCCATTAAGATTATAAATTGCATGGCTATTTTAACTTCCCAAATGCATAACCTTGCATTTATTTGTATTAAATCGTATCTGCCATTTACCACCCATTTCTCTAATTTATGCAAATCCCTTTGTAGGGAAAGTACATCATTATCTGATTTTATTACCTTGCATCAGCAAAAATGGAGACACTACTTTTGAGTCCTACTTTTATGTCATTAATAAATATGTAAAAAAGGAGAGGAACCTTGAGGAACCCCACTTATTACATTAGACCAATCGGAGTATGTTCTATTTACAACAACCCTTTGCTTCCTGTCTTTTAGCCAGCTCTTGATCCATGAGCAGATATTTACTGCAATTCCTGTATCCCTTAGTTTGCTCACTAGTCTTCCATGTGGCACTGTATCAAATGCCTTTGAAAAATCTAAAAAGACTACATCCACTGAGTTACCCTGATCCAAGTTCCTACTAACCTCCTCATAGAAACTAATTAGATTGGTCTGACACGACCTATTCTTTATAAATCCGTGTTCACTGCTACCTATGATCTTCTTCAAATAGACATATTCTTGTATTCTGTCCCTTATTAACCCTTCTAAAAGCTTCCCAACTACAGATGTGAGGCTCACTGGTCTATAATTCCCCGGATTTGCTCTTGATCCCTTCTTAAATATAGGTATCACCTCTGCTTTTCTCCAGTCATCCGGTAGAGACCCTGTAGTGAGTGAGTCTTGAAAGATTAGATATAATGGTTTGGCTATTACAGAACCCAGCTCTCTCAGTACCCTTGGATGTATTCCCTCAGGACCTGGGGCTTTAATAACATTTATTTTCTCCAATCTCTTTTGGATTTCTTCCTGCGTTAACCAATTATTTAGTGATGGTAGTGTAGCCCCATTATGTTGCGGTGTCCCAACCACTGGCACCTCCCTTGTGTATACCGACGAAAAGAATCTATTTAGCTCATCTGCCTTTTCCTGGTCACTAATTATCAGATGGCCTGTATCACATTGTATCACAATGTGTATAGTTTCCTTCCTCGCCTTCTTTCCATTAATATATTTAAGAATATTTTAGGGTTAGTCTTACTTTCCATTGCAACTGACTTCTCATTCTCTATTTTAGCCAGTCTAATAGCCCTTTTGCAAGCCTTGTTGATTTCCTTTTAGTCACATGAAGCTACCTCTGTTCCCTCCTCCTTGTTTAATTTAAATGCATGTTTCTTTTTCCTCATTATGATCTTTAAGTCATTGTTAAGCCAGATGGGATATGATTTACTCCTATTAATTTTATTTCCACATGGTACATGCCGATGAGTATGTTTATTTAGTAAGGATTTGAATGTTGTCCATTTATTTTCAGTATTTTTCCCTGTAAGTTCTTTGTCCCAGTCTATATGTAGTATTGCTGCCCGTAGCCCATTAAAGTTAGCCCTTTTAAAATTTAGAGTTTTTGTTGGCCCCTTACAAATCTGTTTTTTGTATTCAATCTCAAATGCTACTGTGTTGTGGTCACTGTTCCCCAAGGGTTCCCCTATTTTAACATTTGATATTATATCAATATTACTTGTGATGACTAAATCTAGGATGGCCCCATTTCTAGTAGGTTCTTGTATTACCTGGGCCAGATAATGATCCCCGAGTGTACTCAAGAACCTGCTCCCCTTAGGTGAGCTGCTGGTCTCATTTATCCAGTTTATTTCAGGGTAATTAAAGTCTCCCATTATTAGAACTTGCCCATGTTTAGCTGCATTTCCAGTCTGTAACAAAGATTGTATTTCCTCACTTTCAGCTATATTTGGGGGTTTATAGCATACTCCCACCAATATGCGTTTAGAATTAGCTCCTCCACTATTTAGCTCAACCCACAAAGATTCAATGATGCCGTTAGTGCCAGCATACATATCTTTTCTGACTATAGGCTTAAATTCAGGCTTAACATACAGACAGATCCCTACCTTAATTAACCCGGTCACTGATGGGGGTCAATGCAGATCCCCATAAAACCATAATTAACCCTGTCACTCATGGGGGTCAATACAGACCCCCATAAGCCAATAAAAAACCCTGGCACTCATGGGGGTCAATACAGACCCCCATAATACATTAATTAACTCTGTCACTCATGGGGGTCAATACAGACCCCCATGAACCCCTAATAAACTCTGTCACTCATGGGGGTCAATACAGACCCCCATAAGCACTTTTTAAACCCCTTCACTCATGAGGGTCATTACAGACCCTCATAAGCCAATAAATAACCCTTTCACTCATGGGGGTCAATACAGACCCTCATATGCCTCTATTTAACCCCATCAGTCCCATAAGGGTATGGGGCAGTTACAACCCTAACATTAACTAAATAAGTGCCATGGCGGTCCTCAAGGACCCTCATGACACTAAGTACAAACACTACACTGCACTATACCCCCAATAAACCATTAATTCTAAACTAACCCCCCTCTACACTAACCTATTAACACCTACACTACCTACCTACACTACCTACCTACCCCCTAATAAACCGCCCACCACTCGTTACAGAAAATAAAAAAACCTAAGTCACAAAAAAAAAATCTACATTACAGAAAATAAATAAAACGTATTCACAAAAAATAAAAATGGAACATTACAGAAAATAAAAAAAATACATTACAACCCCACACCCCACTACAGAAAAATAAAAAATCACACACTTGAAAAGGAAATACATATAGAATACATACAATACAATACAAATAAAATAAAATACAATACCCCAATATCTATCTAACATACAATCAATCCTATCTATCTAAAATACATCCCCCAATCGATCTAATATAAAATAAATCCTATCTATCTAAATACATATCCCTTTCTAACATACAATAAATATTATATTATCACATATATAGTTGTGAGCATGCGAGCCGTTGCTCACGCTTGCGGGCTCGCGCAGCGAGCCTGCAGCACTCACGAAGCGAGGGCCTCAGTTGCTGACATGGAGCGCCAAAGTCGCTCCATGCCAGCAACTGCGGCCCTCGCAAAAAATACGAGAAGCGCTACGACCCATTCCGAACACGCAAAAAACGTCCGAAAACGGTGCACATGAAAACACAATAAATAAACAAAACAAATACGTATAAAGCTTACATACAGCAAGGGGGGGCATCCAGCACCTCCAAAAGTGAAGTTACACATCCATTTAAGTCCCAAAAAAAGTCAAAAATGACCTAAGCAAGAGAAAAAATGGCCGCCGAACAAAACGAAAACAAAGCTAAAAGTCACTAAACACGCAAAACACCAACATAAACATGCAAAACACCACCAAACAGCTACGGATATTCCGAAAAAGTCACACGACATAAAAAATGAAGGACGCTAAATCAGCCACATTATATACACCATACATCATTAGCTCACTTACAATTTCATTGCCGTCATTTTTTGACGGGCAATTCGCTAGTAGACAATAAATCCTATCTATCAAAAATACATAGCCCTATCTAACATACAATAAATACTATATAATATACAGTAAATCCTAACTATCTAAAATACATACCCCTATCTAACATACAATAAATACTATCTATCTAAAATACATACCCCTATCTAACATACAATAAATACTATATAATATATAATACATCCTAACTATCTAAAATACATACCTCTATCTAACATACAATATATACTATCTATCTAAAATACATACCCCTATCTAACATACAATAAATACTATATAATATACAATAAATCCTAACTATTTAAAATACATACCCCTATCTAACATACAATAAATGCGATCTACATACAGAAACCCTAATTCTAACCTAAAATAAAATAATTAAGACCACTTACCTTTGCAGATGTCCCTTCAGATCACCAACCTAGGGGGGAGACATTTTTTACAACACATTTACATAAAATAAATAAACATTCTAAATATTCTACTCATGTCCCCTTCGTTCTTTTTTCATCTCCAGCGCGGCCCCTGTTAAACATACAACATACATATAAACATAAAACAAAATAAAATAAACATAATATACATTGTACTTACCTCCCTGTGATGTCCCCAGCCTCCTCCTCTTCTTCCCTGCCCTGGAACAATCCACGCTGAAAACGCTGTCTATCAAATTCAGAAGGCGCCAATGTGTGAGCCAATCATAATGGTATACACCCCAAAATCCCACTCTGATTGGCTAATGAACCTGTCAATCTTTATTTAAACCAATCACAAGGCACAGATGCCTTCAGCCAATCAAAATGGGATACACCCCCATGGAGTGATTGGCTGAAGGCATTGGTGCCTTCTGATTGGCTGTGTTCAATAACAATCAGTATTACAGCCAGTCAGAAGGTGCAGTTGTCTTCAGCCAATCACCCCGGGGGGATGTATCCCCTTGTGATTGGCTGATGGCAATAAAGGCTTCTGATTGGTTTAAATAAAGATTGACAGGTACATTATCCAATCAGAGTGGGATTTCGGGCTGTATCCCATTATGATTTGCTCACACATTAGTGCCTTCTGATTTGCTGAATTTGCTATACAGCGTTTTCAGCTAATTAGAAGCCGCCATTGACAATTTTCTTCTTGAAAACTCTGTAGGAGGCTCGTTAGCATGGGGGAGGTTCTCAAGTGCGGATCTCCGTTATTTTTATTTTTTTAGAGCGCGGATTGTTCCATGGCCCAGCCGGGGCAGAAGAGGAGGAGGCCGGGGTCATCACGGGGAGGTAAGTACAATGTATATTATGTTTATTTTATTTTGTTTTATGTTTATATGTATGTTGTGCTAATGTAATGATTTTTTTAACAGGGGCAGCGCCGGAGAAGAAAAAAAGAAGGAAGGGGACATGCTGGAAAGGTGAGTAGAATTTTTAGAATATTTAGAATGTTTATTTATTTTATGTAAATGTGTTGTACTAATTGCCCCCCCCCCCCCCCCAGGTTGGTGATCTGTGTGGTGTATCACCAAATTAATATTACACAAGGTTCGTCTACATTAAAAGGTATTTATTAAAAGGCAGATAACACAATACTATAAATGTATTACAAACACAACAGCCCAGACCCACGGAGCAACACCCCCTTTTAAATCTATCTACCTATATATATAGTAATTCCCTTCCCCAAACGCTTGATCTTACCCACGGTCAGACCATTGACATCACCTCCATCACCCTCACCATCAAGGAAGAAAACAGGCAGCAGCACCAGTTTCCTGCCTGGATATATCCTTAGTTGAGATGATGTAATTTACATCACATCCTGTCCATGAGCAATTGTGGGAGGGAAGTAAAGATTCTCAGCCCTCCTACAAAGGCCTGTTTGAGGAAGTCCTGAATTACCATTCAAGGAAGACAAGTTACCACAATCTGAAGGGACATCTGCAAAGGTAAGTGGTCTTAATTATTTTATTTTAGGTTAGAATTAGGGTTTCTGTATGTAGATCACATTTATTGTATGTTAGATAGGGGTATGCATTTTAGATAGTTAGGATTTATTGTATATTATATAGTATTTATTGTATGTTAGATTTAGGTATGTATTTTAGATAGATAGGATAGATAGGATTTATTGTATATTAGATAGATTGGGGGATGCATTTTAGATAGATAGGATTGATTGTATGTTAGATAGATAGGGGGTATTTATTTTTTATTTTTTTTGTATTGTATTGTATGTATTCTATAGGTATTTCCTTTTCAGGTGTGTATTTTTTTACTGTAGTGGGTGGGGGGTTGTAATGTATTTTTTTTATTTTCTGTAATGTTCCTTTTTTATTTTTTGTGACTTTTTTTTCTTTCTGTAATTAGACTGGTAGGGTTTTTTTAGGGGGCAGGTAGGTAGTGTAGGTAGTTAGTGTAGGTGGTAATAGGGTAGTGTAGAGGGTTGTTAGATTAGATTTAATGGTTTATTGGGGTGGGTTTAGTGCAGTGTAGTATTTGTACTTAGTGTCTTGAGGGTACTGGAGAACCCTCTTAGCACTTACGGAGTAATGTTAGGCTTCTAACTGTCCCATGAGGGTCTTTAAATACCCTTATGGGACTAATGGGGACAAATAGAGGCTTATGAGGGTCTGTATAGAATAAAATGGGTTAGTGCTTACACTTTGTGTCCTAGATGACCCTCATGGTCATATAGTGTTATTACATGCGTTCATTGGTGTGTTATAGGGGTCTATATAGTTGAGGCACACAGAACACTCACATTGTGTGACAAACAGCATTTCAACACTTTTTTATTGCCAGGTCATTTTTGATGGGCAAGTCGCTAGTTAAAATATAAAACAAATATGTCTCTGTGTTATTAATTTAAGATAAAATACATTTTATTGCTGTTATTGAAATATTTTTTTTTCAAAATAAGATAAATAAGATGATGCTTTTTTCACATTTCATTCATTGATATACTTCTTATAAGTCCCATATCGAATTATACTATTTTGGTAAACATATGGCCCTATTAAATTCCATTGTTCAATTACTGTATATACTCGAGTATAAGCCGACCCGAGTATAAGCCAAGGCACCTATTTTACAACAAAATACTGGGAAAAATGAGAGACTCGAGTATAAGCCGAGGGTGGGAAATGTGCTGCACCCTGTGTCCCTCTTATGCCCTCTGTGTCCCCCTCATGTGTGCCCTTTTCTTGTGTCCCCCCTCTCTCTCTCCTGTGTCTCTTCCCCCCTCTCCCTTCCTTGTGTCTCTTCCCCCCTCCCTTATCACCCTCCTCAACCTCCCTCCTCAATCCTGCTCCTCATCCTCAACCCGCTCCTCATCCTCAACCCCCTCCTCAACCTCCCTCCTCAACCTCAACCCCCATCCTCAGCCTAAACCACCCTCCTCAGCCCCCTCCTCATCCCCCCTCCTCATCCCCCCTCCTCATCCCCCCTCCTCATCCTCCCTCCTCATTCTCCCTACTTATCCTCAACCTCCCTCCTCAACCCCCCTCCTCATCCTCAACCCCCCTCCTCAACCTCCCTCCTCAACCCCCCTCCTCAACCTCAACCCCCCATCCCCATCATCAACCCCCATCCTCAAACCCCCTCCTCATTCTAAACCCCCTCCTCAACCACCCTCCTCAACCCCCCTCCTCAACCTCAACCCCCCATCCTCATCCTCAACCCCCCCATCCTCAATCCCCCCTCCTCAACCCCCACTCCTCAACCCCCACTCCTCAATCCTCCCTCCTCAACCCCCCATCCTCATACTAACCCCCATCCTCATCCTAAAACCCCCTCCTCACTTTACCCCTCCTCATCCTAAGCCCCCATCCTCACTTTACCCCTCCTCATCCTAATCCCCCCTCCTCACTTTACCCCTCTAAATACCTCCCCCTCTCCCTTTCCCCTCACTTACCTCCATTTGCAGCTGTTCCTCCGCTCCACCACGCTACTTCCTGCGTCTTGACCTGTCCAATGCTAATGACGTGTTCCCGACACAGGAAGGAGCGTGGAAGAGTGGAGGAACAGCTGCAAAGTGAGGTAAGTGAGGGGAAAGGTAGAGGGGGAGGTATTTAGAGGGGTAAGTTGAGGAGGGGGTTTAGAATGAGGAGGGGGTTTAGGATGAGGAGGGGCGGTTGAGGATGAGGAGGGGAGGAGGGAAAGAGACACGGGGGGGTTAGAGCGACACGGGGGGGTTAGAGAGACACAGGGGGGTTAGAGAGACACGGGGGGGTTAGAGAGACACGGGGGGTTTAGAGAGACACGGGGGGGGGGGGGGGGGGTAGTGACTCGAGTATAAGCCGAGGGGGCCCTTTTTACCCTTAAAAACAGGGCTTTAAAACTCGGCTTATACTCGAGTATATACGGTAAATCAATCTGTAACTGTTGCAGGGCTCGAAAATTGCAACAGTTACATATCGTTTTATTGAACAAGCTAGCAAGTACATGTCCGATAGCCAAATCCTTAAACCATGAACCCGTACGTAGCATTTAAGAGCATGAACATGATCAATTAAGCAAGCCCGTAAGTAATGATTTAGAAACAGCCAATAGTAAATGAGACTGTCATCATGACATCAGTAAAACATGGCGTTTAAACGTCGATCAATTAGTGTTTAGCCCATATCACATCTGATATGTGATCAGGCTCGCAATCCAGTGATTTAAAAATTAATAACAGTGAATGAAGAAACCGTTATAGTCCATGTGGGCGGCCTGATATGTATTAACTCCTTGATTCCCGAGACTGATATAACACGGAAATGAAACGTTAAATAAAAGAATGTATTGCACATTTACGAGCTTTAGACTGTTGTGCATTTAATTCTAATGTCTTTCATCACTTTCACCATATTTTAAAGTCCAGTATTGTGTTTTCATTGGCTTTTGTAGTGTTAAGAACAGGTGTTTAACCCCCCCCCCCCCCTGCAAGCCCTCTCTAGTACTCGTACTGTAGAAGTTTTTGCTACATTTAGCAAGTAGAGTTTGAAAGGCAATTGAGGGCTTGAGGAATTGTAGCAATTAAATGTTGATATGCGATTTTAGAGATTGTAACATTTGGGGGCTTGAAAGATCAAAGGCTTAGATGGGTCCGAGTAATGATTTTTACAACCACAGGGATTTTCAGCCTGTAGCTTGCAAAACAATTGAGGGTAGCTAGAGGAGGCCAATTAAATATCAGTAAGTTTTGTGGGTTACATTACCGGCTTCAGTAATTGCAATTTTGACATTACATAGGGCCCATTGTCTAGTTTCCGTGTTATCCCTTATCAGTGCTGGTGACATTAAAGTCCAGATCAGGGCCATGAGCAGCAGTGATTCACATAAATCGTTGCAGTCACCTCAGCATTTACTAAACAATACTTGTCATTAACTTCTCAAATCATAGCAAGTCTTTATGATGTGTGCTTATTGAATCTAACAACTAATTCACAATATTCACAATTTTCATTTTAGGAATTCACCAGAACCTGTTATATAACTTAGGATGGGGAAGTGACTATTCCAACATTTGTTTTTCATTTGTTTACTTTCCACATTGTATAATATGAAACATGCCAAATGTATGTAACTTAATTTCATCAATGATTCACAATATATTTAAGTAACATTCATTAAGCATATTATAAAAAAAAACATTTACCTCACTTAGGTTAGAAAATGAGCTACGTATGGAAAATATATTTACATATAAACTACATTTATGTATATAGTATATATGTTTGTGTTTGTATCTTAAGGTGTCTTCTCTCTAACAGTTATCTGCTTGTACCAATCTACCTTAATAGTTGGAAGTGGAGAAAGGATTTAGATCTCATGGAAAAAAATAATGGTGAGTTTATATCAAATAGTAAAGGGACGGTGGCTCAGGTATAGTTGATAAGTGCCAAATTCAAATGGATGATAACAGGGTGCTCCTAAGGATAATAGGGATAAGTAGTACCAAGAGAGAGAAAGATCCTTTTTTAGGGCACACCTGGGAAATCCAATTCTCAGAAAAAGAGAATGAACTAAGTGTTAAAACTTAACTTTTAATAGTAATAATAAAATCCACTTAAAATACATAAACGTAGGTAGCAGAGAGTAAATAATATGAAGTATACTGGGAAAATGCCACTGTTGTGGAAAATGCCACTATGAGGTAGACCATATAAAGTGCAATGTGCTAGTATAGTCACTGATAAAGTGGCTAGTAGATAAGAAATAAGGTGCTATAAGGTGCTACTAGTGATAAGGTGCCAGGTGCTATGACACAAATGATAAGGTGCCAAGTGCTATGACACAAATAATAAGGTGCCAAGTGCTATGACACAAATGAGAGATATATATAAGTGAAGCAAGTGTATCACTAGAATATGGTTGCCTATAAGGAACAGTATAAGTAAATATTAGCAGCTTCTTGCTAAACAGAAACCAGTAAACCAAATGAAAAATATGGCAAGGGGTAAAGGATAGGAATGAAAGATATTGAGAAATAAATGCCCCCAGAGTACTGATATCATGTAGGTAATGTTCTCAATATCTGTGTATCTCAAATACCCAAGTGCCCAAATAGCAGCGTTGCCTTCAGAATATACCCATAACCAGTAGCTACTGCCTTCCAAATCCACTAAACTATTGCTGAAATAGCCTAACTGATGTAGTGGTGAAGGGGCTTTATGCTATGGGCCTAAGACTGAAAACGCTGACTCTCTGCTAGTCACGCCGTGGTCTAGACGCAAAGTAATGACGTCATAGACTCGCGACGGCGTTCCTACGTGCACCCGACGCACGTTTCTGGAATTTCATCAGGGGTTACGCCTGCCTCTCCTATGGGCCTGAGTTTATATCATCTTAAAATCATTTGTTTTGGTCTCTGGGTTTTCTCTTTTGTAGGATGTTTTCCTGTTTTTATGTGGACAAAAAAATAGTCTTTTAAGACTAATAAAAATATATGATATTTTATAAAAATGAATATTAGAAAAGTTATTATTACATTGTGAGAATACTATTTATGTGTTTAAACTGACTGTAATACATTACTATCACATAAAATAATGACGATTTGTTTTGTATATAGATTTTAAAGCTTTTACATCTTTCCTTTTTATACACAGATGACTTGAAACATCTTGGCTTGGTTATACTCAAGACTGATTTAGGGGGAGCTATGCAGTTGCAAAATTCTCTGCTCAATGTTGCAATATTCTATGCCTTATGTAGTAAGGTGCAGAAATATATATATTTTATTTTATTTTTTTATTAAACATACAAAAACATAAAAAAACTGAAAAATTGATATAAAAACATTCAGATCAATTATTTGCTTACAATCTTATGCAACATTTTGTAAGGAATAAATAAAAATTCCACTATTTATTTGTTTGGTATAACGAGTTATATCATTTATTTGATTGGTATCTTGTATATTTCCATACATTATGCTTTCAATTAGTCTTATGGTGTATAATGTTTATGCCACAATATCCATGTTTTATTACTTCCTTGCACTACGTTATTGAAATCAATAAAGTTTTTTTTCCATTTTTCTGTTTCTCTCAATAAAGGATTTTATTTCTGACCATTTTGGTACTTGTTTCGATTTCCAGTTTCTGACTATTGTCATTTTTATCACCATCAGAATGTGGATGATCAATTTTTTTGTTGTATTTTTAATCTCATTTGGTAAAATATGCAGGATAATTATTTTTGGAGTTCTTTTTAGTTTAATTTTAATAATTTCGAGAATTTTGGTTATACAATTTCCCCAAAGATCTATAGTTTTTGGGCATTCCCACCAAAGGTGAAGAAATATTTAACTGTTGTTCTTTCTACATATTATCTTTGACATTGATCCAGTTGAAGAATCTTTATTTTGACCATGCTTCAAAAAAAATAAGAAACACACGTTATCTTGCTATCACTTCTGCAGTGAGTCTTTATCCTTGCTTTTTGATGATGAATGATTTTATCATGTGACCTTGTCTCCTGCAATATATAAGTTCACAAAGTCTTTATTCTTTTACATTCTACCATTTAGATAATTCTAATTTTTGTTGCTCTCCATTGAATTTTTTGAGCCATTGAGAACAAGTATTCAGAAAAGTGGAAAACAGAATTAATGCTAATGGATATACAAAAAAAAAACTGTAGTTAGAAAGGGAGACTTAGTTATAAAAACAAAGCAGTAAATTCTACTAACTGTCCATTGGCGAAGACAAGGTTGAAGTAGGCAAAAAAAAATGACTGCAAACCTACCAAATCTAGTCTAGCCTCCCGCTTAATCCACTTCTCTACTCAATCTAGTTTATGTGCATTTACCAATATTAAACATTATAAATTATCTGTATACTGTATATCCTCACAACGTACTGCTTTTCTACATCATTCAGTTTCAAATCAGTGTTGCCACATTATTTCTAATAGCATTGCCCCAATTTGAATTTCATTTAATTTTCCCTTTAGAAAGTAAATGTTCTCAATTGTTGTTAGCAATACACAGAGACTCAAATGGGGTGTGTTTTCTAGAAAACTTCCATAAAGTTCCTTGCTGTTGGATTCTTTTTAACATGAAGGTATAGTGGAAAGGTTTTATCAGTCAAGCCAAATTTCTCTTTGAAAAGATCAAAAGACGTGAAATAATGACTGCAAAATAATTCCAGGGCTGCAGGGGAAATAGGTGAGTCCCCTGTTGGGAATTTGAATTTGAATCTACGTTTATTCTAAAATAGCTAATGGAAATAGAGATGATGGAACTGAGGAGAGTCTCTTACTACTTAATTTTCTGACAAGTATCTAAAACCTCATTATGAATTGAAAGGCAAATTTAAATTTATGATTGCCACAAGTGAGAATTCAAGTTAATAGCTTCTAAATGCTATTTAATTTTTATTAACCTATAATTGTGTCTCTGCACCCTTAGTTTTTTAAGCTCTAAAGTATGTATTTATATCTGGAACCAATAGTTTGACACTATTTTTAGCTAATTAAAACCATATGTGATAAACCTTGGAGTACTTTTCTTCAAAAAAATGAACTTAGATATAGGCAATAGATACAGGCAGCAAAAATGTATGCAGGATCTGGGAGAATGAAAATTTATTTCTCAAGTTTTTACAGACAAGTTCCATGTTTAATCAAAAAATTATAGGAACCAAAACACAGACACTTCTTTCCATATTAGGGAAACTCAGGACTTATTCTCATGTTTTGCCTATAAAAGAGGATTATTAAAGATAATTTAGACAAAACATCAATAGTCCAGCATAGACAATCATATGCTCTACTATATCTCCATTCACTATTAGATCTCACCTCATCTCACATACCTTTATCACAGTGTCTAGATCTTCTATCAAGGTGCAAGCAACTATCTTTCAACAGAATATCTGTATTTCATTGAGTGTAATCTTAAAGGAAAAAAGTGGAAGAATTAGAGTTCCCTCAAGAAATTATTAGGGCCAAGAAAAAGATCTCTATGGTGTATAATAGAATTAGGAAACAGTTAGCTGAAGAGGCTAAATCTAATATGCTGAGCCCAACTATTGAAGTAAGACCCCTCAGGCCTAGTCTTAGGGACCACTTTCTGGTTGGTATAGTAAGGGGTTACAGCTGGATGCTTAGATAACTGGTACAGCCCCCAAGTTTCAAGGTCGTAGTCGGTCATTTCTGGCTTTTGTAATTGATCTGTAATTGTTATGTAGAGGATAATGTTATAAATTATGTGGGTCCCTGTGGACCCCCATGGTGGGATATGGTACATGGGACCCATAAGGATCCTATGGTAAAATTTAGGGTGCCATCTGCTCCCTTATGGACACCCATGGTCAGACATAAGATGTAGGTGCTATAGGTATCCATGGGGACCACCATGGATATAGTTAGTATATCATGAAATCCATAGGGACCCCCATTGTAAAGGGTAACATTAAGTGCCACAGGGGTCCATATGAACCCCCATGGTATAGAGGATAGCTTTAAGTGCCAGGAGAAGCTATAAGTAACCCCACATTTTTTAAATAGTAGTTCATAAGGATTTGTAGAATACCCCACGATATATGGTGGTTAAATTTAGGTGCCATGGAGGACTATAAGTTATAATGTGCCCATAGTTATAGTATAGTATCCCAAAAACGGCATTGTTATACTTTAGGTTGCCATAGGGTTACATAGGGACACCCATGGTAGGGACCACCATTGTAAAGGGTAACATTAAGTGCCACTGGGGTCCATATGAATCCCCATGGTATAGAGGATAACTTTAAGTGCCAAGGGAAGCAATAAGGAACCTCACGTTTTTTAAATAGTAGTTCATAAGGATTTGTAGAGTACCTTAAGATATATGGTGGTTAAATTTAAGTGCCATGGAGGTCAATAACTTATGGTATGCCCATAGTTATAGTATAGTATCCAAAAGGACTGCATGGTTATACTTTAGGTTACCATAGGGTTGCATAGGGACACCCATGGTAGAGGGGTTAAGTTAGGTTAACCCTCATGGGGTTAATGAACTCTTTACTCCACAGAATAAGAGGTGGGAGAAAGGGGCCCTATAGTCCACTAGGGTATTGGGGGGGGGCAATACTGAGAGATACCCATGCTAATAGGGGGTGGAGAGTATAAAAGAAGAATTTGGGGAATAACTGGATCCATAGGGGTTAGCTGGTATTGAGGAGGATCCCTTGCCTGATAGAGGGTGATGGTAGTCCCTTCATAGTGTCAGACTGAAATTATGCAGGTTTATTCAGGGCAGAAGGGGTAGGAGGTAACCCTAGACTTCTTTGAAAAGTTTCATGCAAGTTGAGGTAGCTGTGTGTTGCACTGTAGATTGTGGGTGTGAGTGATTTAATGCTGTAAATTGGGCAATTGTGCATATTAAGGCTGAAAATGATAAGATTCTTTAAAAAGATGCATTTATGTTCAGTTGTAAATCACTAACCAAGGTATCACATTACACACATAAATCTAACCCCAGAGAAATGCAATCCAAGTGCTTGATATGTCCCTAATATCCTAAGCCCTCAGTATCTGTCCCATAGCTATTAAAAACTGCTATCACATGGCTCCCATAAGAATATCCAATCTCGATGAAGTTTATTTTGATGGCATCTTTCAACCCCCCACTAAAGGCAGAAGAATCTTTATGAGAAGCTTTGATGCTTCAAATCATTGCTATGAAGAAGCTAACATTTTATTCACCTCAGATTTCATGCTTGGTTACTCAAATCTTGCAAAAGTAAGGGGTAATGCAATTACCTCATATGAGCCAGATGCTCTCTGGCATCCCCCTTAAATACCTACTACCCCATATAAGCCCTGGTATACCCCAGAATCCCCCCTTAATATCTGCTATCCCCTATAATCTGGGTACCTGCTGGGATTCCCCCTTAATACCCTCTACCCCCATTAGCTCTGGTGTGGCCCAACTAAAGTATAACCTATGGATCCGCAAGGCACATAAAATTAACCCCTATACCACAGGGGTCTCAACAGATTATAAAGTATACCAAGCTATAATCATAGGGGTTTCTCATGGACTTCATGACTCCTAAAATATAGGTACCCATATGGTTATAATTTAGATCACTTTGAGGTACATAAGATCCTCTGTGGTAATAAGTTATATTTAGGTGTCATGGGGGGTCCATAGGGACCCTAAGGTTATACTTTGGATTATCATGCGGGTCCTTAGGGACCAGCCTGGTAATGAGTTAATATTTGGTGCAATTGTTACCCATAAAGACCCTCATAGTTATACTTTATTTGGAGGAATCCTAAGAGATACTGAAGGGGGAGCGGGAAGGGGAAATCCCGGGGATGCCCAGCTCATTGGGCATAGCATGTATTAGGGAGAATCACGGGGGATGCCCAGGCTTATAGGAGGTAGAAGGTCATAAGCTAAGGAATCATAAACTCCCTGTGTTAGTTTTTATTATTATTTAACTTCTTATATGCAATTGAAAGAGGATGTTACGGCTAGCGTAGTGTGTTCAATTTAGTGGGTACAATTCCTTAGCATTGCTATGGAGACTACTTACACTCAGACTCAGAGCCTTCTGTGAAAAGGCTTTGAGCACACGTTAGAGCTAAAGAGCTCCGGGCAAACTACCCTGGGTGCGAGTCAGTAAGTTATTATTATTATTGTTTATTTTAACACGCCAACATATTCTGTAGCGCTATACATGGATTCTGTTCAAAGCAAAACAATATTAACACATTGCACAAATGGGGGGCCCTGTCTTTGTGCTTAGAATCCAGTGTTCAAAGTGCTTCCCTAAAGCACCATGCAAGATTAAAAACTCACAGACTTACAATTTAAATGGTTTGGGTGTGATACAGAAGAATGCAAGATGCATTGTGCATGTTAAGGTGGCAGGTAACAGGTTTCTTTAAAAAGATGTGATTTTAGTGAGGATTTGAAGCATGTGAGGCAAGAGGAGAGTCTAGTAGAGCGATGCATGGAGTTTCACATAATAGGGGCAGCACAAGAAAAGTCCTGAAGGCGGGAGTGAGAGGTAGTGATAAGAGAGGAGGAAAGAAGAATGTCATTAGTAGAGTAAAGGGGGCAGGTAGGGAAATATTTGGAGATGAGAGCAGATATATAAGGGGGTGCGTTGTTGAGGGCTTTGTAATTTAGGGTCATGATATTACATTTTTTTCTGGAGGCTACGGAAAGCCAATGGAATGATCGACAGAGAGGTGGAGAGCCAATGGAGTGACTGACAGAGAACGTTGTGTATGGTAGATGAGTCTAGCGGTGGCATTCATTATGGATTAAAGTGAGGATAGATGGGTAGTTGGCTGGCCAGCAAGAAGCAAGTTGCAGTCCATGCTAAGAGAATATATTAGAATCTTAGCTGTGTCTTGTGTAAGACAGTGACGTATTTTGGAAATGTTTTTTTAAATTGAAAAGACAAGATTTTGTTAGGGACTGTATGTAAGGAATTAAAGAGAGGGCAGTGTCCAATAGAACTCCAAGACAACGGGCTTCAGAGGTGCCAGTGTATATTGACAGTGAGAGAGATGTGAGGAATTGATGCTGTAGTAGATGGTGGGAAGACTAGGAGTTCAGTCTTAAGACAAGTTGAATTTGAGATGGTGGTCAGGCATCCAGGGGGATATGCTTGTAGACAATTGTAGACGAGCCACTCAAGCTGTTTGGAAGCCAGAGGAAGAAGAGAGATAGGGGGGTAGCTACAGAAACAGTGTCAGATAAGGGTTGCTTAAGAATGGGTGGAATTAAATGAATGTTTTTAAGATGATGGAAATCTGCCAGTATTTAGGGAAAGGTTGAAGAGATGTGTGAGAGCAGGGATACAGGTGCTGTAGCTGAGCAAGTGAATACAGAGGTCTAGTCGTTGGTGAGTTTGTGAGCATTGGAGAGAGAGAGAGAGAGAGAGAGAGTGAGCTTTGTAAGTTTTTGATATTTTGACCTCTAATATATATTAACCCTTAATTTACAACACACATAATTACTGATATCACATAATTCACACACATAGATTAATACGTACACATAGCTATACATAGCGGTAGCCACAGCACATCTACCCCCCACCCCCATACCCTCGCCTACACCCCATACAATTACTATACTACAATTAATACTCAGATTTTTGTTTTACAACATACACACCCATGTATATATTATATTTATTTATCCGTATTTTAATTTAATAAATCAGAGGAGATAAGGAGGAAAGTGATGAGAGAGAGGGAGAGAGGGGAGAGGAGGGGAGAGAAGTGAACAACAGAGGGGGGGTGTCAGGAGAGGAGAAGAATGAGAAGAGGAGAAGAGTGAGGAGAGAGAGGAGAGGAGGAGTGGTAGAGCGATGTTGAGAGGGAGAAACAGGTCAGGGAGGGGAGGTATAGGTAGAGGAGAGCAGGAGGAGGAAGGGATGTGCCCCCAGATGTAGGCACACAAGAAGTAGAGGCAGAGGATTAGGGGCCAAATCCCAGGGGGGGGGGGATTAAGGATGAAAGGTCCGGCCCCAGGGAAAGAACAGAGAGGCCAGGAACATGCACAGCTGTTCTAGCCCCTTCCATAACCCATTTCCTGACCTCAGTAATCATCACAGCTGCCTCCTGCTACAACAACATTGTAGCCATGGCAGGACATTACCACTCCCACACAATGGGCTCCCCCAACATGGCCTCCCACAAAATGGTCTGGCTCAATATGGTCCAAAACCCCAGCCCTCCTGCTGACCCCTCAGACACTCCTGCCGTCACCTCAGCCCCTGCTGCTGTCACCTCTAGCTCTCCTGACATCACTTTGGGCACTCCTGTCAACACCTCTGCCCCTGCTGCCCACACCTCTGGCCCTGCTGCCAACAATGCTGTCACCTCCGGCCCCAATGCTGTCACCTCCGGCCCAATGCCTTCAACATCAGCTCCAATGCCGTCAACACCACCACCCCTGACAAGTAAGAAACAACAGACTGAAAGGCTCTGGTTGCTCAGAAGGCAGTGTCAGCTCACACACACTCTCCTGGCGTGCACCAGATCGCTCCATTCTGAGGTGAGGAGGCACAACCAAAGGATGGAAAGATATGAGGAACGGGCGATTTGGGACAGACAGCAGCCAATCCAATTAGCCGAAGACAGCTCATACCTTTGCAGCCTTCGAATGCACAACTGCAAGCCGAGACAGTGGGCTCCTAATAATAATAATAATAACAATAATAATAAGATCATCAGATATCATATAATAATATATATATAATAATAAAGGTCCAATTTGTGATAGTGTACTTCAATGAAGCTGTGACCTACACCATGTGGGGTCACTCTAGGGGAGCAGGTCATAGCAGAGAGGTCAGAAAAATCACAGTCCACTGGAGAAAGAACTGGCAACCCACTTCAGTATCTTTGGCATGAAAACCTTGTGGAAAAGCAGAAACAGAGACCTAGCTGAAGGTGCTGCAGTGCTTAGGGTCACAGAGTGTCAAACACGACTGAAGGACTGATCAACAAATATTGAAATGTTCCCCTGGTATTTGATATATGTGATGTGGCGGTGTATTTTGGCCACTATTTGTTTTCCCAAAGTTGATGCGATAAGCGAGATGTATATGCAATTATCTATATATTCCAGGGTCCATATTAGGGCCTCTGGGAGTGAGAAAGGGTTAATGTGACAAGCAACTTCATGTTTTTGGTTTGCTATTTAATCAGGTAGTGTGGCTTTGATTGCTTTATGCATGTTGTAGCAAGGCTTTTCATATTGGCATATGCATGACCAGTCCAACATATGATGAAATAAGATATTTTTTAAATGCCTATTTTATATTTGGGTAATGTTGTTCAAGTAATTGTAATGCCTTTCCATGCTTTCCCCATATTTAAAAGTCCAGTGGTGTATTTATATTGTCTTTTACAGTGTTGAGAACTTGTCTGTAAACTCTTTGCAGGTCCTATTTGGAGGCCTAATATTTTTGCCTCCATTTGCGGGTTATGGGTTTGAACGCCAGTGCGTCTTTGGGGATTCTTAGCAATTTAATATCGATTTTCGAACGTAACAGTTAGCTTGACAGAACAAAGGTGTTGCGGCAACAGAGTTCAGATTTCAGGTATTTCCACCTGTAACACGCAAATCGTTTGCAGGTTAGCTTTAAGAAGCCAATGTAATAGCCTTAAGTCTTGCAATTTAATAGGGCTGATGGAATAAAGGCATATATTCTTTGTAATGATAACTATAGGAGACAACATTGAATAAGTATTAAATCATATATAATTTACCTTTAAATAATATTAGTACAGGCTACTAAATGCTTTGTATGTTTCAATAATTACTTTATGAAAACTATTAACAATATTAATAACATTTCTAAAAAGTATAAAACTTTGTAAAAAAACAAACAGTGCATTACTCTTAGAGCCGCATGATTCAGTTTAGTATAATGGCATTGTCCATAAATAAATTAATGAATCAATTAATTCATAATGAATTAGTTGATGAATATTAATTTAATTAAAATGATTTCTATTAACATTTTGCATTTGAACCTACTTTTGATAATGGTTTGCTAGGTAACTTGCTTACTGATAAATAAATGTCTCTAATAAGTGTTGTTAAATTTGAGAGTGCCTGTAATTAGATTTGTAATGATGCTTTCATGTACAATTAAAACATAACAACTCAATTTACATTCTTACTGTTTATAATGTGAATGCAAAGTAGGTTTGGCATAGGAACCTTGGTTCTTTTTTATTAGATGTTCAGATTCCACATTGCATCTGAGTTGAGTTATTAAAATGTTCTAAAAACAAATATACATGTCTCAGTGTTATTATTTTGAAATAAAATACCTTTTATTGCTAAGTTTTTGCAAAGTTATTGAAATTAAAATAGTTTTCAATAGAAGAAAAAATAAGATTATATTTTCTTTACATTTCTTTGATTGATATCCTTTTTATAAGTTCCATAGCCACTAGATTTGTA